>OY482672.1:29808260-30548260 GCA_960531455.1 Urophora cardui | reverse complement strand
CTTATTCATTAGAAATACAAAACGCATCGGCGTATTTCATTTTGTATTATTTTATTTTTTTTTTATTTATTTTAATATGTTTTATTTAATTTTTTAATTTAATTTAATTTTTTTACTTTACTTTATTTTATTTTGTATTATTTCATTTTGATTTATTTTATTTTAATTTATGTTATTTTATTTCATTTATTTTTTTTATTATATTTTATTTGATTTTATTTTATTTTTATTTTATTTTATTTTATTTTATTTTATTTTATTTTATTTTATTTTATTTTATTTTATTTTATTTTATTTTATTTTTATTTATTTTATTTCATTTATTTAATTTTATTTT
This sequence comes from Urophora cardui, assembly GCA_960531455.1. NCBI lineage: Eukaryota > Metazoa > Arthropoda > Insecta > Diptera > Tephritidae > Urophora > Urophora cardui. Next base: position 30,547,923 of record OY482672.1, on the reverse strand, counting down.
AATTTAATTTATTTTATTTTATTTCATTTCATCTTAAGTTATTTTATTTTATTTTATTTCATTTATTTGATTTTATTTTAAATTAATTTAATTTATTTTATTTTATATTTTAAGTTATTTTATTTGATTTTATTTTATATTACTTTATTTCATTTTATTTTATTTTGTTTTATTTTATTTTTAGAGTGTTCCGAAGTCATTTATTCTCATTTGCTTCCTCATATCTATTTTTAGATACATACTTATTCATGGAATATACAAAACGCATTCGCTTATGTTACTTCTCGTTATCTGTAGTCAAATCTTTTTGAAGAAGTTGCATTTCACGCGTTCGCCGTGCGAATGGCTGTGTGTATTTTGTGAGATCCGTTGCATGCGTGATTGCCATGATCGCGAACGTAAACGATCGGCATTGCGTCCGTTAACTGTTATTGATAACAGCGTATACATTACAGCGGTGATATTAATAGACAAATTTAAAAGCAATAATAACAACAAAAACAATAAAAAACTTTGAAAACTAGTTTTATTATTGCTGTTGACTACCGCATTGGTTGCAACCGAGCATGCCGAAAAGCCGGCTGCCTGGCTGGCGGCTGTCAGTGTCAAATTGTGGTAGTGTCAACAACAACGAAAGCAACAACAGCAACACGACAGTTTAACTAACAGTGAACAGAACAAACGTATCAATTGCAAGCAAGCAACATATGTATATATAAACAACAACAACAAAACCGATTTATTTGTAACATTTTGCAATTGGCAAACTAGTTTGTTTTAAACACTAACCCCTACTTCTAAGCTGAAGCTCAGCTGAGCACGAAATGGCAATTTATTTTCGTGCAACAAATTGTTGCCTTTTCATTTGTATGTTTGTTGTTGTTGTTGTTGTTGTGTTGTTGCTTAGTGCTATTTGAATTGCATAAATGACGACGTCATTGCAAGTTGCTGATCGCATGTTGCTTGCTCTCTGCACACAAGTTAATTAAGAGCCCGTTGCATGTGTCACAAAATGCCAGTAAAACAAATAAAAAGAAAATAGAAAAAAATTCTTGCTTGCAAATTGTGGCGATCGCAAGTAAGGGGAAATGTGAATATTAACTTTACGCTGAAGCACCAACATACTTGTTGGCGATTTTATAATTTATGAGTTTAAAATGTCTTAGAGATGCGTGAAGAATTTTGTGGCTTCTCGGTACGGCTTGAGACAGGGTAGGTGCTTACTTTGGCAAGGACGGTATTGAAGTACCGTATTATTAAGTATTTCTAAAGTATTAAGTATTTCTAAACATGTAACTCTACTTAAAGACACGCAATAAAGTCATAAAATGCTACAAACTTTTGCGGCTAACAACAATGCAAGAACGATGCTGAAGTCACGGAAAAAAATAAAAATTTTCGCATGCGAGCAAACACGCGCGTAATGAAAGAATGCCAGCGCGTGCGCAAGTGCCCAACGAGAGCATGTCATTGAAATAGCACGGAGGCCGCAAAATGTGGCAGCAAACAAGCCGCTGCTCAACTGGGAATACAAGCTAATTGTTATAACGAAGTGGCTTTGGGGAAAAAATATGAAAAAAGTAACAACAAAAAACTAATAATAAACCGAAGTGCAATAAAATGCAGTCAACTTAACGCTTGATTTGATTAACTGTTGCAAAAATAGCAAACAAATAAGCAAACAACAACAATAACAAGCCACATAAATAGCAGGCGATAATAAAAAATTGCTTACTACAACAACAACCACAAAAGCAATCGCAACAAAAACGTACCACAACAGCAGAGCAGTTCTAGCGAATGTTTGTTGCTGCGTTCGTTCGCGTGGCAACGCGCATTGAAGCGTTGTTGACAAATGAGCAGTTTGTTGTGCCGCAGCAATGCAACGCAACGGTGAACATTGCCAACAACAACAGCAACAACGACAGCAATTACAAAAACTGTGAGGCTAACAAGCAATCAATTTGTTACCGCATAGCAGCAGCGCAGCACCGCACCCCTTTCTGTGTATGTGTTTGCGTGCATATGTACTTCTAAAGAGTTTTTGTTGTTGTTGTTGTTGGCAATGACATTGGCACTGACGTTTGATGGTTGGCGTTTGGCGGCATTTGCCGATGAAGTGCACAAATTCTAACGGTAATTTGTTGGCATTTAATGCGCTTCATTTGTTATCTCCGGTAAAGCCAAAAAAACAACAAATACAACCAACACTCAGTGCAGTTCAATGATGCATGACTTGCCGCAAGAGTGAAGCAACAAAAATGCTAGGATTTGTTGTTGTTGTTGCTGTTGATTTGCTGGCGCCAGTAAAATAAAATAAAATAAAAAAAAATAAAAAAAAATAAAATATATTAAATTAAAATAAAAAAAGAAAATAAAATAAAAAAATTAAAAAAAAAATAAAAAAGAATAAAATAAGGTAAAATAAAATAAAATAAAATAAAATAAAATAAAATAAAATCAAATAAAATAAAATATGTAAAATAAAATAAAATAAAATAAAATAAAGTAAAATAAAATAAAATAAAATAAAATAAAGCACAATAAAATAAAACAAAATAAAATAAAAAAATAAAACAAAAAAATAAAATAATTAAATAAAATAAAATAAAATAAAATAGAGTAAAATAAAAGAAAACAAAGTAAAATAAAATAAAAATAAAATAAAATACATACATATATTAAATTAAAATAAAATAAAATAAAAAATAAAATAAATAAAACAAAATAAAATAATATAAAATAAAAAAAAAATAAATTATGTTAAACTAAAGGAATATAATAAAATAAAAAATAACATGAAATAAAATAAAATAAATTAATATGCAGTAAAAACTCAAGAAAGTACTAAATTGTGGAATTAATTTAACTACATACATACCTTTTTATGTATATAGGTACATATATGTGACCGCTGTGGTGCAGTGGGTAGAGTGCTCGCCTGCTATGCCAGAGGTCTCGGGTTCAAACTGCTGTCCGAGCAAAACACTAAAACAATTCTTCTAATTAGTAAAAATCCAATTATTTGGTTTTTTAAGAGCAGCGGTCACCTCTCGGCAGTGGGCGGCATAACCTCCGAGTGTATTTCTGCCATGAAAAAGCTTCTCACAAAAATGCATTCGCCGTTTGGAGCCGGCATAAAACTGTAGGTCCACCCCATTAGTAGGAAAAAACAAAGGGAGCACTCCTCGAATTGGGAGAGAATCTCGGCCATAAAACTAATAATAATAATACAATGGTGCTATTATAACTCTGACGAGTTTTATGGCCGAGCTTCTCTCCCAATTCGAGGTGTGCTCCTTTTTTGTTTTTCCTACTAATTGGGTGGACCTACAGTTTTATGCCGGCTCCGAACAGCGAATGCATTTTTTGTGAGAAGCTTTTTCATGGCAGAAATACACTCGGAAGGTATGCCGCCCACTGCCGAGAGGTGACCGCTGCTCTTAAAAAAACCCAATAATTGGATTTTTACTAAATAGAAAAATTGTTTTAGTGTTTTGCTCGGACAGCAGTTTGAACCCGAGACCTCTGGCATAGCAGGCGAGCACTCTACCCACTGCACCACAGCGGCCACATATATGTACATACCTATATACATAAAACTCGTCAGAGTTAAAATAGCGCCATTGTATTATTATATTAGGTACATATATATTTTTTAATTTTTTTTTATTCTTTTTTCACTAAATTTGGGTGCATTTTCCAAAATATTCTACTGCGTCTATTAGATAAAGAATAATTATACTAGAAATAAGTTAAAATTTGTATATTGTATAATATTTGTGTTTCCTAGCATAACAGGGAATGCGAGATCATATCGCTGGCACTAGAATGTGAAAGGTACAATGACTTTTCGCACAAAAAGCACACAAACATATAAAAGCAAACATTAAAGCTATTTATTTTCTCCCGTACTTTCCAGTTTTTCACCATTCTTTAAGCCAGTTTCGTATTGGTTTTTGTTTTTTCTTTTTTTTTTATTTACGCATTCACTTAACTTTTCGTTTAAGAAGACCAGAGGTTTTTTGTTGTTGTTGCTGTCGCAATTTTTTTGTTTTTTTTTCGTTTTCAATTCAATAGCACTTCCTATTTTTGGATTCTCCAACTTCAAATCTACGCACAACATCTGAGGGGGGGATTGAAGTGGAGTTCACTCAACTCACCGTTTACTACGCGAAGACTAAGAAGGAGCAGTAAATATGTACTTAGATATGTGTGCTGCTCATCCGCCTCACGATCGATCGGTAGATCTACCGCTCGGTAGAATCTTGAAATTGCACGCCTGCGCAAATGCGTGTGCTTTGTTTCGTTATGCATTCATGCATGCAAGCACTCTCTCTCCCATCTCCCCCCATCTCTTCTTTTGGTCTCATACGTATCTACTTATAAGTAGTTAGTACAACAATGTATCATTCTGGTCTGGCACCTTCACGCATCGCCTGGCGATTGCCGCCGCCTGCCGCTAATGCTGGCGTCCAATTTCAACTTGGCTTGGTTGGCTGCACCACCACGCAGGTCAAGTTGCCTTGGGGGGCTCTAGTTCCGTGTTGTTCCGTGTTGGCTCACTGCTTTTGTTGTTCTTTTTTGTTTTTGGTGTTGTTTTTCCTAGCTCTTGATAGTGAGACTTTTTATTTGTGTAATTCGCATTTATTTCTCCTCACTGCGATTGTACTTATGTATGTGCTTCCTTGAACTTTTTTATAACTATCACATTGCTGATCTGGTCAACAGTAACGCCGCCACCAGCGAGTCGTACGTATATTTAATGTTCAGAATGAATAAGTGAATAAATGCTGCACTCAGCTGAATTGCTGTTGTTGTTGTTGTTGTTTCTTTAGGATATTGTTGGTGCGCTATTATTTGGTTTGTTGCATATTTGATTTTGTGTACTATCCTCTCTTCTGTACATACATAGTATGTATGTACGTGCTTATTTGTGGAAGAACAAATTTTATATGAACGCACGCTATGCCAAAAAGCAGAAGAAGAAGAAGAAGCAGGAGAGGAAGAGGAAGAAGAAGCAATAGTTGAAAACCAAGAACCGTCACGATAAGGATTTTCCAAATACATATACATGTTTCAACACACGGAACTGATCACCGAGGGTAGCGATTGCTAACATGAAAACAGTTCTCACAAAAACTTGCGAAGTCGGCACAAAAGCGTACATTCAATAAATTTCTAGGAAGAGATTTAAGCATCATATCGTGAGTTATTATTATTATTATTATTATTATTATTATTATTATTATTATTATTATTATTACTATTATTATTATTATTAGTATTATTATTATTATTATTGCTATTATTATTATTATTATTATTATTATTATTATTATTATTATTATTATTATTATTATTATTATTATTATTATTATTATTATTATTATTATTATTATTATTATTATTATTATTATTATTATTATTATTATTATTATTATTATTATTATTATTATTATTATTATTATTATTATTATTATTATTATTATTAGTATTATTATCATTATTGCTATTATTATTATTATTATTATTATTATTATTATTATTATTATTATTATTATTATTATTATTATTATTATTATTATTATTATTATTATTATTATTATTATTATTAGTATTATTATTATTATTGCTATTATTATTATTATTATTATTATTATTATTATTATTATTATTATTATTATTATTATTATTATTATTATTATTATTATTATTATTATTATTATTATTATTATTATTATTATTATTATTATTATTATTATTATTATTATTATTATTATTATTATTATTATTATTATTATTATTATTATTATTATTATTATTATTATTATTATTATTATTATTATTATTATTATTATTATTATTATTATTATTATTATTATTATTATTATTATTATTATTATTATTATTATTATTATTATTATTATTATTATTATTATTATTATTATTATTATTATTATTATTATTATTATTATTATTATTATTATTATTATTATTATTATTATTATTATTATTATTATTATTATTATTATTATTATTATTATTATTATTATTATTATTATTATTATTATTATTATTATTATTATTATTATTATTATTATTATTATTATTATTATTATTATTATTATTATTATTATTATTATTATTATTATTATTATTATTATTATTATTATTATTATTATTATTATTATTATTATTATTATTATTATTATTATTATTATTATTATTATTATTATTATTATTATTATTATTATTATTATTATTATTATTATTATTATTATTATTATTATTATTATTATTATTATTATTATTATTATTATTATTATTATTATTATTATTATTATTATTATTATTATTATTATTATTATTATTATTATTATTATTATTATTATTATTATTATTATTATTATTATTATTATTATTATTATTATTATTATTATTATTATTATTATTATTATTATTATTATTATTATTATTATTATTATTATTATTATTATTATTATTATTATTATTATTATTATTATTATTATTATTATTATTATTATTATTATTATTATTATTATTATTATTATTATTATTATTATTATTATTATTATTATTATTATTATTATTATTATTATTATTATTATTATTATTATTATTATTATTATTATTATTATTATTATTATTATTATTATTATTATTATTATTATTATTATTATTATTATTATTATTATTATTATTATTATTATTATTATTATTATTATTATTATTATTATTATTATTAGTATTATTATTATTATTGCTATTATTATTATTATTATTATTATTATTATTATTATTATTATTATTATTATTATTATTATTATTATTATTATTATTATTAGTATTATTATTATTATTGCTATTATTATTATTATTATTATTATTATTATTATTATTATTATTATTATTATTATTATTATTATTATTATTATTATTATTATTACTATTATTATTATTATTATATATTATTTCAGGAGAGGCAAAAAACCTCCTAACTTTTTTTGTTGTTACTATTTTAAAAATCTGAAAATGCAGTTTTCTTCCTCAGATGATCGTGCTAAAATACCAGTTATCGGCACATTTTAATATAAAGCTTGTACAAAGTTATGAGCTTCTTTAGGACTTAGCACATTTGCTTTCTATGATTTTTTTTTTAGGTGGACTTAGCACATTTTCTCACAAATTATTATACTCAACTGTACGTAGTAAAATTGAAATATTTTGATGAATTTTGGTACAGAGGCTCCTAACTAGACAGGGAAGGTTGGTATTGAAAATAGGCGAAATTGGATGATAACCACGCCCACTTTCCCTATATAGTATATATCGAAAAACACGCAAAAAGTGATAATGGATGAAATTCCATCCATGCAATGGGCTTACGCCATTATAAAGAAATAAATTTAAATTCTCGAAAATGGACGGTGCCACACCCACTTATGAAAGGATAAATTCTAAAAGTTTTATAAGTCATCAATAACTCAGAAACGGTAGTAGATATATATAGCTGAAATTTGGAAAGCGTGATTTGGCTGCTAAGGCAAACGTTTGGGCGAAAAATTGTCCAAATCGGTAGACGACCACGCCCACTTTTTTATATGGGAACTATAAAGTGGCCTAATAAAAACATTTTAGGCGACGTCTTTGTCAAATATGAAGATAATCATTGAAAGTTTGTGGCATGAGTCCAACTATGGACAAAAACCGAAACCATAAATATTTTTGAAAATGGGCGTGGCATCGTGAATCTAAGACATTTCGGAGCCCATAAATCGACAAATAATTGAGATATTACGGCGAAACTTGGTGTAGTACATATCGCCCGTTTTATGCAATAGGGATTTAACTCGAAATTTTCGATTTCTGGGATTTTGCCATATATTTCATTAACTGGGTAGTGCCTTTGAGTCTAGTCTTATAAAATACTCAAAAAGATAAAAATGGCGGAAATAAAGGTGATTTTGTAGTTAGCCGTAGAAAGAAACTATTTGAAATTATAAAACTTTATTTGCGTTTTCCCAAAAAAAATTTTTTTCAGTTAAATCCCTATCGCATAAAACGTGCGATATATACTTTTATAACTTGTAGTAAAATTTTAGCAAAATCGGTTTGTAACCACGCCTACTTTAAAAAAAACTTCTAAAATTTTTGTGACGTGGCATCTTTGTAACTAAAAGTCATAAAGGGATGAAATTTTGCACTAACAAGAATATTTTAGGCTTGGTCTGATGAGAGATAAAACTGTTGGTAATGGGTGTGGCCACACCCACATTATGCTGAAACCTCTCTATATAAAATAAGTGCACCACGTTTCGATCAAACGCATACAATTATAATAAAAATGTAAGAAGTACAGCAAACTAGTTTGCATATCATATTGGTGGGAAATCTAGCCACTCCCGGAAATTATTAACGTTTACAGTCCCAAGCCATGCTTATTAAAGCAATGTAGTAATAATTCTATATAATTCTACAAAATTAATTAAAAAAAAACAATAATTTATTATTTTCACCTGGACTTAGCACATCGATTTTTGAAAAAAAAAAATTTTTATGGACTTAGCACATTTGCATAACACTGCATCACACCATGAAAAACAGACATTATGGTCACTTCTTTTTGGCAGACGATGTATTTTTAGTTGTACGATCTTACTGCATTAAAATCTCAGTTTTGATAAAAATTGGACTTAGCACATTTGCTCACGAAGCCAACGATATGCGTATTTGCGTCGACATGCGTTCAGTTTTGTTTTTGCTGTTGTCTGGTACATATGTATGTATGCATATTCGTTCTCTGTTGCAAGCAGCGCTGCGGCAGGTGATCATTAAAAAATTTAACTTAACAGCATAAATTTGTTAAGACACCAGGCAGCCAAACAGACAGACAGACAGAGTGTGTAGCTGTGCAACAATGCGAATCTGTACATACGTATGTGTGCATGTGCGTTAATACTAGCACTAAAGCGTTCTCTTACAATTATGCTTCTTCTTCAAATTGCGTATGTTAGTCATGGCAAGATAAAGCTAAATGTTTAAAATGGATTATTGCAATTGCGATTTCCTGCTTGCAGATTATTATGTAGCTAATGGGATATTTGCAAGTCTTTTGCCAACTGATATAACCCAGCCAAATACCTAAATATGTACATACATACCCTGCAGGGAACTCAATAACTAGTGAAAAAAATTTCTAGTTCCGAACTAGCGAAAAGGTGTCAAAAGGGAACTAGATTAATTATAGCTAGACCGTCACCAGTTCAGAAGGAGTGAATTGAGTGACCATTATTAGCACACTTTGATTTGTATGCTAGTGACAAAAATTCTACGAAAATTTTTCGTTCGTTCAATTACCTTCGGCTTTGTATATTTTTGCAATTCTCAGATGTTTAATGAAGCATTTTATATAAAGAATTTTCTGTTTTCATCTCTTATGAAATGAAATGTTCCCCTAATTATGCTTTTCCGATCCCTCAGGCTTATTTTTAATTTTTTTTTTTTTATTATATTACTTTTTAAATATTATCGTAAATTTTTATTAAATAAATAAAAAAATATTAGTTAAAAAAAAATTAAAAAAAAAATTATCATCCACCTTGACACCGACTGGATTCGCACCCGCGACCCTCAGATTGAAAGGCAAATGCGTTAGCCAGTCGGCCATCGCGCCACTTGCATGAAGTGTGTCAAATGCTGCACTTAAGTGGCAGATGTAAAACTGTAGAATTTGTAGGTACTTGCAGCTAGTTCAGAACTATCGAAATTGTGCCAATAAACGAACTAGTGAAAACTGTAGAATTTAGTACTAGTTCGGAACTATCGAAAATGTAGTGCATAGGGTGACAATTGACACCACCGAGGACATCGCCGTGTTAAATTCGCCAGTTGATAACATACAAAAGGGATTTAGCTCGCACTAGTAGTGTCGAAAAATGCACTAGAAGCGACCTAGTTCTGAACTAGAGATTTTCCCTACAGGGTACATACCACCATGCATATCTACTCGTTGCTGATTGGCGGCGGCGATAAATGTTGATATGCGATGAAAAATGGCTTGATAGGGGATCTATTTTTTCTTATGCTTCTTTTTAGTATGCAGATTAGTGGAAAAGTAATCAATACGTTCTAGGGATATGCATCTATAGAATATACCATTAAAGTGACTTAGAAAATACATATAAGTACCCATGTATGTAGTGTATGTAGGTGTGTGTAATTTACATAAAAACAGGAATGTAATAAAGTACGAGTATCTGCGAAAAATTCATAATTACACACGAAAGCTAATTGAATTGTACATCAAGATTATATGTACGTTTATAGTAGTACATATGTATGTATCATTGGCTTCATTTCATGATAAGTACATAGGTAATACAAGGGAATCGACGTTTGGGTCTGAGCTCAGCAACATCACTCAAAAAAGCTAAGACCTTACTACAAATAACTCTTTTGTAGCAAAACAACAATAAAAATAGTAATAAGTGGGTAATACACTATAATCCTTTTCACAAACTTATTGCTGCTACAATGTGGTTAAAATCATATTAGACAATTATTTCTATGACTATGGCAATAGGAACTAATAAATATAACATCTTTCATGTCTACGTAATCGCTGTAAACAAATTAAAATGTTGCGGTAACGCCATTAAGTCTTCAACGAAAGCATTAAAATTATCTGCAACATGTATGTATGCATAGACAAATGAAGGCTACACACTGTATATATGTATGTAGATGTGTACTATATACAAACATACAAGTGCATATTCTTCTGTTGTACATTTATGATGCCACTCTTAGGCCCACTTGCGCAATATCCAGGGTTAAATTTATAAGTCTCGAGTTAAGTAACTCTGAGTTAATTGGTTAATTTTTTAACCCAGCCTGTACGTTGCTGAACATACAATTTAACCCGAGTTAGTTAACCCAACCTATGGGGGGGCAGTTTTCATTCAAGTTGGCATCACTGACTCGTTTTTCATCTTTTGTTTTGATTATTCTCATTCGTTTGCTATTTTCAATTTGAAATTTGGAATGAAAGCATCGCAATTTGTGAAATTTTGTGGATTAAAATAAAACAGAAAATTATTTCGTGGTATTATATTTTTCGTGAAAATTGTGCACATCTCCACTGACGGACGGACGTGTATATGCAACATTTCATAAATTGGTGCTCTACGTCGTAAACGCAATTAACTTTATCAATTTAGTCATCGGCATCAGCTTCTCCACATCCGAGATCACCATATACAACATTTTCATCATATTTCATCCATCAACTTGCATCCTATCATGTAATGAAATATTTATGTATTATTTCAGGGCTTTCGCTTTGCTTTAAAAAGTTAATCCTTAGCCGGTATAATTCCCTTTCTGGGGTAATGGGTTGGCTTTCAATTAAGGAAGCACGCTCCGAGAAAAGTCACTTTTTCAGGGAGGTAGAGGTGCCGGAGGTTTATACATAGGTTACGAGATATTTCTTGATAAAATTGGATGGGTCCATAGATATGTATTACCCCGGCTGATGATTATTTTTTTAAAGCAAGGCCGAAGGCCGCCAACGCAAAAAGGTGTTATACACACATATGTATATGCATATGTGCGCGTTTTTAGACGTGCGTTTCCTCGGTAATAGTGGGGTAATATATATGTACCCATCCAAATTCGACAACAAATATCGCGTAAACTATAGGCCTCCGGCAAGTTTTGATTTCAGTTCTGAGATCTGTGAGTGCTCCTCTACCCCCCTGAAAAGTTATTTCTCTCGGGGCGTGCTTCCTTATGGAACGCCTGGTCCCTTAACTGATTGAAGTAATCAGCACGTTCTGCCACTCTTCTATTAAAAAAATCATAGCTGAAAAACTGTATAATTTCTTCATCATCGTCCGATAGAAGAAATTCGTTAATTAATTAATTCGTTAATTAATTATTAAAAAAATCACAATAAAATTTACGTACATAATATGATGCACGTTTTTTTTTTCAAATTTAACTTCGAGTTAGGCATTTAACCCTCCAAAATTGGAGGATTAAATATTTAAAATTTTAACTCCGGGTTAACTCCTAACTCATCGATCTGCAAGACATTTTATTAATTTAACCCGGCATGAAGGGTTAACCTCGAGTTAAAAAGATAACTCGAAGTTCTGCAAGTGGGCCTTAGGGTATTTGCTTGCCCCTTTGTCCACCTACCGCAATGCGCCTAAAATGACACAATCTTTATCTTGCATGTTGTTGCTGTTGTTGCAAATGCATTTGTGGATATTTAAAGCGCGGCATATCGCTTGCTATAGTACACACATATCACCACGCAAGTGTATCGTGTTGTGTCTAATGCAATTTCTGTTGACTGACGCCAGGCAACATGTTAATGACAGCAAGGAGCAAACAAAATACCTAAAAAGAAAGAAACACAAGCAACTAGTACCTGACAAAAACCCTTCTGACACTTCTCGTGCAAACTGATAAATCATTTCCTTTTGGAAAATGTAATAAACATTCAAATTAGAAAGGAAAATAAATTCATGATCTGAGCTTGGAGTAATGTTTTTTTTCGCTTGATCTCAAGAAAGTTAGCGTGCACATCAGAAGCTTAGCCTTGCTTAATTTACGTTATGTGAGCAACAATGTAATCATATGGATACCCGGAAGTCCGCTTTGCTTTTATTTTTCCCTACAAACTAATACATATATGTACGTCATGCGTATTTGAATCTAGTTTGCAAAATGTTTTCTGAAAGCGTGTCTCAGCAACATGTTGCTAGCCCAGTAATACGCACATAAATGTTTATTGGTACAGGAAGTGATAACAAGGATTGAATAAAATGTAAATAATAGCAGTTAGAGATGCTGATACACATACACATATATGTATGTCTGTACCTACATTAGGCTGTTTAATTTTGAGTTACAAAAAGGTCTTATAGTTTTAGTTGGAGATGCAATAACTTTATCGAAAAAATCTTATAAAAAATGACTTCAAATAAAGTGTTTGAGCTCGGATTTCTCCTATAGAATTTAATAAGCAATTTCTTTGCGGTAGACCTTAACCCTCTAGCGACCACGCAAATGGCTGTTTTTTTGGTCTTATGCGGGACTGGAGTATATAATCCATTGCAATGCCATGCAATGTTAATTGGGCCATATTTTTTGTATCAAATATGGCAGGTTATGGAGTACTCGGTTGGTTCTTAGCGAGCACTCCATGGATGACCGAATGGAGTACTCGGAATTTTTGCAGGGTACAGCTACAAATGTACGCCTTAAGTGCTTTTACCAAGAAGATACAAATTTGATACAGACATCCAAGTATATACCCTGTAGGGAAAATCTCTAGTTCCGAACTAGGTCGCTTTTTCGACACTACTAGTGCGAGCTAAATCTCTTTTGCATGTTATCAACTGGCGATGTCCTAGGCGGTGTCAATTGTCCCTCTCTGGACTACATTTTCGATAGTTCCGAACTAGTACTAAATTCTACAGTTTACACTAGTTCGTTTATTGGCACAATTTCGATAGTTCTGAACTAGCTACAAGTACCTAAATATTCTACAATTTTACATCTGCAGCTTAAGAGCAGCATTTGACACACTTCATGGAAGTGGCGCGATGGCCGACTGGCTAACGCATGTGCCTTTCAATCTGAGGGACGCGGGTTCGAATCCTGTCGGTGTCAAGGTGAATGATAATTTTTTTTATATCTTTTTTAACTAATATTTTTTTATTTATTTATTTAATAGAAATTTACAATAATATTTAAAAAGTAATAAAATCAAAATAAGCATAAGGGATCGGAAAAGCATAATTAGGGGAACATTTCATTTTATACAAGATGCAAATAGAAAACTCTTTATATAAAATGCTTCACTAAACATCTGAGAATTGCAGAAATATACAAAGCCGACGGCAATTGAACCAACAAAAAATTTTTATAGAATTTTTGTTACTTCGAAATTGCATACAATCAAAGTGTCTCCTTCTGAACTGGTGAGGGTCTAACTAGAATTGATCTAGTTTCCCTTTGACACCTTTTCTCTAGTTCGGAACTAGAAATTTTGCTCACTAGTTATTGAGTTCCCTGCAGGGTATGCACATACATATGCACGCATATAACGCATTTTTTGCAATAACATAAAAAAGGCAATAAATGAAGATACCAACACACAAAAAAAAAAAAAAATCAAAGAACAATTATCTGGGATATGTGAGAAGAAAGAAAGAATATTGATCGTCAAATGGGAATGATTGCAATCAGATATAAAAGCAGCAACAAGCAAACGAAACGCGTGACATGGAAACAAGATGGAATACCAGAAGATGATTAAGGGGAATCTGCCAGCAAGCAGCAAGAAAAAAATTCGCATATACATATGTATGTATGTATGTGTACACATGCTGCATACCCCTGCTAAAAATTGTGCGATTAGTCTCGAAAGAGATTTGTCCCGGACAACTCTCTTTAGGGTACACTTGGCTACAATTAGTCTCAATTGTACCCGGAACGGTAAAACTGTAGAGTAATTGTTGACAATTTTACTCAAAAGGTTATAAACGAATTTTTAAATATGCTTTTGTAATTGCAGTTTTTTTTTGGCAATTAAGTATATGTATGCACATACACTATAAAAGGGCTTGTTTTCTCTACATTCGTACACGTTCAGGTATAAAATGGTACAACTTCCATTTGGTATCCCATTGGCATCAAAGTGGAGTTCTCTACTTTCGTACTCGTTCAGGTATAAAAGGGTACAATTAGTCTCTCCATAGGACATGCTCAAACAAAAAGGAACACTTCATTCCATATAAAGAGATACAAAAAGGAAGTAGTCGCATGCTCCTTTGCGAGTGATCCCGGAGGTATCTCGGATTAGTCGCATTTTTTGCAGGGACCGCATGCCACATGATCAAGCGTGGTCATCTTCGACGGCGTCACTAGCCAACGCCAACCGCCAACCAACGACATGCAGGCCAAAGAGGAGTAAGATCACGATTTTTCACCAATCGGGGCGACATGGCGTGATGTGATCTTAAGTATGTATATATGTATGTATGAAATTTATATTATAAACATACACACATGGACATACAGATGTGTATAAATAAATGTACGAAATTTGCAAATAACTTGCCACAGAACTGTGGGAGCAGAGAGGTGTGTGTGTGTGAGTATTTTTTATGTGGCATGTTGTGGTCACTTTGGTATTTGGAGTTTGGTGTTTGGTGTTTGGTATTTGGTGTTTTGGCATCTATTCACTCGCATTGGCGCAAAAAAAACGGTAACGGTAAATAATGCGCTGATAAGCCATTGGGAACTGTACATACAAATTTGTTGTTTGCGTTTGCGTTTGCCTTACTGCGACACCTGCATCCAGGCATTTTTGCCTTAAAGGCGTTTTTTCGCTCGTGTTGGCTTGTGTTTGACTTGCTAATTTTTTTCTTTCTACTTATTTATAGCTGGAAACGTGTCCCAATGGCGACAATGATATGTGGTTTTTTTTGCATTAAATAATGTTTTGCTATTTTTATACTTCTAAGAATAAAAAACGCTGGGGATTTGCTTTTAAGGAATTTGCGTTTGCGTGGTTAAAAGAAATTTTTTAAGCCGCAAAAGTTTAAGTTTATTAAAGTTGGGATATGGCAAAGTGCAAGATGAAATAGTATCCATCAAAAGAGGGTGTCACAGCTGGACAGTTGATGTGTTGCAGCTTTCATTTTAATATCGCTAGAGCTTGTACCTAGAGCAAGAGCTCAATAAAATCGCAATGTAGCAGGTTTCCTACAACAATATTTTCTCAAAACACGAACAAACACTCGTAATTATGAAAGAGGATACCTCGCAAACCAACTTTGCAGAACAGATTACTAGCCCAGAGAGTTTGAGTTTTTTTTAGCGTGGGGTTAGAATTTTATAGTTTAAGCTTTATCGAAAATATCTTATAAAGAATGACTTTATATAAAGTCTATCAGCTCGGACTTCTTCTACAGATTTAATAAGCAATTTCTTTGCGGTAGACTTTAACCCTCTAAATCCCATGAAAATTGCTGTTTAACCCTTTTTGAAAACACATGCGGAGAATATCAATTAAAAATGCAGATAGAGGATTAAAATGTTCTAGAAATTATTTGTCATAAAATTATTCATGAAATTTTTCCTCTGGAAGCCCTCTAGAATAGCTCAGGTACTCGTATCCTTATGAGTTAGATTTCAGAAGGAACATTTTGAGAAATCATATTCAAATCCAATAAAAACAAGTAAAGCAGCCTAAGTTCGAGTGGAATCGAACATTAGATACTCAGCTGCATGCTTTCATTGTTTGTTTGCGTTTGATGGAAACACGGTGCACTTTATATAAAGCGAGTGCTGCATATAGTGGGCGTAGCCACGCCCATTTTCAAAATCAGTCATCCAACTAAGCATATGAATGTTATTCTTTGTGCAAAATTTCATTCCTTTATGACTTCTAGTTATAAAGATGTCACGTTACAAATTCCTAAAGGGTGTTCCAGAAATATCTTTGTTAAAAAGTAGGCGTGGTCATAACCGATTTCAATAAATTTTTGCGTGTCTATTAACACAAGTTATAAAAGTGTATAAACCAAGTTTCGTCACAATATCTCAATTATTTGTCGAGTTATAGGCTAAGAAATGTCGTATATCCCTTTGTCTAAAAAGAGGCGGTGCCACGCCCATTTTCCAAAATTTTTATATTTCTTGTTTCCGGTCTATTGTGGAACTCATGCCACAAAATTTCAATGAATTATATTTATATTTGACAAAGATATCGCTTAAAATGTTTTTATTAGGCCCTTTTATAGTTTCCATATATAAAAGAGGGCGTGGTCGTCAACCGATTTCTCTAAAATTTTGAGTATGTATTACCAGATGTTACGAAAGTGTATACACCAAGTTTCGTCATTATATATCAATTATTTGTCGAGTTATGGGCTCAGAAATCTCGTATATTCCTGCTTCTAAAAAGAGGCGGTGCCACGCCCATTTTCCAAAATTTTTGTGTTTTTCGTTTTATGTCCGCAGATGGACTCCTGCCATAAAATTTCTTGATATATCTTTATATTTGACAAAGATATCGCTTAAAATGTTTTTATTAGGTCACTTTATAATACACATATATAAAAGTGGGCGTGGTCGTCAACCGATTTTGGCAATTTTTCGTCCAAACATTTGCCTAAGTAAGTATATCACGCATACCAAATTTCATCGATATATCTTCAACTGTTTCTGAGTTATGACTCATAAAATTTTCAATGTTTTCCCCTTAATAAGTGGGCGTGGCACCGCCCATTTTCCAAAATTTTTACGTTTTTTGTTTTACGTCCATAGCTAGACACAGGCGACAAAATTCCAGTGATATATCTTTTTATTTGACAGAGATATGGCTTAAAATGTTTTTATTAGGTCACTTTATAATACCCATATATAAAAGTGGGCGTGGCCGTCAACCGATTTTAACAATTTTCCGTTCACAGATTTGCCTAAGTAAGTACATCACGCCTACCGAATTTTATCGATATATCTGCAACGGTTTCTGAGTTATGGCATATAAAACTTTCAATGTTTGACCCTTAATAAGTGGGCGTGGCACCGCCCATTTTCCAAAATTTCATCAAATTTCTTCTTAGGGGCCTGCGCTCAACACGTGGGTAAAATTTCACCACTCCAGCTCTATTAATGACTGATATACCAAATTTCCGATTTTTTCTATATAGGAAAAGTGGGCGTGGTCATGGTCCGATTTCGCCCATTTTCAATACCAACCGTCCCAGTGTCGATACCAACTTGCATTCCAAATTTCATCAAAATATCTCAATTTTTGCGCGAGTTATCGTGCGTACGGACGGACGGACGGACGGACGGACGGACATGGCTCAATCGATTTCTCTTTTCACCCTGATCATTTTGATATATATAAGTCTATATCTATCTCGATTATTTCATTCTGTTACAATCCACCGTTATGAAATCAAAACTATAATACTCTGTGTACTAGTACAGCTGAGTATAAAAATCACTCTTGCCTACAAGTGCTACTTTGAACTAGCTAAATAGAAAGCTCATATGATTAATATCTAGCGCTCTATTGGTGTTTCTAATTGGCATCAGTTATCACAAAGCAGAAACGACTTTACCCAATCCAAAACTTGTCCACAACGCAGACTCACTTATGTACCTATATGTGGTGGTGTTCTTGTACTACAACTCAGATCATGATCTTCGTTAGGTGAGTTGTGTTTGAGAGGTTAAATGTGCTGGACATATGTATGCACATACGCAGTAAGATGTTCGAGTCCGATGACAGAGCTTAACTTTCGCTGTGGTTTTTGGTATGTGGTTTTTGCAACAATGTTGCATGCGTACCTACATGTGAAAGAGTGTATGAAACATGTTGCTAATGGCGCTGACATTGTGTGTTTGCTGGCGTTTGTTGCTGATTGTTTGTTAAAAATGGATACTGTACCCACTTTGGTGGAGGCCATCAAACGGTGGCAAGTGTCAAAAGCGACAACAACGCCTAAATTCAACGCACACAATAAACACACACACACACATATATATGAACACAAAATTTCAATATGTACTTCTCTCAGCCATACACAAACTGCTTTTCGATTATTGTTTTGTGAGCTATTGTTGTGTTTGTTGTTGTTGTGGCTTGTTATTTTTATTGTTGTTGTTGTTGTTGTTGTTGTTGTTGTTGTTGCTGTTTTTGTTGCTGTTAAGAATAGCCAACCACTCCCTCCATCCATTCACTCACTCGCTTACAGCCGGATGGATGGTTAATTCCTTTGCGTACAATCATCGATTTTCCGCATTGTTAGTTATGGACGCAATTGACCATTAGACAATCTGTAAGTGAGTGGATGTACGTACATACATACATATGTACATATGTTTATATGTACTTATGTATATATGGATGTACTGTCGTCTCATACGTGTGTGGCATGCAAATATGGCATGTTGGTTGGTATTCCGACATGTGGCAAAGAAACTTTCTTTGACTTTTTCCTCTTGACGACCAGAGTTTTTTGGGTGGATGCGTGTATGTACATATGTAAAACATACATAACTATGTATGTATTTATAAAAGCATGCAAACATGTAAGCTCAGCTAAGCATGTAGGTATCTAATAAGAGGAAAACCATCTACTCTTGACTTAATGACACAATTTTCAGATGAGTTTCTTTGTTTGTTCGGTTTTTTTTTCTGTTTGGTTCGTATTCTTGTTGTTGCTGTTTTTTGTTATTTTTTCCCATACTCAATGTTCAATAAGTCAGCTAACTTTGCTTTGGAATTAGGCCAGCACTTTCTCAGCTCAAGCGAAAAGAATACGCACACGTGCATGTGCTTGTAATTATGTATGTATGTAGTACAAGGTGTATGCAGGGTGACACAAAGCTACAACTTGCCTTTAAATAAGAAAAAATTGACCTTTTGTTGTACATATTACAGCTTTTACCTAATTTAAATTATTTTCAATAGCTTTTGCGCTACCTTGTTTTCATGTATAGGTACATATGTGCTCATTTACATACCTGCCAGCGCATAAAATTCTCTTTGTCAAATGCGAGATAAAATAGCGATGTGATGCGTTGTGATTAATTGATGAATGTCAAATAAAAAACGCAAAAACAACAAATATATGTAAATACATATGTATGTATGTACATAAGTAACTGAACTGCTGTAGAATGACAGAGATGTTGAACTTTTACGATTGCTTTACAGATTAACTGGTTGTTGGGCGGAAGAGCTTTGTTGTTTGTTTGGCAGACAAAACAAAAAAGTGCGCAAACATGAGCGAGAATGAGAATTAGTTGTTTGTTGGCAACTAGATTTTTATACACATACTAGCTGTACCCGGCCAAGCTTTGCTTTGGCTCACTTCCTATTATAGGTACTTGAAGTGAAAAACGGTACACTTTAAAATATGTTGGAAGTATCTAGAAACCGAAATTACCTCGGGCTGCAAAGCTCCGCACAATTCAGATAAGTTTAAAAAAAGTGAAGGAAAAAATTGATATTTTCAAAAGTTTGCCCTCTTTATGTTCTTATCCCATTTTTCTTCGTATTAGTCTTCAACTGCCTTTCCCTATACTTTTCTCTTTCTCCTTCCCTTTCCATTTATCTTTCCTTTCATTTCCGTTTCCTTTTTCCTTTCCCATCACATTTCCGCTTCCCTTTCTCTATCGCTATCTTTTACCTCTCCTTTTCTGTCTTTCTCCTTTGTATTCCCCCCTCTTATTCCTTCTCTAATTCCCTGTCTTACTATCTCTCTCCCCGTCCTCTTTATTCCATTTTTATTATATTCTCCCTCTCCTTTTCCGTCCCTTTGCCTTTCCCAGTCTCATTACTCTTCCCTTCTCCTAGGGAACTGGGTTTAGCATAACATACCCTGCATTCCACTTCTCATTTGATACCATCATTGCTTAAAAACATTCCGTGGCGTCCGAATCGTCACTTTTACCCATAATTGGGTATCGGGATTAAGAACCACTATGAAAATATCTCTATATAGCAGACCCGGTCAACACATTTATTTTATATCAGTATTGCTCAGAAGCATCCCGGGCTCATCCGGGTCCACTTATTGACTCACATCTGGGAACTTGACCTAGGAACCATAATGGGTACGGTATCTGGAGACTTGGCCAAGAAATCGTAATGAGTACGGCCCTACATGAGAGTCTGCTCAACACTTTTCATTTGGTACCAATATCCCTAAGATATATCCCGATGTTATCCGGGTCCACATATTGACCCACACCTTGGGATCCCACCTAGGAATCGTCATGTGCCGTGATTAAATAACAATATCGCTGAGAAATTATCCGGGGCCATCCGGATCCACATTTTGACCCACATCTGGGGACCTGACCTAGGAATCATAATGAGTTCATCTCTATGTAAAAGCCCTGCCTTTCAGTTGACACCAATATAGTTCAGAAATTTCCCGGGGCAATCCCGGTCCACATTTTGACCACATCCCTAGGAATCATAATGAGTTCATCTCTATGTAAAAGCCCTGACTTTCAGTTGACACCAATATAGTTCAGAAATTTTCCGGGGCCATCCCGGTCCACGTTTTGATCCACATTTAGGGACCAGACCTAGGAATCATAATCAGTTTATCTCTGTGTAAAGGCCCTACTCAGCACTTTTCATTTGGTACGAATATCCCTGAGAAATATCCCGGTGTTGTCCGGGTCCGCGTGTTGACCCACACCTTGGGACCCGATCTAGGGATCGTAATGAGTTCATTTCTGTGTAAAATCTCTGCTCAAAACCCTTCATTTGATACCAATATCACTGAGAAATTTTCCGGGGTCATCCGGGTACACATTTTGACCCATATTTGGGGACCCGTCCTAAGCATCACAAATAAAATAGTTCTATGTTGAAGTCCTCATCAAGACCTTTCATTTGATACCAATATCGCTCAGAAACATTCGAGGGTCACCCGGACTACGTTTTGACCCCTATCTGGAGACCCGATCTAGGAATCACAATGAGTACTATTCTATGTAAATTCTCTGCTCAACACCTTTCATTTGATACCAATATCGCTCAGAAACATTCGAGGGTCATCCGGGTCCACGTTTTGACCCATATCTGGAGACCCGACCTAGGAATCACAATGAGTACTATTATATGTAAATTATCTGCTCAATACCTTTCATTTGATACCAATATCGCTCAGAAACATTCGAGGGTCATCCGGGTCCACGTTTTGACCGATATCTGGAGACCCGACATAGGATTCACAATGAGTACTATTCTATGTAAATTCTCTGATCAATGCCTTTCATTTCATACCAATATCGTCCAAAAATATGCAGGGGAAAGCCGGATCCACGTTTTGACCTTTTGACCTATATGTCGGGAACCGACTTCCGGATTTGAAAAAAATATGTATATAAACCATCTTGGGTAAGGTACTAAGCTGGTGTGTAAATTTGGTCAAAATCCCTCCACGCGTTTGGGCGAAAGCCGGCGACAAAGAAATGGGCTTGATTTTTATATAAATATAGATGTACATATATATACATAGATGTAAGAAAGTTTGTTGAAAAAAAAAGCGAAAACAAAAACTAAAAGAGTAGCTATTTGACACAAATATCTGCTGATTGTATTTACATATGTATATGTGCATATATTCCCTGCAGGAAGAAAAAAATCAATCCTAAAAGTAGTTGATTTTTAACTGACTATTTTGAGACAATTGAAAAAAAATAATAAATTTGAATCAAACAGCAAGAAACCCATTTTTAGTTGGTTGCTTTGTCATGCAGGAATATCCAAAAAAACGTAAAGTGTGCATTGACAAAAGCTTTCAAATGCCTGATGAAAATATTTTTATTCAAAAATATTTAAACAGATAGAATTTTGCTGTGAAAATTCCTCATTTTGGATTTGGGAAGCGAAGCAATGGAAGAATATCGAAATTCTTGCGAATTCCATGAATGTAAACATGTAGGTACGTAACAGCTACATCTGCAACCATTTCCGATATATGTTTTGTATAATTTTCTAAAAATAAATTATGTTATATTTTGGGATCAATTATTTTTCACCACAAAAAGTTAGTTTATAGTTACCCTCCAAGTAATGCAGAAGTACACAGGGCTGACTTTTTTATCGCCATTCCCATACAAAAGTAGTTAGCTTTTTTCAAAGAAAATATACAATTAAAAGTGACCATTAGTGTCTTTGTAAACAGTTTAAAGTCGGTTTTAAGTTAGATGCATTTCCTGCAGGGTTTAAATTAGTTTTATCAATCATTGTGCTCGTAATGAACTGAAAACAAAATTTTATACATATCGTCGTTTAAAGTGCAAATTGGGACAACGCGTCAAAATCCTTGTATGAATGGATAGGGTCGGACCCCAGGAATGTGTTTTTGGGGAAATCTCATTTTTGGAAAAAAAAGTCACATACGCAGTTTGTACTTGGTCGATACGTGGTTTTGCACTTTAAACGACGATATGTAATACGTGTTTCGCTCTTTTTTTATGCATTCACTCTCTCAATCTTGATTCGATACGGAAACCAGTGCCGAGACCCGCTAATTTCCATACAAATTTCTGAGAGCGAGTGAAGAATGAAACACTTGTTTCGTTCTCAATCCTCTTGCGAAACGCGATGACATCGATACCTTCTCTAATTTTGTATCGAAAATCTATCGAAATCTCACACAAACCAAAATAAAAACGCGAAAATAGGCAAACATACAAACATTTAAGAAGAACAAGAAAGAGAAATGTTAAACTGAATAACGATCAGCCACATGGCGACGGGTTATTGAGCAAGATGTTTCGCTAGATCTTTCGCTGGTGAATCAAGGTATGTGAAGACGGGCTTATAGTTGTTTAAAAAGGCCGTGTCAGAATGGCATTAAAGGGTTAAAACTATCTTTTTCCGTTTCGCAATTGTTTCCAATTATTTTATTATAAATACTGACCACTTTTTATTTAAGATTTGGTTAACATAATATAATTAAAATTTTACTTGTTCATACTCCAGTTTGTGTTATGAAATGAAAATACTCCGCTTCAAAGTTACTTACCTAAAATGAGAAGAAAATAAAGGAATTTGCTTAGTTATGTTATATTTTATATTACGGTCTTAGTTTAGGAACTGCGAGTTCTGATTAGCTTAGATTAACTTTATAATAATAGTTATTATATTATTTTTTTTTAATTTATATTTTTCTTTAATTTTTTCCCCTAAAAGTAAGAGTCCTGGAAGGGTTTAGATATGCCGCTCGCTACAAGCAAGCACAAACTCAAGGAGCTATACTTCATACTAGGTTCTTGTGGCGTAACTGGGACGCCAAACGGACGAAGATCCTCATCGCACTCAGAAGTTCCGAGCTTGCACTAATGACAGCGCCATATATGTAGTCCTTGGGAGGCTTGCAGAAAGGATGAATGCTCCATATTACGATTACTGTGGGACTTGTGGGGATGAAGAGGAGCCCGAAACAGTAAACACTTGCTGTGCGATTGCACGGCACTGGGAAGCAGGCGATTAAGGCATTTAGTAGCCTACCAATTTAGGAAGCTGGGGGATATAGTTAAAATAGAATTTAGGAAAACTAAATAAAAATCAGACATGGGCATACTCAATTACATTTTGTAATTGATTACGCACAACAATTACAATTACTTGTAATTGTAATTGATATTTTTCAATTACAAAGTACAAGTAATTGTAATGGAAAATTTTTCAATTACATTTTTGCGATTGTAATTGAAATGCTGCTATTAAAATAACTCAGTAGTATTCAATTACATGTAATTGTTACCGAATAGTGTTCAATTACATGTAATTGAACAGTGAATTAGTTAATTTTTTTGGGTGTTGGCGCATCCCTAAGCTAATACATACCTACATCTAAGAGCATACATAGTTATTTTGAGCATAAAAATCAATCAAAGTGGATGGATCATAACAGCAGACTTACATGTAATTGATGCATTTCATTCACAATTACCTGCAATTGATACCTTTTAGATGACAATTACATGTAATTGTGTCTGAAGTTTTTCAATTACAATTACAAGTAATTGTAATTGAAAAATTTTTAATTTCAAATGCCCATGTCTGATAAAAATATGCCTATAATCTTCCGGGTATGAAAATAATTACGTGTGCAAAGTTTCGTGTTGTTCCGTTTAGCGCTTATCGAGTGAAAAGGGTTTGAACAAACAGACTTCACATTTATACGTGTCTAATATAGAAGATTTAAGCTCAGAAGGAATTTCGTAAAGCGTTGTATGGAAGCTGTCGGTATGCACAAGAAGCATCGGAAACAATATTATAGGAATGCTTGGAACTACGTAGACTATGTGGTTATTGATGGATCTACATACAAACAATATTACACCACATGAACAACCGATTCACTAAAAATTTATACAACAACTAAAACAAAAACTGGCAGCAGCAGCAGACAGAAAAATGTTTAAGTTGCCATAAAAATACTCGGCAAATTTAACATATTCGTTTCAGTTATTTAATGTACAATTACTAGTTAATTGTTTTTTAAGCGAATTAGGTTTGCCGTTATTTTGCTGCTTTGAATCTCAAGTGCTTAATTAACTATTATACTAAAAATAGATACAGTGGAATACAAAAAAAAAAATAAGCAAAAATTACGAAACCAATGAAAGAATAGCAGAAAGAACAGAAATGAAAGATACAAAAAAAAAACAAAAAGAAAACAAAGAAAAACAAAAAAAAAAGAAAAAAAAAAATGAATAATAATAATAAAATAAAGAGAAAGCAATTTGTAGCAATTTTACGACTACAGAGGAAAAAATAATTCGTAAATATCTACAAATATACCAGTAAGTAGTGCTGCACGTATGTATGTGGTATAGTTTAGTATATTTAAGTATAAGGAAATTGTAATTTTACGATTATGTTAATCGTTCATTCATTTTGCCGCTTCGCTGCTGAGATTGTTTTGCCGCTGAAATTCTGAAATTTTCCTTTTGTTCATTAACCAAACTTGCTGCTGCTTGCCAAAGTAATGGCAATTTAATTGCAAAATTTCAATTATCATTAAGATTTATGTATTTATGTAAGTGCGCCTTTGAAGATTCTTAAGCGTGCAGAGATGGTGAGATGATGCATGAGGCTTCTTAATTGCTTTTTTTATACTCAGCTGTACTAGTACACAGAGTATTATAGTTTTAATCACATAACGGTGGATTGTAACAGAATAAAATAATCGAGATAGATATAGTCTTATATATATCAAAATGATCAGGGTGAAAAGAGAAATCGATTGAGCCATGTCCGTCCGTCCGTCTGTCTGTCCGCCCGTCTGTAAACATTCTAACTCCCGCAAAAATTTAGATATTTTGATGAAATTTGAAATGAAAGTTGGCATCGAGACTGGGACGGTTGGTATTGAAAATGGGCGAAATCGGACCATGACCACGCCCACTTTTCCTATATAGAAAAAATCGGAAATTTGGTATCTCAGTCACTAATATAGTTGGAGCGATGAAATTTTACCCACGTGTTGAGCTCAGGCCCCTATGAAGAAATTTGATAAAATTTTGGAAAATGGGCGGTGCCACGCCCACTTATTAAGGGGCAAACATTGAAGATTTTATAAGCCATAACTCAGAAACCATTGAAGATATATCGATGAAATTTGGAATGCGTGATTTACTTACTTAGGCAAACATTTTGACGGAAACTAGTTAAAATCGGTTGACGGGCACACCCACTTTTATATATGTGTATTATAAAGTGGCCCAATAAAAACATTTTAAGCGATATCTTTGTCAAATATAAAGATAATTCATTGAAATTTTATGGCAGGAGTCCAACAGTGGACATAAAACTAAAAACACAAAAATTTTGGAAAATGGGCGTGGCACCGCCTCTTTTTAGACAAAGGAATCTACGAGATTTCTTAGCCTATAACTCGACAAATAATTGAGATATTATGACGAAACTTGGTTTATACACTTTTATAACTTGTGTTAATAATAATATATAATACAATGGCGCTATTATAACTCTGACGAGTTTTATGGCCGAGCTTCTCTCCCAATTCGAGGTGTGCTCCTTTTTGTTTTTCCTACTAATTGGGTGGACCTACAGTTTTATGCCGGCTCCGAACGGCGAATGCATTTTTTGTGAGAAGCTTTTTCATGGCAGAAATACTCTCGGAGGGTATGCCGCCCACTGCCGAGAGGTGACCGCTGCTCTTAAAAAACCCAATAATTGGATTTTTACTAATTGAAAAATTGTTTTGGTGTTTGGCTCGGACCGTGGTTTGAACCCGAGACCTCTGACACAGCAGGCGAGCACTCTACCCACTGCACCACAGCGGCCACCTTGTGTTAATAGACATGCAAAAATTTATTCAAATCGCCACGCCTACTTTTTAACAAAGATATTTCTGGAACACCCTTTGGGAATTTGTAACGTGACATCTTTGTAACTAGAAGTCATAAAGGAATGAAATTTTGCACAAAGAATAATATTCATATGCTTAGTTGGATGACTGATAAAAATGTTGAAAATGGGCGTGGCTACGCCCACTTTATGCAGCACTCGCTTTATATAAAATAAACCGTGTTTCCATCAAACGCAAACAAATAATGAAAGCATACAGCTGAGTATCTAATGTTCGATTCCACTCGAACTTGGGCTTCCTTACTTGTTCACAAATATTTTTATAAAGTACAACTATGGCTATAAAAATAAACATGAGCAAATAAACTTATTGTGAAAATGCTAAGAAGCATAAATTCACCTACAAAATAACCACAAACAAAATCACCGGCCGGTAAAATATATATTTATGTAGGTATGCATTTATAACAAATTACCAGCTAAAGTATGCTGCCCAGTGTCGAGTGCCCAGTTACTGAGATTTTTTTTTAATACCTTATTACATTTAATGCAAATTTGAATTTTGATTAACTTTGTTTCAAGCCGGTTTTCAGACCTTTTCCACGTACATAAATGCAATAAGTGACATAACATTTGCTCGACTTTTGCATACAAACAAACAGCAGAAAAATTACATAAGCAAGAGATCAACGACCGAAAAAATAAAGGCAAAACAAAAAAAAACATTCAAAAGTCCGAAACAGCAACAACTAAAATCTCAAACGCAAACGGAAGGTTGGCCGCTGCACAGTGGGCGATTCGCTTTCGCTAGCGGCTGAAAACTAAAATTTTAAATAGAAATAATAATAACTAAAGAAAGCAGCAGTATGATCCAAATAGAAATTTTTTGATTTTTTTTAAGAAATATTTTTATAATAAAATTTATATTACTAAAACAAAAAAAAAGTTAATAAAAAAAGTTTATAAAAAAATTTAAAAAAAATTATATATAAAAAAGTTATATACATAAAAAAAAAAATTATTAAAAATTATGTACATATTTGAAAACATAAAAAAAACATTTTTTCTATCTTGCGATTTTTCATGTTTAAAATACCTTTGAAGATACTTTTTTACTTTAGACGTTAATCGCCCACTGTGCGCAGCTGCTGCTGCTACATAAAACACTTAAATGAAACAAAGTAGTTCACCTTGCACTCGCAACCCAATAAAAACACAAAACAAAAGCTAAAACAGAAGCGAAGCGAAGTAGCAAACAAAAAGTGGAGATAAAGGGGAGTATGAAAAGGCTTCAGCTTGTGTGTGTGTCTGTGGAGCATATTTAAATTACGGCACGGCAATTAAAAAATATCAGATCAGCAGCGCAGCGCAGTGTTTTGTTGCACCAGACGGCACGGCACGGCCGCACTTTGCATTCATTCGGTTATTAAGCCACCAAAGTGAGCGATAAAAGCAAATACAAAAAAAAAAAACAGAAATAAAATGAAAATTAAAAGCAAAGGCAAAATTTATGCAAAATAAAATAAGCATTAAAAACAGTTTTCATTGTCAAGGTAAAAAAGTCTCGAAAGAGATTGTACCCGGAACGGTAAAAATGTAGAGTAGGTAATTGTTGACAATTTTACTCAAAAGGTTATAAACGAATTTTGAAATATGCTTTTGTAATTGCATTTTTTTTTTGCAATTAAGTATATGTATGTACATACACTATAAAAAGGTACAACTTCCATTTGGTATCCCATTGGCATCAAAGCGGAGTTCTCTACTTTCGGACTCATTCAGGTATAAAAGGGTACAATTAGTCTCTCCATAGGACATGCTCAAACAAAAAGGAACACTTCATTCCATATAAAGAGATACAAAGAGGGAGTAGTCGCATGCCCCTTTGCGAGTGATCCCGTATGTATCCCGGATTAGTCGCATTTTTTGCAGGGTTAGTAGTTGCTGGTAGTAGTTGTTGGCGCTGCTGTAAGTGGATGGCGGCCGGCCGGTCATTGGCACAAATAATTATGGTGTAACTTTACAGTTACTGTTTTTGTTGTTGTTGTATTTGTTATTATAATGATCAACAGCGACTTTTCTTAGCGCTTTTTTCTGCCACCCACTGCAACGAAGCGTGTCATGTCCAACCGTTACGCGATTGTGTTAATATGTATGTATGTATTTCTGCCTAAACAACATTTGTACGTACATATGTATCTGTCTACACCGTTATTTTCCCACACGTTATTTTGCTAATTAAATTCATGTTATAAAATACCGGAAGTTCAAGAGCAATTTGTGTATGCTTTCGTCTTGCCTTACGAAATGCTTAAGCCAGCAAATTGTTTAGAAGTGAATAAAAATTTCATATTTCCCATCGGGTGAATAAATTTAGATACAGCTATGTAGAAATGTATGTACATATGTATGTACATATGTAACTACCCTGCAAAAAAGTTTTGCTCTGCTTCTGTAATGCACTCACTCTGTCTGCTATTAACTCTCTAATACTTATCTAGGCCTTATTTCGCATGGCGGATAAGCCTTTGGAATAAAGTGTGCTCTCAGAGAGAGAGTACTTCTTATGGCCTGATGACATCAACACAGGAAAATCAGCCTTATTTTAAGCCTTACGCCACACAAATTTGCTACCCTCATAATTTTAGGCCTTATTTCGTAAGCCTTAAATCTGCTGTTTTAATTCTTAACTAAGGCTTAGATTTTTTGGTGGGTAGATAGAATGTTCATGTTCATGTTATGTTCTTCGTTTACAAGTAAGTGCTCATATGGTTTTACATTTGCATAAAATTGTACTTTAAAAAGCATTAAAATTCACGCATCAGTGCGCGCATGTGCCGTTCAAGTATAACCTAATCTTTGCGCATATGTATATACATTTCATTCATATACATACATGAATATACATAATTTTTTGCGTGTCTATTAATACAAGTTATAAAAGTGTATAAACCAAGTTTCGTCATAATATCTCAATTATTTGTCGAGTTTTGGGCTCCGAAATCTCGTATATTCCTTTGTCTAAAAAGAGGCGGTGCCACGCCCATTTTCCAAAATTTTTCTATTTTTTGTTTTCGGTCTATTGTGGAACTCATGCCACAAAATGTCAATGAATTATTTTTATATTTAACAAAGATATCGCTTAAAATGTTTTTATTAGGCCACTTTATAATACCCATATATAAAAGTGGGCGTGGTCGTCAACCGATTTCGCTAAAATTTTGAACATGTATTACCACAAGTAAAAATAGTGTACACACCAAGTTTCGTCATTATATATCAATTATTTGTCGAGTTATGGGCTCAGAAATCTCGTATATTCCTGCTTCTAAAAAGAGGCGGTGCCACGCCTATTTTCCAAAATTTTTGTGTTTTTAGTTTTATGTCCACTGTTGGACTCCTGCCATAAAATTTCAATGAATTATCTTTATATTTGACAAAGATATCGCTTAAAATGTTTTTATTGGGCCACTTTATAATACACATATATAAAAGTGGGTGTGCCCGTCAACCGATTTTAACTAGTTTCCGTCAAAATGTTTGCCTAAGTAAGTAAATCACGCATTCCAAATTTCATCGATATATCTTCAATGGTTTCTGAGTTATGACATATAAAACTTTCCATGTTTGACCCTTAATAAGTGGGCGTGGCACCGCCCATTTTCTAAAATTTCATCAAATTTCTTCATAGGGGCCTGAGCTCAACACGTGGGTAAAATTTCATCGCTCCAACTATATTAGTGACTGAGATACCAAATTTCCGATTTTTTCTATATAGGAAAAGTGGGCGTGGTCATGGTCCGATTTCGCCCATTTTCAATACCAACCGTCCCAGTGTCGATACCAACTTGCATTTCAAATTTCATCAAAATATCTCAATTTGCGCGAGTTAGTGTTTACAGACGGACGGACGGACAGACGGACGGACGGACGGACGGACGGACATGGCTCAATCGATTTCTCTTTTCACCCTGATCATTTTGATATACATAAGACTATATCTATCTCGATTATTTCATTCTGTTACAATCCACCGTTATGTGATTAAAACTATAATACTATGTGTACTAGTACTCTGAAAAAAATACCCGTAGTTAAATCAACAACTTTCCGCTGTTGAACCTCCGTCTTTGATTCAACAGCAAAAGTATTTGCTTTAACGGCAAAGTTGTTGATTCAACAACTTTCCATAGTTAATTCAAAGACGGGAGTTTTTGATTCAAAAACTCCCTTGCTGTTGAAAAATTTTGAAGTAAATAAAAAATAGAAAAAATGTTTGTCAAACTTAAATTTTCGGGAAAAATATATATGTACATACATATACATATGTATATGCAATATATAAATACAAATAAAGGTAAGTCACAATAATAATATTTATATATTATTATAATATATTAATATTATATGTACATTTGTACGTTTAAAAATACATACATATATTTTATATTTTCAGATTAGATATGTTTGATTATCCCATTTTCCGATAGCGAGCAATCGAGGTGGCGATGATTGCGCAGAAACCTACAAATCTGGCGGTCGGAAAATAATGTAAGTTAATATAAAGAATGTGTTATGAAATAATAAAATAAAATCAGTTGTGTTTATGTGTTTGTGTGTGTAAAAAGCCCTACAGACAGTGATTGTCATTTGATATATCATTTGAGGTGCAGGATTGATGGATATTTGTGCCACTACTGCCTACAAGTTTCCATAATCTTTATATTGGCGGTGTGAAAATGTGATGCAAACCTTTGTGGCCGTGTCTCTTTCCACACATCGTGTTGTTCAAATGATGCATCAAACGACCATCACTGAATGGAAAAAGTTTGTTTGGTGAAACCGGGCCTTAGTATTAATATTACTATGTAAACATATATTATATAAAAAAAACTAAATAAAATAATATCTATTATATTAAAAAAAAAATACTATTGTTTACAATTTTTTTGAGATTAACTTAAATGCGTAAGTATTTGCTTTAATGGTGCCCGTTTTTGGACCAAAAACTTTTGCGGTTAATCCAAAAGCAAAAGTTGTTAGCTTAAATACGAACGGTATTTGAATCAACAGTGCTCGCATTTGGACTCAAAATTTTTGCTGTTAATTTAAAAGTAAAAACTGTTAACTTAAATGTAAAAGTATTTCATTTAACAGTTTCCGTTGTTAACTTAAATACGAAAAGTATTTAAATCAAAAACGCTCGCATCTTTGAAACAACAACGGAGCGTTGTTGGGCACATTTCAACTGCGGAAAGTTGTTCATTTAACGGCAAAAGTCTTTGTATTTACAACGTTTTTTTTTTCAGAGTACAGCTGAGTATAAAAATGAAGTATGGAACAATAACCGGTTAATTAACCTGTTAATTCTCAATTGCAGCTTTTCTATTATATTGGACCAAAGCAGACAATTTTTCCAAGCCAAGAATATCGTGTTTATTTAAAGAATTTAAGAGATTATAAAATGAGATTGAACGGAGAACGACTGAGGTGTCCCCAACAATTACAGATGTATATTACATTAATGATCGTTTTAACTGTGCTAAAGTGGTTACTCTTCTTCTTCTTCTTCTTCTTATGCTTCTTCTTCTTGTTATTCTTATTCTTCTTCTACTTTTCTTCTTCTCTTATTCGTCTTCTTCTTAATTAGCGTATTACCATCTAAAGAATTTTGGCCGCCTCCAACCCAGTACGCCAGCCGTTTCTGTTTCGTGGAGTATGGCCCCCATTCGAAATCCCAAGGAGGAGTTCTCCCTTTTCTTTTTCCTTTAGCGGGTTTCGATAGAAATCCTTTTTGGGCCGTACCTACTTACTCAACACCAAAAAATGCTAAGAATTATGATACAGTAGAATGTTTGGCATACCACACCAACTTTGCCGAATACTGCATCTAAGTGCTGGTCCAGAGGGTTTGAGCTTTTTTAATTGGGGTTGAAATTCTTACATTTTGCATGAACGAAAGTGTAATAATTGATTTCTCGAAAATATTATGTATACCTAAAGCGGGTTCAGATGAAATTTCTTCCAATAGAATAACATAGAAGTAGACCCAGTATATGTATACATATGTAGATATGTATACTTTCTTCCGTTCAATATATTTCGAAATGATTAAAGGACAATTAAGAGATAACAAAGGAATGCGCAACCAAAATTTTTTATCATTTCACAAAAAAAAATAAAAAACTTTCAGACGAAGCCATATTTCTTATTTAAATCACATTCATTTGCAGAAAATCAATTTAAATTTGCAAATATCGATTTGACTAATTTAGCAAACAATTGTATGCAATGTTTGCCCAACTTCTTCTTAAATATGTACATATATACATATATATGAAGGTATGTATATATGTATGTTCGTATATTTGCACATTCGTTTCGTAATTGATATTGATTTTCTTAAGGGGTTTTTTTGAAATTAAAATTTATTACAAAACAGACAAGTTAAACGCTGATTTATGATTTTCAGAATTTGTACGAAAGCATGAAAATATATATGTATATACATTGTATACATATAATATAATAATAATACAATGGCGCTTTTATAACTCTGACGTGTTTTATGGCCGAGCTTCTCTCCCAATTCGAGGTGTGCTCCTTTTTGTTTTTCCTAATATGAATATCTTCAAAAGTAAGTAATTATACTCGTACAAACAGAAAGCAAATTGATAAAACTATAATCATTCTTGCCATTTTTTACGCTTAAAATGCAGCATGTCCCTGCCTGCCTGAGCGGAAGTCATAAAATCAATTCATCAAATGCGCTGGTAGATAACTATTCAAATTGCTGAGCAAGTGAGCAGCAAGCCGAACTAGCCGACTAAGTAATGAATTCACTTGTGACTGAGTAAAAATAATTTGGTGAAAAGGCATGTAAATGGCAAAAAAAAGTAGTGAAAATTGAAAAAATTAAAAGAATTTGCTTGCAGAAGGTAGACAGATCATTAAAAAATAGCCTCAAGTGCAAAGTAAATCGAATACTCGTAAGATAGAAATGAATGCTAGAAAACCTCAACATACCTACAACTTGTTGTTTGCTACTTGACTTGCTTAAAAGCAATGGCTGGTGTTTCAATGCAAAACGGCGATTGCGCAAAAGTTCATTGCTTTCTGACATTGCAGACTTGATTTGTTAATGGCAAATGGGTGCTTAAAACTTAGTAAGGAGTTAATTGAAATCGGAGAAATAATTTTTATCAAAGATACTCGTAAAACAACAGAAAGAATTTAAAATAGAAAGTCAAAGCTACCGGCAACATAAAAAAAAAAGACAGAGAAATTTACACTTACAGTGGCTCTCAGAAGTATTTTGCATAATTCATTTATTAAGAAAACGTTAGAAATTCGCCTTTTTCTCGAAATCTTTTGCAAATTTTTTTAATATGGTATTATAGCTGAATCTTCATACTACAAAAACACATTCATTAAAAAACCAAAATGCATTTCATCTTTTTTATAAAATTAAAGAAACGAAAAAAGTCATACATTTTTGCTCACAAAAGTATTTTGCATATTGGTAATTTTGGTGAATAAATGCATCCCCAACCTGTTTAATATTTTTTATGATATCCGTTCTTTTTCCAAATGGCTTCCAAGAGTCTAGGGATGGGCTCTGCTAATTCTTGGCAAAATTCCGGAGGTTTTTTGTCCCATTCCTCGTCCAAAACCGCATTTGGATTATTTTTTGGGGAAATCTTCGATTTTCTCACATGATCTTCAAGACAGGACTAAAAATTTTGATTGGTTCTTATATCGGAGCTTTGAACACAAACTTGGAAGTGTTTTTATTCGAGAGTGTTCACATTTAACATCATGAGTGATATTTTTGGGAAAAAGGTTGTTAGTACAAAGAAGAACGTCGCTAGAAGAACGTCTAATATTGAGGGAAAATCAACTAAAGCCCCATACATAAGCTTCTACAATAAACAGAAAACTAAAGCCAATACTCAATAATCAAGTATCGGACGAGGCAGTGCACAGAGTACCGAGAAACCCCATATTCACCGCCAAGTACTGCGCAACTAACTCTCTATCTCAAAGAAAGTGTCTTATTTTCCCCAAAAACACAAAATAAAAAAAATTTGACATTTCTAAAACCATAATTTTAAGTGCCGAAAGCAAATAAAATAAAAAAAATTTTTATGAATCGTATTTCATGGCGGAAGCCCAATTAAGAGCTGAAAATCAAAAAAAATTAAAGCGACTCTTATAACTTATAAGCACTGTAGGAGTTTGTGATCAATCGAGGCTCAGGGAGTTTGTATATCACCTCAGTGAGTTGTAAACCTTATTTTAGTGGATAGTACGATGGACGAGCATTCACGATTTTCCATTTTCAGGGAAAACCCACGTTCTAGTGCAGACAAAATGGGTATGATATACAATGCGTTTTTAATTCAACAATATAATAATACGAAAAATACCGCTAATGATGTTAAAATGTGAACACTTTCGAATAAAAAACACTTCCAAACTCCTTTTCAAAGCTCTGATATAAGAACCAATCAAAATTTTTAGTCCTGTCTTGAAGATCATGTGAGAAAATCGAATATTTCCCCAAAAAATAACCCAAATGCGGGTTTGACCGGGGAATGGGGCAAAATACCTCCGGAAATATTGCCAAAAATTACCAGAGTCTATCACTAGACTCTTGGAAGCCATTTCGAAAAAGGACGGATATCATAAAAAATATTAAACAGGTTGTAGATGCATTTATTCACAAAAATTACCAATATGCAAAATACTTTTGTGAGCAAAAATGTATGACTTTTTTCGTTTCTTTAATTTTATAAAAAAGATGGAATGCATTTTGGTTTTTTAATGAATGTGTTTTTGTAGTATGCAGATTCAGCTATAATATCATATTAAAAAAATTTGCAAAATATTTCGAAAAAATTGCGAATTTCTAACGTTTTCTTAATAAATGAATTATGCAAAATACTTCTGAGAGCCACTGTATATGAGAATGCATATAAAATAAATTGAACAGCAGTGAGAATAATGAGCTGAATTCTAGTACAATAATTTAGACAAAAACTAAATCAGTTGTAAAATTCACAAAAAAAAATCACACAAATTATAAAAGCAGAAATTAATTAAAATCAAAAAGAAAAAACATAGAAAAGTATTAAAAAAAAGCATTAATCACATTAGCAAATTAAAAGTAATAGTTGAGAATATTTAGTAAAAGTAATTAGTTGGTAGCCGTGGCAAACGCTGCTGTTTTAGCATGATTAGCACTTAATAGCAAGATTATTGTTTAATAAAGAGAAAGAGTTTACAAATATGATGACCCTGTACATTTAATCAACAAAGCACACGCAGTGCAGCTGAACTTGAGTTCAGTATTTTACTACTTAATAATAACAGAGTTGGAGGTACAGTAGTTGCCAACTTTTGTCAGCTAAAGCACAAATTTTCGATCTGGAAGAATAATTATACTAAATACATATATATATGTATATGCTACTGACTATGAATGAATGTTTGGAAAAAAGTTACTGCTGTTAAGCACTAAATTCTTAACGTTTAGTGGTTCACTGACGGATAAATGACTTATAGCATGTCTAAACGGAACGTAATTCACTCTCACAATCGTCAATCGCCCTCGCAGCATATGCCGAATCAAGCTAAATTCCATAAAGAATTTTGAAAGCGGAAGCCAAATGAATCGAAATAGATTCTCTTTGAATTATGACACGAATTAGGCTAAAAGTGGCGCCGCACAGTGCTTCGATTCCATACAAGCGATGGACAAAAATAGAAGGAGTGTTCAGATACGAACGAAACGAGATACTGAAGATGGCATATAGCCGAAACCGGTTTATAACCAAATCAAACTTGACAAGGGATGACGGAAATTCGTTCCACAATGCACTGTTCAGATATTCTTGAAACTTCACTCTCTATAAGATTACATTACGCTGAATTAAAAAATGAAATCGGTCTTTCTGTATCGGTTACTAGTTTTAAGAAAATCGGGTTTTTTTCAACTTTTTTGTATGGCATATTCAAAAATGGCTATATCTTATTTATGTATAATTCTTATAAACTTTATGAATATGCAGTTTTGTAGACTATTATATTCTAGTCTAACAAAGTGGAACTTCAATGTTTCCATAACATACCGTTAATTTTTTAAAATTTTTTCCGAAGGCTATTTTTTGCTTGAGTTTGTAAAATAAGACACCACTGTCTTTTATTACGAATTTCTACAAAATTTCTGGGTACGCAGTTTTGTAGCTTACATAATTCTATTCTAAGAAAGTGTGACTATTATTCTTCCCAAAAATCCCCCTAATTGTTTACAATTTCTTTTGCAATGTATGTTTGCCTGTCGTCTTTGGTTTTTTAGAGGAAATCTATCGAAATAGATGACAGTTGCAATAATGAACAAGGAAAACAAATATTAAATCTGACTATCTGAATAACGATTGACCGCTTAGAAGTGTTAATTCACGAATCATATATCGAATTAGAATTGGAGCGCCAATTATGCACCGTATAGACATGCTTTTATTAATCGATCGAGTGCTTTTGGCGCAAGCAATTCGTATATTTTGTTTGATAAAGCTTAATGAGAAACTCAGCTAAGTAATTTTTTCCAAGGTAATATAAATATACACTTTTATTTCTACGAGTACTATTTTCTTTTATTTATGTACATAAATTCTCTTTTTATTTCTTTACCTTTTTTGCATGTAGTTTTTGTATGCAATCGACGAAAAAGCTCGAGCTCCAAGCTCTCACAAATACAATTATTATGTCGGTCATGGATTTTTTTTCTTGATAATTCAAACCATTTTTGTAGACTGCGCTCTTCGCCGTTCCGTTCATGCTCAACGCTGTGTGCTGATTGTCATCGTCAGACATCAGCACAACCTACGCAATTTCAAGCGACTTACCTATTCCCTTTTATAAAGTTACAGATTTTGCCTCTAAGCTTACGACCTTGAGTTAAATCAAGAAAAAAATTGCTGAATTTCTTTTTATTTCATTTTATTTTCTGTTTTAGTTTTTTGTTGTATTTTGCTCAAATTTTGTTGTCGCAAGTCACCGTTTGCCCGCGGCGAAATCCATTTATTCGATCGCCAACTTGCAACTGCTCGATCTTGAATTTTCGCTGCCATTTCAAAGGTACAACATTGATTTTCTTTTATTGTTTTTCCTTTTTCCGGCTGCTAACAGCAGCGCGCGCCGAAGTCAAGGAAATTCATTGTTCTTGTGCATCATAGCGTTCCTTTACTTCACTGACTTTTTCCAGATATTTTTTGGTAATTGCATTTTTTTGTGTTTGAATGTTTGGCGCGAGGGCAACAATTTGGCTGTTTAACTGCTTGATAATAGATACTTGGATTTTATGAAATCTATTATCACGTCTATCACAGACAGACAAACAAAAGACAGGCTGCAACAGCTTATGTTGTTGTTGTTAGTTAAAGCGTTATTGAAGTGATTTCAAGCGCCGCGGCAAGTGTGCTTTATATACATACATACATGGTCACTGAAGTGGCACTTCCAGCGCGCGGTCAGTCGGTCAGTCAGCCAGCCAGTGATGATAGGTTACACCAAATGCTGTTTAAAAAGTTATGTTTAAAATAAAAATTGGCATGGCAAAGGAAGGAGTCACATAAGTTTTAGGCGTAAAAAGAGACTAAGCAAACGAAAATCATATTTAAATAACAATACATTATGACTTCGGGGCTAGATCGCATGATTGGAGTGACCTCACAGCAAGGTCTGGCTAACTTTCAAATCAAAAGAACTAACAGATGACATTAATTAGACTTGATTTTTTTTTTAATTTTTAGACATGTATAAATCTGCTTCATTTAAGATATTTTAGAGTTAGGTTAGCTTTAATTAAATTGATTAAAATTAAGAAAGGTAATGTTATGTTCAGACACAACCTTAATTGAAAATTAAGAGCCTTCATTAAATTTTCAAGCCCAATGATTCTCAATTTAACACACAAAAATTGACTAAGTTAATGCTTCATTAGAAATTAAAGAGTTCCTAATGAAGAACAATTCTGCATGCAACCCTGTTATAAGCAAAATTAAATGTCATGTTCAGAGAAATGTCATTAGCGTCAGGGTCCACTAAACAGGTTGTTTCGTCAGAACAGCTGAATTCTTGTTCTTCTTCATCACCTATCAAACTTTTTTTATTTCTGCTTATTCTATACATGCATTCGTGTTTACGATTGGTAAAAGTTGTGAGCTGGAAGTCAAATTATTTCGTCCTCCTTGCAGTTTTGACATTTAGGTCACGATAGTTTGATATTCAGCTCACGGCGTGTATGTGTGTATGTATCTTGAGCCGACCTGTTAAATGGGCCAAGTAAATTAAATATGTCTGAACACCAAATCTAAGGATGTTCAATCAAACCCAATTGACTTAATTAATTTTTATGTCTGAACATGATATGTATTATATGCAGTTAACTTAAGTTCAATAAAAATACTTAAGTTTCATAAAGTTGAGGTTTTGCTATAATATAAATTTATTTTTTTTTAATCT
Source organism: Urophora cardui (assembly GCA_960531455.1). Classification (NCBI taxonomy): domain Eukaryota; kingdom Metazoa; phylum Arthropoda; class Insecta; order Diptera; family Tephritidae; genus Urophora; species Urophora cardui. The sequence continues at coordinate 30,508,460 of OY482672.1, read as the reverse complement.
TTAAGCTGGTGGAAATTTAAGATAAAGGAATTTAAGTTGAGCCCACTCAAGTATCAAGTAACTTAATTTGGATGCTATAAAAATTTGGTATCTATCGGAAAATCGAAACCAAAGTAATAAGCAAAAGTGTACCTATAACGCAATTTTAGATTTTTATAGAAAAAAAAAACATTGAGAGTTTCCATGAACAACAACGGTTTTATATACAGCGTACCTTAACTTAAATGACATCAATTTTTGATATTGACCATTCAATACAAATGGAAGTTGCAAGCGAAGATATACTTAGCATACAACTGAAGTTTCGTATCGAATTTAAACTTTGAGAGCATAACCTGCACAATACAGTTTTTAGGCTTAGTAGAGAAATGCATGGAAGCGTCGAAATTTGAACTTAGATTTAATATTCAATAAATCAAATTTGCAGTTTAAATTAGACACAAGTTGTGTTATATCAAGTTAAAATAAACTAAGTTTTTCTGGGCAAAGATAATCTAAGTTAATCTAAGTTAAGTTAAATTGAGATAAGTTAAGTTAAAATAAGTTTAGTTCATTTAAGTTAAGATAAGTTGAGTTAAGTTACATTAAATTAAGTCAAGTTATGTCAAGTCAAATTTAGTCAAATAAGTTAAAATAGTTTCTGTAGTTTGCATTAAATTTCCAATATACATACAAATTAGCAAAAAACTTAGCATATAATAAACAGTATCAACAAAATTTTAAGTTAAGTCACATAAATTAAGCGCCCTTATTACAAGCTATCGTTACATACATACTTTTAAATTTAAATGTAAATGCTTTGTAGGTTACTATGTTATTTACAACCCACACAAAAAACGAGCCACTAAACACTCAATGGCAAACCAAAAAAAAAACTAAAAAAAAAATGGTTTCCCATAGAAAGTTCCTCAAATGTCAAATGTCAGTAACACATTTGTAACTCATTTATTGAGTGAATGTGGTAAAGAATTTGCATTTCTTTGGCGCTTTTTGCCTCTCTCTGAACGGACTTTGGCAGTAATTTCTTTTTGTTTGCGTTCCTTTTAGTACCATTTTTTTTTTACATATACATATGTACATATCTTGCATTTAGTATAAAGCATTAAGTTCATGCGAACTGACATTAAAGCTCATCTGCATTTAACCCAAAGTTGGCGCATAGTTGCTTTTCTTCTTCTTGCATATGCACGCTAGAGAAATGTTGTTTACTTTTTATTAATTTATTTTTATTTACTTTTGTATTGGTTACTTTTTTCACTTTCCACAATTTATTTATTTAGTTTTATGTGCCGCGCTAATTGGAATTCTAAGAAGTTGTACAAATAGTTAACTGAAGTAAAGAAAATGCATACTCGTACCTACTACATGCATACATACATACATATGTACGTATTTATGAAGTAAAATTTTCTATTCGTAAAAGTTTGTTATTACATCTTTGCTGTGAAAAAAGTAAAACATTTTCTAAAACTAAATTACATATCTGTTTTGCCTTTGGTGGCGGATGGGCGGCCGCGGCGTAACATGTGAAGTGAGAAAATATGTATGTAGGTCAATAGCTAAAATGTGAAATGTTAGTGGTGTGGAGGTGGCGTTGGTTTTAGTATTTATTGGTTCGTAAAAAGTTAGTAAATATTAAAATTGGAAAGCAGCTGAGGTACAAAAAAAAATAAACAAGACAGTGAAAAAACTGTGCATAATATGCTTTTTTATTCATACGACTTGTGTAAAAGAACACTTCAACTTGGTTAAATAGGTATTGGCAGCACTGGTGTGTATTGTCAGAAAAACAAGCAAATCATATAAAACGTAATGAGAGTAACTTTTGACATTTAAATGAAAGCCTTTCAATATCCTGCCATTGTCATTCATAATAGTGTGATAATTTAAGGCCTCTCCGCAGCTCTTAAGAAAACGCTCAAGAAAAAATGTGCATTGTTTCCTCTGCGTTGAAATAGTAGTAGAAAAGTCATTATATTTTCAAAAGAAACGTCACATTTGAGTTTATTTACCGCTTCTGTCAAATTTTCTTGAAGAAATAATAGCAAATTCATTATTTCTTGGCAGAACCAGAGTTCAGTTGTGCACTTTTTCTAAGAACTCTTAAAAAAATAGTAGTAGAATATCTTTAGAACTGCGTAATGCAAAAGAAAATATGACAAAAGAAATTTTTCTTGAGCATTTTTGTACGTCAAATTACAAAGAGTTTTTGGTTTTCTTGGGAGCTGTGTATAGGCCTTTAACATGAAAGCACTCCGATCATAATCCTATACTGTACTTTATACGAGTAGAAATCCGCTACGAAATTTATCAAGCACAGTAAAAAATTTAGTTTAATTTTAATTCCATTTTGGTATTTATATATAACAATGCCAAAAAGCATAAAATTAAAACCATTCTGGTTTAAAAAAAAAGAAGAGAATGTTGAGAGACAGAAATTATTCTTGGTGTCAAATTAATACTTTCTTAGAATTAAATCAAAACCAAATTTTCATTATTTTTTAGAATATTTCTGGTATTAAAAATAGTTGAAATGGTATAAGATCAATCCAAAATTGGAATAAATTATATACATTTATGGAATTAAATCAAAACCAAATTTTGATTATTTTTATATTTTTGGTAATAAAAATAGTTTAAATTGTATTAAATCTATCCGAAAATTGGAATAAATTGTATACTTTTTTGGATTTAAAAATACACCCCCATAAAATTTCCAATGGATATACTGCAAATAACCCATTATCCCAAAGATTAATGAGAAATGAATAACTTTAACATAGTTTATTTACATAAAAATCCAACAGTACGAACAGTAGTAGCAAACACTAAAGTACCTTATATATCGAGCCCTAATCCTCATAAAAGTGTATCCAAAAAAAAATAAATTTTACAGGACACAGTTTTTTTAATTTGTTTTGCATACAGTTTGTATGCAGTCTTGAAACTTATCTAGTCTCTAACTTCGAAACTGCACATTTCACAGCTATGAAATTTTGGGAGTTGATGCATGTCATAGTAAATTGTTGATTTCCATTAAAAAAGCTGAAATCGATAATTTTGTTGGATACACCTTTATGGCGGTTAGGGCTCGATACATATATGTACATATTGTCAACTTCTACACCAATATTTTGGAGATGTTCAGGTAAATTTCGGCACCGTCGCGGTTCTTGCAGTGATACTGAAAGAGGAACTCTCAACTGCCTTATGAAAAAATAAAGCAAAATTTACCCTCATGCTATTTAATTAATCTCCTGCATTACTTACTTGATACAATTATTCGATTCGGGCCATTTATTTGAGTAAATTTAATTACTCCTCCGGATTGCAGTTTTGGAAACATTTTTTTTTTGATTTTTTTTTTTACTTTTTTCTGATAACTTTTTTTAATATTTTTTTTGGTTTTGATTTCAAACCAAAAATACTTTGATGGTAATATAATTGAGAAAGAGAAATTTTTTATACTTTTCAAGATTTGTTTTTAAACCAGGGATCGTAACGGTTATAAGTTATATCCAAAAAGTTGATTTTTAACGATTATTTTCTGAGTTTTATTTTTTGCTCAGAAATTAAAAGTTTTTTCTTGAGTTTTATTTTTTGATTAGAAAATAAAAGTTTTTTCTTGAGTTTTATTTTTCGATCAGAAAATAAAGGTTATTTTTTGAGTTTTATTTTTCCCTCAGAAAATAAAAGTTTTTTCTGAGTTTTATTTTTCGATCAGAATATAAAAGTTATTTTTTGAGTTTTATTTTTCCCTCAGAAAATAAAAGTTATTTTTTGAGTTTTATTTTTCGATCAGAATATAAAAGTTATTTTTTGAGTTTTATTTTTCCCTCAGAAAATAAAAGTTATTTTTTGAGCTTTATTTTTTTGCTCAGATAATAAAAGTTATTTTTATACTCAGCTGTACTAGTACACAGAGTATTATAGTTTTAATCACATAACGGTGGATTGTAACAGAATGAAATAATCGAGATAGATATAGACTTATATATATCAAAATGATCAGGGTGAAAAGAGAAATCGATTGAGCCATGTCCGTCTGTCCGTCTGTCCGTCTGTAAATACTCTAACTCGCGCAAAAATTAAGATATTTTGATGAAATTTGAAATGCAAGTTGGTATCGACAGTGGGACGGTTGGTATTGAAAATGGGCGAAATCGCGCCATGACCACGCCCACTTTTCCTATATAGAAAAAATCGGAAATTTGGTATCTCAGTCACTAATATAGCTGGAGCGATGAAATTTTACCCACGTGTTGAGCTCAGGCCCCTAGGAGGAAATTTGATGAAATTTTGGAAAATGGGCGGTGCCACGCCCACTTATTAAGGCCCAAACCTTGAAAGTTTTATATGTCATAACTCAGAAACCGTTGAAGATATATCGATGAAATTTGGTATGTGTGATTACTTACTTAGGAAAACGTTCGGACGGAAAATAGTTAAAATCGGTTGACGGCCACGCCCACTTATATATATGTGTATTATAAAGTGGCCTAATAAAAACATTTTAAGCCATATCTCTGTCCAATATAAGGATCTATCATTGAAATTTTGTCACATTAGTCCAACTATGGACATAAAACAAAAAACACAAAACTTTTGGAAAATGGGCGGTGCCACGCCCACTTATTAAGAGGCAAACATTGAAAGTTTCATGAGTCATAACTCAGAAACCGTTGAAGATATATCGATGAAATTTGGTACGCGTGATATACTTAATTAGGCAAATGTTTGGACGAAAAATTTCTAAAATCGGTTGACGGCCACGCCCACTTTTATATATGTGTGTTACAAAGTGGCATATAAAAACATTTTAAGCGATATCTATGTCAAATATAGATATAATTCATAGAAATTTTGTGGCATGAGTTCCACAATAGACCGGAAACATAAAATAAACAAATTTTGGAAAATGGGCGTGGCACCGCCTCCTTTTGGACAAAGGGATATACGAGATTTCTTAGCTTTTAACTCGACAAATAATTGAGATATTATGACGAAACTTGGTTTATATACTTTTATAACTTGTGTTAATAGACTCGCAAACATTTATTGAAATCGGTTATGACCACGCCTACTTTTCAACAAAGATATTTCTGGAACACCCTTTGGGAATTTGTAACGTGAAATCTTTATAACTAGAAATCAAAAAGGAATGAAATTTTGCACAAAGAATAATATTCATATGCTTAGTTGGATGACTGATAAAAATGTTGAAAATGGGCGTGGCTACGCCCACTTTATGCGGCACTCGCTTTATGTAAAATACGCCGTGTTTCCATCAAACGCAAACAAACAATGAAAGCATACAGCTGAGTATCTAATGATCGATTCCACTCGAACTTAGGCTTCCTTACTTGTTTGAGTTTTATTTTTTTGTTCAGATAATAAAAGTTTATTTATAAATTTTACGTATTTATGTGACGCGAGCACATATATACTATTAAAAATGTAATTTTATGTATGTATGTATGTGAGTAGGTACATAAATATGTAGCATTTAGAAACTCTGTAGGACAGAAATAAAGTTGTTGTATGTGAGTAAATGCTTCACACATATATATATATACATATATATATATATACACATATATATATATATACACATATATATATATATATATACGTATATACAAGAAATGCTCGTTTAAAGTTATTAGATTTAAGTAAATGCTTCACATACAACAACTTTATTTCTGTCCTTCTACAGAGTTTCTAAATGATACATATTTATGTACCTAATCACATACATACATAAAATTACATTTTTAATAGTATACATGTGCTCGCGTCACATAAATACGTAAAATTTATGAATAAACTTTTATTATCTGAGCAAAAAAATAAAACTCAAAAAATAACTTTTATTATCTGAGCAAAAAAATAAAACTCAAAAAATAACTTTTATTTTCTGATCGAAAAATAAAACTCAAAAAATAACTTTTATTTTCTGAAGGAAAAATAAAAATCAAAAAATAACTTTTATATTCTGATCGAAAAATAAAACTCAAAAAATAACTTTTATTTTCTGAGGGAAAAATAAAACTCAAAAAATAACTTTTATTTTCTGATCGAAAAATAAAACTCAGAAAAAAACTTTTATTTTCTGAGGGAAAAATAAAACTCAAAAAATAGCTTTCATTTTCTGAGCGAAATATAAAAATCAAAAAATAACTTTTATTTGCTGAGGGAAAAATAAAACTCAGAAAATAACGATTAAAAATCAATTTTTTTATAAAAATCGAAAAAATAAAAGTTAATGCACCTAGAGGTAGTCTGCGTTACGGTGATTACATCTGTGTACTTCTTTTGCGTTTAGCGTTTCTTCTTCAGTATGATTTTTTTAGTCAAAATTTAAAAAATAACGATTATTTGCAATCCCTGTTTTAAACCATAAATGATTAAACTTCTTTAGAGAGAATTTTAATACTTTTCAAGACTTTATTTTGAAACTACTTTAGAATAAATAAAATTGTAAAACTTGTCATAGTTTAAAAATAAGACTTTTTGGCATTAAAATTCAAATTTAATTCCAAGAATGATTAAATTAAGTACACAATGATATTAGAAATAAACTATAATTTTTTACTGTGAGTGAAAGTAATTTACCTCGAAGCAAAAGCCCCAAAGAAAAGTGCCCCAAGTTCGTTTACAAATACATATTTCCTCTACCAAAATAAAAACCACCCAATAAACACAAAAGCGAGGATAGTATCGTGGCAAACTCGAGATGAATTCGCGGAGGTGAATGTTATTTTTTTCGGATTCGTATCGGTTTCGAGATTGACTCGAGAAAAATAAATTATCGCAATAGCATTTATTAATTTTGATGGATCTTGCTTTACACGAAGAAATTCCCTGTTGGGCTTTAATTTACTCTTTAAAACTCCACTTGAGAAATTTAAAAGTTCGGATGATATCGTGGGGAATTCGAGGCGGATTCGCAGAAGAAGATTTTCTAGAATGTATTCGCCAATGATCCCAAATCTCGAATTGCCAACGATCCGAGAACATAAAAATGCGCGAATCGCTAATGAGAGGTGACTCACCTGGGAATTCGGATTCGCCGATCTATCGTCGCGAACTATCGCCGCGATAATATAATCAGAGAAGCGAACTCGTCTCGAATTCGAGGCAAATCCGTTGTGTTTATTGGGCACTGTCGTAAAAGAATTTAAGGCACAGACAGCTTTCATTGCTACTTTTTTACTTGTTTTTTCCATTCGTATTTCTTTTATTCTTGCTTTTTATTATATTTTTTTAAACACCGTCTGGCAGCACGGCTAATCTTAATCATATATGTGTCTAGTAAATTTTTATTTATTGCTTAGGTAAATGCCCAAACGTTAAACAGCTGGAGGGCAATAGTCCAGGCAGCAAGATTTTACAGGAAATTTAAAAGAAATTTAAAACAAAAATTAGAAATTTGGTCTGCTAAATTAGAATATGCTAAGCCTGAAGATAAATGTACATACGAGTATGCGCAGCTAAGTGTTTAGAAATTAATAAAAACAAAACACATTAAAGCTGCGTAATTTTCCATAAAAAAAAGAGTTGCATTCTATTGGGCAGGACTTAGAGGGTTGCGAAAAAAACAGACACTGGTATAAAAACAAGTGAACCCCATACGTTCGTTGAAGTAATGGAATTGAAAATAAATTGTATGTATTTTCTTCCTTTTGTTCCATTTCGACACTATCAACGACTTAACTCATTTTCTACCGCTATTGCGTTTTCGCATTTTATCTATTCACAATAGAAAAATTGGCATAAGTAATCAGTTACGATTAGTTTAATGAGTAGCTGTCATACGCTCTAAAGGTCTCTAATACTTTTTATGAAAACTGTAAGCTAAGAGAGCAGAATACAGTATAAGCGAGCAGAGAAATGCCCTAGAAAACGCAACTAAAATTTGCATGGAATAGACATACCAGGAATGGGCGTTTTTGAATGAATTTTTATTTAAATAAAAAAATAAATTTTTATTCTTCATCCAAAATAAGTTGAATAACGAATAAATTTTTATTCTTCATCAGAATAACTTTAAATGAGGCATATGTATATTCTTATTCTTCATTCATAAATATAATTTTGAATAATGAATAAATTTTTATTAACGTTATTCAATTATTCTTGCTAGTCACACAAGTGAACGGTTTTTCTTTTTTTTTTCAAGCGTTTTTTCGAATACTTTCCCGAATCCGAACCGAATATTTTCCCGAATAGTGTTTCGAATATTTGCCCGAATAATTAACTGAATATTATACCGAATAGTTTTCCGAATAGTATTCGGTCAAGTATTCCACAATAAAGAAAAACCATTCACTTGTGTGACTAGCAAGAATAATTGAATAGCGTGAATAAAACTTTATTCGTTATTCAACTTATTTTGGATGAAGAATACAAATTTATTCATTATTCAAGATTATCATAATGAAGAATAAACGTTTATTCATTATTCAAGATTATCCGAATGAAGAATAAAAATTTATTCTTATTTTTTCGTTATTGAATTATTCAATTTTTGAATAATGCCCATCCCTGAGACATACGCACTCCTCTTATAGCATCTCTATATTGGGCGTAATTGTCTCAGTAACAAAATTCGTTAAATAGTTCGTGATTTGAGCCGTCTGTGAATCTAAAACATCTTAATTTTTGGAGTTGGACTGTGTATATCTTAATGCTATTGCTTTAAATTTAAAAATCACAATACCATAAATTAGCTGTTATTTTCTATTTGCATTCCTTTTCTTTAAATAAATGTTGTATATTTAAATTGCATTTAGATGTACATATGTATGTCTGTATGTATCACACATACATACATAAGTGCCCCATGCTTGTTAAATTGATTTGCGGCATTTTAATCAATTCACAGGAATTGAAATGAATTTTTTTCTTTTACTAAATTTTATGAAAGTAAATTGCTACAAAAATTTAACGCAAATGTTTTTAATTGAATTTATGCATCACAATGAATTTGGCAGTCAATGTCAATGACTAGCAACAACAAAAACAACAAGCAAGCAGCAATAGCACCAGTAAAGGCAACAACAAAAAATACCGAGTCAGCACATACTCACACTCATAATAACTCACTCACCCCACTTACGTAGTACGTATTTCTTCTGCAGCATGAAATTTTGGCAACCACCCTAATTTCACACGAATTATGCCACCGAGGGCGCACAAAATGCAACAGGAAAAGATATAGTTTTTGTACTTTTCTGTTGCCCAAACATATTCAATGTGAGTCGAATGCGCTTTTAATTAAAACAGCACACAGCATGCGCATTGACCCCACATATCTTTTTTTTTTGTTGTATACCTACTCAGCGTACTGAGTATACATATCTTGTGTTCAGAGTGGCTATTTTTGTCTGTTTATCTGCTGTAAATATTTGTGGGTGCTTTTATGTGACTAATGACAGCTAATAGTAATTTGTCAATTTATGGTGCGAAACACCAAAAATGTGTTGAATTTGAACTCTGTCATGACTGGTGGTTTAGTGCAAGGGATGAAGGGGAGATTTGTCTATACATACATGTACACAAAAATATATGGGTCTGAATGCATCTAGGTATTTTAGCTGCGAAATCGGTAATTTGAGTGAATTTAAGAAGGTTGTATTCGATAGTATACATATGCATGTACGTATAACTAATGACATAATCTACCTCTATACCTGCCAAGGGGGCTTTTAATGTTGCCAGTAGTCGCAGTAAAATAAGCAACACAAGTTGTGTTACACAACCACCCGCAAATGCAGCCGCACACAAACATGTACCTAATGTTCACGTTTAGTGGGCGGTACAGTGTCCACTTTCAAAGCAAGTTACTCACTGCATTAAGGCACGCCGAATCGCACCGTAAAAGTACCGAAAGAAAATTAATTTGTTTTTATTGCCTGTAACATCACAAAAGCGTGTCACTCAAGTCAGCAAACTCTCGCATACTCACATCCTTTTGGGTTATACGAAAATTGGCATAATAGCCCAGTTAGTCGAAAACGTAAACCCGTGTACCGTGTCAGCTGATCCAACCTATTCAATGGGATTTGTATGTAAACGATTATTCAACGACGTACGACGCAGAATCCCGTACCGCAGAAATCAAAATCATTTTGATTTTTTACGTAAAAACGTGTCAGCTGATCGCTCGCATGGTTGCAAGGTAGAAGGGTTGCCAGTTGAACATTTTTAGTTATTAAATATTTAAACAGTAATTTTCACAGCATTATACAACTAAGAGCGCTTTCACATTACTCGGTGCGGTATCGGATCGACATTTTTGGTTTTTACCGAAAGTATACCGAAACCTTACCGACCACATGTATTTCAATTGGCACTTTCACATTAGTCTTGCATACATGAAATCGGAGCGGATTAATTTCGGTATACCGCAACGCGGTAAGACCGGTCAGTAAAATTTGAGGAATTACTGCATACATTTTTGCGGCGTGATAAAAGAAGAAGAAAAAAGTCAGTAAAAAACTCGTTTCGGCTATAAATGTAGCAAGTTATAATGGCTTCGTCTTCGCTAGAAGACATTATTGTTATTATTGCGTGATTTGATGAAGTTAAAAATTTTGTTTTGCAAATTTCAATGTTTGTTTTCCTATTTTCTGACGATTACACACCGAAAGTATTCCCACGAGTGTGAAAAACACAGCAACGCGGAATCGTTTCGGTAAGTTAAAAATACCGAGCAAAAATGTCGATCCGATGTCGTACCGAGTAATGTGAAAAGGCCCTAACTCAACAAGATTGTAAAATGTTGTCGAATATACATATATGTGTTCACATGGAAAAAATAGTATGTCTACTTAAACGAACCATTTATTATTACTTTAATTTTTAAAAGGAAAGAAAACGTTGTTTTACAATTTGATTTTTAGGTTAGGTTGTAATTGAAATTTTTGAAATTGGAAATGAATGGAAATAACTGAATTAGGAAAACAAAATTCTACTTTGGCTATTCCACAACATCATCAAGATTCGTTTTTGCGCTAACTTATTTAGTACACAATTAGAAATTTGCGTTTAAAATGTTTGTATATTTCCAATTGAAATTTTTGTGATCATATATTTTTGACACTTCTATTTTTTTAATGCTGCTAGTAGTTGCAAGTGAAAATTTTACTTGCAGCGTTTATCAACTCCCTCGAGGTCTTACTCTCTCAATTTGGCTCTCTTTTGCGAATTTTTTGGGTTATTGAACATAAATTCGTAACTATTCGTAAAAATATGTAAAAATTTTGAGATATTGAACACTCCTAATAAATGAAGATATTACTGAAAATTAAAGCAAAAATTGTATTTATCCACAATGGTGGCGGTATTTTCTTAATTGATAACTCTTGGTGGTCTTCTTCTGCAATTATCAATTAAAGTGATGTCACACTAATACGATCCACACTTTGTCACTACCTATTTATACTAGAAAAGATATGAGTTACAGAAACTCAGTACAGATTTCTTAATTAAACACAGATTTTTGTGAGAATCTTGTTGCTTCCCAATATAATTTTTTTATGGATTTTCAATTGTAAATTTAATGTTCTGACTGTGTTTTCTGTTATTTTATGTTTTAGCCCTTGATAACTATCACCAAGGTGTGATGGAAATATATTGGGCAGCAACAAAATTACAAGAAATATGTGTTTTAATTACCAACTAAGCCGTAAAAAAGTAACTAATTGAATAAAAAAAAAGTTATCAACGACAACTTTAAAAACGATTAAATTAGTATTTTCTTGTCATTTGGCAAATAATGCACAGTTGTGTATTGAAGAGTAATCCGCATAACACTTTGAAGATTAGTAAAAATCTTGTTTGTTCAAAAATGACTAAATGGCAACCCTGCCAAAATGTAAACAAACTATATATATATGTAAATATGTGTGAGTAAAACAGCTGGTTGCTCCGTTGCCCCACGGGCTCAAAAAATCCTAAAAATTGCATACGGGCGTTTGCGTCAGCGGGCGGACCACACGTTCTTGACTAACTAGGCTATAAGAGTGCATACAAAATTTTCTTGGAAGTGCGACTGGCCGGCCATTCATTCGCTTAATGTATGTATGTATGGGTGGTAGGTACATTAAGGGATAATTTCGTTTAATTTGACAGCCGCGAAAAACAATGAAATGGAGCGTATTATTCTACTTGGCCGAGAAGTTGGGCACAAGGTGTTAGAAAAGTGAGCTAAATATTTTAAAACGTAGTAAAGAAAAAATAGGAAATTGTAAATGCAACTAGCGAGTTTTGTTAGTCGGTTCCGGAAGACACATATGTGTGTCCTATCAAGATCGAAAATCCATATAATGGCAAAAAGATTAGATTTTAAATAAACTAATTGCTTCCTTCTACCACACCTTGTATGTACGTACATACATATGTATATACACAAATTACCAATGATTCTTAACTGCTTATCCCATTACCACCAAATGGGCGGCGAGAGACTATGTAAGTAGCATGACAGGTGCACCCTCATCCTCATCCTCACACCCATTCTTCATTTTGCCTCATTTGTGCTAATACTCAGTTGATAAAACAATGCATTTTGCTTAAGCACACATGTCAAATGGTATTGTGTGTCACATTTGGTTCATTTGTTGCCGAACAATGGCGCACACACATTTTAATTGCTTTTATTCCACCACATATGCCCAGTTTTTCTGCCACCCTAAAATTGGCACGTTCTGTTCGAGTTTCAAAGAAGTCGGAGCGACCAGCATGACCTTTCTTTCATTCATTTGTAGCAGCAAATTGTACGAATTTCCGGCGAGTTGAGCGAGAGGAAGTGTTTGGAAGAAATAAAGATTTTAAGCATTCACAAATTTAGCCCTTAATAAACATACATATTTGTGCAAAATCGGCTGTGTATGGCTTGTAAATATGTATGTATGTTTGTTTATTTGAAGGAGTTTGTCATTACCACATATCTAGTATGTCATGACAAGCATTGCCATTGTTTTAACATTTGATTTATTTTCCTATTTAATTTTTATGCATAACAAATACTTAAGAATTTTCCTTTCCGCTTTCTTGCTGTACTAAAATTTAAGTTCAATTTGAGATTCAACATCAGTTAAATTAAATTCAGCTTAGGCAGCTAATCCTAATTTAACTTGACCACAGAGCCGGTCATATCATTTTCCACGGAGACTGAATGTGATTGCAATATTTCGCGCATAGATATTTTTGTCAAGGAAAGGCCATTTCTGGAAGGAGCGCACATGCGGGCACGGTCGTGCTCTGCTACACGTTACCGGCTCCAATATCAACACGAAAACAGATTATATCTGTCCTATAACAGTTTTTGATAAAAGCTATGAGATTATCTTTCCATATATGTAGGAAGCCCTGGGTAGATGGTGAACTCGCTCAGAGATTCGATGTTTCAGTTTTCACGGACGGATCAGCCTGACACTTCCATATCAATCAGTCCCCCGGACACGGCGAGCGTTTTTCAAACTGAAGTTTTCGCTATAAAGGAGGCCTGCAAAGCTCAACTTGCAGCGGAAAGTGCCGTTGTCGGAAACGGTATAGGAATGCTCCCGGTTTGTCAAGCGACTCTGAATGCTCTGGGATTTGAAACGGTATCATCAAGCCTTGTCAGTAAATGTAGGAAGTGGGTCATGGGCTTAGCAAGTCAACATACTGTATCTCTAATTTGGGTGTCAGAACTGCGTGACATCCTGGGAAACCCAATGGCTGATGAGCTAGCCCGGCAAAGTTCGACTCTTGATATCGCAGAGGCGGAAGAGATTAGTGCACCCCTGTCTTTCAACAAGGGCCGAATCTCACGGCACTGGTTCGAGGAGGCTAAAAAAAGATGGAAAGAGTTACTGACCTGCAGGGTCTGGACTATTGCTACCGAGGCTGTCCAATTGGCATTGGACCATAATACTCTATGCCGGAGCGGAAGAGATGGTAGAGCACCTGCTTTGCGAGTGTACTTTGCACTGCCAAGGCAGAATGAAATTCCTTGGCAAGCCTTTTTTCGAAAACCTCTCGGAACTCAAGGACATCAGGCCTGAGGGGCTTCTTAGTTACATAAACTCAAGAGGATGGATATAGAACGTAGGACTTGCCAAGGCTGCCGAATTAATATTCTCCTTTACTCTATTCTTCTGGAGACAATGGGACCCGCCGCTCTAACCAAAGTCGTTGTGAGTTGAGATACGTTAAGTTCCCTTGTCAATACATCATATTCCTACCCTGTAGGAAAATCGGACAACCAAAAAGTAATTCATTCCGGTCCTTTCACACTAACTTAATAAAGTAGGTTAATTTAAGTTCTATAAATTAAATTTTATTTAAATATAGCAAAGCTTAGTCGAGTTTGTTCGGACTGAGTTAAATGAAGTTAAGTTAAGCTAACTTACTAGCCGGACCCGTGCGCATCTTGCGCAAAAAATAACAAAACATACGTAGTGCCAGTCGGTATGATTTCTGCTGTCGCGCCCATTTTAAAAAACTTATTATGTATTTGGTATGGTGGAACTTATGGAACTTTCAATGAATTACCTATGTATATGTTTGACAAAGATATCGTATAAAATGATTTTATTATACCTACATATGGACACCCCAGTGCAAAAATGCGTTGTATTAGATATTTTCTAGCGCAAAAACAAACTTTCGTACAAACAAAAGACGCGGAAACTCGAAGCGCAAAAACATGCCGAGAAAGCTTTTTAGTTCGTTTTTGCCCTTTTATCTTCTGAAGGCATAGTTTTAGGCGCAAATCTTTTAGTTTAAATTTAAACATTTTATTTTTGCAAAATACTATTTAAAAAAAAGCACCACGCCCAATAAAACACCGTTTCGCATGCATAGCTAATTTATACCTTTAAAACGATGCCTTACTTATTAATTTTGGTAAATTATGTGAGCAGAAAAAAGGATTTTAAAAAAACACCAATTAGAAATAATATATATGATTTTTTTTTTAATTTCTTTGACTTACCAGCTTGTGCTAGCAATGGTAAACATATAAACGTCACTGCCACTGCAACCGTCAACATGTCGAGCCCAAATGGACTCGAACTTTTTCTGGTCATCTTACGATATTCTGAAAAGAAGAAGAAGAAGCACGTTTTAAAAACAAATTTAACCAATATACCTATGCATAATTATTTTGCAAAAGTTTAATATTTTATTATTCCAGCAAAATATTACTACCCATACCAAAACAAGTAAGGAAGCCTAAGTTCGAGTGGAATCGAACATTAGATACTCAGCTGTATGCTTTCATTGTTTGTTTGCGTTTTATGGAAACACGGTGCACTTAATATAAAGCGAGTGCTGCATAAAGTGGGCGTAGCCACGCCCATTTTCTAAATTTTTATCAGTCATCCAACTAAGCATATCAATATTATTCTTTGTGCAAAATTTCATTCCTTTATGACTTCTAGTTACAAAGAAGTCTTGTTACAAATTCCCAAAGGGTGTTCCAGAAATATCTTTGTTAAAAAGTAGGCGTGGTCATAAACCGATTTCAATAAATTTTTGTGTGGCTATTAACACATGTTATAAAAGTGTATAAACTAAGTTTCGTCATAATATCTCAGTTATTTGTCGAGTAATAAGCTCGTAGATTTCTTTGTATAAAAAGAGGCGGTGCCACGCCCATTTTATAAACTTTTTTATTTTTTGTTTCCGGTCCATTGTAGAACCCATGTCACAAAATTTCAATGAATTATCTTTATATTTCACTGAGATATCGCTAAAAATGATTTTATTAGGTCACTTTATAATACCCATATATAAAAGTGGGCGTGGTCGTCAACCGATTTTGGTGATTTTTCGTCCACACATTTGGCTAAGTAAATATATCACGAGTACCAAATTTCATCGATATATCTTTAACGGTTATGGCTTATAAAACTTTCAATATTTGCCCCTTAATAAGTGGGCGTGCCACCGCCCATTTTCCAAAATTTTTGTACTTTTTGTTTTATGTCCACAGTTGGACTCCTGCTACAAAATTTTAGTGATAGATCTTTATATTTGACAGAGATATCGCTTAAAATGTTTTTATTAGGCCCCTTTATAGTTCCCATATATAAAAGTGGGCGTGGCCGTCAACCGATTTTGATAATTTTTCGTCAAAACATTTGCCTAAGTAAGCAAATTACGCATACCAAATTTCATCGATATATCTTCAACGGTTTCTGAGTTATGACATATAAAACTTTCAATGTTTGACCCTTAATAAGTGGGCGTGGCACCGCCCATTTTCCAAAACTTCATCAAATTTCTTCATAAGGGCCCGAGCTCAATACGTGAGTAAAATTTTATCACTCTAGCTATATTAGTGGCTGAGATACCAAATTTCCGATTTTTTCTATATAGGAAAAGTGGGCGTGGTCATGGTCCGATTTCGCCCATTTTCAATACCAACCGTCCCAGTCTCGATACCAACTTTCATTTCAAATTTCATCAAAATATCTCAATTTTTACGCGAGTTATCCTGCGTACGGACGGACGGACGGACGGACGGACGGACGGACATGGCTCAATCGATTTCTCTTTTCACCCTGATCATTTTGATATATATAAGTCCATATCTATCTCGATTATTTCATTATGTTACAATCCACCGTTATGAAATCAAAATTATAATACTCTGTGTACTAGTACAGCTGAGTATAAAAAAAGAGAAGAGAATTTTAGCATAAAATCAATCATTTCAAAAAGTTTAACTCCTTCGAAAACTCTTCTGTTATGAAAGCAATAACCACCCTCATAAACAAGAAGTCTACATTAACTCCATTTCAGATGCAATAACAGCAAAAATAATATTAAGCCTTTGATTGTTGCCAATTTAAATCGTGCAAATTGTATACAAATTCTATTGACACTTTGGTGCCAATTGTTTGTATACAAAAAGCGTGAAAACAAAAACCAAGCAAAAAAAAATAGAAAAAAGTGTGCTGGTTGTGGCATAAGTGTGTGTGTTACACTCTTTGTGTTTGTTTTCATTTTCATTTATTTAACGCTCGCGCCGGAAGCGCAATTGACAAGCTTGTTACGCCTTAAACGCCCTAAAATATGTTGCTGTTTTTTATTTTTTTTTTGTTGTTGTTTTGTTTGCTTTACAGTCCTTTAACCCTCAATGACTCCTTTTTATACTCTCTTTTTTATTTCCTTTGTTTTTTTGTTTGTTTGTTTATTTGTCGTGGTTTATTGTGTGTTTTTGATCGATTTCAATGAAATTGCTTTCTCGTGATTTGCATTTTTTAATAAAACCAATCTCACTGACATGATGTGTTTTGTTTGATTTGATGGATTAAGAGAATTCGCGCTTTTGATTGGCAAACATTGTTGTTATTGCTTATTTCTGCTATTTTAACGCTTGCATTGCAAGTGCTTGTGCAATAAATTGACTGTATACCTATGAGTTGTGTTGAATTGTGGAAGAAAAAAAACCACCCTTAAAGTGTATGGAAGCTGCAACTTGTTGTCTTGTTAGCGATTTGATTTTTGAAGGTAAGTATTTGAGTATGTTTGAATTTAAACTGTGGGTCTTTTATGCCTTTGGTTTTTCCAACTGATTGTTCCATAATAGAACTACATACATACTCTCCAAAAGTGCAAGTCCACGAGCTATTTTTTTCTTATTTTCTCCTTCTCTCAACCAATCATTAGGCATATGCACGAGTATATTAATATTTTATTGAGCAAATATAAGCACTAACAGCTTTCTTTGCTCACATGATTCACTTTTTATTCAGCATTTTTATGTGGCATACCTATTTTTTTTTTACGGCCTAATTCACCTTTGAGTATGTGTGTGGGGGGGTTGCTTTTAGGGCGTACACTCAATAAAATATTTCTTCTTTAATAAACTCCCAAGAGATGCAACACGTGACTAATATCAAATTGTAATATAATAAAAATTGCAGAGAAAGGTATGTATGTATGTACATATGTACTTTGGCTTGTCCAGAGCTGCGTAAATTAGCGTCTTCTAGTTCGATTTATTATGATTGCTGGGATTTTTATTGCACCTACGGGACTTAAATTTGGTGGCTGCAATGAAATGGATTCAACAAGCAGCGGGAACTCGAGTAATGAGGTCAATAATAAAATAATAATTTACTAAAGGATTTTATGAATGCTTGATCCTTGTTTTGCAATGCTCTTCTATTTAAAAATCCCGAAGTTTTTGGTAACTGTGAAGCATAGAAGCATAAAGAGAGTATTGTATGCCGCACTAGCCACACATGAAATGCATGTCACTTTGTAGGTACTAAGTAAGTTATTAAATTGGGGGATGCTCGATTTTCATCTTTTAGCCAACCAAATGCCATGGCGTATACCATTTTCTTTCACTTACTGTGTATAATAAAGATAAAATGCCATACACCATAATTGGCTTTGGCATGTTTGTTATATGAATATATACATGCATCCTTTGAGGCACTTACACCATTAGTTCACAGTTATTTCCTTAACCATTAAAAGTTTATTGGTTAGTTTGTGTGATGGGCAACAAAATAAATAATTCAAAATGCCAAATATGGACTTGGTTTTACAAAATTGGAGTACTTAAGCGAATTCTTTTTTCTTTTTTGTGTCTTTGAATGGCCTAATCATATTTCACATGTCAACTAATGTTCTCATATTTTACAAAAAATATGCTGCATTAGACTTAAGTAGTGGTGGTGAAAAAGCGAGAATTAAAATTCTTAGATAATAATAATAATATAATATATATAATAATAATAATACAATGGCGGTATTATAACTCTGACGAGTTTTATGGCCGAGCTTCTCTCCCAATCCAAGGCAGCAGCAATCGCGCGCCGCTAAATGTTGTACAGACGGACGAGGTCGATTATATGATTTGTGTCAAATTCAAGTGAAGAAATGCCAGACGAGCGGCTAATAGAGGGGCAGCTGTCCAAAACAAACATGCAATAGTGTTTATGAGTTGCCGTGGGCAACAAAAAATGGAAGAAGCTACCGATGCTTCGGCTACTGCTGCAACTGGCGCGCTGACCTCCCTCTGTTTGCGGCGCTATGTAATTGCAAATAGCACCGTTAATTGACCAAATTATATAGAGAAAGAACAAAAGAAAAACAAATCACGCAACAGCCAATAAAATAAATATGAGACAAAAGCGTTTGTAGGAGCCAGCGGGTGGCTGAGGCGCAGAATTGCAATCAGCACCAACAGCGACGGCGGCGGCGTTGCAACGTCTCTTATGCCAAGCATGCAAACTAGACACAAGAAAGAAGAAGCAAAATAAAAAGAAAAAACGAAAACATTTTCCGAAGCGTACTGAAAAAGAGAGTCGTTAGAGCAATCGACAGCTTTTCTAAGCAACAAGCAACAACAGCACACACAGAAAAAGTAGTAAATTGCCATTGCCAAGGCATCAAGAGGTTAGGTCAGCTGGGCAGTGCACACATGCGCCAAAAGCCTGTACGCAATAATAGCTTTGCAAATACTAGGTAAATAAGCAAATAAAAGAATTACATAAAAAAAAAAAATAGAATGAAAAAGAACAATAAAGTGGGATGGCTGCTACGAAATGGCGAAAGAATAAAGAAAGTCGTAGAAAAAATCTTCTCAACTTTTAATGCCGCTGCATCATCATCAACATCAACATCTTTGCACAAACACGCCACAAAGCTATGGCACCGAAGATTCTGCAGTTTTGCGGCTAATCACAAAACTTTCTATCTTCTAATGCTGAGCTAAGCATAGAAAATCCTAGATATGGCGAAAAGCAAATGCACAATGCATTGTGATAACAAACATTGCTTAACTCCTTTTTTATTTTTTTTTTTTTTTGTAATTTTTATAACTTAAATAACTGGGTAGAAGCATTTAGCTTTTCAGCTAGCAATTAAGCTTGTTTGCTAGTCGCACAATAAGGTTTAAGTGAGCGAGAAAAAAATGTAGATATCGAATTAATAGTTGGTTTTGCGGCTGCAAATTGCCAAACGCCATTTCGCCATTACCAACACGCGTCGATGCGCTGCGCATGTGTTGCATGAATATTCTATCGTTTTTATATCACAATTGTTTTTCTTCTATGACTGTTTTTCCCTAATCTTATATGTGTGAACATTGCTGCTCATTCAAATCGATTATCGTATTCATATTGGAATTTCTATGTTATGGCATTGTATTCATAATCGATCGTAGATAATTAAATTCTTAATTGCTTTCACGCCATTGTCGGTCACTGTGTCTGCTTGCAGCTTAATATACATATGTACATACATACATATATGCCGAAAGCACAAATCTAGGTTGTATGATCCATAAAAACAGAGCAAAGTTTTTTTCATATATGTAGGTACTTACATTTGAATTTGAGTCTTAGCATTATTATAATGTTATTTCATTTCCAAGCGGAGTTTTTATGCTCACTAATTATAGTTGCATATAAAAAATAGAAAATCTATAATTTTTGTTGCTTGACCTAAATTAATCTTAACCTACAAAAGTGAAAATGGTTGAATGAAGAGGACGCTTATAATCTCGAAATAGGCAAAAAGCTTTCAAAGATTAGGCTCAAAGGTCTTTAAATCGGAGAGAAACTCAAAGTACAGAGTTAGGGAGCATTTAATGTGTCTAAAGCTAAGGATTTTAGAGCAAGTATTCAAATAAGCACAATTTGCGGAAATAGATACATACTTATTTACAAATGTATCCATCGTTATCCACTTTTCAGCAAAACTCTCACACATCTACACGATCAAAGGAACTCAAATACATACACAGCGTTTGGTCTGTTTGCCCGGCCAACATTCTCGGAGCACTCATAATTTGGAGCACATTATGAGTCCGAAATATGTGTATAATATGAGTCTTAACTTTTAAAATTATATATTACACCGAAATATGTTTGAAACATGAGCCTCATAATTTGGAGTACGATATGAATTCGAATATGTGTGAAATATGAGCTTTAGAATTTTTTTGTAATTTTTTTTTTGTTTTTCTTAAAATAATAATTGTAAATCATAGATGCTGTTTCGAACAAGGGGAAGTATAAAAGTATAATAATAACACAATGGCACTATTATAATTCTGACGAGTTTTATGCCCGTGCTTCTCTCCCAATTCGAGGTGTGCTCCTTTTTGTGTTTCCTACTAACTAATTGGGTGGACCTACAGTTTTAAGCCGGCTCCGAACGGCGAAGGCATTTTTTGTGAGAACCTTTTTCGTGGCAGAAATACACTCGGAGGGTATGCCGCCCACTGCCGAGAGGTGACCGCTGCTCTTAAAAAACCCAATAATTGGATTTTTACTAATTAGAAATAAAGCAAGCAGTGAAGGTGAAGAAGGCCTGAAAAAGAGGATAACAAGCGTTTGAAGAGAACTGGGTCATGGGAGGGAAAGTGCATGAGAAATAATCATTTTTTGGTTTTGCTAATCATAGAAGAAGGGAAAACCGGTCATAAATATGAGCCCAATAGCAGTATTTTATGACTCTTGTTCAGGCTCATGTGATGTATGGAATTAGGCTCATATCGGGCGACCACCTTAGGAACAGAAATGCACATATTTCGGACTCCAAAATTAGCTCATAAGGAGTGTGAGCGCACCGGTTTAGGATTCCTATCTGACTCCTTTATGGCTCCGAATATTTGCTGGGTGACGCTTATTTTCATACCGTTAAAATCTGCACTGCTGCGTTTATAAGTACCAGAAACTTTACTGTGTGTGTAAGTACGTGTTATCCGTATATTACCGAGCACTTTACCCATCAGTGGCTGCTAATATATGTACATATATGTAGAAATATGCACATACATTGAGGTGGCCGCATGGTTGAGCAATGTCGCACTGGGGTCAAATTTAAGAAAACTCTATGGGACTGAAAAAATAAATACAATTTTTTTTATATCTAATGCCCTAAATCGATAGTCCTGTACCCAAGTATACCACATTTGAATTTTTACCCAGATCGGAGACGGTTAAGGGGTGTCGCAGAGGCGTCAAAAGTTCAGATTACCATATATTACCACTGTGCGACAACCCTTAACCCTATCCGATCGGGAACAAAATTTACATTTAATATATTTGAGTGCAGGACTAGCGATTTCGAGCATTAAATTAATCTTTTTTAATCCCCATCTGAATTTTGACTCTTGTACGACACCTCTTAGCCCTCTCCGATTGGGACCAAAATTTAAATGTCATATCTCTTTGACTATTTTGTTACCGATGTAGAGAGTGAGACCAAACAAAATCGCTAATATGATTTTAAAGACCTCCCTAAAATACGTACATATGGTATGTCAAGCATTTTAAAGTGTTTATAAAAAGTGTCTATGTATGTATTTCACAGCTGTCAATTGCCTGAAGATCAAGATCAAGACTCAAGTAATTCGCCAAGCGATTAAGTCTAAATGGATGGAAGGCAGCAAGTAAGCACATGCAAGAATGTTCGTACAAACGCAACAGAAGATCCGTGATCGGATACATACAAACATCGGATTTATTTGCGTATGATAGAGAATGAAATGTGTTATAAACAAAACAATACTTTGAATTCATATGTACTATGTATTGTATGTATTTATTTGCATATCTCGGAGGAGATAGGGAAGAGATAGTTTGGCGTTGAAGTGTAAAAATATAGGATTTATGTAGTAAATTGATCACATTGAAGGGCGTGTGTAGAAGAGGTGGCTGAAGCAATAAAGTACGACGAAACCTGCGCCTACATTCATACATATATATCGATGTGCTAGTGCACAAACCGGATAAATAATATTTTGAAAAATGTTCAGGAGAGCAAATTTTGTGTTTAAATAGCAATAACTTGTTATCTGTCAAATTTTTTTCAGTTACAACGATTACGAATAGTTAATTGGAGTATATAGAATCCAAATGTGCTAAAATTATATTGATGGTTTCAGTACCGATACTATTTTTTTAGTGATTAAAATTTGTTGGGCACTTAGCCCGTTTGGCGCTAACTTTTTTTAATTTCAAATATTTTTGTTACAGCTCTTCTATGAAAAATTTATTCAATTTATTTCTGTTAATATATATTTTATTGTTCATTTAAAACACTAACATAGTTATTAAATTCAAATAGTACATTTTTATGGGTTATTTAAATAGGATACGAGCATAAATTTTTATTTTGTGGCACTTGGAATTTTTGTGCACAAGAAAAATTATGTTTATAGAAAATTTGAATTTCTAAGCGCGCTTATCCGGTTTGTGCACAACAAATATTTCATTTTCAAAGCACTTGACTGATTATGCCATCGCATATCTCCGCCATTATTGATAATTTCCTTACAAAAATTGCACACGAGGTAGGTATAGTGTTGATGATTCCAAAAATGCAATTAACTCAAAACCTGCACTTATCCGGTTTGTGCACTAGCACATCGATATGTAGATCTGTCTGTATTTAGACAACAAACATATCGAATAGCTTTGCTGAGAAGTAAGCTTATAAATACATATGTATGTAATTGATTGTGATCGATTGTTATTAACATAGGATGTATGCGGGATCAAACGACTAAGGGTAGGTAGGTTAAAGCCCGTCTCCACATAACTTGATTCACCAGAAAAACATGTAGCAAAACATCTCGCTCAATAACCCGTCTCCACGTGGCTAATCGTGATTCAGTTTGACATTTCACTTTCTTATTCTTCTTAAATGTTTGTATGTTTGCTTATTTTTGCGTCTTTGTTTTGGTCTGTGTGAGATTTCGATAGATTTTCGATACAAAATTAGAGAAGACATCGATATCATCGAGGTTGGCAAGATGATTCAGAATGAAACAGTGTTTCAATCTTCACTCGCTCTCAGAAATTTGTATGGAAATTGGCGAGTTTCGGCACTGGTTTCCGTGTGGAAACAAGATTGAGAGAGAAAATGCAGAAAAAAAGAGCGAAACACGTTATGTGGAGACATGGTATAAGTGTATTTTATTTTATTTAAGCGATCTAGTCTTACAAAGAGGCATGAAATAAAGTCTTACAAAGAGGCATGAAATAATGTGGGACTTGCGTTTCAGGCTTCTAATGAACGTTTTTTCGAATAAAAATATTTAACATTCCTTTTTTAAATTTTTTAAATGTTACACTTTACTTCAAACTCTAGCATACTGTGCCGAAATGGATTTTCTTGAGTGAGCCCAATTTACTTCTGTATACCAAATTTTACCCGATATAGTAGGCACATACATACATATGTATACATAGAGTTATTTCCTTCCCGGAGTTTATAAGAAAATATTTTTTCGCGGACTATAAACACATATCACAAAATACATTCTGTTAAAATTTTCCTTTTTTGCCACGCTGCAACAGAATCCCCCGCACACGTTCATTATTCATAGACATTTTATGTTTATTTTTTGTTTCATTCGACTTGGCGGTGGTCACGATGTTGCTACAATGCAACGCACATACACAAATACACACTAACTCTCATACATTCGAGAACTCGTTCAAAAGTCCAAGCATTGCTTTTGCGCTTGTAAGCAAGCATGCGCAAGCATCAAATTGCAACAAGTTGCCACAAGCCGCCCCCAATGGGGAAAACTGTGCAGCACAGCAGCAATGCAGCATGCAACAGTGCAACAATTTGTAGGCAACAGTGCAAGCAGCAAGCAGCAATTTTTATGGCATGTAAACCAAATGTAGTATGTGAAGCGGAAAGCGATGATGTCTGTGTGTGGCAAATAGAGGGTGCCGCATGTGGCATGTGGGTATTGATAGAGTATGTATTTTTTTTTGGCTTCGAGTTAAAGCTGCTTTGGGTTTTTGCATTGATGTTTTCAAGAATTATATGGCACAAATTTTAATATGTACTTGCGCCTCTTAGATTGAAACCATTTTTAAGGATAGTAGTTGAATCACTTTTTTCCACACTTCTAACACCCTGTATTTGCGCTAACTTACGCAGTTGAGTGCACACATCCATGGTGGCCTGCTTTAACGCTGAGGGATATCCATACATAATACTTATGTATCTTTTAAGTACTTTTGTTGCATTTATTTCGCATTGCCAATGAACTGTGAAGCATTCACGCGTACGAAATATACAATGACGGAAAGTTCTGCTGCATCCGCCTGCCGCCTGAATGTGGCCGTATAAATCCGCTCTACCAAACTGCACTGCACAAGCCTCAGTGAAATGCAATATTCTGGTAAAACATTTATGTATGCCTTTTTATGCACCACGACTCACTTTATATATTTATATACATATTATATGTACACTGAAAAAACAACTTACTCAGATTATGGAAAAGTGGGAATGATTCGGCGCTTAAGACATATTTTCATTGTTTTGTTGTACAATTTTCTTCACATCAAGGAATAAAAATCACGTTTTATAGAAAATTGTATTCAAAATAGACCTGTTAAATTCCGATTAGGATTAGTAATCAATTAAATTGTTTTGTTTCTTAATTGGTAATCATTATTTTAATTCTTTTGCAGAAAAAAAGTAATTTTAATGATTACCATTAAAAAAAAATTAAAAAAAAATCAAAAAAAATCAAAAACAAGTAAGGAAGCCTAAGTTCGAGTGCAATCGAACATTAGATACTCAGCTGTATGCTTTCATTGTTTGTTTGCGTTTGTTCGATATAGGGTGTATTTTATATGAAACGAGTGCTGCATAAACAGGGCGCAGCCACGCCCATTTTCAAAATTTATATCAATCATCCAAATAAGCATACAAATATTATTGTTAGTGCAAAATTTCATCCCTCTATGACTTTTAGTTACAAAGACTTCACGTTACAAATTCCAAAAGGGTGTTCCAGAAATATCTTTGTTAAAAAGTAGGCGTGGTCATAAACCGATTTCAATACATTTTTGCGTGTCTATTAACACATGTTATAAAAGTGTATAAACCAAGTTTCGTCATAATATCTCAATTATTTGTCGAGTTAAAGGCTAAGAAATCTCATATATCCCTTTGTCTAAAAAGAGGCGGTGCCACGCCCATTTTCCAAACTTTTTTATTTTTTGTTTCCGGTCTATTGTAAAACTCATGTCACAAAATTTCAATGAATTATCTTTATATTTCACATAGATATCGCTTAAAATGGTTTTATTAGGTCACTTTATAATACACATATATAAAAGTGGGCGCGGTCGTCAACCGATTTTGGTAATTTTTCGTCCACACATTTGGCTAAGTAAATATATCACGCGTACCAGATTTCATCGATATATCTTTAACGGTTTCTGAGTTATGGCTTATTAAACTTTCAATATTCGCTCCTTAATAAGTGGGCGTGGCACCGCCCATTTTCCAAAATTTTTGTAGTTTTTGTTTTATGTCCATAGTTGGACTCCTGCCACAAAATCTCAGTGATTGATCTTTATATTTGACAGAGATATCGCTTAAAATGTTTTTATTAGGCCCCCTTATATTTCCTATATATAAAAGTGGGCGTGGCCGTCAACCGATTTTGATAATTTTTCGCCAAAACATTTGACTAAGTAATTATATTACGCGTACCGAATTTCATCGATATATCTTCAACGGTTTCTGAGTTATGACTCATAAAACTTTCAATGTCTGCCCCTTAATAAGTGGGCGTGGCACCGCCCATATTCCAAAATTTTTGTGTTTTTTGTTTTATGTCCATAGTTGGACTCATGCGACAAAATTTCAATGATAGATCTTTATATTTGACAGAGATATCGCTTAAAATGGTTTTATTAGGTCACTTTATAATACACATATATAAAAGTGGGCGTGGCCGTAAACCGATTTTGATAATTTTTCGTCAAAACATTTGTCTATGTAAGCAAATTACGCGTACCAAATTTCATCGATATATCTTCAACGGTTTCTGAGTTATGACATATAAAACTTTCAATGTTTGACCCTTAATAAGTGGGCGTGGCACCGCCCATTTTCCAAAACTTCATCAAATTTCTTCATAAGGGCCCGAGCTCAATACGTGGGTAAAATTTTAAAACTCTAGCTATATTAGTGGCTGAGATACCAAATTTCCGATTTTTTCTATATAGGAAAAGTGGGCGTGGTCATGGTCCGATTTCGCCCATTTTCAATACCAACCGTCCCAGTCTCGATACCAACTTGCGTTCCAAATTTCATCAAAATATCTCAATTTTTGCGCGAGTTAGAGTGTTTACAGACGGACGGACGGACGGACGGACGGACAGACGGACGGACGGACGGACGGACGGACGGACGGACGGACGGACGGACATGGCTCAATCGATTTCTCTTTTCACCCTGATCATTTTGATATATATAAGTCTATATCTATCTCGATTATTTCATTCTGTTACAATCCACCGTTATGTGATTAAAACTATAATACTCTGTGTACTAGTACAGCTGAGTATAAAAATCAAAAATAATCATAAAAAATCAAAATAATCAAAAATAATCAAAATACTTTTTTTTTATTGTTTTTGATTATTTTTGATTTTTTATGATTATTTTTGATTTTTTTTGATTTTTTATGATTTTTTTTTGATTTTTTTTTTTGTTTTGTTTGATTTTTTTCAATATTGTTGTAAAGAAATTTGGATACTCATGCACATAAGTATTCAGGTAGGCATGTATGTTTGGTCAGAGAGGCATAAAGTTTGTTTGTACAAATGTATGTGAACGCATATTAAAGTACGTAACTCTGCAGTAAATATGGGGACAGGTGTATCCAAGTCATTGTGTATTCTACAGCGACAACTGCACTAATTAAAATGTCGACAAATTTAGAAGTACAAAATTTGTATAGACCTTGGCTCGTTCGAAGTTTTTCGTACTAGATACGGATACAAACCCTTCCTACACCTGGGGAAGATTCATTTCTAGGTTCAGTATAAGGACAGGGAAGAGCGAATAAAGAATTCTGATTATGACAGAGATTATCTTTACGTAAATCTATTTGCAACATAGCAAATCGTCTACTGCTTTATTATGTAGTAGGCATGCCAAGACGAATACAAATTCCCAAATAATCCTATTTGAGGAACAATGCCGGAACGTAAGTACGTAATATTTCTGCCTTTTAAAAGAATACAATAGGGCAATAACTAGGGCTGAAACGGTATGGCGTATGATGAACAATAAATACAACTAATATGAAATAAAGAATTTTTCCTTTTTTGAAAAAATTGATGAAGTGTGAAACAGACAAAGGAAATACAACTGCGCTAATGGAGGAAGATGAATACACCGCAAAAACAGGTCAACTAATCAAAGAAAAGGGCTGCCGAGTGATGAGAAAAGACCCAACGGAAGAATACCAAATGGCAATAAAGCGTGCAATAAAACAAGCGAAAAATATAAGAGACAGCAAAGTAGCCTACACTCTCACAGCAATGAATCCATCTGCCCCATCACTGATCGCACTACCTAAAATCCACAAAACAGGAACACCTATGCGACCAATAGTAAACCATAAATCGGCACCAGGATATAGAATTTCAAAACATCTAAATATGCTACTTGCCGAGAAACTAGACCTGTCCAATAAACACGCAATCAAAAACACAACGGAACTAGTCAACAAACTGAGAATTCTGAACGTACCCAAGGTCTCAAAACTGGTATCATTTTACGTGAAGGATCTATACCCCTCGATACCAACGACAGAAATACTAAAAGCTCTAACTAAAATACTGACAGAGAAAACGAACAAAGTCATTGCAACAGAGATCGTAAATACGCTGAAAATAACCCTGGACCAGAATTATTTCAAATTTGGCAATAAAATATACAGACAAACTCACGGACTGGGTATGGGTAGCCCCACATCAGCTATCCTTATGGAAGTATTTATGCAATATTTGGAGGAAATTTACATTCAATAATTGGCGGCAGACTTAAAAAATCAATACCTCTTGCTTATAGAAATAGCAAATACTAGTTTTATTAATAGAAATTTCAGCAAAAGGATGTTTATTCATAAGGCCCATTGATATTGTGGAGCAGTCAATCAATGCTATAGTCTGCTCTTTGAAACGAAAGACAATTTGGTAATATTGGTATTCTCAATAGACTACCTCACTGAAATTCGACAATAATTAATTAAAACACTTTTATTTACATACATTGGTTAATTCAGTTCTGTTTTTATATTTTTAATATGAACATATATGTATATAGTATGATTTTATATATAGCTGTTTAAGGTTTGCTTAACATGAAAACATATGTACATATATAAGTTTTTGGCACATAAATGTAGAAGTGCAAGAATATAATTTAAGTAAAATGCATTGAAACGTGAAGTGATAAATATAATAAACTGTAAAGTATACCATGTACATATATATAAGTGGTGTAAGCCACACTGAAAATATTTTTATTATCTCAGATTCTCTCATCTGCGCCCAACCCACCTTTTGCGAGCTAAGATTGGATGGTTAAGAGGACAGCCAGTCAATCCATTATAAGGTAGGTTAGCGACATCTAGCGGCGTCCAAAACGAAACAAAAAATTTTCCCACAAATGTTTTCGAAAAAGAAATCATATGGGTGGGCGCACGGCGAACTTTTTTTTGCGATACGCTCTAATCGCTCGAAGACAGCCGCAATGTTAGTTGCTTTTCATTTTATACCTAACTACGAGAACTTCTGTATTAAAGCCCAATTTATGAGTTAGTACAACAGCGAATGTTACACTAAAATGTTTGATTTGGCCACTTTAAACAATTTTTCATAAAGATAAATAATTTGATATAAACGTGCATCGTACCATGTACGGTCAATGACATATTAACAATAATAGGTGTATTCGCGTACAGCAATTTGTTGCAATTTATTACAATTTTGCAACAAATATCCGCTTTTTCCATTTTTGTACGCAAAAAAATTGCAGAAGAGAGGAAAATGAGAGAGCAAAGTGACGTTTATTTTTGTGAGAGGCTGCAAAATTCTGCTGGACAAATTTTTTCCATCACATTTGTCCAGCGGCAAAACAGCTGATGAAAAAACATATGTTTGTAATTTGCAAAAATTGCAAAATTGAAATTCAAAATTAAAAAAGTTAAATATGGACGAATTAATTATGAAAGATGCAAATAAATAACATTTTATTATGTCTGCATCTGTACTTGAGCTAACTTTTGGATGATAACAGCAGCATTGTATGTTTGTTGATTAATGTAGGAAGTCCGCCGGTTACCCTCTGCTAACTTATATGTATGAATGTATGTCAAAATGCAATGCCAACAGGCAGTCGCAACTCAACATTTATATACATACATACATGTTTCTTTATTAGTAAAATATAATGCAGGCATAATCTACTGCTGAAATTAAGCTAAAGTAATTCAAATTTCTTCCAAATTTTTGTAAATATAGGATTTGTATATATTTTGTTAATTCTTATAATTTTAATTTGATCAGCTGTTCGTCTTTGCTGCAAGATTTGAATAGATTTGCATTTTTTTACTTTTTTGGATAATTATCTCTGGTGGGAGGAAAAATGATTTTTGGCGAGATAGAGAGTGATAGAGGCAGACAGAGAAAAGCTGCTGGAAAAAGTACGCGAATGCAGCTAATTCCAAGCTTGTAAGATATGTATAAATGTGTATGCCTCTCTGCACAAATATACGAGGAGGAAGCGTATAGAGCCTTTATCCTGTTAGTGTGGGACTTTAACCGCACTACACCACCTACGCTCATCGTATCGAACCCCCCGGTACTACCATCAAGCTACCGTCGGGAGTCTGCCTTAAAAGGCTATATACATAACTGCATACGTAAATATGTGCATATTTCTTTAAACCATATTGATAAAAATTAAAAAAAATCAAAAAAAATCATAAAAAATCAAAAAAAATCAAAAAAAATCATAAATAATCAAAAATAATCAAAAACAATCAAAATAATTTTTTTTTGATTATTTTTGATTTTTTATGATTATTTTTCTTTTTTTTGATTTTTTATGATTTTTTTTTGATTTTTTTTAATGGTAATTGCAAAATAATCATTAAAATTTGAAAACAATGGGTAATCAATCATTAAATGGACAGTTGAAAAAATAATCAATCAAGCCGGTAATCATTACGATTAATAATCATTATTTAACAGGTTTGATTCAAAACAATGAGAATATGTTTTTAGCATCGAATCATTCCCATTTTCCATAATCTGAGTAATTTTTTTCTGAGTGTAGGTATATGGTGTATGTGCGTGTTTTGTATGTACGCATGTATGTAATATGTACCTGAGTCAAACGTTGGTGGCACGTTTGTTGTTGCATGTGTTGCACGAAGGCAGCGTTCTTTTTAATGACCAACACAGCACATCCCTACGGTAGAAAAAAAAATGCTAATATGTTCCTTCCTTCTGCTCAAGTTAAAGCATTTTCGTTAGGTCTCAAACATTTTTGGTCACAGGCACTGTTACGCCTAAGTTAACTTGGTAGTTTATGTGCAGTGCTATTAGGCAATGGTTACGTAAGCATAAAGAATCAAATTGATTTTTCGTCCTAAACCCAAAATATTTTTTGTTTCTAAGAGCTTCAAAAATGCTAACTAGCCATTAATTAGAAAAGAAAAAAAGAACTCCATTCATTTGCCTGCAGAACACCCAAAGGAAATCGCTTAAAATTTAAGGAAATCCACAGTTTCTTTTTTGTTGTTTGCTTTTCCAACAGGGTAGGATTGCGATGTATTTAAGTTTCTTAACAAGGGATGACGGAAATTCGTTCCACAATAAATCCACAGTTAACTGCTCTGAACCCATAATGTCCAAGGTTGTTAGATATATTTTTTAGTTTGCTGAAATGCAAAATTCTACCCGCCCGGCACTTTTATGGCATAAAGAACAACAAATATGTCATACAATTTTGCTCATTAGGGGCAGTTCGAAAAAAGAACGAATTTAGACATACATAAATACACAGCTAAACTTAAAATTGTTGCCTTAATAAACCAAAAAATTGCGCGTTTATATAGTTGTGCCTCTTTCTCCGCCATTGGCGACCACCTGCAAAGCTTTCTAAGGCAAGTTTATAATTACTCTGAAAAAAATACCCGTAGTTAAACCAACAACTTTCGGCTGTTGAATCTCCGTCTTTGATTCAACAGCAAAAGTATTTGTTTTTACAGAAAAGTTTTTGATCCAACAATTTATTCAAAAACGGGCGTTGTTGTTTCAAAAACTTGCTTGCCTTTGAAAAATTTTTTGTGAGAAAATATTTCTTTGTGAGAAAACCAACAAAAACAAGTAAAAGCGCGGCTGTCTTCGGCCGTACCGAAGACTTCATACCTTTCATGAGTGGGGAAATGAAAAGTTACCTATGTATGTACATAGCCTGATTAAGTGTAATTTATAATTTTAATTCTGTGGGTTATTTATGGAAAGATTTATTAGAAAAAATGGTGCCTTGGCTATTTAAATGGAGGAGCTACACACCAAAATGTCCATATCTGAACAATCGGTTATATGGGAGCTATATGTTATAATGGTCCGATCTTGACAATTTTCGGTAATCCCGTTTGGGCCCATATGGGTACAAATACTTCAAAATTTCACGCCGTTAGCTGTTAAAATGGAGGAGTTATACACCAAAATGTCCATATCTGAACAATCGGTTGTAGGGGAGCTATATGTTATAGTGGTTCGATCTTGACAATTTTCGGTAACCCTGTTTGGGCCCATATGGGTACAAATACTTCAAAATTTCACGCCGTTAGCTGTTAAAATGGAGGAGTTATACACCAAAATGTCCATATCTGAACAATCGGTTGTAATGGAGCTATATGTTATAGTGGTCCGATCTTGACAATTTTCGGTAATCCCGTTTGGGCCCATATGGGTACAAATACTTCAAAATTTCACGCCGTTAGCTGTTAAAATGGAGGAGTTATACACCAAAATGTCCATATCTGAACAATCGGTTGTAGGGGAGCTATATGTTATAGTGGTCCGATCTTAACAATTTTCGGTAATCCCGTTTGGGCACATATGGGTACAAATACTTCAAAATTTCACGCCGTTAGCTGTTAAAATGGAGGAGTTATGCACCAAAATGTGTATATCTGAATAATCGGATGTTGTGGAACTATATGTTATAGTGGTCCGGTCTTGACAATTTTCGGTAAACTTGTTTGGGCCAAAATGGGTACGTCTACTTCAAAGTTTCATGTCCTTAGCTGTTTAAATTGGGAAGTTATGCACAAATTACATCCAAAAAATTCATGTATATCTGAATAATCGGTTGTTTTCTATATGTTATAGTGGTCCGATTCGGCCGGTTCCGCCAAATGATCAGCTGCATATAACAATATACCAGTATTCCGAATTTCATTCAGATATCTCAAAAACTGAGGGACTAGTTTGCGTTCACACAGACGGACGGACGGACAGACGGACAGAAGGACAGACGGACATGGCTTAATCGACTCAGCTCGTGATTCTGACCATATCGGTATATATTTGGATCCCCCACGCTTCCTTCTGGTACTTTCGACAAAAATTTTTTGGCACTAAGTTATAATACCATTTCATTCTCATGAAAGGTATAAAAATAATGATGGAGAGAAGATGAAGAGAAAAATCCAAACAAAAGTTTCTTTTTAGCAACAATTTTCTCCCCGTTGTTGATTTAAAGGCAAAAGTATTTGACCCAACAGTTTCCGTTGTAAACAAAACTAATGAGAACAAATTTTTTTAAATTTGTTTTTTACAATGATTCAAATAATTCATGGATTCCTTTTTAGGAAATGGAAGAATAAATATGTTACTACAATTCAATATAATGTTGAATGTTCCACTATGTGATGATTGGATAGAATTTCAGGTTGATGTCATGGTTCGAATTCGGAGGAGAATATAAAATAAAGAAGAAAAATCAGAATAAGAAATAAAGATCGCAACCAGTGAATGATAAGAAGGAGAGAAGAATAGGAGAACAAGCGGAGGCTACATATTTGCAGTTGGTACCCGGGCAGAGAGAAGATGAAGAGTAAAATGCAAACAAAAATTTATTTTTAGCTGAAAATTTTTTCCAACAATCTCCGTTTTTGACTTAAATCAACAACGCTCGCACCTTTGAAACAACAACGGAGCGTTGTTGGGCACATTTCAACTGCGGAAAGTAGTTGATTTAACAGCGAAAGTCTTTAGATTTACAACGTTTTTTTTTTAGAGTATTTATATCCTTTCCTGAAACACTGTGCCGAAAATTTCCGAAGACAATCAACTCAAATGTCATGCAGTGTTTTATATGGCACGCAAATTTCGTTTTCCGCCATTTTCAAAATACATAACAAACAAGCATACAAAAAAAGGATAAAGAAAAACGTAAAAAGTAGAAACCCCCAAATGGAATGCAATTTTTCAAATAAAAAAAAATATAAATAAATAAATTAAAACAAGTTTGTTGCCTAAAAGTCCGTCTCCACATAACTTGATTCGCCGGCAAAACATCTAGCGAAACATCTCGCTCATTAAACCGTCTCCACGTAGCTGATCGTTATTCAGTTTAACATTTCTCTTGCGTTTGGCAAGAGGATTGAGAACGAAACAAGTGTTTCATTCTTCACTCGCTCTCAGAAATTTTTATGGAAATCAGCCATTGCGAAGACCTGCATTCCGAGTGCAATATAATAACATAATGCCTCCTGTATGTTGGCAACACTAAGGACCATATGTGGTCTATGTGAGGGGTTTTCAGACCTCAGCCAACGCAACCTAATGTAACCTAGCGAGTTTCCGGCACTGGTTTCCGTGTCGAACCAAGATTGAGAGAGCGAATGCATAAAAAAGAGCGAAACACGTTATGTGGAGACATGGTATAAGTCTACGCACTGATAAGGCACGTATTGCCATCAAGATTATTATTGATTTTTGTTTGTTTGTTTTGCAGTCGTTCATTTTCCATTTTTTTTTCCTTCGTTACTCTTGTTGTTGTTGTTGTTGCTTTTGTTATCTTTGCTTCCATCTTAAGTAACCGTGACAATATTCGCTTTTGCGTTTCGCTACAAAAATGGCTCACCGCTAACCAAATTAGGCGCTAACCCACATATTACTTATGTATCTGCGTTTAGATTTGAAGATATGTGAAAAGCTGGTGGAGCTGGAAGCACAGCAGCGTTAGAGCAGCGAATTATCAAGAGAACAACTACAACAAAGGCGGCTGTCAAAAGTAACCAACTTAGATTGTACTAAAGCCATCAAACGGCAGAGGAGAATAATCAGTAAAATCAAAAGCAAAAGCAAAGCGCAAAAGTTCGAGAACACTTACAAAGGAAGAGATCTCACACCTTAGAATTGTGGAATTGTGGTAGGCCGGGAAAACTATATCTTTCCCAAGCACTCAGGCATATTTTCCCATTGTACGTAAGGCCTTTAGAAAGCATCAGAATGTAGGGGGAAAGGTGGGATAGTGGAATCAGGATTGCTCAGCAAACATACACTGAAAAAACAACTTACTCAGATTATGGAAAAGTGGGAATTATTCGGCGCTAAAGACATATTTCCATATTTTGATGTACGATTTTCTTCAAATCAAGGAATAAAAACCACGTTTTAAAGAAAATTGTACATCAAAATATGGAAATATGTCTTTAGCGCCGAATCATTCCCATTTTTCCATAATCTGAGTAATTTTTTTTTTTGAGTGTACCAGATTCTTTTATAAATCTGAGAAGTTTGTCTAATGATAGACAATGTGCGGGTGCGAAATTTTGTTTTTTTTTTTTCAATAGAACAATCAACCCTGAAAAAATGTATGGAATCTATGTGGAATAGAAGAAAAAAATTTACAGCCTGATACAATTGCTGAATAAGTGCGATATTTTTGCCAGAATCGAAAACGCCATTAGTCTAGCGAAAGTCGAACAGGTGTGGAGAAAAATGGAAGTCTGTTACCTCCCTTTTAGGTTCATCCACAAAAGCACTTTGTAATTTTACAGGAATTTGTAGAGCTCCAGCGTCTCCCGTGAGCTTCCCTCATGGAGTCCCTGATGTACTTCACAGTGCACGCCGCACTTGGTCCTATGATTGGCTACGGTCCAGTTGGTTGTTCTGCTGATCCGAAATTTGCCAATTCATTAGACAGTTCGTTAATGTGAAGACCGTATGTCTAGGTACCCACATAAGTTCAAGTTTATTCCATTTTGCTACGGGGCCAAGCTTCAACTTACATTCGTGAATAATTTTTGAAGAAGTTCTCGCAGTTTGCAGTAGATTCGGTGCAGCCTGGCTGTCAATACAGATACTAATTTGGTGTTCACGCCACCTCTCACCAATTATCCATTCTGCTGCTTTTAGTATGTCATGAAAATGGTCGCCATTCTACCTAAAGCATAATGGCACCTCAAGTCGACCACCAGGTTCCACCAATTTGAACACATTGTGGTAAAACTACAATGAACAATTGTGGTAAAACCAACAGTGTATCGTCCACCAAAGTATACTCGGGGTACCAGCTTGCCATTTGGGACCAGAGACAAATGGCATTGCTCTGACAGCCTGCTAAACACTCCATTTTGTATCGCCATTCAGGAATATGTCGGTTAACAGCGAACCGGAAGAAAACCCTGGTAGGACGCCACGCTTTCTCGGAAAGAAAGAACACCACCTACAGGGCAACATTGTGTACGAGCGCAACGTGAAGCGTGGAGGGCAGAGAAACGCAGTTTTCGAAAGAACAAAAGAGAGACCGAAAGGAGTGTGAAACGCTTGAGATCCTGCGGTTAGGAATGATACCCGATTATTAAACAACTAAGCACATGGATCCCACAGAAATGAAGTGTAGATAATAACTAAAATTAGACCATGCAGCATTTCGTTTTACGAATACACCAATATTATCAAGTTTTTTGGGCATGCGATTTTGAGTTGTTTTGATTTGTACACTGAAAAAACAACTTACTCAGATTATGGAAAAGTGGGAATGATTCGGCGCTAAAGACATATTTCCATATTTTGATGTACGATTTTCTTCAAATCAAGGAATAAAAACCACGTTTTAAAGAAAATTGTACATCAAAATATGGAAATATGTCTTTAGCGCCGAATCATTCCCATTTTTCCATAATCTGAGTAATTTTTTTTTTTGAGTGTATATTCTACTTTTCTAATTCTTTTTTTTTTTTAATTTTATTGTATGTAATTCTTTTGCTGTATTCGTTGTCAATTCCCACAGCTGCAATTTGTTAACTCCTCTATTCTGCACTATCGCATATAAATTCCTTTTTTTTGTGTTGCTTCGCTTTTTTCTCTTACGCGCTTTGAAACATTGTATCCATTTTTGGTTGTTTGGATACAAGATTCCCCAATAGACTTAATGGTTTCGCCTTAGCGGTAGTAAAACTAAATTTGCTTTGGTTTGAGTCTCTTGGCAATGCGGTTAGTGTATGGGAATTCAGGCAAAAAACGAAGATTGAATGAAGCAAATAAAATTCGGCACTGAATTATTTAGTAGAGCTCTACGCCTTTTCCAACTGTATTTCGGAAAAGTGAAAATGTATTTCAGAAAAGCTCAAATTAATATCAGAAAACACCAAATGGTTTTCAGAAAACCTCAAATGTATTTAAGAAGTTCTAATTGTATTTCAGAAAACTTCAATTTCATTTCCGAATAGCTCAAATGTATTTCAGATTTTGCAAATCTATTTCAGAAAACCACAAATATATTTCAGAAAACCACAAATGTATTTCAGAATAACACAAATGTATTTCAGAAGAAGTCAAATGTATTTCAGAAAAACCCAAATTTTTTTCAGAACACCCAAATATATTTCAGAAAATATCAAAGTCGGTAAAAATTACATTTTGTTATGAATGAAATGTTGAACAAGTTGTTCTTCAAAAAACCCAAGAATATAACATGCGTGTAGAAAGATATCAAACAAAAAAATTTATTTGGGATTGAAGAAGTGAATAATTTTTGAGTAAATTTTCGTATCCCGAGTTATATAAATTAGCGCTTAAATGGAATTAAAGGATAATTGCGCAATTTGAATGGTTGACATGCGCAGGCAATCGGTTCTCAGATTGCTTCCATGTTTGACAGATTTAGTCATGGTATGCGATAATGCGCCGTGTCATGCCAGATTGGAGGAAGTGTGTAATAACTAGGGAAGCTAAAAATATGCACGAAAAATTTCAAAATATGCATGCTACACCTTTTCCAACTGTATTTCGGAAAAGGGAAAATGTATTTCAGAAAAGCTCAAATTAATATCAGAAAACACCAATTGTTTTTCAGAAAACCTCAAATGTATTTAAGAGGTTCCAATTGTATTTCAGAAAACCTCAATTCCATTTCCGAAAAGCTCAAATGTATTTCAGATTTTCCAAATCTATTTCAGAAAACCACAAATCTATTTCAGAAAACCACAAATGTATTTCAGAATAACACAGTGTATTTCGGAAAAGAGCAAATGTATTTTAGAAAAGCTCAAATTAATATCAGAGAACGCCAAATGTTTTTCAGAAAACCTGAAATGTATTTAAGAAGTTTCAATTGTATTTCAGAAAACCCCAATTTTATTTCCGAAAAGCTCAAATGTATTTTAGAGAAACTCAAATGTATTTCAGATTTTCCAAATGTATTTCAGAAAACCACAAACGTATTTCAGAATAACACAAATGTATTTCAGAAAAAGGCAAATGTATTTCAGAAAAACTCAAATGTTTTTCAGAACACCCAAATATATTTCAGAAAATATCCAAGTCGGTAAAAAAAGAAAATAACTGAAATATGCTCGTAAATATGCACGAAAAATCTCATTATATGCATATATACCTAAAAAATACCGGAAATATGCTCAAAAAATGTATGTATTTCATTTCAAGCTTACATTTTTATTTAAAGAATTTTGCAAAATAATAATAATATAAGAACTGAAACGTACAATTCACATTTTCCCCATTTAAAAAAATTGTTTTTAAATACTATAAAATACTTTAAATTAATTTTAGATTTGTGTACATGAGATCTTTTTACAAAGCAAACGAAACTATTCTATTAATATTGCGCAGGGTTGCATTGAACTATCGTATGTTTTACTATATTTTCCAGTATGAGTTTTTGGCGGTTTTCCGAGAAAAAGCTCTTGTATGGGAAAACGATTAATATTTACCGTGTAGCATCGAGTATTGATGGATCGCGATTCTGGATCGCAAAATATTTATAAATTTTTAAATCCGCGATCCGGAATGAAATATTGGCAATAAACGAATTGAAAGTGAAAGTGTGAAAAGGACGGAAGTAAAATATTTTAAACCTCAGATCGAGAAAAATATCGCAATATTCATATTGAACGTGTAGCACTAGTCTGCGATTGATCAGACCATCGCTATTCATATTGACAGTGTAGCGTATGCCTATGTATGTCGATACATATTGCATATTATTGTTCCCTTCAAATTTTCACACTACAGCTGTTTTCTATCAATAACAGGGCATCGAAGAGGTTTTTTTTTTACTCTGGGTTTGCTTCGAGGCTCTGAGCAGCATACAAGAACTTAGTGTTTGTCGTGGTGAATTTTTATAAGGAAAAATGCTCCGTTCCGGGGCCCAGATCAATAGTTAAATAGCCTTGTTTGTATGCATACGCAACTATCTAAAATTTATTTATTCTAAATTAACCACAGATAAGATGTTGCCAGCTTAATATTTTTCGATATTGCTCGATTAAGTGCCAAAATATGCCAAAATAAGCACGAAATGCATTTTGACCGTAAATATGCATTTTAGGTCTAAATATGCATTTGCATATGCAATATGCATTTGCATATTTTTAGCTTCCCTAGTAATAACAGAGGAGCTACACTTGTATGTCTCGGACCGTACTCTCCGATTCTTAATCCGATTGAGAGTATTTGGTCCAAAATACAATCCTTTGTAAAAACGAATAGCACTTCCAAACATGAATGTACCAGGCGTAATCGAAAGGCGGTGTTATTGTACAAGCAAAGCAGACCGTTCGAACGGCTGATTGTGCTCGCTCTATGCAGCATGCATCTTCCTTTTTCTCGGAAGCTTTGGCATTGCGTGACATGCCCGTTGGAGTTTAATAAAAGTATATGTCATTCTTTAAATTAATTTGCTTCTTATATCATTTTTGCAGCTTTTCATTCATATCAAAAGGTAATTTTTACCGACCATCATATTTTCTGAAATATATTTGGATGTTCTGAAAAACATTCGAGTTTTTCTGAAATACATTTGACTTCTTCTGAAATACATTTGTGTTATTCTGAAATACATTTGTGGTTTTCTGAAATAGATTTGCAAAATCTGAAATACATTCGAGCTCTTCGGAAATTAAATTGAGGTATTCTGAAATACAATTGAAACTTCTTAAATACATTTGAGGTTTTCTGAAAACCATTTGATGTTTTCTGATATTAATTTGAGCTTTTCTGAAATACATTTGACTTCTTCTGAAAACATTTGTGTTATTCTGAAATACATTTGTGGTTTTCTGAAATAGATTTGTGGTTTTCTGAAATATATTTGGAAAATCTGAAATACATTTGAGCTATTCGGAAATGAAATTGAGGTTTTCTGAAATACAATTGGAACTTTTAAATACATTTGAGGTTTTCTGAAAACCATTTGGTGTTTTCTGATATTAATTTGAGCTTTTCTGAAATACATTTTCACTTTCCGAAATACAGTTGGAAAAGGTGTAGACACCCGGGTATCGAACAATTCGAACAGATCGAATTGGTTTGAGGCCGCCCAAAAAAAATCGAGAGCTCTATTATTTAGTAACTTTTAGCATTTTTGGAAGCCTTATACATGTATGTATGTATAATCAAATTCTTTTATATTGAAAAATGTCAGAAAATATGAAGTAGTTATTCTTGTTCTACGTTTGTTTGGCTAGCTTATTCTACTAATAACACCTCTTGTCAATAATTTCAGCTGCCAATACTGTTTGTTAGCTAACTCTATTAGTAAATTGATTTGTGTGCAAACAAATTTAGCTAGAGTTGCACGAAGGCGAAGGCACATACATACGTATGTATACATATACATATATGTACATACATATGTACAAGCTAAATTGACCCAGCAGTATTTGAGGTAAGCAGGTGCATATTCAGTAGAATATTCAGTATGAAAAATACCCTGAAACTGAGTTCAAAAATCATGCCTGAAAAAGTAACTGAACACGCAGTGAAGACATCAGGTGTATTGAAATATATGCTATGGAGGTTCTCCCTGCGTATTCAGCCCCTTTTTCATATGGAAACTCTCGCTTCTCGTTCGTCAGTTTTTAGGTAGTTGAAGTTCGACGCCACCCCTATATATATAAAACCGAAAGCGAAAGTTCAGATTTTGGAACTACAACTCTACTGAATATTCAGTAGGAAATATGGCTAACGTAGAACTAAACTGGTCTATCTAACAAAATACAAAATTGGAGAAAACAGATGAAACGCGTTTTAATGCGGTGTGCGATTGTTGGTGTATGTTAATTGAATATTGTAAATTATTATGTTAGCTTAATAGTTAACTTAACATTCTGCATTAAAAAAAAATTATTATAGAAACGTTTTTTATATAATATTTCCTTGTATCAAGAAAACTTGTTACATAGACCACTTTAGAATTTTAAATTTTTCAGTAAGTTTGAACTACAAATTGGAAAGTATATGAATAAAACAGAAAAAATATGTGAAAGGAAGTACTTTAATTACAAAAATAACATACACATGTTCGTAAATGATCACCTCTGCATTAAAAGTAACAGTAACCTAGTTTTCTCTATGGCAGGCTGGTAGAAAATCTTCTAGATTGTTTTCTGTTTCATTTCTGCGGTTTACATGTGGAGAGACAGGTAAAAGAGGTGATGAATCGGTGGTACAAATTTCAACATATTTTTTATGTTCTGCATTTTTTTGAATTTCAAAACGCTTATGTCGCTGCCATGATCTGGTGTAAAATTCTGCAAGAATTCTATGAAATCATGTAGGTTCACGCTAGATTTCTTTATATCGACGGATTTATATGTTTCACAACAATCATCATTAAACTGCATCACAGATTCACCCTTGACAAATTTTGCCTTTCGCATTTGGGAAACTTTTGCACCGTCGTCTACTATACTCTGGTAGTCACTGAACATTGGCCGTCGTTCGTCAAATGAGATAAATTTCCCCACCATATTGTTAACATCAAAAGGAACATGTTTTCTACAATTTTTAACCAATTCCATCCACTCATCTGGTGTAAGATCATACTGATCTATGGTAGTCTATGCTAGTTGGACCACTTTAGAATTTCTTGAAATGACAAAAGGACGTGAATTCTAAAGTGACATTTTTATCGTTTGGACACTTTGGTGCAGAAATAAGACCTACATCAATTTTGCACGGATAAATTTATGATTTTCAAGTTCAAAAATGTACATAACTCGATTTCTGAAAAAATGTTAGATAGACCAGTTTAGTTCTACGCTAGCCATATGTGCTCTTTTCCAGCTGATAAATACTGCTGGGGAGTTATTTGCTTCCAAATGTTGATAAGCCTTAGTTTTTTCTTGTTTACTCAAATTTGTATGCTTCTTTTTTCGTTTTTTTTTTATTTTTTGTCTTTTTTGTCTTTGTTTTTTTTTTTTGCTTTTTTTGTTTTTTATGTTTTTTCGGCTTAATTTTTTATGCTTTCCGTTTGTTTTACATTTCATGTGCACATTTTGTTTGTCTGTTTGCCAACATAACGGTAAACATGTAAACTAAGTAAGTAAGTATTTTTAAGTTGCACAACGCTGGCCTAAGCAAATTGTCTGCAACACCAAATATTGCCGCTGTTGCTGCGTTTGCCGCTTTTGCCACTTGAATCATCCGTCGTCTTCGTCATTGCATGCAACACGCTATTTGTGGTTGCAGCAGCAGTTACCCTGCAAAAAAGTTTTGCTTATTGTTGACAAATCTAGTCTAAAAAAGGAGTACGCTGGCAGCGCTGCTTCTGTTATACACTCACCCTGTCTGCTTCTAATACTTATGTAGACCTTATTTCGCATGGCGGATAAACCTTTGGCATCAGGTGTGCTCTCAGAGAGAGAGAGAGAGAGAGAGAGAGAGAGAGAGAGTACTCCATATGGCCGGATGACATCAACACAGGTAAATCAGCCCTATTTTAAGCCTTGCGCCATACCAATTTGCTAGCCTTATAATTTTCAGGGACTATTTCTTAAGCCTTTAAATCTTCTGGAATAATTCTTAAATAAGGCGTAGATTTTTTTCTGGGTGAGTATATCGGCAATTGGGCGTGTGTATGTATGCATATAAAGTTCTTGTGAGATCTTCATAAGTCGGATGGTTTCTGGCTAAACTTTTTTATCACTTCGTCAATTCCAAGGCAACGGCAACAAAAACAATAAAATTCACCAAACATGTGAATGCTAGAAAAAGTTCAGTGTAGAAAAGGCATTTACTGCTGAGCCGCTCCTTTGCCTCAGAACATACATACATGCATACATACATACATACATACATACATATGTACTTAGTTACTACCCTGCAGCGAAATCAACTAGTTGTAAACTAATTGACAACTAGTTGGCCATACAGCTCAACTAGTCAGCCATCTATCTTTTTTCCATATTAGCAACTGGTATTTTTAACACGGTGATGACCTAGGAAATGGCAATTGTCAGTATCCACACCAGAGTCATACCACTTGACTGACTAGTCAGTATCCCCACCAGCATCATACCAATT
This sequence comes from Urophora cardui, assembly GCA_960531455.1. Taxonomy (NCBI): domain Eukaryota; kingdom Metazoa; phylum Arthropoda; class Insecta; order Diptera; family Tephritidae; genus Urophora; species Urophora cardui. Next base: position 30,464,799 of record OY482672.1, on the reverse strand, counting down.
TGCTGACTAGTCAGTGTAGATATCAGAACTATACCAGTTGACTGACTAGTTTTATTTGCTACTACAATGAAAATAAAAATTGCAAAATAAAGTTTCTAATACATTTATTTAGTTATTAGAATATGATATTTAAATTCAATTATTAATTAATTAAATTTACTGCATACGTGTTCATTGCAACCTCCAGAAACCCCGGATACATTCGTTTTTAATTTAAACCCCTTTTTTTGGCAAAACTTCTTGTTTCATAACTAATCCCAATTTGTCCCCATAATTTATCTAGTCAGTTAACTGGTAGGTTGGCTGACTAGTTTGGATTTTCGCTGCAGGGTAACAACTCCTGTTGCCCTGTGTCACTATTTTTTTTTTTTTTTTTTTGTGTTTTCGTTATATCAATCGTCGTAACTACTTATCGACTGCTGCTGACGACTTGATGACCAGCGACTACCGACCGTCGATTGCTAAAGGCGGCTGCTGCTGTTGCTGCTGCCTATTCTATCTGCGATTATAGTTCTTGTTTGTTCTATTGCTGTAACTGCCACCGTAAGTATGTACCTACATATGTAGATACCTACCGACTGTGTGTGTCATTTGTGTATGCCAACAACGCCGGTGCGCGAACGTGTCCATCATGTATGGCATGAAAAATGCGGAAGCGCAGCATTACAATTGACACAAGTGTGGCAAGCTAGCAGGCAGCCAGACCGATCTACAGACGGACGAGCAAAGGGGCGCACGAACAGCTGAAGGAATATTTTGTTGGTCGGACGGGCTCCTCTCGCTTTAAGCCATGAGGGCGAGTCAAGTTAAATACGGTCGTTCGTCAGCTTGGTATTCAGTTAGTCATTAACTCAATCAGTCATTTTAACAGTCAGTCAGTTAGTCAGTCAGTCAGTTAGTCAATCATCAGGCAGTTATGTACATACATATGGAGTCTGTTTGGTCGTCACATTATAGTGTTAGAATTTGTTGTTGTGAGGTGCCGCTTTTGGCACTCATTGTGTGTGTGTGTGTGTGTGTGTGTGTGTGTGTGTGTGTGTGTGTGTGTGTGCAAACATTGTAGACGCAGCGAAATGATGTTGTTGATATTCTAGTTGTTGCATTGGTTTTTTTTTTAGCTTTTTATATTGTTGCTAGATATGTGTTGCACGCTCTTGCAGCTGCCTCTTTGCAAACGAGGTAAAAGAATTGAAATAAAGTTAGTTTGTTGGCTGAATAGTGATGGCTTTTTTTTATGTGTTTGCCGCCGTTGCCTAACTCACTAACTAAGCCAGCTGTCTTAGGTGCTGGCGATGATGACGCTTAAGCTTTTTTCTGCTATTTTTTAATTCTTAACAAGCATGTAAAACTTTCAGCAGCTGCTTAACTCCCTTTATGACTTATTAACATTAGTTCATGCTGCTTATTTATGTATGTACATATGTAGTGTGTGGTGTCGCTTGAGGGCTTGACAAAACTTATATGCATATGCTGGACCTTTTTTTGAACTGTATGTTAGTTTATAGTAAAAATAATAGAGTAAAAATAATAGCTTTTTTTTGCTCACTTCTAAGCTAGTGAATAATATTTATTTCAATCTCAACTATGTATTTATTAATATCCATTAGGCGTTTTTTTATGATTTTTTGCCGATAACATCATGCGTTAAAATCAAATAGAATTAAAAATTTATAAAAAAACAATACAAGATTGTTGATTACTTAAGCTCATTATCAAATAATCACACAACTTATCTTACTCTTAATCTTGTTCTTTTCTGTTTTGATCATCTTGCCAAAAAAATTACTTGCAAAGCGAACAAAATCTCAACACAGCCACCATTACGTATGTACATACATACTTAAGCGTGCGCGAATGAATCATACAACTTAAGAGCAGCACTCCACTGAATCATTAGTCAAATGGTCATTTTAAAAGCAAAAAAAAAGGCATTAAAAAAGAAGAATAAAGCATCAGCTAAGAACTTTAATAAAATGCGCACGAGAATTTACTATTTATGAATATTCTTTTTTTTTTCTTTTGGATATTTATTTATAAATATGTATTAAGGTAATCACTTAAAATAAATGAGCAGCTACGCCAAGAAAACATTTTCTAAAAAGCAAAAAGCAAATTAAAGTTCTCAACATACATACAAAAAAAAAATAAAAAAAAAAACAAAAAAAATAAAAATAGAGTTCATAAAATCTGAAGATGAGCAAACTTGCAAATCATTAAACAATGACATCACACAATTTAAAAATGAAACTGATTTTTCGATGAGCAGGTGGAAAAAAATCGGAAGAAGATGAAGAGGCAATCGAAAAAAATTTACAAATATGAAAAACCAAAAAGCTGTGTAATCATCATCCAACAGAAATGACGCAAAAAACCGCACATGATCACACAAAGTTTAAACTGAATTTGCATGGCAGTTCCGTTTAGTTTAACGCAAAGGCTAAAAACAAAAAACCCTACCAAAAAAAAAAAAAAAAAAACAGCTTCAGCAGCAACTAAAGTTAAACTAGGTATAATTGATTTGTTAAAACAAACAAAACAAAAAATAATAAATTAAATGGTAATCTACAAATACAATAACATACATATGTATATGCACATACAGTACGTCTGCACACCGTAACCATGCGTTGAGCAACATTGAGCACAAAAAAAACAACAACAATCAATGACTAGTTGTTGGTTTTAAATAAAAATAAATCGCATTAAATTACAACTCATGCGGCTACCAAGTGCCGCCAATATTAGCTCACGCAAACAAACATATTTATAACATCCCTGTAGGGAAAATCTCTAGTTCTGAACTAGGTCGCTTCTAGTGCATTTTACGACACTACTAGTGCGCGCTAAATCTCTTTTGCATGTTATCAACTGGCGAATTTAACACGGCGATGTCCTAGGCGGTGTCAATTGTCATTCTCTGCACTACATTTTCGTTAGTTCCGAACTAGTAATAAATTCTACAGTTTACACTAGTTCGTTTATTGACACAATTTCGATAGTTCTGAACTAACTACAAGTACCTACAAATTCTACAGTTTTACATCTGCCGCTCAAGTGCAGGCTTTAACCCACTTCATGCAAGTTGCGCGATGGCCGACTGGCTAACGCATGTGCCTTTCAATCTGAGGGATGATAATTTTTATTTATTTTTTTTTTTTAACTAATATTTTTTATTTATTTATTTATTAAAAATTTACAACAATATTTAACAAGTAATAAAAAAAAAATTAAAAATAAGCCTGAGGGATCGGAAAAGCATAATTAGGTGAACATTTCATTTCATACAAGATGCAAATAGGAAACTCTTTATATAAAATGCTTCACTAAACATCTGAGAATCACAGAAATATACAAAGCCGACGGCATTTAAACGAACGAAAAATTGTCATAGAATTTTTGTCACTTCGAAATTGCATACAAATCAAAGTGTATATTATAATGGTCACTCAATTCACTCCTTCTGAACTGGTGAGGGTCTAACTACAATTGATCTAGTTCAATTTTGACACCTTTTCGTTAGTTCGGAACTAGAAATTTTGCTCACTAGTTATTGAGTTCCCTGCAGGGATACAATATGTAGGTACATTAATACACAGTAGAAAAGCGATCAAGCTCTTCCTTCGCCTTATAAAGCATTACAGCACAGCTGCTAAGCAAGAGAAATGCACATCTTCGCAATGCTTTACATATAGTGCATTCTATGCTTGCTCCTCTTCCGAGAAGCGACTTGGCGGCGAGGTGTTAAGCAAATAAGATTTTTTTTTTTTAATTTTTTTACAACCAGCTAGGGCGGTAATTTTAGTAGTCCGTACTGCAGGATTGCGTGATTTTGATTTGGCTTAATCACGAATCAAAAATATTATCTGATTCTTGATTTAAAATATTTTCAAATAAAAGATAATTTTTATTTGTGATTCGTTTCAAAAAAAAATCAGAAATACCCTTTGATTCGTGATTCAAACTATTTTCAAATCAAAGATAAATTTGATTTAAGATTCATTTGTCAAAAGAATCAAAAATATTTTTAAATTCTTGATTTAAACTTGGTTTCAAATCAAAATTATTAAAATATCAAAATTTGATTCGTTTTTGATTCTTTTGTGAAATTAATCACAAATAAAATTTAGCTTTTATTTGAAAAAGGGTTTTTTTTTTGATTTTTTGTGAAATGAATCACACATAAAAATTATCTTTTATTTAAAAGTATTTTGAATCACGAATCAAGCTCATTCTTTATTTGAAAGTTGCTTTGAAATCAAAATTGCTTCGAAATCATGCAACCCTGCTTGCATGCCCGATTTGCCTCCAGCCAGCTCATACACTGGGCCTGTGGAGTACCCGTGGCACCATCTCATTCCTTCTGCAAATGCTTCTTACTCATGGGTTTTTCTACTGGGTATATACATACATATATAAATATGTGTAAATGGCGCGTACAAACATTCCTACTTGCACATACATACATTGCATATGTAAGCACACGGCGTATGAGTAATCATATTAATGAGCTTCGATTGAATTATTCAACTTCAGCAAATGGCAGAGCAGACAAAATGATGATGCCTCGATAGCTTCTTCGCAGTTCGAATTATTGGACAATGAAGGCATGCAGGCGCGCAAACAATTTTTGTTTGAATACTCATATATGTATGTACATAGATATGTGGTACCTATGTATATAAATAATTTGTTCTACGATCGTATAACCGTCGCTACCATGTATCTACCATAGTTTCATTCAACGCTTACTTCTATCACCGTCTGCACTGATTTCAATTGTGCTAATGTTGTTGAACTTCAAGAAATTTCTTGATACTCGCTGTTTGCTTGCGTTTTTTTTTTTTGTTCTAAACTATCATACAAACAAATCACGTACTTGCCCACGTGTGTGCGTGTGTGTTTTTTGTAGAAATGCAAATGAGAATGTGCTAGAGAATTTGCATAAAACAAATTGGCCAATTTCTATTTGCCACTACAACTTTTGCTACCGTTTTCTGCTGCTGCTACTGCTGCTGTTGTTATTGCCATTTTGGTTGTTACGTAAATTGCTGCAAAATTAATTGACACTCGATTTGGTATTTTTTCTGCTTCGTTCGTAAACAACAATCCATTTATGCGTTTTTGGTGCTTCTTTATAGAACTTGCGATGAGCATTTTGTGAGCATTTGTCTTTTGTTTACTGGTTTTACTATGTGTAATTTATAATAATTTGAGAACGTATAATAGTAATATCTAAAAAAGCACTGTAATAAGTCGACTTGATCGATTGTTTATTGTTCATCAGTACTGCAAACCTGCAATTTGCTACACACAAGGTCAGCTATCAATCAATGAAAGACCTTGAGTAAACGTAAGAAGTATTAAATTAGAAAAGACTATAGAAACGCTTCATGCAATAGAAAGAAATTTTTAGCGTAATATTCTGATATCTTATTGAAGTTTTCGATAAAGTTTCAAAAAGGACTACATAAAAGGAATATTCTAAACCTTTCTAAATTCTCGTGCACAAACTGAGCCATGACTGCAGCACCAAATTAATGTCACGGGCATTTAAAAAAAATTATTGAACTCTTACAATGTAGAAGAACACGAGTACTTTATCTTATAAAAATACATACAAACACTTGTAGGTGCAAATATAAATACGCAAATGCTTATGCTCTTAGCAACATAACCAGCTTCTCCGACTGTTTTTTTTTATATTCATTTTACGTATGTTGGTCACGTTTTGAAAGCTTTTGTCCCACTAAGCATAAAAAGTGGACAAACAAAACGAAAGGTATACATAAAAAATGTAAGATATTTTAAAGAAAAAAGTAATAAAAGTAAAGGAAAGAATTCAACTTTTTTTTATTTTCTTTCGCCTAGACACGCTTAAATATGTACAAACAGGATTTATTATGGTTAGAAAGGGGTGTACATATCTATCTACAAAAACAGGTTATTTTAACCCCTTTTCAATGTCGCTAGAGGGTTAAAATGTTCTAGAAAATTATTCACCATAAAATTTCAGTTGGGGTCTCCTCAGTATAAATCTTTGTAAAACGAACCCAAAAGGCCACAGAAAGCAAAAGACAGTTAAGTATGTTTTAATTCGGATTCTACTGAAGCGACCGAAATACTTCTTTTGCGAAAGATTAATGATTTTTGATGGCGTTTAAGATGCAGGCATAAAAAAAAGGTACACTGAGGTGGTATAAACTAAGTACTGGTTGGTAGTGACCAAAATGGCGCACATAGGGTTAATATGAAAACATAGTAGAAACCTCCCTCCCAAGCCAAAGACGCTGGTGTATCAAACTTAGAGATCGGATTATTAATACCGAAGATATGAAAAAATGTATTTGCGCGACATCTAGCGGCATAAAAAAAATAATAAAAATAATTTCCGGTATCTTTTTCCAAGAAGATATCATATGCTTCGGTACGGGTACTTTTTTTGTTGGGTCCCATAAGGCGAGGCGGCCTAATGTGCATTCCAGGAGATCTTGCTTTAAGTTTCCTTGTAGGTATATGTATATGTAGATTGCATAGAGAGTACGAAGTTTAACATACTTACATATTATGTATTGTGTTCGCCTTATACTAGCGTCAACATGTTTCAGAAAGAAAGAGGTAAGGAAGAAGGTTTATTGGAAACCAAAACCAAAACTATAGATTTCTCGCTGCTGAGGAATAAACACATAAGTTTAAAAATCAAGTTTAGATATACACACATGTAAATAGTTTCGTGCATAAAACGTGTTGCAATACCAATAGAGTGACACTTCATCACATTAAGATTTCTTATGAAAATTTTCATTTTCAACGGCTGTAAAATCCAGACAAGCATTAGTCATCGACTATCAGTTTACAACAACAACAAACACCAGACTTTGCACATTTACAGACATTATCTATATATCCGTTTGATTTCCCATATTCTGCTACTACTTCTGCATTTACCATTTTCTCAGAAGTGTCAAAGAATTTCATAAGGAATTTTAAATAAGTAAACTAAGCTGAGCTAGCTGCACATTGCATTGGTATCCTGTGCATTCATTGGCTTAGACACTTACTAGTATGTACATAAATTTCGCGGAATTGGCGCCCATGACATAAGAATGCACAAATACAAAATGCGCGCAAACACACTCACACATTCAAAGCGTGAGTTATGGACAGAAAGCGTGATAACAAAAATAAGAATCAATATGCATATTTATAGATAGATACTGTACCACTAAGGAAAAAAAGTTGTTGGAAAGTAACGCTTTAACGCTTTAGTAGGCACATTGTCCATTTATAGACACAGCAATGCAGCAACCAGGAAATGCCAATCAATATGCGAGGGAATAAAAAAAAAAAAGAAAAGGAAAAAACTACATAGACGCAGCGAACAATGTCAACAACGATGGAAGGCAAAGGATGGCAAATGGAAATAGAAATAGAAAAAAGAGACCAGGAGGAACCATGATACATGCGAGGAACTAGAAAATGTGTCAGAGGATTTCTAAGAGTGAATGAATCTAAATATAAGCTTAAGGGAATGAGTTGCTTATGAGTAAGATGTAGAAAACTGAATGGAATGTAATACCATGTCTCCACATAACGTGTTTCGCTGTTTTTTTCTGCACTCGCTCTCTCAATCTTGTTTCGACCTCAAAACGAGTGCCGAAACTCGCCAATTTCCATACAAATTTCTGAGAGCGAGTGAAGATTGAAACACTTGTTTCGTTCTCAATCCTCTTGCTAAACGCGATGATATCGATGCCTTCTCTAATTTTGTATCGAGAATCTATCGAAATCTCACACAGACCAAAACAAAAACGCAAAAATAAGCAAACATACAAACATTTAAGAAGAACAAGAAAGAGAAATGTTAAACTGAATCACGATCAGCCACGTGGAGACGGCTTATTTAGCGAGATGTTTTCCTTAATGTTTCGCTGGCGAATCAATTATGTGGAGACGGGCTTTAAATACGTATACAAATTCATAATTAAGCAAACAAAGAAACAAAAAAGTTCTTTCATTTGTGGTCTCTGTAAACTGAGTAGTCCACTCTAAAAAGTGGCTATGGGAATTTTTCATATTAAGCTACAAATTAGAAAAACCCACCATGGCCTGAGCTCTACTTTATTTGATTATTTTTTGTTATTACCTGAAAGCTCAGCCCATAAGGAATTTAAGGATATTAAAAAAAATAAAACCGCAATATGACAGATTTTGGCAAATTCAATGTTAAATATTTCACATAGCTAGTTTTGAAATTGGAATGCATAATAATACGGTTCTTCTTACAAAACCTTACTCCTTCTCTCTCTTAGCGCAGAAAAGCGCTGGGAATCGGTGCAAAGGGGAGGTCTCCACTACGTTAGGAAGATCATGTAGAGAGCAATTTTGCTTCCCTTGGCATTTGCAGTTGACGCCAGTCAAGACGAAACAGAACTGAATGGCGCGCTTTATTGGACTCGATCAAAATCGTCTAGACGGTTACTCGCCAATTAAGAAGAAGAAGATGAAGAAGAATATTATAACTAATACTTCTTCAAAACAAAGAGTCATCATGGACATTAATGGGTTAAAATGCTTCAACTTTACTCTTATAGTACAGATCAAGCGATTCTGGTGGAAATAAAATGGTTTTAGAATTTTATGCGCCCTGTATATGAGGCGACCCGAATGTGTGCCAAGGCGTATGAGTGACCTATTTTAAATCGAGACTTTTGAAAGTGTCTAAATGAAATATAGACACTTTTGATAGTGTATTTTTATACTCAGCTGTACTAGTACACAGAGTATTATAGTTTTGATTTCATAACGGTGGATTGTAACAGAATGAAATAATCGAGATAGATATAGACTTATATATATCAAAATGATCAGGGTGAAAAGAGAAATCGATTGAGCCATGTCCGTCCGTCCGTCCGTCCGTCCGTCCGTCCGTACGCACGATAACTCGCGCAAAAATTGAGATATTTTGATGAAATTTGGAATGCAAGTTGGTATCGACACTGGGACGGTTGGTATTGAAAATGGGCGAAATCGGACCATGACCACGCCCACTTTTCCTATATAGAAAAAATCGGAAATTTGGTATATCAGTCATTAATAGAGCTGGAGTGATGAAATTTTACCCACGTGTTGAGCACAGGCCCCTAAGAAGAAATTTGATGAAATTTTGGAAAATGGGCGGTGCCACGCCCACTTATCAAGGGTCAAACATTGAAAGTTTTATATGCCATAACTCAGAAACCGTTGCAGATATATCGATAAAATTCGGTAGGCGTGATGTACTTACTTAGGCAAATCTTTGAACGGAAAATTGTTAAAATCGGTTGACGGCCACGCCCACTTTTATATATGGGTATTATAAAGTGACCTAATAAAAACATTTTAAGCCATATCTCTGTCAAATAAAAAGATATATCACTGGAATTTTGTCGCCTGTGTCCAGCTATGGACGTAAAACAAAAAACGTAAAAATTTTGGAAAATGGGCGGTGCCACGCCCACTTATTAAGGGGAAAACATTGAAAATTTTATGAGTCATAACTCAGAAACAGTTGAAGATATATCGATGAAATTTGGTATGCGTGATATACCTACTTAGGCAAATGTTTGGACGAAAAATTGCCAAAATCGGTTGACGACCACGCCCACTTTTATATATGGGTCTTATAAAGTGACCTAATAAAAACATTTTAAGCGATATCTTTGTCAAATATAAAGATATATCATTGAAATTTTATGGCAGGAGTCCATCTGCGGACATAAAACGAAAAATACAAAAATTTTGGAAAATGGGCGTGGCACCGCCTCTTTTTAGAAGCAGGAATATACGAGATTTCTGAGCCCATAACTCGACAAGTAAATAAGATATTATGACGAAACTTGGTGTGTACACTTTTATTACTTGTGGTAAGACATGTTCAAAATTTTAGCAAAATCGGTTGACGACCACGCCCACTTTTATATATGGGAACTATAAAGGGGCCTAATAAAAACATTTTAAGCGATATCTTTGTCAAATATAAAGATAATTCATTGAAATTTTGTGGCATGAGTTCCACAATAGACCGGAAACAAGAAATATAAAAATTTTGGAAAATGGGCGTGGCACCGCCTCTTTTTAGACAAAGGGATATACGACATTTCTTAGCCTATAACTCGACAAATAATTGAGATATTGTGACGAAACTTGGTTTATACACTTTTATAACTTGTGTTAATAGACACGCAAAAATTTATTGAAATCGGTTATGACCACGCCTACTTTTTAACAAAGATATTTCTGGAACACCCTTTAGGAATTTGTAACGTGACATCTTTATAACTAGAAGTCATAAAGGAATGAAATTTTGCACAAAGAATAACATTCATATGCTTAGTTGGATGACTGATTTTGAAAATGGGCGTGGCTACGCCCACTATATGCAGCACTCGCTTTATATAAAGTGCACCGTGTTTCCATCAAACGCAAACAAACAATGAAAGCATGCAGCTGAGTATCTAATGTTCGATTCCACTCGAACTTAGGCTTCCTTACTTGTTTATTTAATGATTTTTTTTTTTCAGAATACGGCAGGATTTTGCAATAAATTTTTAACGGACATGTACACATTTAAATACTGGTACGCAATCCTTCAAAAACAAAATATCGAAAAAAATTCAAATAGACGCTTTTGAAAATGGACTAGTTAACTAGTCTAGCAACCACTCAACGAACACCTCAGTGTCACACAAGCAAATTGTCAAGTTCAGGTGAATGAAACGTTGCACACAGCAAGGAAAGCAGGCAACTCGTCAATTGCTATGGACGCACAAAGACGCAGTAGCACCGCCAGCCAACATAAATGCGCCATTGTACATATGTACGTGTGAAAAAAGGCACTATGGGGAAAAATGCATTCCTGTCAAAATAACAACTAGGTACTCAGAGACACAAAGAAAATACGCCAACGGCAAAAATCACGACACAACAAAATGGAAAGGGAATTGGTTATGAAAGAGCGGAAGTTTCAAGTTGGGTGCGGCTGCAATTGCCGAGGCAGAGCAGCTAACGCAACGAGCAAAACCATTACATCATGTATACCAAACGCATAACGCAATAAAGCGCGTCATCGTGATGAGTAGTTGAGAAAGGCTAAAAACGTAAGAGTTGTCAATGACAGAACAAACGCACGCACTAAGAGTGAATGCTGATAGTAGAAATGTAGCAGCACTAAAGGAAATGTGTGAATGGAGAATGGCAAGTTATAGGCACAGCATCGCCTCCGATTTGTTACACACTCCTTTAGTGTCAAACACGGTCGGTATCTGCCAAGGCAGGCCACAGGTTTTGTGAAGACTTTCTATGGTGAAAATGCAGTCGGAGAGCGTTCAAATCTCATTGCTAAGGCAAGAAAGAAGGGCTTTTACTGTAACATGTACATATCTCTTGCCATTGAGCAAAGTCACAATGTGGACCAGATGAAAAAGAAACAAGTAAGGAAGCCTAAGTTCGAGTGGAATCGAACATTAGATACTCAGCTGTATACTTTCATTGTTTGTTTGCGTTTGATGGAAACCCGCTGTAATTTATATAAAGCGAGTGCTGCATAAGTGGGCGTAGCCATGCCCATTTTCAAAATGTGTACCAATCATCCAACTAAGCATATAAATATTACTGTTAGTGCAACATTTCATTCCTTTATGACTTCTAGTTACAAAGATGTCACGTTACAAATTCCCAAAGGGTGTTCCAGAAATATCTTTGTTAAAAAGTAGGCGTGGTCATAAACCGATTTGAATAAATTTTTGCGTGTCTATTAACACAAGTTATAAAAGTGTATAAACCAAGTTTCGTCATAATATCTTAGTTATTTGTCGAGTCATAGGCTAAGAAATCTCGTATATTCCTTTGTCTAAAAAGAGGCGGTGCCACGCCCATTTTCCAAAATTTTTATGGTTTTTGTTTCCGGTCTATTGTGGAACTCATGCCACAAAATTTCAATGAATTATCTTTATATTTGACAAAGATATCGCTTAAAATATTTTTATTAGGCCCCTTTATAGTTCCCATATATAAAAGTGGGCGTGGTCGCCAACCGATTTTGGCAATTTTTAGTCCAAACATTTGCCTAAGTAAGTATATCACGCATACCAAATTTTATCGATATATCTTCAACGGTTTCTGAGTTATGACTCACAAAACTCAAATGTTTGCCCCTAAATAAGTGGACGTGGCACCGCCCATTTTCCAAAATTTTTGTGTTTTCTGTTTTATGTCCATAGTTGGACTCATGCGACAAAATTTCAGTGATATATCTTTATATTTGACAGAGATATATCTTAAAATGTTTTTATTAGGTCACTTTATAATACACATATATAAAAGTGGGCGTGGCCGTCAACCGATGTTAACAATTTTCCATCCAAATGTTTGCCTAAGTAAGTAAATCAAGCATACCAAATTTCATCGATATATCTTCAATGGTTTCTGAGTTATGACATATAAAACTTTCCATGTTTGACCCTTAATAAGTGGGCGTGGCACCGCCCATTTTCCAAAATTTCATCAAATTTCTTCATAGGGGCCTGAGCTCAACACGTGGGTAAAATTTCATTGCTCCAGCTATATTAGTGACTGACATACCAAATTTCCGATGTTTTCTATATAGGAAAAGTAGGCGTGGTCATGGTCCGATTTCGCCCATTTTCAATACCAACCGTCCCAGTCTCGATAGCAACTTGCATTTCAAATTTCATCAAAATATCTCAATTTTTGCGCGAGTTAGAGTGTTTACAGACGGACGGACAGACGGACGGACGGACGGACGGACATGGCTCAATCGATTTCTCCTTTCACCCTGATCATTTTGATATATATAAGTCTATATCTATCTCGATTATTTCATTCTGTTACAATCCACCGTTATGTGATTAAAACTATAATACTCTGTGTACTAGTACAGCTGAGTATAAAAAGAAGGAAGTGCAATCAGTGGCAATTTATGACTTAGCTAGAGCTAGAGCGGCAGTGTTAGACACGTTGCATAATGCGTTTATTGTTGCCACAGATTCTTCCTTTGCATATGTACATACATATGCTCAAAGAATATCAGCGATACTACTGTCGTTGTTGTTGCAAATATGTACAAAATGTGTTCGCATATTCCAGTCTGTAGTCCCCGTACATATTTGAGTATTTACATACATAACCTTTGTGTGTGAATTTTGCCAATGAGCCACACTCCCTTAGTGCCACCAGTCTCCTATGCAGTGCTCGTTAGCCATGGGTAATGGCGCAATTTTTTTGGCGCTGATACAATAACACCAGCGCCAACCGTGGCGCCGCGCACGGTTCTGGCGCAATAACACCTTTAGCGCAATTGCCATGGAATAATCGATAAATAACACTTGTTCGCTTCTTACTGTCTACTATACCCGTTTTATTTCTTTTGGTGCAATTCTGCTTACATACACGCTGGCAGAATAATTGTGCCACAATTAAATTTAACTAGTAAACCCTGCCACGCAATGCTGTGGCTTTCTATTACAATGAGCTAATTTGAGGGTGGAAGACCACTTATTGCCACATTTGAAAATTTTTTGATATACCTTCATAGTTACTGGTTATTTTTATTTTCTGTGGCCCTAGATTTTTTATACACAGATTTTCTCCGAGGAGCCCCATAGTGAAGTTTTTTACCGAATATTTTTCTAGACTATAATACATAACCTTAAAGCGACCTCCAAGAGGCCATTTGGCGTGCTCCTATTTTTCTTTCTAGTTCTCTTTCTCTTCCCAATCCCCTTATTTTATTTTCCGTGTTCTTTCCTCTTTAGCTTCCTTTCCTTCGACATATCCGTCCCTTTCATTTTCCTCTTCCCTTTACTTTTATTACCCATCTTCAGTGTACCCTTTTTGTAAAAATCACTCTCCAAATTAAAAAGTGAGATAAACTGTAGCGTAAAATTCGATTTTTGAACAGGTGGCACCCTTTTTGTAAAAATTTTAATGAATTACTCATTTCCATGCCAAGCCCTTTCATATGACACCTCAAATTTAAAAATCAAACAAACTATAGCGTAAAACTGCATTTTTGAACAGGTGGCAACCCTTTTTGTAAAAATTTTATTAAATTACTCATCAGATGAAGCCCTTTCATATGACACCTCAAATTTAAAAATTAAACAAACCATAGCGTAAAACTGAATTTTTGAACAGTTGGCAACCCTTTATGTAAAATCTTTATTAAATTACTCAATATCAGGTCAAGCCCTTTCATATGACACCTCAAATTTAAAAATCAAGCAAACTATAGCGTAAAACTGAATTTTTGAACAGGAGGCAACCCTTTTTGTGAAATTTTTATTAAATTACTCAATATCAGGTCAAGCCCTTTCATATGGTGCCAAAAATTTTAAAATCAAACAAACTATACAGGAAGATTAAATTTTCAAACAGCTGGCAACCCCTTTCAAAGAAATTAAACCTTCCTGCACATCTACAGGTCAAGCCTTTTCATTTGACACCACATTTTCGAAAATCGGTATAACGGTGTAAAAGTTATGGTGCGTACAAAAAATCGCTTAGCGTAATATATATAAAGATTTTAAAAATAATTTGCGTATATTTGTGAAAATATGCTGGCATCTCGTTTTTCGGCATCTTCATTATGAAATACGAGGGTCGGCTCCACCCTATTAAAAAGAAAGATTCCGGGTCCGGGCGCATTATATTGAAATTTCCCCTTACCATTTACCATGCGTAACAAAAATATACTATATGCTAATAAATATTTTATTTAATTTATTTTGTATTATATTTTTCTCTCCTATTCACAGATAATGTCAATTTTGTCTTCTTTATTTGTGAAAGTAAAATATCAATACCCTTTCGTATTAGCCATGGTTCGGTATTGGCGTTAGCATACATAATTGTGACGGTGTCATATACGCTGTGCTGTTATTGGCTTTGTGGTGGTGCCATTTTACACTAGCGCTATATTGGTGCTGGTGTTAGCGCACGAAATTGAGTCAGTGTTATATTGCAATAGCGCATCATTGAGTTGGCGCTACATTGAGTTGGCGCTATATTGAGTTGGCGCATTTTCCAAATCGGAGTTAGCGCAATAACACCAGGGTTGGCGCCAGCGCAATTGCGCGGCGCAGCGCAGTGTTACCCATGCCTAGTGCTCGTCTGTCCATCGCCCATTTTAGTCAAAGTCATGATTTATAGAAAACCGTTAGTAGCACAACAAATCGCACAAATAATTGTTGTTGTTTAAACAACACGCACAGACAAGTAGCTGGACTATGCAATTTGTTTAAACAAGTTTACATATTTGAGTATTTTTCTGTTTTACTAGAATTCGCTGTTGTTGTCCAACTGATTGACGCAAACATGACCCTTGAGGTGTATTTAAGCTTACAAATGTACATATCGCCGTTTAAACTTCATAAACCAGCTAAGTGACACTTTCATAAGCGCCTAACCGATATTTGTGACAAAAACTAAAATTTAATTCCTGACTCCCAAATCTACGTCTTCAGATCTGAAACGGGCATTAGAAGAAAATATGTATAGAGCTTTCCGAGCTTCCCATAGACCAACTTTATGTTATGGATAGATAAAGCTGGGCGCCAGGGGTTAAAATTTGGCAAATCTCAATTTCGGCATAGGTGGCTACGAAAGCTTAACTTAGTCGGTTATAAAGCTTAAACGGCGATATTTGCATATATTTGAGTATATTTATATGATGCTAAAGTTCTCAAATGGGAAAATATTAGCAAATAGAGGATATGAGGATTGAATATCTGCTATTTAAATACATACCATTATGGTACTCCCTTGATACCTCCAATATTCAATAGAAATATCGAACTAACGAAAAACTTTTAACCAAACATACTAGTAGGTATTTCAAAAGTTCGTAATAAATATATTCGAAAGAGAGATGTGTAATCATAATCCTTAGTGTCCAACTGTAATTTGAAATAAATACGTTGAAAATGGTTTCGAAAAAATTAGAAGAATTAGTAGTAAGTGAAAAATTGTTGTGTTTTTGATACAGAGTGTTTCCATTTTAATTGACTTGCAAAAGTGTCTATGTGAGATTTTTTCGATGTTGAGATTTTGATGGATTGTGCACCAGTATTTAAAGGTGCACAATGTCCATTAAAAATTTATTGCAAAACTCTTCCGTATTCTTAAAAAAAAGCATTAAATAAAAAACACTCTTTCATAAGTCACTCTGCTTCATTTATACACTTTCAAAAGTCTCTATGTTTCACTTTCAAAAGTTTTTGTCTAAGCAGTTTACTCATACTCCTTGGTACACATTGGTGTCGCCTCATATAGAGGGAGCACAAAATTCTAAATCCATTTTATTTCCACCACAATCGTTTGATCTGTACTATAAGAGTCAATTTTAAGCGCCTTAACCCATTAATGTCCATGCTTTAACTCACTGATGACTCTTTGCTTTGAAAAATGTATTTTAATATTCTTCTTCTTCTTAATTGGCGCGTAACCGTCTAGACGATTTTGATCGAGTCCAATAAAACCTGCCATTCAGTTCTGTTTCGTCTCTTGACTGTCGTCAACTGCAAATGCCAAGGGAAGCAAAGTTTCTCTGTACATGATCTTCCCAACGTAGTGGATATCTCCCCTTTGCACCGATTCCCAGCGTTTTTCTGCGCTAAGGGAGAGGGGAGGGAGGTTTTGTAAGAACAAACGTATGATTATGGATTTCAATTTCAAAACTAGTTACGTATGGAATATTTAACATTGAATTTGCAAAAATCTGAATACCTATTGCGGTTCTATTTTTTTATATCCTTAAATTCCTTATGGGATAAGCTTTCAGGTAACAACAAAAAATATTCAAATAAAATAGAACTTGAGGCTTTAGTGGTTTTTTTCTAATTTGTGGCTTAATAACAAAAATTCTCATAACTGATTTTGAAAGTGGACTGTTCAATACTCGCTGAGAGCATGTGCTGGAGTTCAAGTTCAAAAAGAGGGTTCAATTTCACCGCAGAATGGCCTAGACATATACATATGTAATTCTTGAATCGAATACCTACCGTTTACACATGCATTACCGAAATTCAAACTTGAAAAAGAGTTTCGTTTACTAATCGTTTTCGAATTTTAAAAAAGTTTAATGTTTTTGAGGATAATACAATAAATAAAATTAATTTAATATTAGAACTATTTATTTTTCAATAATAGCAAACATTGTTGTGGTGCTTTACAAAGAAGAAGCATGCATATTCATCTTCCACATGCCGTTAGTTCTATGCCATGTAAAGCAAATGTAATGCCAAATAGCTTTTTATACCGACATGTAAACTAAGAGGTAATAATATTTCCAATTCGATTGCACTTATGTAATCACATTTGCACAAATTTAACTTCGTAAGTGTAAATGTTTGCGCCAATAGACACAACTCGGTTGTATGTAAGAATGCGATGACTTGCAATTTCCCTGCCAGCTATGCAATGCATACAATGCTAACAACATATTCAATTATACCGAAAGCAGCAGCAGCAATGATATATGCATACATACATACATACAAGCATATTTTGTTGGAGTTTAGCTTGTCTGCACTTTGTCTCACTATACTATGTCTGATTGGATTGCCTGTTTGTTGTTGCGCTTGCGCAAATGCAATTTTCGCGTTTACTGCCAATGACATTTAACTACTTTGCTTTGCTGGTTGCTGTGCCTCTAAGCGGCCGACTCACACCAGAAGTTCATTTTCACACTTGTGAATCGCAATGTTTTCGTTACACATATTTGTATAGATTATTTCTGCTTTTTATACTCAGCTGTACTAGTACACAGAGTATTATAGTTTTAATCACATAACGGTGGATTGTAACAGAGTGAAATAATCGAGATAGATATAGACTTATATATATCAAAATGATCAGGGTGAAAAGGGAAATCGATTGAGCCATGTCCGTCCGTCCGTCTGTCCGTCTGTCCGTCCGTCTGTAAACACTCTAACTCGCGCAAAAATTGAGATATTTTAATGAAATTTGAAATGCAAGTTGGTATCGAGACTGGGACGGTTGGTATTGAAAATGGGCGAAATCGGACCATGACCACGCCCACTTTTCCTATATAGAAAAAATCGGAAATTTGGTATCTCAGCCACTAATATAGCTAGAGTGATAAAATTTTACCAACGTATTGAGCTCGGGCCCTTATGAAGAAATTTGATGACATTTTGGAAAATGGGCGGTGCCACGCCCACTTATTAAGGGTCAAACCTTGCAAGTTTTATATGTCATAACTCAGAAACCATTGAAGATATATCGACAAAATTTGGTACGCGTGATTTACTTACTTAGGCAAACGTTTGGACGGAAAATAGTTAAAATCGGTTGACGGCCACGCCCACTTTTATATATTTGTATTATAAAGTGACCTAATAAAAACATTTTAAGCCATATCTCTGTCAAATATAAAGATCTATCATTGAGATTTTGGCGCATGAGTCCAACTATGGACATAAAACAAAAAACACAAAAATTTTGGAAAATGGGCGGTGCCACGCCCACTTATTAAGGGGCAAACATTGAAAGTTTTATGAGTCATAAATCAGAAACCGTTGAAGATATATCGATGAAATTTGGTACGCGTGATAAACTTATTTGGTCAAATATTTGGACGAAAAATTTCCGATATCGGTTGAGGGCCACGCCCACTTTTATATATGGGTCTTATAAAGTGACCTAATAAAAACATTTTAAGCGATATCTCTGTCAAATATAAAGATATATCATTGAAATTTTATAGCAGGAGTCCAACTGCGGACATAAAACGAAAAACACAAAAATTTTGGCAAATAGGCGTGGCACCGCCTCTTTTTATAAACAGGAATATACGAGATTTCTGAGCCCATAACTCGACAAATGATTTATATATAATGACTAAACTTGATGTGTACACTTTTATTAGTTGTGGTAATACATGTTGAAAATTTTAGCGAAATCGGTTGACGACTACGCCCACTTTTATATATGCTTATTATATAGTGGCCTAATAAAAACATTTTAAGCGATATCTTTGTCAAATGTAAAGATAATTCATTGAAATTTTGTGGTATGATTTCTACAATAGACCGGAAACAACAAATAGAAAAATTTTGGAAAATGGGCGTGGCACCGTCTCTTTTTAAACAATGGGCTATACGAGATTTCTTAGCCTATAACTCGACAAAAAATTGAAATATTATGACGAAACTTGGTTTATACACTTTTATAACATGTGTTAATAGCCACGCAAAAATTTATTGAAATCGGTTTATGACCACGCCTACTTTTTAAGAAAGATATTTCTGGAACACTCTTTGGGAATTTGTAACGTGACATCTTTATAACTAGAAGTCATAAAGGAATGAAATTTTGCACAAAGAATAACATTCATATGCTTAGTTGGATGACTGATAAAAATTTAGAAAATGTGCGTGGCTACGCCCACTTTATGCAGCACTCGCTTTATATAAAATACACAGTGGTTCCATCAAACGAAAACAAACAATGAAAGCATACAGCTGAGTATCTAATGTTCGATTCCACTCGAACTTAGGCTTCCATACTTGTTACTTTTGCAAATTTCTTCTTCTTAGTTTAAGCTTCATGCTTGCTTGCCTTTTTGTTGTATTTTCGTTTTGTTACTTGTCATGTTAACAAATTTCACACAGTTTGTTTGCGGAAGCTTTCAATGAATGAATGCGCCTATTTGATGGTGCTTTTGGGTGGCGTGAGGGCTTGAAAATGTCATAGTTCTGTGAATTCTGCGGATTTTTAGTCTTGCATTGAAATAGGTGTGTATGTATGCTAGTGTCCGACCGAATATTCGGCCAAGCTTCGGTATTCGGCCTATTCGGCTGGTATTTTTTATTCGGCTTCGGCTTCGGCCTTCGGCTGAAAAGGCCGAATAATCGAGGCCGAATAATAGATTTGTTTAATAACAAAAAAAAACTGGATTTTACGAATTTTTGATTTTTTATAAGCGACAGAAAATCGTAACTTCCAGATATATTTTTTTGTTATTGAACAGGCCTAAGATTCCGAACGATAACTTACGCTAATTACACTGGATCACAAAATAAAATCTGTTGTTTTTTTGTGATAGTGGAGAATCTTTGGATGAATCAATTACTTTGGATTCCAGTGACCTCTGGGCATCCCATGATAAATCTGTAAAAGATTGCACACGCAAAGCAAAAACTAATACAAGTATTGAAGTGGAATTAAGCGAATACTTAGATCAACCACTTGTTCTTCGTAGTGTTAATATATTCCATTATTGGCATTCCTCAAATATTTTTAATTTAAAAAAGGTTGCAAAAAAAATTTAACTGCTCCTCCAACGAGTGTGGCGAGCGAGCAATTATTTAGTACAGCTTGTCAACTATACACCGATAGACGGTCAAATCTCTTGGGGGAAAATGCAGATAAACTCATTTTTTTTTTGCGTACAACATAAAGCTTTTGAACTTTAAGTTTTGAATTTTATTTACCTACATTGTTAAAATGTTATTAACATAAAGACTGAATTTTTTTACTTTTGTTTACAACTATGTATGTATGTATTTTTGGAAGGTGTTTTGTTCACTCAAAAAACAAAAAAAAAGAATTGTTATGAAATAAAAAAATCTCAAACTTAAGTATATGTTTTTCTTATTTTGTTATTCGGCTTCGGCTTCGGTTTTCGGCCGAATAAAGGATTATGCCGAATATTCGGCTACGGCTTCGGCTTCGGCCTAAAATTCCAGCTTCGGTCGGACACTAATGTATGCCGTATTTGTTCTTGGATCTTGGTGCACGCTCGCGTTGGGTGTAATTCCAAATGAATGGCATAAAAATTTTGGAAAGCAGTTGATAGAGTCAGATTAGTTATGTAACATATTAGGTACAGCTTACATATTTTAGATATTTTTTTTATTTTAAATAAAAGTAATTTATTATACGTTAAAAAAGTAAGAGATCATGAGAATGAGAAAAAAATGTACCTATTTAATATCTCCAAGAAATTCATCTTTCTACCCTTGAGAATAAGTAGTTATACTGCTCTAACATAGGAACCTAACCAAAGACAGATATATTGTTTTTCTTTTTATACTGTTTTTCATGGCTCGGTAGTGGTTGGCATGTGCTCAGTTCTCAGTTCTCTCTCTCTAATACGAAAACTTTTCTTGAACCACAAAATAAAGATAATAACGATATTGACAACGATTGGAAAATGGAAAACGGTTAGAAAACTAATATGTTCTTCAAGTCTCATCTTCGTTAATGCATAGAGAAAAAATGGATTTTAGATTCATGAACTTGGTCACTCTTCCGCAAAACGGAACTTCTGTCATCCGTTGTTGCTATTCTCCCTTCATTATGAATTCGAAATCCAGCTTTTTAATGAAGAGAAAATTAAATCAGAGAAAGATCGGTTGTGACTTGTTCGCATTGCACTCAGTTTTTTTCTAATGTATTTCCAGTATATATTCTTTGAGCGTTGGGAAACTAAGGTTGGTTCATTCTCATTTCGATATGTATGTATATTGGATATTGAAGGTCAGTGAACATTTGCCACAATATTTATTGGGTATAGTTTTTACGGAAAGTAAGGTTAGTTTTATGTTAGAGAAATGTTATTCTTCAAATTCTTAATGGAGACTGTAGATTTTGAAGCGGTCTACCCAGCAATTTTTGAAATACTTAAGCGAATATTTAAGGAAATCTTACTGCAATTTCAATTGAAATCTCCCCCACACCTTCTTTTTTAAGCTTTTTGGTATTTTATTCCTTTCTGACAATTTCATTGCATTTATTTTAGTTTTTTTGTTTCTTCTTCTTCGACTTCCTATCCGCACTTTTGCTGTAACTATGTAGGTACATATGTATGTATGTATTGAGCGTTGTAGCGAAAGAATCATTGGCTAACATTGTTTCATTGATTTTATGTACTCGTACTTAGATTATGATTGTTTTTGTGGTTGGATGGTTGATGGTGTTGTTGGTGTTGTTAGTGTTGACGTTTGATGATATGTTTCGCTCGCTTGTTATTACATGGTGATGATGTTTATGGCAATGGCAATGGCAATGGCACAGACGATGGTGATGATGTATTTTTGTTATTGGCTGTTGGAGTTTGTTTGTTGTTTTTGTTGTTCTTGTTGTTGTTTTTAGTTTCTTTTGTTGATTGTATGCAGAGCTGGTGTGAACTGGCAGATGAAAGTGCATTCACCTTGCCATTTTATACACCAACCATATATTTGTAGATATGAGTATAAAATATACCTACATATGTGTGTGTTTGCTTAAGTGGAACAAACATACATTTTAGCTTAAATAATTTGCATGTTTAACTTTGGCAACCGCAAATATTTTTGGTTGGAAAATGTTTAATACGAAATAATAGTATGTATGTATTTTCATACGTACTATGTACGTACATGAGTAAAGAATGTTTCCTTTAAGATCCCTTACACTTGATTTGAAAATTTGTTACAGAAATGCTTAGCTGAAGCGCAAAAGTTCTAAAAATTGCTAATTTAATAACCAAAATACACAAATGTCATTGCTTCCCAAAGGGTTAAACAATTTATCACAGCAATATTAGTAAAATAATATAAGTGCATACATAGCAGTGGCGGTCGCTACATAAAAGCCGAAAAGCCTTGCCTAAATATTTTCGTTTATTTTATTTTACGAATTGTTTAAAATCTCGTTATATTACGCCTGAAATGTGTTTACTATTTAAGTTCTTCAATGAGTTTACTAATTAGGTTTTCATAGCGCGTTAGAAAATTACAGAAATGGCTATGCTTCGTACATAGGCTTGCCCATCCAAATTATGCTAGGCCCGTCACTGGTAGATACATACATACATGTATGTATATATCCATAAATTATCCGCTATTTTATTATTCAAGTGACGATATGTATGTATGTATGTACATATATTCAAATTTTGATAAAAAAAATTACTAAAAGCTTAATGCATATTTATCTCTCATCAACCTTAACTGTCAATTCTAATTTAAAACAAAAAACTCTTTTCACATTGCATTTACAAAAAAGGAAGAGGAAGAAGCGGCAAATACAGTTACTCCACATTGTTCACCTCACCTCTCACGCCTTGTTGTTAATATTTGTTTGGTGCAAAAAAAAAAAAAACTAATCAAATTCAACACAAAGTTGAATTTCCTTTTAGATAAACGAAAAACGTATCTAGGTACATAAAATGTAATATTCGCTGCGCGCTGTCTGTATCAATATTTGCTTAATTTGATGATTATTTGCTTCGACATCAAACAAAAAAGAGTAGCTACACAAAAAACCTTTCCAAAAAGCTCGTAAGCTGAATTTGGTTGGAGCAGCTTCAGCTTAAATTTATGTGCTAGTTAGCACGTAAACACGTGCATACATTTTTTTTTGGATTTTTATTTTGTTTGGTTTTTCAGCTTCGTTTTTCGTTCTATTTTTCTTTGCAAAAAATGTTAAAACATTTTGTTTAATTTTTGACTTACGTAATTTAATTTGCAATTTTTGCATGGATTTTTATATTCATAGACAGAGTTCGGCGCTGCAAATTAGTTAATTGCGTTTGTGTGTCAAGAAATTTACCTGTAAAGAAAGGAAGAGTGGGAAAATATTAGTAGAGCTGTACAAGAAATTGACTGGAAAATACTTAGTACATATTTTATAAAAAACTTTACTTCTTAACTCGAATAGCTACAAATATTGAGGCTTAAATGTGAAATTATACATTCATATGTACATATATAGTTAGAAGTTTAAAATACTAAATATCAACCTTTTAGGGCCGTTTACTCAACCTTTGATTAATGCTAGCCACGGTTAAAGCCCGGTTAAACATCATTATCGACTTAGTCAAACCATATATTTAAAATGTGGTCGATAATGCAGTCCATAGCTTAACCGGACCTTTATCCTCCGGTTAGCGTTAATCAGAGGTTGAGTAAACGGCCGCCTGAAGAAGTCTGATGAGGGGATGTGGTGGTCTCCGAAATGGATCCATAACTTCTACCAAAAAAATTTTTTAAATTTTCCTTAATTAAAAACTGGCCAATAGCTCATATAAAATTCACATAAAATAATTATTAGGCCCTTATAGAAGTTAGGCTGCATAAGCAGATCTCTTTGGCTTAAGCTTTTAATCTTGCTATCAAATGGTGTCCTAAAAATAAATAATAGCTTAAAAAAACTAAAAAACACGCTTTAATCTTAAAAATCGTACTAAAAATTGAGAAATAATTTAATTAGAAACAAAATGATGCACGAAAATATAAGAATTTAAGGAAAAGCGTGGGGTGCTCAGTATGTCAAAACATATTTATAATCGGTGTTTTTTTTACTAATTTTTGACTTTTTTGAGATTTCATATATCGTACTCTTTAATTTCGCAACTAGGTATATTTTTGTACTAGTTGTACGAATCGAATATTTTCATGTTCAAATATTATTGAGCACCCGCACGCTTTTCCTTAAATACTTATATTTTCGTTCATCATTTTGTTTCTAATTAAATTATTTCTCAATTTTTAGTACGACTTTTAAGATTAAAGCCTGTTTTTTTAGTTTTTTTAAGCTATTATTTATTTTTAATTTTTAGTGAAATTTTTCATTAAAGGATGTTTTATGCGGACGCAAGAATAAAAGTAAAAAGAAGTCTGATGGGATGTGGTGTTCATACATATGTATTTATAACTTCTACCAAAAATCCCAATATGCAGTGAAGTAAACTAGCTTATTAAGCAATATTTTCCAAACCCTGTTATTCAAGGTTTTCCAAACTAGTTTGAAAATAAAAAATTTCCCAAACGTTTTGTTATATTTTACGCTATGAGCGATCGCTGGCTGTTGTGCGTTAGTTCGCTCGCTATTTGAGTGGTTATACGTTTTTCTTTGAACATTTGTTTGTGATTTGAGAAGAATGTATTTTTGAGCGTTCGTGAGTGAGTTTTTCCGTACCCTGAAAGCTTGTTACTTATTGGCTTGTATACGGGAGTGAATTGAAATTCATAGAGGCTATTTTCAAGAAAGGTAGCTTAAAAGCGGCAATGAAGCATAAAGTATAATGTTGAATGTCCTACTATATGATGCCGTTGGGCTGTTGATGTCATTGTTTGGAATCCGGAGGAGAATAGAAATAATAGAGAGAACACAATAAAAGTTGAATGTTTGAAAGATATAATAATTTAGTTAAATGTTACAACTTTTAGGATGGCATGAAGTTACATACATACATACATACATACATACATACAGGTGAAGCTAATAAAAGCGTAACATAACATAACGTAATTCATAACATTATTTTTTACTGTCGCCCTTTTGAGCCATTTAAGCACACACTCTTTACCACACGCTTCTTAAACGCTAAACTTTTGTGATATCCGATAATAAAATAAAAGTATTATGTAATACATGATTTATTTTGATATCTAATACGCCAAAAAAAAAAAACGAATAAAAAACACTTAATAAATGCCTTCACGTCTCATTTCAAATTACAGTTTACAATAAATCATAAAAAAAGTGAAGCACAAAGAAATTAAATTAAATTAATGGCGCCGCACGTTAAACGTGCCAATAAATAGCAATTAAATAAATATATTTACTTTATTTATCAATAA
This sequence comes from Urophora cardui, assembly GCA_960531455.1. NCBI lineage: Eukaryota > Metazoa > Arthropoda > Insecta > Diptera > Tephritidae > Urophora > Urophora cardui. The sequence continues at coordinate 30,439,150 of OY482672.1, read as the reverse complement.
TCATAAAGTGGCAGATTATATAATAAAATACATGCATACATACATGAAAACAAATACAAACGCTTGTAAAAAGAAATTGCAATAAGCAGTTGAGCAATAGATAGATCTTTATTTAAACCGAATTCTTAGTTTACTCTTAATTAATTGTTAATGAGGAATAATTCGGAAAATTGTAATTGGAATTTTTATGAAACTAGCATCCTCTTGGATCGTGCTCACTTCTAGAAAATTATGGAAAATAAAAATAATAATAATTTTTCCCTTTTTGAAGCAAAAAAAACCACCCAAATCGAGGCGATTCAAAATCAGACGTGGAACATTATTTCGAAGGTTATAAAGGTTAGCCCTTAAAACTTTAATGTATTGTGGAACGATTTTCCGTCATCCCTTGACACTTGATGAGGAATGACGCAAAATCGTTCCACAATACATCATATTCCTACTCTGCCGGTAAAGCAGGCAACCAAAAAGTACTCAAAACTCTATTTATTACTTCATCAAAGAACTAGCCTTAAACTATGTACCAGAATTTGCCTATACCTGTAATCATGCTTGTGGCACTTAGTAACTATTTACATTGTTAGGTATTTACAGCGTTTACACGTATGTATGTACATATGTATGTATATCTGTACCCTAGATTATCATAAAGCTGCTTAAAAATTTGTTAAATTAATTACCTCACTCAAAACCAGTTTATTTATTACAACTCTTGTTTCAATTACAGTTGCAATTGTTACAAAAGAAATATTTTTGGCATGTTTGCACGTGTTTTATGAATGAAAGTGTTCTTCATTTCGCTGCAACACGTTAAGTTAAAAAATTAATTTAACGAAAGCTATAAAATTTAGTGTGCGTGTTTTTGCTTTTGTCATCAGAGAAAATGGAAAGTGTTGTTAACTTTTTTTATGCATTTATTTTTTTTTACTTTAAAAAGTAAAAGTTAATAAAGTTAGAGCGGTCAAAGTACACATGCATACACATGCGATTTCGAAGAGTAAAATAACTTAGACCATGATAAGCCGATTTGCACTTACAAAGCCAATAATACAAGAAGGTACATTATGTTTGGATGTATTATTTGTTCTCACTCTAGCCACCTATTACATACTGCAATTGGTTAATATTATAGGAAGCTTAAATACATAGATATCTATGTAGTTACTTATTGGCAAGTAAAGTAAATTAGCTAAATTTCATTCCAATGATTTAAGTGCCACCCAATCCTCTATCATTAAAAAAAAGTAGGCACTAATCAACAAACCAGTTTAAAAATAGGTTATTCCATAATTCTCACTCAATTAGTTATTCCTCTTCGTTAACTCTCACCTATCAGCATCAATATTGCGCATTCATCATTGGCAGCCGAGGATTTTATTTTAGTCAATGCATAATGACAGATGCCAAAAGCATTAACAAATTCGGCATTCATGTCAACTGCAATAAGTATAAAAGCATTGCTAAAAATTTACTAAAAACAAGTTTTGTGTTTAGAAATTGGTTTCGAACAATTTGTATATTTTATTAAACACTTATTTTGTTTTTTCATTTTTGTTATAACCGCTTTATTAGCTCCATTGGCGTGCGTCATTGTGTAGGCGTGCTGATGATTCAATCTGCCTTAAAATAAAAGCAACAACAACTGCATTTGCGGTCCAAGTTCATTAAAACCATTGCAAAATCATAACGGCATTGTTATTTGATATTCTGGACAAGTGGTATGACACATTTTTTTTTTAATAAATTTTATTTTTAGTATTTACTTTTGCAATTTTTCGTTTTGTTTACTCTTTACTTTTTACTCTTCCCATTTCTTCATAAACTTGTTTACTAAAGTTGTTAATTTTTGGATTATGTATGTATATAAACAAAAATTGGTTAATCTTTTTTTATTGATTTTCATAATATATTTATTACTTATGTAGATTATAAATGTATATACATATGTATATATAACAAAAATACCTTAATTTTACCCATCATAAACATGCAATTTGGCCCAAAACACTATTCTTGTTAGTAACACAGGGAGAGGTGATAAACCCTTAAAACTAAATAACCATATGTTCACTATCATGAACTGAGCCGATTAAGACATGTGGGTCTGTCTGTTTGAACTCAAACTAGTCTCTCAGTTTTTCAGACATCTACTCTGAAAAAAATACCCGTAGTTAAATCAACAACTTTCGGCTGTTGAATCTCCGTCTTTGATTCAACAGCAAAGGTATTTATTTTTACAGCAAAGTTTTTGATCCAACAGTTGATTCAAAAACGAGCGCTGTTGCTTGCTTTTAAAAATTTTTTTGTGAAAAAACATTTTTTTGTGAGAAAACCAACAAAAACAATAATGATGGAGAGAAGATGAAGAGAAAACTCCAAACAAAAGTTTATTTTTAGCAGAAAATTTTCTCCAAAAGTCCCCGTAGTTGATTTTAAGGCAAAAGTATTTGATCCAAGAGTTTCCGTTGTTAACAAAACTAATGAGAATATTTTTTTTAATTTTGTTTTTACAATGATCCATATAATTTATAGATGCTTTTTCGGGAAAGAGGAAGTATAAAAGGGGGTTTTAAATTCAAAATAATGTTGAATGTTCCACTATGTGATGATTGGATAGAATTTCAGGTTGATGTCATGGTTCGAATCCGGAGGAGAATATAAAATAAAGAAGAAAAAGCAGAATAAAACCCTGCTCAAACAGAAGTGATACGATACAGCCCACAAACCAAAATCGTATCGCGTTGGTATCGCGTCATGCACAATTGATCGCGTGGGCTGTATCGTATCGCTTCTGTTTGAGCAGGGTTTAAGAAATACAGATGCCAACCAGTGAATGATAAGAAGGAGAGAAGAAGAGGAGAACAAGCGGAGGCTACTTATTTGAAGTTGGGACCCGGGTAGAGAGAAGATGAAGAGTAAAATGCAAACAAAAATTTATTTATAAGTGAAAATTTTTGAAGTTAAATTCTTAGGCGGCGATATAGAGTTTTTATGGAGAGTGAAATTTTAAAAAGGAAATAGCAGGTACTCTTCCGGTGCACGGAAATAGCAAACAGGAAACAGGAAACAGCAAAAGATAAAAACGTTTACCCGGCTTTCCCCTAAATGTTTTGGACAATATTGGTGTCAAATAAAAGGTATTGAACATGGCTTTTACATGGAGAATTACTAGTTATGATTCCCAGGTCGGGTCCCCAGATATGGGTCAAAACGTGGACCCGGATGACTCCAGAATATTTCTGAGCAATATTGGTATCAAATGAAAGGTGCTGAGCACAGCTTTCATATAGAGATGTACTGATTATGAGTTCTAGGTCGGGTCCCCAAATATGGGTCATAATATTGACCCGGATAACCGTAATGTGATGTCATGTGATGTCATGATGTGATGCGATGATATGATGTCATGATGTAATGTCATGATGTGATATCATGAAGTGATGTCACGATGTGATGCTATGATATGATGTCATGATGTGATGTCATGATGTGATATCATGAAGTGATGTCACGATGTGATGTCATGATATGATGTAATGACGTGATGCCATGATATGATGTGATGATGTGATGTCATGATGTAATGTCATGATGTGATGTCATGATGTGATGTCATGTCATGTAATGATATAAATAAAGGAAGTAGGTACACACTTTTAGGCGCGTCTGATATAAATTTAGAGATTTTTGGCGATCTCATTTAGCGATAGCAATTTTTAGAATCCGGGTCCTGTATGTATTTACGTATTTAATTTCATCATAGCCTAAAATTATGCAACATATTAACTAATATTGATATTTACAGGAGTGGGAATTAAGTCTAATTGTGTTTTTATATTTCTAATATGTATATCCACTTATTATTAAGGTATACCCCTTTATGCAATTTTTTTGAAACCATAAGCTTTATATTTGTATAACATACGCCACTTCAACTTGAATTATTTAAACAGGGCTTAAACAATTTCATAAAAATAACACAAAGTAACAAGCTTTGCATCATTTCATATGTTTTCTTTATAATGCTTAATGTAAGAAGTTAACTTCTATCACGTGTACTGTGCTACACGCGGCTTTTTTTTTTCCAACAGTCTCCGTTGTTGACTTAAAGGCAAAAGTATTTGATCCAACAGTTTCTGTGGTTGACTTAAATCAACAACGCTTGCACCTTTGAAACAACAACGAAGCGTTGTTGGGCACATTTCAACTGCGGAAAGTAGTTGATTTAATAGCGAAAGTCTTTAGATTTACAACGTTTTTTTTTTTCAGAGTATTTATGCTATAGGATATACATAGCTAACAATGAACAATCGATTATTCAAATATAAACATTTTGCAGTAAAACTTCTCCATTTAAACCGATAAGAATAGGCTACTTTTTGGGATTAAGTGATTTGCTCTAAAGCTGTTAAGGAGGGTGAGACAACCAGGCATAAGAAGGCAATTTTTGAAGGCAATTTTGTTTTCTCGCGTCTTAATTCCGGCGTGGTAACATAATTTACTTTACTGGTGAAATGATGAATCTGGTACTTTAAAGTTTAACACTCTTTTCGTATTCTGAAAAGATGGTAACAATTTTCAGCAACATAAATTACCAGTAAAATAATTTTGTGGTAATGCTCAAAATAGGACTATTAGAGTTATTTATTCAAGCATCTATGAATAAAAATTCCTAAGAAAAAAAAAATTGTCTTCAAAAATTGTCTCTTCCTGCTTGGTTGGCTCACTCTCCTTAAAAGCTTTAGGGCAACTTACTTAATTTTTAAATATGCATTACTACTTCTCCTTCCTGTCAACAAGCTCTTCAATTTGTGATTTGCCCTCTCAAAGACAAAATATATTTGAAGCTCCAAAAAATGCATAATTACTTTGCTGTGCAATTTCTTTAACGAGATTGAAGCTAATTTAGCGTAAACTTAATAAAAAATGAAGCTCCAAAAAACATATACATACATATATACATACATAAGTACCTTTATACAAACATATATACATATACATACGATGTTCTTAGCTAAATTTATTTCTAAATTCTATGTAAAGCTTGGAAAGCAGTCATACCCGCAGGCAGGAAGGCAGGCAGTTGGGTATACTTATGTACATACTACATGTTGTAATTATAATTTAAAAAAATATATGTAAGTATATAAATAAATATATATTTCTTAAACAAATTTCTTAAACATACAAAATTAAATATGTATGTTAGTCGTAAAATCTGTTTCAGTCGCCTGCTCCTGTTTCACTTCACTGTCTTCGCTGAAAAAGTTTTGCTTGTTTTCAAAGTTTGTGGAGGTGGTATGTCTACATATCTGTGTGTGTATTTGTTTGGGTGTGCCGAAGGTGCTTCTGGCTATAATGTACATACATCTAAACATCGACATCTTTACCAGAGTTGAGGTGGGTTTGCACTTTGCGAGTTGCTGTACGTGATCTTTTGATGAAATGTTGTCAACAGCAGCAACAAGAACAACAACAACATACAGCACACTTCTTTAGTAAAACTCAACTGCAAGACTACAATAAGCACACATTCGTACAAACATACATATATATGTACCACCACTTGCCTGTTTCTTATTATTTACACAGATGAAGAAAATGAGGAGCAAAAAAAAATTACATTTTCCTATATAAATTCTTTAAATGAGACAGGTTAATTGGCAACAGCGTCTACATACATACATATAAATATATATGTATGTATGTTAATGTGTATTTGCATGCCTAGTTATAATAATATAAATTTTATGGCAATTTAAATGTGAAAATTTTAAAGTTAAATTTACCAAGAAAGAAGTTGTTTCAGTTACAAGGCAGAGTTCCTGCTGCGCTTAGTAATAACATGCATGGAAGTCTGCTTTTAGGCGCAGAAAGTCTGTTTTCAGGCGCAGAAGGTCTGCTTTTAGGCGCAGTGGGTCTGCTTTTAGGCATAGGGAGTTTGCTTTTAGGCGTAGGAAGTCTGCTTTAAGGTTCATGTAGCATGCTTTTAGGCGCAGGTAGTTGAGTTTGAAGCTCATGTGTGTAAGGGTGCTCCCAGGAAAGCCCAAAGCTTAGTTAGTAAATATTGCTTTTTTTCTAATTTTATAAAAAAAAAAAAAGTTCTCCTGGCCCTCGCTCGCTTACTTTCGGAAAGCAAGATGGATAAACGTACGCAGAGAAGGATAGCGGCAAAAATTTTGAATCGACACATCAATTAATTAATTATATTAAAAAGAAAACAAGAGTAATGAGCCTGACAACGCAAACTACTTAACTATAGAAATCAATTTTACGAAAGCTTCAGCAACTGCATTATAAAAACAAGAAAAAAGCCATTCATTTAAACAACGATTGCAGATTAATTTTTTCACTTCAATTCGCTTCACTTCACATTATTATTATTGATATTTCTTCCTTTCAAGCTGAAGTTGTCAACGTGCGCAATTATCAATCGTTAACAGTGTGCGCAAAATAACAACAACAAAAGAAGGCAAACTACAATATATTGCCGTTCAAACTGCATAACCGCCTAACCGACATTTATGCCAACTATATATGAGATTTGCGAACCCTCAATTACCGACGCCCAGCTCTACAACTTCAGAGCTCAAAAGCGGCTTAGAAAATAATATAGAGCTTCACAAGACTAAAGCTTTGTGTATAGATTGAGGGAGCTGGGAATTCATTGTCACAAGTGTCGATTAGGCGGTTATGAAAGTTTCACTTAGGCGGTTATAAAGCTTAAACGTTGATATAATTAATCTACTTTGCAGCATTATTAGGTTGGCAGTCTGATTGCTGTCTGCTGTCTGGGCTCGCTGATGGCTTTTAGTGTTGGAAAGAGTCAATAAACGAACATCGCCATAAAATCATAGCTGACCATTGGCTTCATGCGCTTTTCTTGTTGTTGGCACTTTTTCGTTTATTTATTTATAACTTATTATTATGTCGTATATACGAATTGTTAAACTGAAATATCGCATACGGCTTAATTGGGAAAATCACTTTGAAAAATGCCACTTTCAGCCGACGTACAAAAATTGCGCTTGTATTTATAAAGCCACTTAACACTTAAAACAATTTTTGTCTGCTGCTGCGGAAGCGTGACACCTATTATTATGGTACGTGAAAATTTTATTAGATTAAATAATATAAGTAATTATTTGCGTAATTAAATATGGAATTATATACGTGCTGAGCTATTCACGCATGGAATCTTGATATTTTTAATTTATATTGCTTTAACTGAATTTATATTTGGCTAGTTCGTCTTATTCTTTTTTAACAGCACATTTTTTAAAAATAACCTTCCATCTGTAAAGAGTAGCTCCACTCAGGAGGCTCTATTTGGAAAAGCTTTCAGCCTGGCAGCCTCTATTTATAATCTTGTGAATATCTATCTCATAAACCAAGCTTTACAACTGGGCCTTACTTTCTATTCTAATTTTCCGAAAGCGTCATACAATTTTAGTTTGCAACACAAAAAAATCTTTGCTTTGCCATTAAATAATCTACCAAAAAAAAAAACAGGGAAAGCTCCGAACAATTAAATTTGCACAACATTTTTCTAGTGGACTCTGAAGCCAGAGTTCCTGCCTTTGTAAAGAGTATCCACTCTGTAACATCTAGTTTGAGCCTTAAGAAAGTGATTAATTTAATTTTGATAAGAGATATCTATCTGTTGAGAAAAAAAGGCGCACATTAGCGCAAAAGGACTTTGAAAATATTAAAACATAACTACAACACAATAAAGCATTATCTAATTTATGAAATATTTAATGCTCATTAGATCAGCCAATATGCACCAACAAACTACCCACAACCTACGGCTAATGAACTCCTTCTCAAATGCGGCAAAGCATATAATTCACGGAATTTTAATTGCATCCATTTGCTCAATAGAATTCTTACATTTTTCCTATTTCGCACGCCCTCTGGATTTTAATATTATCTAATACATATGTAGATATATGTTTGTATGTATATATTTATTTACTTTATTACGCTGCACTAAGCATTCTTTTCACAAGTCTAAATAAAACAAGTAAGGAAGCCTAAGTTCGAGTGGAATCGAACATTAGATACTCAGCTGTATGCTTTCATTGTTTGATTGCGTTTGATGGAAACACGGTGTACTTAATATAAAGCGAATGGTGCATAAAGTGGGCGTAGCCACGCCCATTTTCTAAATTTTTATCAGTCATCCAACTAAGCATATGAATATTATTCTTTGTGCAAAATTTCATTCCTTTATGACTTCTAGTTATAAAGATGTCACGTTACAAATTCCCAAAGAGTGTTCCAGAAATATCTTTCTTAAAAAGTAGGCGTGGTCATAAACCGATTTCAATAAATTTTTGCGTGGCTATTAACACATGTTATAAAAGTGTATAAACCAAGTTTCGTCATAATATCTCAATTATTTGTCGAGTTATAGGTTAAGAAATCTCGCATATCCCTTTGCGTAAAAAGAGGCGGTGCCACGCCCATTTTCCAAAATTTTTCTATTTGTTGTTTCCGGTCTATTGTAGAAATCATACCACAAAATTTAAATGAATTATCTTTACATTTGACAAAGATATCGCTTAAAATGCTTTTATTAGGTCACTTTATAATACCCATATATAAAAGTGGGCGTGGTCGTCAACTGATTTCGCTAAAATGTTCAACATGTATTACCACATGTAATAAAAGTGTACACACTAAGTGTAGTCATTATATATAAATCATTTGTCGATTTATGGGCTCAGAAATCTCGTATATTCCTGTTTATAAAAAGAGGCGGTGCCACGCGCATTTGCCAAATTTTTTGTGGTTTTCGTTTTATGCCCGCAGTTGGACTCCTGCTATAAAATTTCAATGATATATCTTTATATTTGACAGAGATATCGCTTAAAATGTTTTATTAGGTCACTTTATGTTTCCCATATATAAAAGTGGGCGTGGCCGTCAACCGATTTTGGCAATTTTTCGTCCAAATATTTAACTATGTAAGTATATCACGCGTACCAAATTTCATCGATATATCTTCAACGGTTTCTGATTTATGACTCATAAAACTTTAAATGTTTGCCCCTTAATAAGTGGGCGTGGCACTGCCCATTTTCCAAAATTTTTGTGTTTTCTGTTTTATGTCCGTAGTTGGACTCATGCGACAAAATTTCAATGATAGATCTTTATATTTGACAGAGATATGGCTTAAAATGTTTTTATTAGGTCACTTTATAATACAAATATATAAAAGTGGGCGTGGCCGTCAACCGATTTTAACTATTTTCCGTCCAAACGTTTGCCTAAGTAAGTAAATCACGCGTACCAAATTTTGTCGATATATCTTCAATGATTTCTGAGTTATGACATATAAAACTTGCAAGGTTTGACCCTTAATAAGTGGGCGTGGCACCGCCCATTTTCCAAAATGTCATCAAATTTCTTCCTAGGGGCCTGAGCTCAACACGTGGGTAAAATTTCATCGCTCCAGCTATATTAGTGACTGAGATACCAAATTTCCGATTTTTTCTATATAGTAAAAGTGGGCGTGGTCATGGTCCGATTTCGCCCATTTTCAATACCAACCGTCCCGGTCTCGATACCAACTTGCATTTCAAATTTCATCAAAATATCTGAATTTTTGCGCGAGTTAGAGTGTTTACAGACGGACGGACAGACGGACGGACGGACGGACGGACGGACGGACATGGCTCAATCGATTTCTCTTTTCACCCTGATCATTTTGATATATATAAGTCTATATCTATCTCGATTATTTCACTTTGTTACAATCCACCGTTATGTGATTAAAACTATAATACTCTGTGTACTAGTACAGCTGAGTATAAAAACGTATGTATGTATCTATTCAAGTATAGTAACTTCCACTCCAAAACATCAAAGCTCTCACTATACGCCCCTAAATGGTCTATGCAAATATTATCTAAGCAAACAATTTCAAGTTAGTCTTTGATATTTCGCACAAACAAAAATACACACACGAGGGCAATTGCTTCCGCTAGATTTAAAGCATGAAAGCTCGGCAAGTAACAGAATACACAACGAAAAAATTACAACAAGAAAAATGTTTAAAATAAAACTAGAAATTACGACAATAAAAAAGCCAATAAAAAATTGTCAGCATTGCCACACTTGCAAAAAATGACACTAGCGCCGACAGGAGCAGCCGCCGCCGGCAACAGCAGAAGAAGCTTCAACCGAATGTACCTAGACGAGGAATGCATAGTACACCTGTCTGTATGTACAGCAGCGCAAGAAGCAAGCGGCAATACCTAAATTGTTTATTGTTGTTTTTGTCCTTTTTAGCTTCTTTAGCCCACAACGATGCTAGGCGATGCGTCGGTAGGCAAAATTGCACTTTATAAAACGCAATCCTTGGTGGCCTGTTTTGTGTGTGAATACATTAAGGCGCATGGACGTTGTTGCGCGCAGCAGATTTCATTTTTTTTTTTTTTTTTCATTGTTTTATGTATATCAATTTTTTCTTGAATTTTTATTTTTTCATTTTTTATGGAGCGCATCACCATTGTTGTTGCAGTTTTTCATCATTGCTATTGTTGTTGTTATGCAATGTTGCATTACATTTTTTTTTGCGATTTGCCTTGGTTTGCTTTGCTTTGCCGTGTTTTGCTTTGCCTTATTACCCGCCTTTGTTATGTCTTGTTTATGCAAAAGCGCGCAATTGATAGAGAAGTGAAAAAAAGTAATAAAAAAAGCTGTGAAAAAAATATTTTATACCCATCTGCAGATTTAAATTATATGCATAGGCGTAGTGAACGTTTTTTTAGTTAATATTTTTCTATGGCCCCAACAAATTTTATTAATTTTTGCTGGGTTATCTTTTATTAATTCTTATTTAAAAATAGTTTTCTTAAAACATTCCACATACAAAATATTTTGATAAATATTCGGGTTTGGTTTCGGATTCGGGAAGGTATTCGGAAAAATGTTCGGTTCGAATTCAAAAAAGTATTCGGAAAATGATTCGGTTAAGTATTTTGGTTCGGTTTCGGACTCAGGAAAGTATTCGGAAAAATATTCGGTTTGGATTCGAAATAGTATTCAGAAAAATATTCGGTTCGGATTCGAAAAAGTATTCGGAAAAATATTCGGTTAAGTATTCAGTTTCGGTTTCGGATTCGGGAACGTATTCGTAAAAATATTCGGTTAGGATTCGAAAAATTATTCGGAAAATGATTCGGTTAGGTATTCGGGTTCGGTTTCGGTTTCGCGAGAGTATTCAGAAAAATATTTGGTCCGGATTCGAAAAAGTATTCGGGAAAATATTTGGAAAAGTATTCGGTTCGTATTCGGGAAAAAATTCGAAAAATGATTTTGAAAAAGAAAAAATCATTGACTTATGTGAAAAGCGAGAATAATTGAATAACGAGAATAAAAATTGATACATTATTCAAAATTTTCTGAATGAAGAATAAAACTTTATTTTTATTTTTTCGTTATTGAATTTTAAATAATGAATTTGCGCGATGCCCATCCCTGAACATCGAATGATCGTTTAAGCGAGTCAGATCACAAGCTATAAATCTATCTATTACTACTAAGATAAAAACTGGGTATATTTATATGGAAAAAACTGTGGCCAGCGCGCCTCCAAGTGTGGCAAGCATGTCAGGCATGGTAAAATAGCTTTACTTGCCATCATTGCCTAGCTAACATTATAATTCCACTTCTGCCACTGCTTCTGCAACAGCCACCCTTCTGCCATTTAAAGAACCGTCGACTGTCACAATTAAAGCACTTGAGTGCGTCCTTCGCATTGTTGCAGCACGAGTCAGAACAATTGCCGCGTTGTCGTCTGCCCACCTGACACAGCTACTACTAGCTTGGCATGCTGTGTCGCCTCTGGCAAGCTGGTGGCTTCATGACGCAGCAGTGGCATCACCAGCGGCAACAGAAAGAGTTGCAATAATTTCTGGTTTTTTGTTTTTGTTTTTATTTTATTTTAATTTTCTGTTTGCTTTACTTTATTTATTTTCTGTTGCAATTTCGCAACTTGAGCTATTTATTGTTTGCTTGGGCGGCTGGCCCTTCTAAATAATTTATTTATGTAAATTGAAGCAATAAAATTGGCAATCGACAGCATAGACCAACCAACAAGCCAAGAAACCAGCAGAAAACCCAGCTAAGGCAAGACGAGTCGAATAGAATGGAATAAAGGAATCATACATTCTTCTTTTAAGTCAGACATTTTTTGCTTGCGGTTTATTTATATGCAAGCGAAATGAAAAGCGCAATCAGCCACTTAGTGCAATGCAAAATTGTTATGGCTTTTTATTTTACTTTTTTTCTTTTTGATGCATAAATTGCATTGAAGTTGGCAATCAGGCAGGCAGAGGTAGTTCCTATTTGGCAGATTTGCATTTTCATTTGCATTTTGTGTGTACGTGTGTTTTGTCTTCATTTCGATTTAGTTTACGTGCGTGTCAACGTTTCCATTTTCATTTTCATTTTGTCTTTTTTCTATTTTATTTTCATGACACTCACTCGCACGGCAGGAGCTCAGCTCATTTTAATATTTACTATTTACTAGGCACATGAAGTGCTTTTATTAAGTTATAAAGCATAAATGTCCGTTCAACTGACATTGGCAATTCCCTGGTCGCCGCAACGCAACGAATTATGATTGAGTGAGTGTTGGCGGTGCAATAAAAAGTTATAAAAATTTGCCGGCTTTTATTGCAATTTTGAATTATGGGATTGAATTGTGGTTCCATAAATTATTTATATAATTTGTCTAGTTACTTAGTAAAGTTGATTTAGTGTTTTTGTTTAATTTATTTGTATGTATAAATATATTTGAGTAGTCCACTCTCAAAAGTGGCTAAGTGAAATTTTTTCGATATTGAGTTTTTGATGGATTATGTAAGAGTATTTAAAGGTAGACGCTGTGGTGCAGTGGTAGAGTGCTCGCCTGCTTTGCCAGAGGTCTCGGGTTCAAACCCCAGTCCGAGCAAAACACCAAAAAAATTTTTCTAATTAGTAAAAATCCAGTTATTGGGTTTTTTAAGAGCAGCTGTCACCTGTCGGCAGTGGGCGGCATACTCTCCGAGTGTATTTCTGCCATGAAAAAGCTTCTCACAAAAAATGCATTCGCCGTTCGGAGCCGGCATAAAACTGTAGGTCCACCCAATTAGTAGGAAACACAAAAAGGAGCACACCTCGAATTGGGAGAGAAGCTCGGCCATAAAACTCGTCAGAGTTATAATAGCGCCATTGTATTATATTATTATTATACCAGAGGGATATTGTATAACTCTTTTGTTCGATCTAAGCGCAAATATGGCTCCCTGTTATGAAACCCAATATACGTTACCCATTCCAATAGCATTGAAAGAGTTCAACGAAGTTTTATGCGATTTGCTCTGCAACCTCTTCATTTTTCTGATCCACTACAATCACAGACTTTTTGGTGCATGCTCAGACAACTGAACTCACTGGAAAATAGAGACGTTGGTTTATGATGTCATCTGTGGTTCCATTAACTGTCCTGATATTCTTGAGCAGATAAGTTTCAATGTTTCGAACAAAACTTTGCGCTTCTACTATACTTTCAATGTTAAAGTAGTGAAGTCAAACTATTACAACTTTGAACCAATTACCCATGCACTCGCGGAGTTTAAACGCATCTACAAACCTTTAGAACTAAACTTTGCCATTTATAGGAATCTCTTGCAGGAGAGCATTGAGTCTCATTATCCATAGTCTACACCTTTTCCAGTTTAAGTTCAGAAAGTTACAATTGAATTTCAGAAAATTACAATTGAAGTTCAGAAAGTTACAATTGAAGTTCAGAAAATTTCAATAGAAGTTCATTTGGAAATTCTGAACTTCAATTGTAATTTTCTGAAATTCAATTGTAACTTTCTGAACTTCAAATGGAAATTCTGAACTTCAATTGCAATTTTCTGAAATTCAATTTTAACTTTCTGAACTTCAATTGGAAATTCTGAACTTCAATTGTAATTTTCTGAACTTCAATTGTAACTTTCTGAACTTAAACTGGAAAAGGTGTAGTTTTTAAGTTTATGTTATAATACTATTAAGAAAATTTGTTCATCTCGTCTGAAATGAAATGAAATGAAGGAAATAAACTTATCAAAACACAATTCTTGTAAAGAGATTTTGGATTAGTGCATAACTTCGTTCTGTATCTCGGCCATCAAATGCCACTTGTCATCACAGATCACGAAACTATGAAGTCTATTTATAGAACAATTAAATGTATATGAGAACAGCCCAAAAAGTATTCATTCATATATACATACATACATATTCATGGTTTTCACTAAAGAATTTGTTAGAAATGAAAAGCAAAAAAAAATCAAGGAGAAATGGAATGTGAAATTTAGAATATGCAAATGTACAATAAGGTCTACATACATATGTATGCAAGTATGTATGTATGTAGGTGAGTAATTGAAGTTAATTGGAATGTGGCATTTACTAAACTATAAAACACAATTAAACAAAAATGAAATGAGAAACAGTGGAGCAAAACGGGGGAAAACCAAAACCTACAACAAAATTGTTGTGCGAGGAACACGAAATTTGGGTCACTTACTCTTTTTCACTTTTATTTTATTTTCGTTTTTTTTTTCTGAACGACATCACTTGCCGGCAAAGAATAATGAAACTTGAAAAATTATAACACTTATTTAAATGGCAAAAAAAAATTAAATGGCAATTTAACAACGCCAACACGAACGAACACGCCAACGCCAATAAGCGTTGAAAAAAATTTAACAACAACAATGACAGTGCGATAGTGTTAAACGCAACAACCACAACAACAATGACAATACCCAAAACTGTCAAAAGCGTTTCGTCGCAAGCCACTTCGCAGCGTTGTCTTAATTTTAAGGCGAACGACAACCACCGGCTGATCGTCGCCGCCGCCAAGCGCGTGCAACGCAAGCAATTTGTTGACTTTTGATTCGAAATTCGATTTCATGCTTGTTCTGCTGGCTGCGCGTGCGCACGCGTTAATTGAGCTGATTTGTACGCCACTTTGACACATAAAGTATTTATGTATGTACATACATATGTATATACATATGTATGCATTTAAACGAGTGCATGCTTTATTGCTTTATTCACTTGTGTCATTGTTCTTATTTAAATTTATGTGCTAAATAAAGTTAACTTTACAAAAAATAAAATAAAA
Organism: Urophora cardui; assembly: GCA_960531455.1. NCBI lineage: Eukaryota > Metazoa > Arthropoda > Insecta > Diptera > Tephritidae > Urophora > Urophora cardui. The sequence continues at coordinate 30,423,972 of OY482672.1, read as the reverse complement.
TTTATGATGCAGCGACAAGCATTTAATACAAAGTTAGCCATAAAAAAATACTATGGACTAATTTCATAAAGAAAAGCTATTAAAATACATATGTACATATGTACTTATAGTTAAAAAAAAAATATGAATTGAGTTCACTTTCCAAAGTGGCTATGTGAAATTTGTTTGATATTGAGTTTTTGATGGATTGTGTAGCAATATTTAAAGTTGTAAAATGTCCATTAAAAATTTACTGCAAAATTCTTCCGTATTCTAAAAAAAAAAAAGCATTAAATACAAATTTACTTTCAAAAGTCTCTATGTTTCACTTATACACTTTCAAAACTCTCTATATAAGAAGGTCACTCATACGCCTTGGCACACATTAAAGTCGCCTCATATAAGGGCGCTCAAAATTCTAAAACACTTTTATTTCCACCAGAACCGCTTGAGCTATAATATAAGAGTAAATTGTAAGCGTCTTAACTCATTAATGTCCATGTTTTAACCCACTGATGACTCTTTGTTTTGAAGAAGTATTTTAATATTCTTCTTCTTCTTAATTGGTGCTCTAGATAATTTTGACCGAGTGCAATAAAGCGGCCATTCACTCTGTTTCGTGATGTCTGGCGACAATTGGAAATACCAAGAGAAGCAAAGTCGCTCTCTAGCTGATCTTCCCAGCGCAGTGGAGGTCCCCCTTTGCCGCCGGTTCCGACAGAGGAGGAGGTAGGATTTGTAACATATAAAAAATGATTTTTAATATTCATATACGTTTTATTATGCGTTTATTTATGTGCGAAGTTACTGTCTCAAAACTAGCTATGTAAAGTATTTGACATTGAATTTGCAAAAGTCTGTCATATTGCGATTTAATTTAAATTTTTATATAGCGTTAATTTCTTTATGGGATAAGCTTTCATGTAATAACAAAAAATATTGAAATAATATATAACTTGACGAGGCGGTAGTGATTTCTTCTTATTTGTGCATTACTATGAGAAATTCACATAGCCACTTTTGAAAGCGGACTACTCAATTTTCGCATAAGCAGCAAATATAATTTTAATAGGAATGGGAATAAGAATAGATTAGAATAGAATAGGGCAAGCTTGCTAAAATTTTAAATATTTTCCAGTTGTACTAGCAATTGGTGCTTAATGACAACATTAATTGCAGCTAATTCTGATTCTAAAAAAAAGCTTGAAAAGTTTCTGCTTACTAAAATATTTTTACTCTTAATTTCGCTGCCTCGCTTTCCGCAAATTTTTGATGTCACATAAAGCACAAAAGAAATTTAATGTGGGATCTGCTGTCAAACACATTGAAATTGCAAGTAACCTATTTTCCAAAGAATGTACACTTATATGCAGCAGATATATATGTACATACATAAGTACTTATATACTTTCGGATTTACAATTTTCAAGTGAGCAAAACCAAATTTTCAGTGAAATTTAAGAATTTGCGCGATAATCAATCATAGTTTTGGATGTAGGCGACGAATTTGGCACAAAGTAGGTTTTGTAGTACAAAAAAAATCGACAACTAATAGAACAATAAACAGCAGAGAGAGAACTTTCGCTACTTTGATAGAGTCACAAGTACACTTGAGCGAATAAGTGAATTTGAATTAATTTTCTATGAAACTTCTCTTACGTCAATTCACATAAAAATCGTTTTACTTTTCTTACTTATTAACCACGCTTTGTTAGAAGAGAGTAACGCAACGCAACGCCAACGCATTGAATCAAATAACTGAACGAGTCGTCGTTCATGGACTATGAAATTCTCAAGTCAAAAATCACGCAGAAAAAAAAGCGCATGAAACTTCAAAAGCATACAACTCATCAATGGCTCAAAGACACGCTAAAACAAAAACAACATTTTATGAACCAGAATCAGCACATCACCACCGGCTGCACTTTGCCGGCTGGCATTTTCACTTATTTACAGCAAAGTAATTTCTCCAACCCAAATGTGGATGATCGGATGGCTGACTGACTGAATGTTTTGTCTTTCTAATCTTATTCCGTTCGATTTGCAGAACTCTCAAGTGTTCAATTGCTCAATTGCCCCTCAAGTGTTCTGCGTGTGTGCGAACTTTTCTTGTTTTCTATGTTTACATGTGTTGTACGAGTACAATTGTGGCAGATGTACCTTGCGCTATGAGATGAAATGATTGATAGAACCCAATTGTGCGTGCTTACAAACAAAATACTGATTGATGCGAAAGTAATGTTGAACAAGAAATTCGCTGTCGGCGATAGAGCAACAGAAAAAGAACCAAATTAGAAAACAGCAAACATGATGATATGTATGTATGTGATTTGCTGATTTGCGCGCTTCCTCCTCATTCGCTGCTGGCTGTTCCCATGAAGGTAATTGCAAATATTGTCTACAAATGTGTATTTTTTTATTCGCTTATAAAGTGCACTACACTTTCATCTCTTGCAGAATTTCGCTTTATTAAACCATGATTCTATGTCTCGTGTGTCTTTAAATAAATTCAAACAAATGCTTTGCAAAATCTTCATATTTTGTCTTTTAACTCCGAACTATCGTAACGTTTTGTGCAGTTAAACATTGACTCTCTTAACTCTAAGTAGTGGCTTGAAAAATCTCCACGGAAAAGGCAATCACATTGTCTGAAGTACGAGAAATCCAGTATAAGAAAGGAAAAATCAAGAAAACAGTTAGATCACAATATTAAAAAGGGAAGAATTATATCCAAAAAACTTCTCGGGAAAATACCCAAACGTCTTTTCTGAGGAATTATAAATATTGAAATATTTTTTAAACTTCGAATTGGTTTGAAAGGAATTAAAAACTTTTTTTGGGTTAAATTTTGAACCATCGAAAGTTTAAAAGTTTCTTATTCTTATTATATTTAAATATTTCTAAGTATTTTTTGGAATAAATTTCATACTTTTACAGTTTTTCTCATTTAAACTTTTAAGGTTTAAATTTCAAACTTTCATTGGTCGTAAGTTTTTATTTCAACGAAAAAATTTTAATTTTCGATTTGAAATTCCAACTTGCTTTTTCGAAAAATGAACAATACAAAAGGCTCACTTAGGGCCGGTTTCACCATCTCCGGTTAATTTAACCGGTGGTTAATTTGAAGTAAATTGTATGGCCAGCTGTCAAATAAATTGCTTAACCGGGAGAAATCCTCCGGTTAAGCACTTAACCGGAGATGGTGAAACCGGCCCTTATAGTTATTAAACAATTTGCATGAACGACTGTACGGCGTTGCTTGAATGGAGAAACAAAGAAACACAAAATAATTATGGAAACAGATAAAATGAAGAAGGAAGAAAAGAAGAAAAAGAGGATAGTAAAGAAGATACAATAGGGAAAAGCATGAAGAGGATTTGGGAGCAGAAATTTTTTTTGTATTTAAACCAAAAAAGATTTAAATTTTAAACTTTAGAAAGTCTTAAAATAAATCTTAACTTGGAATAAAATCTAAACCTTAAATGTTTGAAAATCCTTTAAACTTTTCAAAGTTTAAATTTTAATAATTTTTCGATCGTGTCCTTTATATCGATCAAAAAAGTTTAAAATTTATTTGAAAGAGTTTTTTAGTGCTTAGCACGAAATTTTTATTTAATTAAATTTTTAATTGTTGGGGGTAAGTGGAAAAAAATTCAACAACTATTTACAGCGAAGGTTGAGTGTATAGCTATTTCACGAAAAACCATTTTCGATTATCAGCACTCTTTTCTTTGTTGAAAATCAAAAAGGCAAAAGTGTGGAAAATTCAACAGCTTGCACAGAGTCTCAATGGTCGAGAGTGTAAAAGCGTGCGGTCATTGCGGCTGAAGATGGAATGTATCTCGGGTTCAATCGCCGGTAGGAGCATCCACTTCCGCAAAGAGTGCTGATGATCGAAAATGGTTTTTCGTGAAATAGCTATACACTCAACCTTCGCTGTAAATAGTTTTTAAAATTTATACCAAAATTAATTTCAGTGTATAAATACGGTTTATTGTAAGGGAATTCTTACAGGAAAAACTCTCAGAAATTATGAAAAAACTCGACATGAAATTCTCAAGTTAAAATATACCCTTAATGTATGCATGTAAGTATATGTGCATTATCTGTATTATTTTCTCAGCAGCAGTACTTTCCACCAATAGATGCTATGTGGCAAAAACCAGAAAAAAGTCACCTTAGAACTAATAAAATTCTAAAGTGGCAAAGCTACAGACGCCGCGCCGGTAACGTGTGAGTTGCGGAATTAAAATCACGCAGTTTCATACCGGAAAAAAGTGTCAAAGCGCGCCTCTTGTTTCCCTCTCTATCTCTCTCTCACCATCTATTTCATTTATGCAGACATCCATTCATTCATTTATTTGCAAAGTCAATGGAAAGCGATCAAGTTGAAGCAAAAACAAACAAAAGAAAACTTCCCAATTGCTGATTTATGCGACAGTTAACGTAATGAAAGTAGAGACAGAGACAAAGAAAGCCAATAAATGTTGTGAAAGGCCGCTGTACGGTATACGGCATACGGACAGTGAAGTCAGTGCACTTCAATTGAGCCATAAATGGCCAATGGGGTCGAGAACTATTCCACGCTAGCACACACACTGGGCTGTGCAGCTTCCGTGATTTGTTTTGCTTTTTTCTGTAGTTAAATTTTACTACATTTGATACATATATATGTATGTACCTGAAGTAACTAATGTAACTAATGTAGTAAAAGCAGCAAAGTATGAAAGTGGTTGGTAGCAGTAAAGTACCTAAGTATGCACATATGTATGTATGTATTTTTATAAAAGATACATATTATATTGGAAGTTCTTCTCGCATACATTTGCACGCAAAGTTGCCTTTAGAAATTGAGTTTTGCAAGAAGTAAAAGTTGAACGCGCTTTGCGACTTTTTCTTGCTGCACTTAAAGTTTATATATATGTATGTACAGACGTGTACCTCTTTTTCACTTTGATTTATACTTTTTTTAGTTCTTACTTTTACTTTATTTCATATGCTAGATACATACATACATATGTGGAATGTCATAAAGAATGGCGTGTCTGGCGCCGGAAAAATTAGCGAACTTTATACCATGACAATTGAGCGAGTAGTATGTACACAAATATATATGTATTTAAGTATGCATGCAGGTGCAAGTAAAATATATCATATGTATGTATAAAATACATACCCTGCAGCAAATCGCGCTAGTTCCAGACTAGTGCAGAACTAGTTCGTTCAAAAAGAGACAGTGTTTTGTTCTCGTTCTATCCACAATGCTTTCAACTGTCTTTAACACGGCGATGTCCTACCAAGTGGCAATTATCCCCCTCTGCAGAAGTCTGGAACGCGTTCTCAACTACTTCCTATATGGAGATTCCGGGGTTAGTTCAAAAATCGATATTTCGGAGATAGTTCGGAGATAGTTCGGAGATAGTTCGGAGATAGTTCAACAGGAAGCACTTCAGAACTAGTTCAAAGATGATCGGTCTTTGGCTGCGCTTTACAAAAAGAATCCTCAGTCGGCGGAACTCTTATCATATTGAAAATAAACGCGTCATTATATTATAAAACACCAAGTTTTTGAAACTTAACCATACGAAAGGTGGAATAATTATCCGCATTCACCCACAAAAGCCAAGTAATATTATTTTGGTTAGGTATACATATGTACTAGAGCTCTAGATACAGTTCGAATTGATCGTTTTTGTTTGAAGCCCGTTTGTTGTTCAAATGCCCGTACAAACATTCGAGCTTACAAACAAAAAAATGTGTATTGAAAAAACAAAAATAAAAACAACTACATATGAAGAAGAAAAAAAATAATAAACAAAAGAAAAAAACAAACTTCAAAATGCCCGAATTGTTCAAATGCCCGTACAAACATACGGGTAATAAACAAACAAACGACTGTTCGAGCATTTGAACAACATTTGTTCGGGCTACTCGAAAATGTTCAAAAAAAATCTGGAGCTCTAATATGTACGTCCTTTTAACCAAGTTCCGTTTGGTACTACCCAGCAAAAGGCAGCAAAAAGGGACGTTATTGTAAAGTGCAAATTTTAATGTTGCTCAACTTTAATGTAATAGCTGTAAACACAAATTTCTCATGAAGTCATATTAATAAACTGTCCTGCTCTGCATCGCTTTAGAACCAGTTCTGAGCTAGTTGTGAACTCTCTAGTTCTATACTGTCGTTCTTCGGGACGGTCCCTTATATAAGATTTTCAGGTCAAATGCAACCTTTTTCAAATCAACTGAAACCTTTTTCAATTCAATTTAAACGTTTTGCAATTGAAATGAAACGTTTTTCAACTGAAATTAAACTTTTTTCAATTGAAATTAAACTTTTTTCAACTGAAATAATATTGAAAAATGTTTCATATTAATTGAAAAGGGTTTCTATTCAATTGGAAAGGGTTTCACTTGTCTTGAAAAAGGTTTCATTTGACCTGAAAACGCTATATTAGCTGCAGGGTACCTATTACATAGCAGTTCTATTGAAATGTTACTAGCTTACAGCATCGAAAACTCTACATACATATGTAGATCTTTAACTTTCTGGTTGTTCTCATAAGTCTATATATGAATCGTCTATTTTCAAAACCGGCCATCTCCACTCAAGTCGTTTGTGAGAAAAATGCAAAAAACTGCTCTTTAGAAACCATTATTACTATAGAGTAATTTGAATATGGCAGGTTTTGGTTAAGAAATAGTTTTAATATTAAATACAGGTGATGTTTTGGAATTGGATCTGATACCTAGCTAAAAAATTAAAATTTTGGAGATAGCCGGTTTTGAAAATGGACGATTCATATGTACCTTTTATAAGATATTAATTTCGCAATTAACTTTGACGTATAGAATTTATAACCTTTTATTTTATAACTAAATTGACATCTTATTTCTTATAACTAGACTGCGGATCTTTATGCAAAAAATTTAAAATGATTTATTAAGAGTTATATTGATTCAAAACTATATATTCACATTGCAAAGCGAATTTTCTTGCTCTGTTTTGGATATGCAAAATATATGCAAGTTATATGCAAATTAAAACTACACCTTTTTTACATCAGATATGGAATTTTAAGTGATATACACAATAAGTAAAGTATAGTTGAATCCAAAAATCATATGTTCTATGCTGAATCTTTTGTTCTATGCAAATATAAAACCCATTAACACCCAAAAACAAACTGCAAATGGGAACTAATCTTTATTATAATAATTTTTACTGTAAAGAGGTAATTTTAGTTGTAGTTAAGACCACAATATACTACAAGTGTTTTCTCCACATTTTCAATGGAAACATTGTGACGCTTATCGGTTAAGATCCATTTATATGCTGAAAATCAACGCTCAACATCACAAGATGTAACCGGAGCATACTTAAATTCACTCCAAAATTGACTGGGAATCTGTACTCCAGTTTCTAATACTTTGTTGTCACCTGAAGGTATTTTGGCTACTCCTAATATGACTTCAAAAGCAGGTTCTTTTTGAAATAGCTTCAATTTTGACCAAAACTATTTGCCCACATGATCCTGACGTAGCGTCAAGTCCTTCAAAAGCTTCTGTTATTAGGGCCATTGAAGCCATTAGGGCAACTCCGCGAGACACTAATTTGCGGATTATAACTGCTGAACCTCAATTATTATGCAAATATGCAAGTTATATGCAAATATGCAAGTTATATGCAATATGCAAGTTATATGCAATATGCAAAATATGCAGAAATAAATATGAAAATTTAGAATATTTTGTTAATAACTTTCATTTTTCTCTTTGGAACCATATCGCTATCTCTTTTCCTTAAAAATATGCAATTGCATAAAGATCCGCAGTCTACTTATAACTGATAATTTAACAAACATATTCGAGGTCAGCAACTGTCTACGGCACAAAACATAAATCTATAATCTTACCTTGGATGTAAAAGAGACTTGCGTTGCAAAAATGTTTTGATAACTCACCTAAAATGAAAATAAATAACCAAAATTTACTATTGTTAATAATAATTAAAATTTAATACAAAAAGTAAAAATAATAAAACAACAACAAAATTGTCAACTTCTAGCATTTGTTACGTGTTTGGAATTAAACTTAAATCACTGACATTTATTTCATTAAAAATCATTACGTAGCGATAAAACTGCTTCTTTTTTTCTTTGTTATCGAGTATCGATCACAATCAAGTCTTTGCTTTTTTTTAAAAATAATATGACTAAATCTTAAAAAAAAACCACTTGATATTTACTACAAGAAGAAACTTGTCCGCTTGTCAACACCTGCCGATTTAAAAGATAGTATCTTTCATAGCGTTCGACAATAAATATTGAAAAAGTTTATTGAATTTTATTGCAAACCTAGAAGGCTGACGATTTCTTGGTGGTAAAGCAGTTGATAAACAAAATTAATTAATTTTAATGCTAAAAATAATTAATGAGCAACATAAAATAAAGCTTAACAAGCTTTGATTTGAATAACGACATTTGGAAACGACTGTCAAAAGCGAAAAAAAAACCAAACAAACAAAAAAAGTAGTCAACATTTTAATTTATAAATAACAAATAACGGCAGCACAAATTGTACCTACACATACGCTCAGCAAACTTTATAGCATAATTTATGTATTAATGCACACATGTACATACGACCAGACCTGGGTAATATCAAGTACCAGTACGACTTGTGACAAGTACATTTTAAAAGAATTGTACTAGTACAAGTACAAGTACTTTCAGAATATTCAAGTACTAGGACAAGTACAAGTACAAAGAATTGAAAAAGAATTGAATTTTTAGCAAATGAATGTATGTACAAATAAATGTACATTCAATTCTTTTCAACTACTTTGAAGTATTTGCTAAAAATTCAATTCTTTTTCAATTCTTTGTACTTGTACTTGTACTAGTACGTGAATATTCTGAAAGTACTTGTACTTGTACTAGTACTTGAATATTCTGAAAGTACTTGGTACGGACTCATTATTTCAAGATCAAAATATAAAGTATTTAAGTACGTAATAGTCCAATTACTACTCAGTATTACCCAGGTATGCATACGACTATCTTAGCTTAAGTGAATGCTGTCTACATAGCAAAACGAAAATTCAGCTAAAAAAACATTTACAAGCGGTCATTTGCATCGCTCAAGACACTCGCTATATGTAGCTTACAAAGTGCTCAAACGGTGATGATCATGGCGGTGGGTGACCAGCGCTGGCTGCTCAGCGTGTGTTGATCTTGCCGTCCGAAGAACAATTACAACCACCACAAATGACGAGCACAAGTTGTGAATATCTATAAAATAAAATAGCTTTAACAATCGCGATAAAATATGTACAACACGATCGGCACAAAATTGCCTTAAGCACAATGTAATGGAATATGGCATGGGAATTGGCTAGTCGTTATCAGTACTCATCGGTCATGATGATCATGTAAATACTATGAAAAAAAAAAACAAATACGCAGCAAATAAAAATTAACTGCCTATACTAAGTTATAAACAGGCAATTCGCTGATAATTATATATATGTACATATTTATGTACTAATAGCGCTAATAAAATTTACATAAATTTATAACTTAACAAATTTTTTTTTCCTCTTTTCTTAATTTGGTTGTTGTATGCAAACTAATCATGTGATCATCTTCATTGTGTTGATCGTGCGACTTAAGTACATATTTATTTTGTTTAATATAATTTATTTAGAATTTTCAACAAGCTATAAATAAATTGAAAAACAATTTAAGCGCCTATTTGTTTTATATAAGTAAAGTATTTTCAATCATAAAACCATCACCTCACGCTAGCGCATTGTTAAATTTGATGAAATAAACTGCGTATGTCTTCACTTGTATTCCCGCTTTTAGAATTTTAATTTACGTGTTTGCTAATTTCAAAATAATTATGTATTATCTTATATTTATTAATTTATTTGTTTCGTAGTAGTTTTAATTTGTTAATTGATGATCTTATCTTTTTGCGTTTTATTATTTTCGAATTTTGTTGCTTATCCTAATGAAGCCTTTTTTATTTCCATTAAATAAAATTTATTTTGACTAAAGTCGTGCATTTATTTGCATTTTAAAAGCAAAATTTATAAATACGCTTTAAAAGTTTTATTTTTTTCTTATTGGAATTTATGATGTTTTCTTTTCGCTTCTTGATATTTGTTTCAAATTGATTTTGCAAATTTTCAATTTTGTGTAATATTTTTTGACGGAAAATAATCGAAAGATGATCAGTGAAACCTCTTGAAATTTTTGCAACACACATTAGTGGGAAATCTGTTAAATTCATTTTCATACCACAATAGGATTTCTTGCGATATGTTCATAGAAAAAAAGTGAAGAAAAAAGCAATTGAAATCTACTAATAGCAAAATTTAGAAATTAGCATACATACATATGTACATAAGTGAAAAATTGAGGAACTATTTTGCGATTAGCTATCGACGCTTCCAAACAAAACTGTTGGAAAACTGTGTTTTGCAGGAGAAGCTCTCAAAGTTTAAACTCGATATGAAACTTTGATTGTAGGCTAAGTATATTTTCACTTGTAACTTCTGTTTGGATTGAACGATCAACACCAAAACTCGACAATATCAAAGTCAGGGTACGCTTTATATAAAACCGTAAGAAAAAATAAAAATTTGCTACGTTGTTTTTCATGGCAATCTCTCAAAGTTTTTATTCTGTAAAAATCTCGAGTTGTATTATTTGTACACTTTTGCTTATAACTTTTGATTGGATTGTCCGATTGATACCAAAATTAGACAGCATGGAAATCAAGACACGCTCTACTTGAAAACGCCAAAAACGGGAAAATGTACTAAGTCGACTTAGTACAGTATTGCTTGGAAGCGTCGATATATGGAAAGACGGCCAGAGATGTTCTCAGCAAATCGCACTAGTTACAGGCTAGCGCAGAACTAGTTCAGTGGGTTCCCGTTCTATCCCAACGCAATGCTTTCAACTGTATTTTTTAACGCAGCGATGTTCTACGAAGGAGCAATTATCTCCCTCTGCAGAACTTTGGAACGCGTTCTAAACTGCTTCCGATATGGACAGTCCTGGGCTAGTTTAAAAAACAATAATTCGAAGTTAGTTCAAAATGAAGCACTTTAGAACTAGTTGAAAAATGGTCGGTCTTTGGCCGCGCTTTACAAAAATAATCCTCAGTCGGCAGAACTCTTAATATACTTAAAATAAATGTGGCATTATATAGTAAAATGCCAAGTTTTTGAAACTTAACCATACAACAGGTGGAATTATATATTCCCATTATATCGCACCCTAAATCATAAACTGACACAATGAAAATTTTTTGAAATCGAGTTTTTTACACAAACGGTTGCACAGAATATATCTCTAGCGATTGACAAAAAATAAACTTTTCAATAGGTGTCTTTTTTGACCGAAAAATAACAATTATACGTGGTCTTTTGCCATACGATTGCTTGTAAACAAAAAAAGTTCTTTGGCTCTAATAAAAATTTTTGATTTTTGAGTTGTGTCACTTTATGATTTAGGGTGCGATATGTATTAAACATATACCCCCTTATTTATAAAAAAAAATAAAATAGATCTATAAAACTGTTAGAATCGAAAAATTTTATGAAAGTTTATTTTATTTTTTATGAATACTCGTACCGGTCTTAAAATAAAGCAATGAAAAAAGAAGAATGCCCCGTTGTGAAGTAAATGCTATTTTTAGACCTAAAGGAACTGTATTATTATATACAATATATAGAAATAGTAAAAAGTCGCCAAAACAAAACTTTGCAGGTTAAGAGACAAAAAGGCAAATCAACAAACAATCAATTATGCAATAAATCTGAAATGCTAATCAAAAATTAGCCATAATAGAATTGGCAAAAGATTGGGGCGAATTAAAACAAGCGATAATATATGTTTTAAGTATGAGAAGCAGCTAACTGTTTAGCGAAAACAAAAAATTTAAAGCAGCAAGAACCAAATTTAAGATCAACAGAAGTTTAAATAAAGCCCTGGGGCTGCCAAAATGCTAACGAGGAGTGAAAATGTTTGGAAGCTTACAAATATATGTATATACATATATATCTACATAACTATGTATGCAGCATATTTTCATGTACTTAACAACTCATGTAATACTTAAAATGCCGGCAGCAATAGAATTAAATTAAAAAGGAAAGGCTTCAAAGTAAAAATAAAAAACGAAATTGAGTTCTTTGACTTTTGCGTTTGTATGTATTATTATGTATGCAGAAATTATAAAATATAAGCTTATCTTTATATATATTACGCTAAGCCATTTTTTGTAAGCACCATAACTTTTACACCGTTATACCGATTTTCGAAAATGTGATGTCAGATGAAAGGGCTTGACCTGTAGATGTGCAGGAAGGTTTAAGTTTTTTGAAAAGGGTTGCCAGATGTTTGAAAATAAAATTTTACTGTATAGTTTGTTTGATTTTAAAATTTTTGGTACCATATGAAGGGGCTTGACCTGATATTGAGCAATTTAATAGAAATTTTTCAAAAAGGGTTGCCACCTGTTCAAAAATTCAGTTTTACGCTATAGTTTGTTTGATTTTTAAATTTGAGGAGTCATATGAAAGGACTTGGCATGGAAATGAGTAATTTATTAAAATTTTTACAAAAAGGGTGCCACCGTTCAATAATCCATTTTTACGCTACAGTTTATCTCATTTTTAAATTTGAAGTGTCATGCAAGGCCTAGCACTGAAGATGGGTAATAAAAGGAGAGGGAAGAGGAAAATGAAAGGGACGGATATGGCATAGGACAGGAAGCGAAAGAGGAAATATGAAAAATAAAATGGATAAAGGGGAAATAAAGCGCAAATAAAGGGGAAAGGGGAAGAGAAAGAGAACTAGAAAGAAAAGGAGGAGCGCGCCAAATGGCCTTTTGTAGGTCGCTTTAAGGTTACCATAGTCTAGAAAAATATTCGGCACAAAACTTGACTATGGGGCTCCTTGGTCAAAATCTATGTATAAAAAATCTAGGTCCACAGAAAATAAAAATAACCAGTAGCTATGAAGGTATATCAAAAAATTTTCAAATGTGGCAATAAGTGGTCTTCCACCCTCAAATTGTCGCACAGTGTAATTGAAAGCCACAGCATCGCGTGGCCGGGTTTACTAGTAATAACATATAAGCCAAAAAGCTTGGTAACACGCGCCTGTATTTTGTTCAAAACAAACTAATTATCAAAAAATTTTATGCATGTGTAAATGTAAAATTTACATTTCGTTGATAGCAAATTACATTAAATTAGCATAATAGCTCATCTAACCAAGTTTACAACAAGACAAGACATGACATCAACAGAAATAGTTAAACATAAATTTACAACCGTCAGGTTAATTAAAATAAAATTAAAAAAGTTAAAAAAAAAAAAAATGTGAACAGACACACAGACGGACTTTGCTCGATCAGTTAGTGATTCTGATCATATCGATATAGATTTTTAGTGGGTCTATAACCACGCCTTTTGGTACTTACTCTGTCCATATTCATGTAAGTAGTAGGCGTTTAAAACCATTTAAATTTGCACTTGCCCAACCACGATTATACAGCATGTATGTAGCCTTGTTCGTGAACAAAGCAAAATTTCCAAAATTTTAATTAAAATCAGAAAACTTGTACGCCCTAAGTAATGCATACGAGTACTACTTTACTTTCCCAAATGGCCGTAAGCTTATTAGCGGTATCTGCCGGCAACGCCATATTACAAATACATATAATAAATTATAACAAAACTATGGCCAAAAATGATAAGCAAATGTTTGGGAAAAATAAAAAAAAAAATTTGCAAACATTTTTTAATATTCAATGACAAAGTTAAGCAAATACAACAATGCTTAACTTTTTTGCATACAAAACGCAATGCGTATCAAATGGTGGGCGCAGCTAAACGGAATTTTGCAGGTTTTTGCATAGCATTGCCTTTGCATACATATATGAGGAGGTCCATAACAAAACGCAATAATTCCACCAAAACAATTTTTTGGATAAACGAAAAAAACTAATTTAAGTCAATAGGATATATATATTTTTTTTAAACTGTTGTTGTAGTTTAATAGTTATCTAAAAACAATACAAATCATAAAAAAAATTTTTATCTGGCAATTTGTTTTTAAGTTATTTAGATTAAAGAAATGGAAATGTTGCGTTTTGGTCCGTCCAATAGTATTTATTTCATTTTGTTCTGAACATGTATGGAAATGTTGCGTTTTGATATAAACTAGGTTTGGAATTTTGGCTTTTTGCTTGAAATAATTTTTTTTGATTTTAATTGCTTATACATATTCTATAGGAAAATTAAAAACTGTTTTATATCAACGGTTTTTATTGCATTTAAATCACTATATTAACATACAAGTATTACAATAAATTCACATTATATTACACTTTCATTGCAGTGTCCTCCTCCAAACAATCACATAAAGTTATATCATCTGTTCCATGGGCACTATTTCCCTGCTGATCTAAAAATATCTTGGTATAATACTCCAACTCAGATATTTTGGACCACTGTTCGCCAAAGTTTTCTCAAAATATTTAGCATAAAAAGAATTAGCAAATGTGTTTACAATATTAAATGCAAAGTAGTTATTCGCAAAGGTAGTTTAATCAAAGAATATTTCTAACAACCATAAAAATAAAATTAATTTAATTGGATAGATATGGAAATGTTTCATTTTGGTCTGAACTAATATTTTTGGTGTTGAATAACTGTAAAATTATTGACCTTTGGTATGTTTTATAGCGATGGTTACATAGGTTTTAATGCGTAGAATTGGATTTAGTTAAAAAACCAAAATATTTGAAAAGTGGAATTATTGCGTTTTGTTATGGACCTCCTCATATATATACATATGTACATATGGAAATATGGCTAATGATTATGTCGTTTTTGTTTTTTTGGTGAAAAAACGGTAAAGTTATTTTGTATTTCGATTTGACATTGCCTAATTCAATATCAGATGGCGATGACTACGACATTATTGCGTAAAGGAAATAGCAGCGAGATGATTTTCGTTGCAGGCAGAAACCGTTTTTTTGTTATTGTAATTTTTTTCTTTTGCATGGTATTAAATGTCATAGTATATTGCACTTGTTTGTAAAAAAAAAATAGGTCATTTTTTAGTTTTTAGTGATGCGTAAACAAAATCGCTAACACATGTTGCTTAGGAGACGCTTATAATTACAACAGAGCTGTGGAGGGGGCGTATGAGCAACTTATTATGTGTTGTACAGCTGTTTTGTTGTACATGTGCATAGATTACGTAGGTGTACTAACCCAGCAGTATTTATCAGCTGGAAAACAGCACATATTTCCTACTGAATATTCAGTAGAGATGTAGTTCTAATATCTGAACTTTCCCTTTCGTTTTTATATAGAGGTGGCGTCGAAAATCAACTACCTAAAAACTGCCGAACGAGAAGGGAGAGTTTCTGTAGGAAAAAAGGCCTGGATACGCAGGGAGAACTTCCATAGCATGCATTTCAGTACACCTGATGTCTTCACTGCGTGTTCAGTTATTTTTTCAGCAATGAATTTTGAACTTACTTTCAGGCTATTTTTCATAATGAATATTCTATTGAATATGCACCTCCTTACCTCAAATACTGCTGGGAATATACATAATATACTAATATACATAATATACTAATATATGTATAACATAATACATGTGTATATGTATGTATATATAATAATATAAACTAGTATCGCCGGTGCTCGAAATTCGACCATGCAATTTATTTTTTCAACTTTGTATTGGTACAAAAATTATTCCTTTTCGCGGAGATAAGCAACACTTTCCAAATTCCAGTTGTACCGCAATACTGATTTGCCCTTTTGATCACAGTCCGACGCCAAATCATGGTCAAAATCAAGGCAGATCTAGGAAGGTAGGCCACGTGGTGAATTCAGAAATTTCCCATGTATTTTGTTATTGTAATTGGTAGAGTGTAATGTCAAAATGATATTTCGCCGTGGGTAAAATATGAACTCGCTTGGGGCTTGTCCATTCCTATTGGCCATGATGTGAATTCGCTTTGATTTTGACATTACTCTCTACCTTTGTAAATAAAAAAATAAGTTTTTCAATTCGCCGCTGAGCCTACCTGTTAGATATGCCTTGGTCAAAATTAAAATTACTCAGTGTGCTCTCCCGCCCTCTCTCTCATTTTTCGCTTTAATAAAAAAGCAATAGGAGATATTTGGCCTCGTTGATTTTGATCTGAGCGTAAACTGGGCCAATGCATATAAAATAGAGAGAGCACTTTTAAATTAAAGCGACTCTTCAACTGTGTTTACGATATTTGTAAACACGTTTACGATATCTATATCTCTTAACTAAAAATTTTAGTTATTAATTATAAAGAAATTAAATAATTTATAGAAAAAATTATATGCCTATGCACTGCTCCTCACTCATACGAATACATCCATATCAATTTTATGTGGATATGATATGTTAAATGTGCTAAACAGCCTGGCAATTGTTTGTATGGAAAAAATGTTAGCCTATTAATATATAGACGATGATTTAAAAATTAATTTTATTGTAATTTTTACGATATAACAAGTGAGCGAAACCAAGTAAAAGTAATTTAAATTTAAATTGACCGGAATAAGTCACGCTTACAAGTTCACTTCATTTCATTTTATCTCATTTCTCATTAGGTACTTGGAGTAGTAATAATTATATTTTTTCTTTCAATTGCCAGCTAAGCACATTCCGATTAGGAGAAAAAGGGAATACCGAATAATCGCGCAGTGAAGTGCTCGAAGGAGTCTTTTTTGTGTAGAGTCCGGCTACTCGCTTAGAGATTCGATTTATCAGTTTTCACAATTGGATCCAAGATGGCGGGCGGAATGGAAGCGGTTATCTTCGCAACTCAACCCGACACTTCCATATCAATCAGGACACGGCGAGCTCTTTTCAATTTGAAGTTTTCGCCATACGGCAGACCTGCAAGGCTTTACGTCATAGTACGGCAACATTCTGAGAGAATCAGCGTCGGAAAGCGCAGGCAGACCTGAACTACATTGGTTAGGATGTGTGTGATGTTTCTCATTTGCCCCTGCGGGACACTTTTGCCGGTTTATGCTTTACTTGCAGCGGAAAGTGCCAGCGTCGGAGAGAGGATAGTAATTTTCTCCGATAATCAGGCGACTCTGAAGACTCTGGTATCTGTAATGGTATCATCAAGCCCGGCCAGGCAGTGTAGGGAGTGGGACATGGGCTTAGAAAGTTGACATAACGTGTATCTGATTTGGGCGCCGGGGCATGGCGACATTCAGGAAAACGAGATGGCTGATAAGTTGGCTCGATAAGGCTGGGCTCTTGATGTCGCAGAGGCGGAGGAGGTTCTTACACCGCTGTGTTTCATCAAGTGTGAAATCTCTCGGCACGGTTTGGCGACCTCAGCCATTTTAAGGATGTACAGGAGCGACATTTTCGCAGTATTGTATTCACAGAACATGCGTTCACAGGACTGCGTTTATACCATAAAACTCTATGCCACCGCTGTAATCTTCCTGGAGCGGAGCAGACGGTGTGGTGCACTTGTGGGCTACTCTGATTGGCTGTGTTATATATAGATACAAAAATATATTCTTTTCTTTCCGACTTTTTATACTCAGCTGTACTAGTACACAGAGTATTATAGTTTTAATCACATAACGGTGGATTGTAACACCATAAAATAATCGAGATAGATATTGACTTATATATATCAAATTGATCAGGGTGAAAAAAGAAATCGATTGAGCCATGTCCGTCCGTCTGTCCGTCTGTCTGTCTGTACGCACGATAACTCGCGCAAAAATTGAAATATTTTGATGAAATTTGGAATGCAAGTTGGTATCAAGACTGGAACGGATGGTATTGAAAATGGGCGAAATCGGACAATGACCACGCCCACTTCCCCTATATAGTAAAAATCGGAAATTTTTTATCTCAGTCACTAATAGAGCTAGAGTGATAAAATTTCACCCACGTGTGGAGCTCAGGCCCTTATGAAGAAATTTGGTGAGATTTTGAAAAACGGGCGGTGCCACGCCCACTTATTAAGGGCCAAACATTGAAAGTTTTATATGTCATAACTCAGAAACCGTTGAAGATATATCGATAAAATTTGGTAGGCGTGATATACTTACTTAGGCAAATGTTTGGACGAAAAATTGCCAAAATCGGTTAACGACCACGCCCACTTTTATATATGGGTATTATAAAGTGGCCTAATAAAAACATTTTAAGCGATATCTCTGTCGAATATAAAGGTATATCATTGAAATTTTATGGCAGAAGTCCAACTGCGGATATAAAACGAAAAGTATAAAAATTTTGGAAAATGGGCGTGGCACCGCCTCTTTTTAGAAGCAGGAATATACGAGATTTCTGAGCCCATAACTCGACAAATAATTTAAATATAATGACGAAACTTGCAGTGTACACTTTTATTAGTTGTGGTAATACATGTTCAAAATTTTAGCGAAATTGGTTTGGCGACCACGCCTACTTTTATATATGGGAACTATAAAGGGGCCTAATAAAAATATTTTAAGCGATATCTTTGTCAAATATAGAGATAATTCATAGAAATTTTGTGGCATGAGTTCCACAATAGACCGGAAACAAAAAATATAAAAATTTTGGAAGATGGGCGTGGCACCGCCTCTTTTTAGACAAAGGAATATACGAGATTTCTTAGCCTATAACTCGACAAATAATTGAGATATTATAACGAAACTTGGTTTATATACTTTTATAACTTTTGTTAATAGACACACAAAAATTTATTCAAATCGGTTTATGACCACGCCTACTTTTTAACAAAGATATTTCTGGAACACCCTTTGGGAATTTGTAACGTGACATCTTTGTAATTAGAAGTCATAAAGGAATGAAATTTTGCACAAAGAATAATATTCATATGCTTAGTTGGATGACTGATAAAAATATTGAGAATGGGCGTGGCTACGCCCACTTTATGCAGCACTTGCTTTATAGAAAGTACCTACACCGTGTTTCCATCAAACGCAAACAAACAATGAAAGCATACAGCTGAGTATCTAATGTTCGATTCCACTCGAACTTAGGCTTCCTTACTTGTTTTATTTTCTTTTTTTTTTTTGTACAAAATACCGATTTCCCCAACGAGTAAACTATTTTAATTTTTAATTGAATTGCAAATTCCGGTCAGCAGATAAATGCAGCATTTCCGTTTCTGATTAAAGCGACGTTTGCGCATCAAAGTGTTTTCTAATTCAGTATATTCAAACATTCTCAGTTACCAAAACTACCTAAAAACTTCCCTTGGCACTGCCCAACACTCACCTAGCTACTTTTTTTTCAACCTTTTAATGTCTAACTTTTCGGAAATTTGCAATGTGGAGAGACAAGTTCATGCTGCTTGTCGCCGGTGGCTTTTCAGTGAAAAAGTTTTCACTTTTCTTTTTTGGTATATATGTATGTAAGTAAGAGACAGACAGCAAGAAGTTTTAGCAAAGAGAAAGGGGCAAACAAAAAAGATGGAAAGCACAAAAATTACAAAATAAAATAGGCAAAAAAAAAGCAGTGGTAGAAGGGCCTCACATAAAGTTAAAATAAAAATAGCATAAAAATAAAATGCGGGAAATTATTATGTACATATGTACAGTGTATTTTTACAGTTTTGTATGTAAGTATATACAATGTACATACATAAAATATTTATTTGTTGCTATGAAGTTGCTTTTCCGCACTTAAAGGGTGTGTGCAGTGCGTACTTTTTGGCGAAGCTACAGCCAGACCGCAATGCGGCGATGACGTTGCCAAGATTTTTACGCACATCGCCGCAAGCCATCAACAACCAGCTGTGTACATCATATCCTGGCTGTTTTGTATGCATGTATGCATGAATGTATGTACATATGTATTTACAGCGAGTAAAAGGGAAACGAATCAAATAACTTTGCAAGTAAAAGTAATATCTACCTTTTTACTAACAAAAACAACATTTTTTTGGCAGCTTACAACGAAATGCACACACAAGCTTATGCACAAAAAGGAAAAAGAAATGTGAATACATAGAAGAAAAGTGCTCTTGATTGAGTGCTATGTGTGAGTGTTTCCTTTTCTGCAGATTTTCACTACTTGTTTCATGGCGTTTCGTTGAATGTTGATGGGCGCTCTCCAGAAACGCCCAACATTTTCTGGGGCAGACAGTGACTAGACAAGAGTGGATGTACATATGTACATACATCCATATATACAATAAAATAAATCTTATATGTACTTATGTATATAATAAATCCCAAAATTTTTGGCACACAACTGCAACAAAGGGCAACAGCACAGCGCAGCAGAGCACAGCAGCCAGCAAGAACTTCAATTGCCTTTGGGGAAATGCCCGTTTTGTGTGCAGAAAAATATAAAGACTTCTAGGAGTATATATTTCTATATGTAAATATGTGTGCTATTTAATATATACATATGTATATTTCAGTGAAAGTTATAAAGCGCTAGCTCGCAAGTAGATAAAGAATAATCTAGTAAAAGTTTTACGAGAATAATCCCTTGTAGTCATAGGCAATATACTCGTAAATTTCGCTAAAACTTTCACGTTTATTTGATAATGGTTGTACATGGGTGTGTGTATGTGTATCTGTGGACATTGTTTTACTAAAGTTAGAGCACTTCTCCTTTTTGTACAGATTTGTACTTTACTTTTTTGAGATTTTTATATGCTGAATTGCACTTTAAAATATTAAAGTCGCGCAAAGCTTTTAGCACATACATTTTGGGAATGAACAGGTTTAGTAGTTGGATATGGGACTCGTGATGTTTAAGTGAAGTTTAAATTTCACGTTGGGCTTGCTTACATACATATTTGGTAACTTAGATTTAAATGAATTTGTCATAAATCAATTCTTTAATCAAATCTTAATCCCCCCGCTTTGCAAAGCATTGTTATAGGAACAGGTTTTCATTAAGAATGCATTAATATACTCAAATAGCATGTATTCGAATTAATAATTGTTCATTTACACACTATGATTAGATGAGATGTCTCCCAGACCAATTTAGCGGAATAATTTACTAGTCTATAACTAGTATCAGCCGGACACTGCCATAAAAATCAGGCTCTCGGACACGGCGAGCGTATTTTAATCTTTAGTTTTCTCCATACAGGAGGACAGTCGTCTTAGTTGCAGCGAAAAGTGCCAGTTTCGGTAAGAGGATAGGAATTTCCTTGGATAGTCAGGCGGCCCTGAAGGCTCTGGCATCTTTATATAATCAAGCCTAGGCTGGCAGTGTAGGGAGAGGGTCAGAACATTTCCCGCTTAACTGCGGTGTTCAGAGGACATTGAGCTTTTG
Organism: Urophora cardui; assembly: GCA_960531455.1. Taxonomy (NCBI): domain Eukaryota; kingdom Metazoa; phylum Arthropoda; class Insecta; order Diptera; family Tephritidae; genus Urophora; species Urophora cardui. The sequence continues at coordinate 30,402,616 of OY482672.1, read as the reverse complement.
GTATCGCGACCCGATTGGGAGTAAACCATAACACCCTATACGCCAGCTGTAATCTTCCTGGAGCGGAGGAGTTGATAGAGCACCTGCTATGTGAACGTCTTTCGCAAGAATGAAATTGCTTGGCAAGAATTTCTTCGACAACCGCTCGGAGCTCAAGGATGTCAGGCCTGAGGAACGAGTCGTGGTAGCAAAATGACGCTTCGGCGCTAATTGGAGTCATTGAGACTCGCCACTCTAACCAACCAACCAAAGTTCTAGTCACCCTCTGAACTAAGTTCCAACATTTTTGCCGAAAGTGAAATTAATTTATCGAACATATCTTGCAGAAAATTACTTTAAATGCAAATTTAGCCATCAGACTTCCACAGTAGGATTTAATGAAGAATTTTCTCAGCAGCTTTTAACACCAACACCCAAATAAATGGGCACTTTTTACCTTTTCGCAAAACAGCCATAATGGAAGATTGTTAGAAGGCACTAAAAGGGTTAAAATGTTCCACAAAAATTCACAAATATTCCGCAATGCTATAGTGTGTCCGTTATTGACACTTGCACAGATTAAAATATTTCGTTTTTGTTATTTTTTTTGTTTGTTTTTCCAACAGTGTAAGATTCGCTGCAAGAACGTATTTAATTTGATTTTACTTACTTTAATGTAATATCAAATAAAAGCCAAACAAAAAAAGCTTATAATAAAGACATCACTGGCATCTTTGCCACTGTCTTTCCTACACTCCGTTCGTCTCTTCGTCTGTTGTTTCTACACAGTTGCGCGCAGTTATTGCTTTCATGAGACACATAAATTAACACAATGTGCTTAAACATAGACAAATTGCTGCACTGCACCCACTCACTCACTCATTCTCTCTTATCATCTCAAAATGTTTGTTACGATTTCTAAACCATAAAACCAGCCATGATTTGTAGAGACAGACATTGACATTGTGCGCCTGAAGTGTCAGCGTAACAAAGAGCTTATGCATAGAATAGCTGAATATTCACATGAAAAGGGGGACCTGTCACATATCCCCTACTAAAAGTAGCAAAAAAAACAACAAAAGTGGAAAAGTTCAAAATACCGTGGCAGCGTAACTGCATTTAGCCAACTATATATGTATGTATGTATGTATGTATATGGCGATATTGCGCATAAATCCTGGGATGTCTCACTTGTTTAGAAATAAATGGCTCAGAGTTTTTTTTGTTTTGTTTTGTACATATACACATATGCAAATGGCTTTTTGTGGATTTTTTTAGTGGTTTTTACAAAATTCTATTACTTTGCACATTTTTTTTTTTGGTTTGCAATATTTGCATTTTTTCCAATAGCTAACAGAAAAAACTATGTTGTGCACAGCTGTGCCATTCAATTTTGCAAAAAATATAAAATTTTTTTTGAGCTCCCAACAGTTTTTTTGTCTTTTTCCAACTAATTTTGCGCTTTTTTCTGCTTTTTTTTTGAGATTTTTTTGCGCATCCTGACACTTTTGGTTTGTCCATCAATAAATCTTGAAAAAATGCACACAGACGACACAAAGCGGTAAGCTTATGACTGTAGGAACTATTTCCAAAAAAATGTTACTACAACAACAACTAATACTAGTGTGTATTTGTTGCGCATTTATGCATGTGTATGTGTGTTTTTGTGTTAAAGTACAATAGTTTATTTGCGGCATATAAATCACATATTTGTTGCCAACTTTTTTACATACTACACAAATACACAAATACAAACACGGGCAACAAACAATTGCATTGCATAAGCGGGTTGGCAATATTTCGTTGATTGTTGTTGTTTTTACTTTTTATTTTCCACGTATATATTTACATATGTATTTATGTGCGTACATATGTATGTACGTTATTTCGAACGCAAACAATTTGCGCAGAATGTGCACTGAATAAACTGAAACACCTGCTATGTGACTGAACGAGCGTTATCCTTTGCCTCCGCCGTTTGCCTGCCTGCCTGCCTGTCCAGTAAATCTCGCGCCATTCCATTGACTTTAGTAACGTTTTTTGGGTTTTTTTTTTGCATTTCACTTGTATGTTGCCTTTTGACTCATCTCTCATCCCTCAAAAACATCTCGCCCTATTTTATTGACTTCTTGTTTGATTTTAAATCGCCGCTTGACTGGCTGCTTTGTTGCTCTACACTCCCACTATCGTTTGGTAGGATTGAGATTTTTTTTTTTTTTTTCTGTTGTTGATTTTGATATTTATATTTTGTGTGTGTGTATTTGTTTTCTATGTTTTATGCTTGTGAATTATAATCCTTTGAGATACTTTATATAGTATTTTATTCGAATACTAGTAGGCATGAGTATGTAGGTACTACATACTAGACATATACGCCGCCGATTACCTTCATAATCGGCCGCCGCCGCCATAATCCGTGAAATCGGCGTATCGGCGCGGCGGCGTGCGCTGGCGCGCCATACCCATATGGAGCGAGATGTGTACATATTTTCCTAGTTTTGCTAACTGCTAAAGTTCTTCAAAATTAAAAAAAGGAACCAATCGACGTGTTTTGACCTCAGGAACATAATTTTTTCTCAGATACGGAAGTTTTCTGGGATCTCTTCCATTTTGTCCTACTTCTCGAGATCTGTTGCTAATAGTTTTACTAAAATTTGAATAATTTAGACCCTCCTTGATATCATTAGATGGCGATTTATGCATGAAAATGATCCCAAACATGCCTCCAGAATCGAAAACTCATGGTTTGAACGTAAGAAAGTTGCTGTTTTGGAGTAACCCTCACAGTTGTCCAACCTCAGCCCTATAGGGAATATTAAAGAAGACGATGGGGGATAAAAAATGGAAAAATAAGCAATAGTTATGGAAAAAAAATTAAAGAAGCTTGGTACTTTATACCAGTTGCAAATTGCGCTTCCTTCTGCCACGCAGAAGTAAGGAAGTTATAAAAAACAAAGGAGCTTCAACTAAACATTAGTTTAAATCCAGCTGCAGCAGTAATATTGTAGTTTATTTGAAAAAACAATCGAATTTAAAGTTTGTCCCTATTATTATTTCCAACTTAAATTATACATTTCATTATTTTTATTCATAAAAATTAAATTATTGTACAAAAACCACCCCAGAGTCATTGAAACATGTCCTCTCCGTGTAAGCATCAATATGTATATGTATGCCTGTTTATTATCATACAAAATAAGCAAATGAATTTAAATTTACCCTTACATATGGATTTGTGTATACTCTTTAATATTTATTTTCTTTATTTTATATGTATCTTAGTTTATGTAACAATTGTTTTTTGCTGTTAATAAAAAAGTTTCAACAATTTAAGGTGGAAATTGGTTTATTTATTCCATTCAGCCAGCGCTATTAAGGTAACTAAATAAAATTAAGATTTGAATAAGGATTGTGATTTGTAGATTTGGAGCAGGCGCGCCGGCGTCGCCGCCGCCGTCGAAATTTTTTTGGAATGGCGCCGCCGCCGCCGGAATCACTGTCGGCGTATGTGTCTACTACATACATATAATTGTCTGGATATTTGCTTGCTTGGCATAAGAGTGTGATTTAAAATTTAAGCGTTATAAATGCCTTTGTCCATCTGATTGGAGTTGTTGCTGTGAATTTATTTTTATAGACATTTTTAAAAGATTGACAGGCTTTACTTTGATTTCGTGGCGCATTCGTAACTTTCCAATAAACTTTGTGGTGAACTTTTGCTTCAATATCCATAACATGAATAACGAACTGCTAAGGAACTTATAAGCAGCATTAGCTTTCCAAGCTTCATAGTATATTAGAAATACACTCGAAATGTATACAAAAAAAAATAAAATATGAAAATCATATGTTACCATAGTAACAAGAGAAAAATTTACGTAATTGAAGACATTAACGTTCAGCTCTGTCACATTAAAGTTTCGCTTCAAAATTCGAAATCATACAGAAAGGATAATATCTCCGTTTCCTGGCGTATAATCTACATGGTTCACGCATCGAATATCAACCTTTTACACAATCATTATAGGGAGTGAAATTTGAAAAAGAAACATGTTATGCAATTGTTGAACAACCAACAAAAATATTATATTTTCGAAACTAAAAATAAATGCAGTGCTTTTATGCCGCAATTCAACACATTTATACCTATCAATTTTTTTTTTTGCCATTTCTCTTACTTTTTTACAAAACTTCTTGTTGGTTTTTTCCCAGACTTGTTGAGGTTTGGCAATAAGTTTGTCACCGAATATAAAATGCAACATGAAAGTGAGGCGGCTGCTTGAAATCTGAAGCGGAAGCGGAGAGAGCCGGTCTGAGCAGATCAGATGACTTGACTTGGCATCATTTACAGAACAGACACGAACTCTTTGAAGGCATGAAGTTATGTACTCATGTACATGTGGTCTTATGTGTGTACTCTCAATTTGTTTGGATGTATGTGTGTGGTGTGTGTTGGCACATGTGGCAGTAAAATGAAAATGTCATAAAATATGAACGAGTTGACTTTTGTTTGAAATGAACGGACAAAGTCACAGGCGGGACTGTCTGCCTGCCTGCCAAGCAGCACGACCAAGCCGCAACGGGCCCAGAAGTGATGGCAGTGAAGCAACAGTAAAAAAAAATAGGAAGCGAACAAGAGATATACATACATAGGAAGCAAGTGCAGCTCCATATATAAGTATATATGTAGGTAGGAATTAGTGGGCATGTGCAATTATTTTCATATGTACATACTTATATACAAGTGTGGCATATTGGTAGTCACTGAGTAGCCGACCGGCCGACTTGTGGCTACGATGTAACATCTTATTTAAATACATATGTATATATGTAGTACATATGTATGCTTGCTTAAAAAGTGACTCATAATAAAATGTAAATGAAAAGGAGATGAAAATTGTATAAGTTAATATTTTCATGAAAATTTGTAAAAAATTAAAATAAGTCTGATGAGGGGATGAGGTGGTCTCCGAAATGGATCCATAACTTTTACCAAAAAAAAATTTTTCAATTTTCCTTAATTAAAAACTGCCCAATAGCTCATATAAAAATTCACAAAAAAAAAATATTTATTTAATTATTTCTTTAATTATTTTTTTTATTTATTTTTTTTTAACTAGAAAAAATTCAATAAGTTGTTTAGATGTGTTTTGCAAGTTTACAAAATAATAATATAAAAACAAAAATTATTTAATGCCCTTTTCTTTTCTGAGCAAGAATGTTGTCTTTTAATATCTCAATTAACGAATTACGTAACCTCACTTTCTATATAAAAAAAAAATAATGCATTTGTAGATAAAGTTGCCCTCTTACTTGGTTAGAGGTCAATATTCGGTGCAATGACCACACAAGCTTACAAGATGGCCAAGAAAATCAATGAGGGCAACATTAATTCGAGAAAAGAAAATACCATTAAATATTTCGCACCCTAAATCATAAAGTGACACAACTCAAAATTTTTTGAAATCGAGTTTTTTTCATAAACTGGTACACAGAATATATGTATCTCTAGCGATTGCCAAAAAAACTTTTCACGAAGTGTCTCTTTTGACTGAAAAATAACTATTATACGTGGCCTTTTGTCATATAATTTTATCTAAAGAAAGAAAGTTTGTTGGCTCTGCTAAAAAATTTTTTAATTTTAAGTTGTGTCACTTTATGATTAGGGATTTTATTTTTTTTTATTTTTTGTATTTGCTAAAATGTGTTAAATATTGATGGAAACGCTAATTTCTCAACGAACAGCACTTGCTGGAGTTACGAATCACAGGTTACACTTAATTTTGGCATACACTGTGCAAGAGTTTGCATTTTAGTTGAAACTTTTCACTTCATTTTGCATGAATTTCTAATTCAACATGCTCAAAATTTTTAAAGCGAACACGCCACACATACATACATATGTGGAGGCTGTTAACGAGCATGCAAAGTATGTATACATGTATACATGCACAGCGACACTTAATTCCAATTTATGGACTTGATGAGTTTTTTGGAAATTTACACATTTACCAACTTTTGCATATAAATTCAACAAAATTAAATTTTTGGCAATTTATAAGAAAGTTGAAAAGCTAAAATTTCACGAACGCGTCCTTTCATTGCGCCGCAAACGCATAACAACGCACACAGCCTACAAGAGCAACCTTCACCCATAAATTCTAATTAACGCGCTTTGCACACTTACAACACATTTTTGTATGTGTGTATGTATTTGTTGCAAGAACACTCAAGTAAATGCACGAGCACAAACACAAACACAAACACAGCCACAGACACAAGCACTGTTACTGTTACATCGTGCCGGGAAAAAGAAAAGCTATTCATAAATTAAGTACCCAACAACAACAAGAAAAAAAACAAATACCTAAAAACAAAATGAAATTGGCATATAAATGTTGGGCTGTTGCAACATTCATGGTTGTCGTGCCACATGGCCGCATGTACTTTAGTGCCGTTTGTCGTAAGCGGCCATGAACTCGGCGCGCGAGGTGCGGCGCATCACAAGTGCACACAAGTGCCGCAGAGCAGCAGAGCGCGGTTACAGCAAGAGAATCAAAAGCAGAATCAAAAAACCTATGAAAAGTTTGAGGTGATTTTCAGCTGGGGGCTAGTCGAAAAGTTAGAATAAGTTATAGCGAAGAAAATGTTGAAAAAGGGGCCAAAAGAGGCACAAAGTCCGAAAAACGAAAAAGGAATACCAAAAAGGAAGCAGAAGTTTACAGATGCAACTAGCAAATATGTTATATCCATCCGGCTGGTCAGGTCACCACGGCATACAGTTACGCATTTACGTACCAGCTGAGCAACGTTACGGACAAATTTGTGTGACCATGGCCGTGACAGTGACAGCGACAGCGAAACAACCCTAGTGTTGGAAAAATAAATTGCATAAGCTCGACGGCTCTGAAGTGAATGAGTGAATGAGAAGTGTGTAGAACTTAATGGAAAATAATATAAATTGGTTGAAAAATGTAGCTTTGAAAGGGCAAGAAATAATTTGCGAATTTAGAACTTGAGGGAAGCACAGCATGTTTAGCTGGGCGGCCAGAAACTGAAAAATTCTGCTTTCTTGCCTAACTGAACGCTATCAAAGTGAATCTACATACATATATGCATACAAACATATTTTTCAGTTGACACTGTTGCAAATCTAACAACTTGCACTCCATCAAACGAGGGCAAAATATCTGCCCTTTTACTATGCATTATATATATACATACTTATGTATATATAATGTAATAAATTGCTACAATCTGTAAAATATTATTGCTACTCTTCCCACTAATACTAAAACTCATTTTATTTTAGTGTGAATTTGGTAAGCATTAGCATGACACTCAAGGGAATCTAATAAATTAGCAGTATTCTTTAACTAACGATGTTGAATGCACGTTACATTATTGACTCCAATTGTGTAGAATGCGATATAGAAGAGATCGGAGGACAAAGCAAAATAATCCAGCTTAAAAAGTAGAGAATTATACGTAATTTTTATGTTATTAAATTGTCCTTAAAAATATTTTTTTTCTTTAATAGAAATGACCTTAAAAAAGTTTTAAGCAGCGTGATCTGAAAGCTTTAGAGTTCACTTACAATAAATTTTTTTTTGTTTGTTTTTTGAAACTACACCGTTTCCTGGTGGATTCCAGAAAGCATCAACTGAATTTTAGAAAGAGGCAATTGGATTTTGGAAAATTTTAATTGTACTTCTAATCTACTTTTCAAAAATCCAATTTTCAATTTCTAAAATCCTGTTGACGTTTTCTAAAATCCATCTGGAAATGGTGTAGAAAAAACAGTTTTTTTTTTTTGATCAAGTAGACAAATTAAAAGTTTTTGATGATTTTGTATTTAAAAGTTGTGCTCAAAACTTTTTGTCTAAAAAAGCTCTGTAAATATTGTGGAAATTCAACATATTTCCTTTTAGCGATCAGAAAAAAGCTTGATGGGAAAAGCTTTTAAAAGTAAAAAATTTTTTTATGTGTGCTGCAATAGCTAAGAACAAGAGCTTGTTATTTTTGTAGCTAGTAAAATAGAACAATCGTAAACTTGAGACTTTAAAACTCTTCACTTTTAAAATGCTGCCTTTTTCAAGCACTTTTTTTTTATCTAGAAAATAGTTCAATGAGGCTGAACATGAGTTAAGATAGGTAAAACTGAGCGATGGAGGAAGGAACTTTGACGTTCTTTCTCTTTAAAAAGCTCCTTTTTGATTCTGGGCAAGAAATCAATGGGGATAATAAAGTTCTTAAAGCTTTCTCTTATTTCATTGTAAGGTGATTAGACTGCATGAAAAAAGTGTATATAGGATTTTTTCTTATAATTTTAATGAGCTTTACAGAAGTAAAACTAAAGAAATGGGCATGGTACATATATAAGTTCTTTGTAAAATGATTTTGTCTGATGAGACCGCTAGTGAAATTTTATCGCGAATAATTTTCTAAAAATAAATAATAACTGTTATATTTAATAATTGCTTTAAATTTTTATATATCTTTACTAAAATTGCTTAAATATTTTTAATTTTGTAATACACATAAATCAGTTGAAAAAATTGTATACCTACATGCAGATTAACTTTCGAATATATATTTTTTATCTATATACATATTTTTTTTATTTCAAAAATATTTAACTTAAAATTTTTTTAATTGCTTTTACAATTTAAAGTGAACATTTAAAAAAAAATTGTTTTCGTATTTACATCACTTTTAAATACGTTTGTGTTTATTTCAAGCACGTTTTAATTGATTATCATATAATAATACTTTTTTGCCCTGAGTATAAATTTATAACTTTCAATCATTAATTAATTCAACCAGAGTCTGTGAGGCAGCCTGGCTGACTAATTAAAAAGTTGTTCATTTCCAAAAGAGTATCGCATTTCAACTGAGTCAATGCGCTAACGGTTTCTAAACCAATTATGTATTTTATTTTTTATTTATTGGACTAGTATATTTACACCAGCTTTGCCCATTCCCGCCTTCGCCCCCCAACTGGTCTGCACTGCTACATTAAAATGACTTTGTAAAGTCTATGCAGATCTGCTGCTGGTTGTTTGTATGTGCCGCCACTGGCTGCAGTTGCAAGGCACCTTGACCGTCAAGCTGAATGGAATTGTATGCAAGCAAAATGCACACACAAGTTGAATATATGTACATACTAGGGATTCCAATTTTTCCGATTTTTAGGATCCCGGGATTTTCGATATTTATTTTTTAAATCCCGGGATCCCGGGATTTATCCCGGGATTTGGACTTTAATTACAAAAGCCGACAAAATTTCCAAAAAATTGTCTAACTCAAATAAAATTCTACTTTTCTAAAGGATTTCGGTGCGCTGATTCTGAATTTGAAGTCGGATTTTCGGTAAAACGTGTAGGTTTTGAGATATTCATGTCCAAAGAGACGACAAATGCGATCCTTTGCTATATTAACTGCTCAGTCTGTTAAATTACTTACTTTCATTAAAAGATGATTGCAGCTATTGAAAGAACGATCATTTCTCTTGAAAACAGCACTTTACTTTTTCGGGTATCTTATTCAGACATCTACGTTGTCTTCAAAAGAAATGATCGTGCTTTCCATAGATGTAATCAGTTTTTAATGAAAGTGAGTAATTTTAAAAATATTGATTAGTGAATATGGCCACAAACTGCGTTTTTCGCCTTTTTGGACATGAATGTCTCAAAAACTACACTGAAATCCTTTTGAAACGTAGAATTTTATTTCTGTTACAAAAATTTTTCGACCAGTATTATTTTCCCACATTTGGGGTTGAAAAAAGTACATAAATACATTTTTAGAGAAACGCTACAACTTTAAAATGCAAAGAAAAAATATATTTTTATTGCCATTTTTGTTATTTCATTGGTAACAAAATAAAATAGGAATGTAAAATCATGCGTATTATTTAATAATACTTAAGAGTTACTGTAAAAAGCACAACCAAAAACGAAAATGACAAACATTTGGTGAACAAAACATTTGCCTTTGCAGTTGGTACTTTTAGAATATTAAAAAAAGGACTTGCAATCATTTGATAATTTCCAATAAAAATTTTTTTAGAATTTAACGACGCACTTTGTTTAAGCGAATATTTCCAAGCTTGCCGAAAAATTCAGAAAATTAATGCAACTTCTGAATAGATAAATATCGGAGGCAAAATTTTGATATGAATTCCGAGTATGCAGCTGCGTATTTAATTTTAGTACAGTGTTGTAAGACCATCAAGTCTAATTAAAATTTTGTTTCCATTTTCTTCCATTATTTACTTTCCATGTGGGAAAATTCCAAAAAACATTTGAGAAATAAATGACCAAAAATCAGGAAATAGAAATTATCGAATGAATTTTCCCACAAGCTAAAAGCTTTAAAAATACCTAACGTACGTTTCCTTACAACGCGTAGATACTTCAATACAAAAAAAAATTAATTATTAAAGAAAATCAAAAATTTTTGATCCTTACTTTAACTAATGGACTTTTTTATTCTAGCAAAAATGTCGCACTTTCTTCCGGCTGTCACATTTTTTTTTTCTCTTCCACACAGACTCAACACTTTTTTGGGGATGTTTGCTCTATTGACAAAATATAAAACTGGCCCGACTACGGGCAACATTTTCTGCTCTTAGCACAAGTAAAAGGTTGCATTATTTTTGTTTCATTCATCACATGAAAAATTCAACACTTTAATAGGGCACAGGACACATGTTGATAATGCTGCAATGTAATAAAGCAACATTTTCATTCAGAATAGGAAATGCTATTAGTATACAGATCTGAGACCAATAAAAATTATATAAAATATAACTTTTCTTTGCTATAATAGCGGAATATTCTCTCTTTATCTTATCCCGAAAATCCCGGGATAAAATTCTAGCGATCCCGGGATTTTCGGGGTGTCAAAAAGGGCGGGATCCCGGGATCCCGGTATCCCGGGATTGGAATCCCTAGTACATACATATGTACATATTTACGAGTATATACAGATTCATGCAGCAGCATGTGCTTGCATGCATTTATGTTTAAAAGTTTCGCTGCAGTCAGTGTTGGGGCGCAAGTTATTGATGTGGGTGTTTTTTGTGTGTTTTTGCTGCTTTGTTGTTGCTTTTGCTTCATAATTTTTATGAATGAATGAAATATACATAAATGCGTTGGTCTTGCTGAGAAATTATGAAATTTGTTGTGTTTTGATTTTTATTTTATTTGTGTTTATTTGCGTGTGCGCGAGTTTGTGTAACTCTTTTTACTATTTGCAAAAATTTGTTTATGTATTCGTTTGATTTTAGTATTTCATTTGTAAAATATGTGTGTTGTGCTTGTACTTTGCATGCGGTTAACGTTTTGCTGGTGCTTTTTGTTGTTGTTTTGTTGCACTGGGTTTTTGCCTTTGCATACATAAATAGATAAATAGTAAGTAAGTAAGTGAGGAATGCATGTGCGGTTTTTTTTAACTTTTGCTTGCGGCAACTAAACTTTGGTTTATAATACAAAATAGTTTAGTGAAATGTTTTAGAATAGAGAATACCTTTTCTATGAACAACAATTTTTTTTTCATTTATTTTAGTTGTGAAATTCTGTAAAAAATTTTGCTTTGGCGTGTTTTTTATGTAAAGTTAAATAATATTTATATATCGACAACTGTTTGGAACAAAATAAATTTTCCTTAAACAAATAAGCTTAAAACAAAAATTAATTCCTTATTTTAATTTAAAGGTTAGAAAAATTGTGCTAGTTCAAGCCCTAATGGCAAGACCAACTAATTTCGCACGCCTTATAAGAAAAACAATTACAGATCTTTATTGACCGACTGCAATAAATGGATGGAAGAACCAAGTTTATTAAGTTGTTATTAATTACTGCATAATTACTTTTAACGAGACACAACATTGTTATGAATATACATATATAGTTGGCAAAATTTAGCAACAGTCACGGCCATTATGCATAAAGCGGCCTTATACAGTTTTTTTCCATTGTCTAAAGAACATGTTGTTTGTTCTTGCATATTAAATTAAAACTAAGTACTTAGATATTGTTTTCATTTTTCTTATTTAATAGAAATGTGATTCACAAATAATAAATTAACCATAAAAAAAATAAGTAAATAATATAGTAAGTAATAAATAAAAAAATAATAAAATTAGAAGATTGCGAAATTGTAAGCGCATGTAACTTGCATGAAACTCGATACCTTTTCCGAAATTAACAGCTTTTTAATTAGTCATTTAATAATAATAATTAGCTGTTCACATATTAATTGAAACATTATAGTTAATACAAAAAATAATAATTGAAAAATATAAAATTACAATTTACCTAGAAAAAAAATGCTTGCCACCTGGTAAAGTTTGGTGTTGCCAGCAATACAAAATAATATATATGTATATGTATACATAATAGGTAGTATACATATATCGCATATGTAACATAATCTAACTTAAACTAACCAACAATTGTACTAAAAATAAATCATTTAAAAATCCTCTTTAGAGTGTATATATTTTTTTTTATTAAACAGGTAAGAACCCGTTGCAGAAGGTTAGACATATGGGTATGGCTTAATAAACTCAGCTCATGATAGAAATCATGACAAATGCGAGAAACATGTATTGAAAAAATAGATAGAAAGATTAGTAGATATTTCTTACTTTAAATTCCATGCAAAATATCCTAATTCATGCGAAAACCTATTAACTTATATTTAAAATAATTTTCGCAAATCATTGAAAAAAAAATCGTACAAAATTGAACACAAGTGAGCATTCTCATAACCTTTAACTGCGAAGGTGAATTTTTTTTGACATACCTAGTCTTTGACGTGAAGGTAAATTTTTTTTTCTTAAAATCTCAATAAAAAATCAAAGTTTTTTTTTAATAATTTTTGCAGTTGAGAGAAATCACTGCTCTTTGGGTAATGCCAGACGACGCAAGAAAGTACTTTCAGAAAGTGTTTTTTTTTTTAAACAACAAATACAAAAATTTTAATTTTTCACTTTCTGAAAGTACTTTCTTGCGTCATCTGGCTGTACTCTTTCAAATCAACAGAGTGTTTACTTTATTTCGCAAGGCCTGTATCTTTCAAAATAGTGAAAACATCACATAAGAAACTTATAAACCAAAAATTTTTTAAATTTCAGAGATGGTTTTTCATAAAAAAATACGTATATATTTTTAAATAGATAATAGAAATTTTATTGAAGGCCAGTCATTTTGAATTTTTTTTCTTTTTCGCAATAAAATAAGTTTATAAAATAAAACAGAAAAAAATCTTTTTTTTTTTATTTTTCTTTCAATAATTATTCGAAGAAGTGTTAAAATTAACGGTCCATGATAGTCAAATTGCCAGTGCGAGAAGTTTTAAATAGAAATTAATTACTTTCGAAGTAAAAGTTATGTTAACCTTGAGGTGTGGTAAATTCTACCCCGATATCATAATTTCTCCGCTTATTTTAGATCTTCCACCACAAAAACAATACTGGTCGATAATTACAACGAGATGGGCAGATACTAAAAGAATCAACTTGCTGGGCGCAAATTTTAAAGATATTTCAAAAAAATTGTAAGTCGGTGTAAATTTGACCACCAACTCCACAGTTAAAGGTTAACTTTTCTTGGCTTGGCAAAGGCCTATATGGAGCTCGCGAGAAAACCAAAAACTCAATATAAATTGACAAGAAATGCTCAAGAAAAATTTCAATTTTGTCATATTTTCTTTTGCAGTACGCAGCTCTCAGAAAATTTTATATATTTTCTAGTACTATTTTTTTAAGATTTTTTATGGGAAAAGTGCACAACTGAACTCTGGTTCTGCCAAGAAATAATGAAATTTGACAGAAGAGTTAAATAAATTTAAATGAGACATTTCGTTTCCTACTAATATTTCATGAGAGCTGCGGAGAGTGCTTAAATATGGCGGTCGAAGACTTTTTATTAAAGTCCACAAAAATTTTTGCAAACAACTCAAAATTTTTTTAAAGTTATTCCAGCAAGAAAGACAATTTTTTAAACACTCTTTTATTTACTTATACTAAATTTAAATCCATATTGGCACACGTAAATCTTAAAACAACTCACCTTTTTTACTAGCTTGCTTAAAATGCCTCGTGCTGGATGTTTTTATATTATTTTGCATAAAAATTTGCACACAACTTGACTTTATAAGTTTATTAGTTTTTAGATAATTAAAAAATTAATTCTTTAGTTTTTATTTTTTACTATTATTTTAGTTTTTATTTTTGGTCTTTTACTTTTTTTCTTTAATTATATTAAATATTTGTCCTCCTTTTGCTTGAGCAAGCAAATTTTCAAACGCACTTCTTGGACAAGTGTTGTGCTATAGAACCTTGCCTTGAAACAAGCGTATGCAAGTACTTATTTGAAACACGTTATTTCATAAACTGCAAATATATTCAAATAAGATTTAAAATTTTGTAATTTTAAGCACAGTTCAATATTGAAATCATTGCCGCAGTTAGTGGCGTTTGCTGCAACAGTCCTTTGGCGGCAGTTTTACAGAAAACTCTTTAGAATAATTTTTTTTTTGCAGAATATTTTTTTTTTTTTTGTTCTTTCACTGCACTGGCAAATTTTTGTTTCTTACAGCTTTTTAATACAAATTCCTTTAATTTTTTTATGAGTTCACAAAATACTTTCGCCGTTAAAAAAGAAAGAGTCACTTGACTGTGGTTTTTATTTAGCAAAAACTTTTTTTAGCAAATTTCAAATTTGCAAATTATCGTTTTTTTTAGTTTAATTTTTTTTTTTTTTTTTCAGCTTTCTGCTTTCTTCAACGTTTAATAAAAAATAATTTATACTCTTTTTTAACTGTTCTAATAACTTGCAAAATAATAAAAAACTAAGAATATTCCTTTTCTTAGCAAGAAATTGCTAGTAGCTACTATATTGTGTGTTGTGCGACGACCAGCGCTGTGGGCTGTGTTGGATGTTGTTGACACCACCGCTTCATTTAATTCAAAGAGACTCGGAGTCTCCGCGTCTCTACGCTTATTTATATAGCCTCCGTAGCGCGGCGGCTGGTAGAAAAGCGACAGCCATATAGTTAAAATATCTGTTAATACCAAACGACAGCAACAACTTCGACACCGACCGGCGCGCATTAGTGCTGCCGTTGGCGCTGCTGGAGATGAGGAAAGTCACTTTGCGGTGCGGTCTCTGGTGCGGTGGCGACTGCGACGGGTCTGCGTCAGCGTCAGCGGCAGCAAACAGCACGAAGATGGACAAATGCGCGCTCTAAAGCAGGCAGTGTTGTTCTTGTTTGTGGTGGCGATGATGATGAATTTGACTTTGGTTGTTAAGAAACGAGCGCGTACGCAGCGTCAGCCAGTGAGCACAGCAGCAGCAGCAGCAAAACACTTTGCAAATCACACACCGCGCGTATACGAAGCAACAGAAACAACCAATAACCGTTGGAGCTTCAAACCATATCAAACAGCGTCGAACTCGTTTGAACGCACGTTTGAACAGAGCGGTTAGAATCGGCATAGGCGTTGGCGTAGACGTTTACGTTAACGTTAACGTTGATATCGGCAGCGCAGCGTGTTGATTTGTGATGAGAATATTGGAAGCTGAATTGCAATGGGGTGGTGGTGGTGGCGTAGTACTTTTGTGGTCTGTGAACGTGTGTGCATGTATGTTTGTGTGCATATACATATGCAGGTGTGGATATGAGATGAGCGCATGCAACATTGCCGAGCAAGTGATAGTATTAACTAGTGACTTATTTGGCTTTAGAGGTGATTCAGAAACATTTTATGAAGTTCTAAAGTGTTTAAAGTAAATTAAATATCAGTTTTAGGTTAAAAAAAAATAATTCGACTTCGATGATCTTTTCTTCAACATCACCTCAAAAAATGAAAAAAATATACCCTTATCCGAGCAATAGTTTACGTTGTCAAAATTATGTAGAAGTTACATTAGTTTGGTACTGATGACTTTCATGAGAAAACTTTTCTTAGATTTTCCCTTCAAACAACGGCCTATAGATCAAATTCAAGCCCAAGAAACTAGCCAAATATACTACATACATTGATTGCAACGAAACTGGCGCCAAACTCTTACAGAATTGAGAAAGGAAGAGAAGTCGCATATTTTGCCAGGAACGCTGGCAAAGCTCGGTTAAAAGCCGGTAGACTTATGGTTTAATTCCTTATACATATAAACAGTCGGGCGGATAGAGAGCAGGATAACCTCAATTTCTACCTTACTCAGTTCCTTAGTGGACATGACTGCTACAGGGCGTACCTCCACAGATACAAGTGCGACGATAGTCGTCACTGTGTACGACATTGCAGAGGACGCAGAGCACGTGTTTTCTCAGTGCTTTCATTTCTCGGTTGTGCGATCACGACTGAATGAAATTGCGGGGACTAGAGTTTCGGTGGAAAACTTGACTGCACTAATGTGTCAATCTTCTGTCATTGTCATGTGGGAGGCAGTTGGGCGACAGTATTAGCCCAATTGAGATACTCTCACCAAGATAGGCGTTAGTAGTCCTGTCCGTTGAAAGAAGACTTTTAGGCTATCCGCCCTACTGCGGAGTAATACTTGTACGGAGTGGCCTCTGGTGTGAGTAGGTTAGGTTTAGCGGGTTGAAGTCTCGCACTTTTCGGCATTTGATGCTTCCACCTACTATGAAAAAGATTAAATTACTGCAGGAATGATAGTGCTCAGAGATGTTGTAAAGAGAGCTCGTCTCTTCACTGTTAATAAACGAAAAAAGTGAAAATAACAAAAACAAAAATAGATTATAAAACCAAGGTGACAATCCACACGAAACATCGCATCTTAAAAAGGGTTTAGAATACATTTGCCCACCGATGGGATGCGGAAGGAGAACGCTCTCGTGTTTTTCATAGAGACAGAAAAGTAATATGTCCTATACATATGTAATGGCTCAGGCCCGACGAGAGGGGGAGGGGGCTGAGGGGGTCAATTGCCCCGGGCCCGGGCTTTAGAGGGCCCGGGAATCTCAAAATGATATCCAAGTTTTTGCTTACAGAAAATAAACAAACAACACCTTTAATCACCTTTCGTAGATAGAAATCATTTTAAATTTCAACAAATTTTATAAATCTCTTAACGTGCCTGCACCCCACTTAAGGAATTGTTGGTTTTTGGCGTCGACTTTGCAGCATAAATTTGAATTCGTTTTCTGGTGCAACAGAAAAATTCGGTTTAATGCACATTCTTATACAGCGATATGGGTATTTCCTGGGCGTTTCGGACGGTATTTTCGCACGATTTTTTGAACTTTTGAGGCAGAAATATCGCGAAATATTGTATCGTTTTATGATAAAAGGAAAGATTTAGGCCACAGCTAATGATTAAAGTATGTTAGCGACAAAAATTTGGTTTAATGCCTCTGTTTTAGCGTCGCGGACGCTACAAAAACACGTCCATTTTTTTTAAGTGGCTAAAACAAAATTCATTCAGACCTATGGTCCCATGGACAATATTACTCAGTATGACCCATGGATTCGGAAACTGGATGTGCCTTTTGAACAATACATTTGACCCACCCTAATAAGTATATTTCTATTGGCGTTATCGATTCGCCATCAGACAAGCGAGGTCGGATCGAACAAAAATGTTTGAACCCATAATGAGTAGTAGCCATACTCGCTAACAAGTCGATAAAAATTTACCTCTGCTCGCTATCGTTCACATATAAATTTGGCAGAGGGAAATTTATAGCCAGAAGAGAAATTGTGAATCGAAAACGGCTTATATAAACATATTTACTTCATCTGTATTAATGTATAGATAAATTAAAATTCGTAACTATTTATTCATTGAATTTTGATTTTGAGAATTTGTTCATTTAGTATGGGGCCCGTAGTTATTTAGACCCCGGGCCCGGATATTCTCTCGGCGGGCTTGTAATGGCTTACTAAAACATTGTTCTTATAATATTGTGATGGTAAAATAGTATTTTAAAAATACCAATAGCTTGTGATATTTATAAATTTCTTGAGACTGTCCTTCATTAATGTAATTTTCGATTAATGTAAACATTCTTTAAAAAAAAAGTACCAAATCATTTACATATAGGTAAAGTATTCCATGCTAAAAGCCCTCACGAAACTCCATTGCAACAATGCAATTCGCGCGACAACAACATCACATCATTCATTTAAGCCAAACAGCTGCTCTTGACTTTGACTTTGACCATGTCCAAGTCCAAGAATCAAAGTCATCAGCTCACACGCACACACGTGTATAGTAACGACTGCATGCGGCAACGACAACGACGCCGCAACGCTGGCAGCAACAGCAGCCGCGCGAGAGAGAGAAAAAACCACGTGAGCAGAGAAACACTTTGGCCCAAACGACAAATCTCAAATGGACTGTTTACCAAGCCCAAGCGAGTGGGGCTAATAAGAAGAAGAACAAGAAGGTAGACAGCCCCAACGATGCGACGTCAACGTCCCTCTAACGCATTGCCAACAACAGCGCTTCTCGTCAGAGCCAGTCAACAACAACAACAACAAAGCTATCGTTGTAAACGCGATTGGCAGTGAGTGCTATTTGTTGGTGGTCATGAGCAAGCCAAATGCGAAAAAAAAGAGCCCGGCTTAAAGTTGGTAATACTATGTAGCCGTTAATGTGCGTGGCGGCGAGCGCAAGACAACCAACTCGCCGTTGCAACCACTTCTGCTTTGTGTCTGCTTCTGCCTCTGCTTCTGCTTCTACTTCTTCTTGTTCTTTTTTTTTTTTTGCTTCTTCTACTTCTGCACGGATCGCGTTAGCTTAGGCAGCTCGATCGGTTTTGGCCCTGTTAAGAGCTTAGCTTTGACTTGCCGTTGGTCTGTGGCGCTGTGGTTCGTTTTCAAGTTTTCAAGTTCGTGGTCACGGACGACACGACGACAACGATGGCCGCAATGACGATGACTACGATGACGACGACGAAAACGACGAAAACGATGGCGCGCTCTGTCAGTGGTTCGCAACTCTGTCAATGGCATTGGCTTTGCGCTTTGGGCTCTGGGCTGTGGCTCTCGACTCTGGTTGAATGTTGGTTTTTGGTTTTTAATGTTAAGCCATGTAATTGTTGTTGCGTTAGCTAGAGGCTAAAAAAATCTTTGTGGTGTTCGATGTTTTTTGTTGTTGTTCCATTTTTTTTTTTGCTCTTTCTTTTTTTGTTGGCAATCGTGCAGACACAACACAAATTCGCAGTTTGCACAATGTGCGAGTGGTGGCTGGCAAAAAGCAGCAACAGAAACAATGGAATCCTGTAAAGTTAAAGAGAAAAAAGGAAGAACATTTTCTTTGAGATCTTTCCTTTTTTTGTTGCTAAAAGCGGCAGACGATGAAGCTGATTTACACAAAACCAAAGACGAATGAATATCAAAAAGCTAAAACTAAGCAAAAAAAAACTGTTGTACACGAAGACGAAGTAACATGTAAGTAGTAAAAGAACAAAAAAGAAATATAAATACAAAAAGAAACAAAAGAAAAATATGTAAGGAAATACATACATATGTATGTTGAAGAAGACGCAACAGCCTCCAAGCCAAGTGTGCTGGCCAGCAGAAATAGTCCATCCATGCCATGCCATGAAGTGACTGTGCGAAAAGAGCGCGCCAAGTCGGAGGCATTGAAAGCACTGAAGAGAACCGAGGAAGATCACAAAATACTTATGTACATACAAAAAAAATCCACAGAAAGCAGCTCGTGAAGAAGACACAGTTCTTGAGCTTAAGCTGTAGTTACATGCACGTAAGCAAACAAATGAACATACAAACATACACACGATGACATACATACACGACTATGCACGGTGAGAAATGCGAAAATCGCAAAGCACATACATAAATATGTAGATAACCACATTCAATTTCATGTCTGTAGCAAGTTTTTAAAAGTCCAAAACTCAACTTAAATCGATTACCATACAACCAGTAGTGACTATTTAGTAGAGTTTATGAGTTGATCATTACGCCTATAAACATTAAAACGAATCTCTTTTTCAAGTCTCACCTTCGATATAAACGTGGTTATAATTGGTATTGGACTCGATCGATAACTATGTGCATTAGGGTTGTACTTAAAAATCAACTAAGCTATTTTCTTCGGTCTCACCGCTTATATTGGTAACAGCCAGGGACCGTAACGGTTATGAGTGATATCGAAAAAGTTGATTTTTGACGATTATTTTCTGAGTTTTATTTTTCGATCAGAAAGTAAAAGTTATTTTTTGAGTTTTATTTTCCCTTAGAAAATAAAAGTTTATTTTTGAGTTTTATTTTTCACTCAGAAAACAAAAGTTATTTTTTGAGTTTTATTTTTCCTTCAGAAAATAAAAGTTATTTTTTGAGTTTTATTTTTCGATCAGAAAATAAAAGTTATTTTTTGAGTTTTATTTTTCCCTCAGAGTATAAAAGTTATTTTTTGAGTTTTATTTTTCGATCAGAATATAAAAGTTATTTTTTGAGTTTTATTTTTCCCTTAGAAAATAAGTTATTTTGAAGTTTTATTTTTCCCTCAGAAAATAAAAGTTTATTTTTTGAGTTTTATTTTTCGATCAGAAAATAAAAGTTATTTTTTGAGTTTTATTTTTCCCTCAGAGTATAAAAGTTATTTTTTGAGTTTTATTTTTCGATCAGAAAATAAAATTTTTTTTTTAGTTTTATTTTTCCCTCAGAGTATAAAAGTTATTTTTTGAGTTTTATTTTTCGATCAGAAAATAAATTTTTTTTTTAGTTTTATTTTTCCCTCAGAGTATAAAAGTTATTTTTGAGTTTTATTTTTCGATCAGAAAATAAAAGTTATTTTTTGAGTTTTATTTTTCTGCTCAGAGAATAACCCCCTTATTCATAAAAAATATCAAAGGTTTATGGAGCTTTTCAAAATGACATTTCCATACAAATTTTCAATTATAAAAGTTTAATAAACCTATTTTATTTTTTATGAATAGGGGGTTTAAGGTTTTACAGTTTAATTTTGGCTGAAATTGTAGATTTCGCCATATAATTAGGTAAAGAATATAAATAAATTTAATTTTTTTTTTATTTATAAACTTTACCTACGTATTAATGTGGCAAAATCGATAGCTGCAGCTAAAATTAGACTGAAGAAACTTTTATTCTCTGAGCAAAAAGATAAAACTCAAAAAATAACTTTTATTTTCTGATCGAAAAATAAAACTCAAAAAATAACTTTTATATACTGAACGAAAAATAAAACTCAAAAAATAACTTTTATTTTCTGAAGGAAAAATAAAACTTCAAAATAACTTTTATTTTCTAAGGGAAAAATAAAACTCAAAAAATAACTTTTATATTCTGATCGAAAAATAAAACTCAAAAAATAATTTTATTCTCTGAGGGAAAATTAAAACTCATAAAAAAAACTTTTATTTTCTGAGCGAAAAATAAAACTCAGAAAATAATGATTAAAAATCAATTTTTTTATAAAAATCGAAAAAATAAAAGTTAATGTACCTAGAGGTAGTCTGCGTTACGGTGATTACATCTGTGTACTTCTTTTGCGTTTAGCATTTCTCCTTTAGTATGATTTTTTTTAGTCAAAATTTAAAATAAATTTTTTGAGTCATCATATAAGGGGTATTCGCTATCCATAGCACGATAGCAAGATAGCACGGATTGCAAATATCCTAGACCAAAATATGCTACACATAGAGAGCACCCTATTGCACAGTCGTAGGAAATTTTAAGAAGCAGCCTTTCTTTTTGCCAAGCGGACGCATTCATCACTCACATTTTAATAAATAAATCATTTTATTTTAGTAAATTTAATAAATACACACAAAA
Organism: Urophora cardui; assembly: GCA_960531455.1. Taxonomy (NCBI): domain Eukaryota; kingdom Metazoa; phylum Arthropoda; class Insecta; order Diptera; family Tephritidae; genus Urophora; species Urophora cardui. The sequence continues at coordinate 30,380,838 of OY482672.1, read as the reverse complement.
CATAACATTTCAAGCAAAATTTGGATGCTTAAATTGAAATTGAAATTAGCAATTGGCAAATGTCAGCTGACGCAGGGTCGCAATTAATTTCCTACACTTCATAGCAAATAAATATACATAGGTATTGCTGTAGCATATTTTTGAGGTCTAGCATATTTCTGTTCGCCTGTATTTTGTTGCTGTGCGTTGTAAAACTTTGCAATCCGTGCCATCCGTGCTACGTGCTAGGGTTATGCTATGGATAGCGAATACCCCTATAGTATCTAATATGAACTTTGACTCCTGTGTGTGGCCTAACTGTATCCGATCGGCACCAAAATTTATATTTGGTATCTCTGAGTGCATTTGCCGTTCGGAGCCGGCATAAAACTGTAGGTCCACCCAATTAGTAGGAAAAACAAAAAGGAGCACACCTCGAATTGGGAGAGAAACTCGGCCATAAAACTCGTCAGAGTTATAATAGCGCCATTGTATTTTATTATTATTATTATCTCAGAGTGTAGAACTATCGATTTTGGGCATTAGATATACAAATAATTAAATTTTGCTTTTTCAGTCTCCATAGAGCTTTCTGAACTTTGACCCCTGCGCGAAACATCTTAACCGTCTCCGATCCGGACAAAAATGTTTATGTGGTATCTTCGACTATATTAGCATCGAAGTAGGTGGTGAGGTTAAAGAAATATGATATGAAATGTGCCTCCATATAACCACCCTTATATGTATAGGTCATTCGGAAAAATATTAAACCATCGTTATCCAGTGCATTTTCTCTTCGTTATGAGAACTTTATATTATTAAATTTTCGTTCTCAGTGAGGTATTCTTTGCCAAAAATCGCTACTTTGTACTAAGTAAGCAAATGAAAAGTAAAACTCTCTCTCGTCGAATAAAAATCACGTTCTACAAGGTTGCCGAAACCTGTAAGTTATTAACAAAAGATCAGATATAACTTGGAGTATTTGAGAGAAAACTTCTTCGGAAGATTTATGGACCTTTACATGTCGATGACGGGCGAGTATCGCAGATATCGACTTTAGTCAACGCATAAAAATTCAGCAAATCGTTCGCAACACAGTCGCACTAGTGTCAAATAGGACTAGTACCCGTGCGCATCGGATTCATACGGCAAAGGACTGTTTTTTTCGTTTCGCTCACCAAAACCTGTGGGGAATATTTTGATGGTTACAACAACAGCAACAAAAATGCATGCATATCATAGATGGGCATTTTCAGGCATCAGTAGTAATGCATTACCAGTATTCAGGCAGTCAAATGTTTGTCTTTGACTTTCTACCGAAAATTTTCGCAAAACTCACTTTGATCTCGAACATTTTGCAACATAAAGTAATACATATTTTAATAGCTATTGCAATTTCACGAGCATTCAGTAAGCTTTACTGTACTTGCTTTTTTTACTGCATTACTGAGTTTACTGCAGTATGCCCATCTATGATACACACATATGTATCTATGCAGGTATGTGTGTCAGAGTAAAATTCGTAAACAAAAACAACAATGTTTCTGCAACCACAATATTTTGAATGCAAATTAAGTAAACGATTATAGTTTGCATGGCGTGCAAAATTTCTTCGTAATATTGATTGATGGATAGATGGTTCAACTGTAACCGATGAAGGTTAATTTATATACATATAGCTCAATTACTTGTACATATATGCTGATAAAAGCTCTGACACAGCTGGGTATAAAATAAAGTCCTGCGTAAGCTCACTCGCTTTTCTTTGAACACTGTGTGATTCGGTGTCATTGCTAATGTTATGCTTGATTCGGTTTAAGAGACAGTCAGCACTTGCACGACAGTATATGCTAGCAGGAGTTGAGTGACAATGCAGTTCGCTCACTTCCATTTAGCCATGAGCACACAGGCTTGAGTATATTTTCTGTGCCTTGCGAGTAGTGTGCGAGACAACAGTAAAAGCACTAGAAAAATAAACGAATCAACCGAATCATTCTAGTTTGTTTGAGTGCACATGAATGAAGGGAAGTAAAACGGTGCCTTTTGGTTTTTTTTCGTTGCAAAAATCATAACTTTTTAACCAATAGAGATATTTCAAAGATTTAAACTGCATTTGAAAGGTAATTATTTGAACTTTTTGTGGTAAAAAATTCATAGGCCCACAATAACAGGGTGCCTCAAAATAACTCGTCAAAATTTAAAATTTTTATATGCAAAAACAAGAATCCAAAGGGGCGGTGTCATGCCCATTTTCAAAAGTTTTTCCTTTTTTTTGTTTCCGGCCTATTGTGGGACTCATGCCACAAAATTTTAATGAATTATCTTTATATTTGACAAAGATTTCGCTTACAATGGGTCATATTAATAAAAGCCAAGCATTTGCTTTTGCTCAAGATTTCTGACCTTTTACTCAAATTTTGAAATTTGGTTCATACAAATTAAGTAATGTCAAATTTTCGAAATCCTGAGTAAAAGCATTTGCTTGGTTTTTATTAATACGGCCCAATGTTTCTATTAGGCCCCGTTATAGTTTCCATATATAAAATTGGGCGTGTTGGTCAACCGATTTTGCATGTATTACTACAAGCCATAAAAGTGTATACACTAAGTTTCGTCGTAATATATCAATTATTTGTCGAGTTTTTGGCTCCGAAATGTCGTATATTCCTGCTTCTAAACGGAGCCGGTGCCACTCCTATTTTCGCAAATTTTTGTGCTTTTAGTGACTTCACATGAGGTACAGAATACAACCAATAAAAAGTACATTGTATATATATGTATTAAGGTGGAGTGAAAACATATGGAGATTTTTTTTTTGTTTTTTTTGAACGTACCAGCAATAAAAAGTTGTCTTTATACGAGTTAATGATCCCCAAAAAATTGTATGGCGATAGGATGACGTTTTGAACTTTTGTGGGGAACCTCTAAACATGCGAGGTCAATAAAATTTTAGAGGCTTATTTCTGGGCAAGAAAGGTACCATTCTGACTTTGGAACAAATTGAATTTCCAAAAAAAAAAAATTTAATATGTATGTATGTACATACATATATATTTTAATAAAATTAATATTTACTAATATAGCTGTAGTAATAGTATTTGACAAGGAAGCGTGAAAGGTTCCTTGGCACGCCTTGGCCAGGTCAGAGACACATTCAGTCTCTAAAGCCGAGCGATATCCTTCGATTTCTGAAATAGCTCGGGTTAGATGAAGTAATATAATCAAGAAGAGGGCACAATAGATCTAGTGGTCCTCAACGAAATCTATCTATCTAATAGTATTTGGCTGATATACTAATTATATATGCATTTAGGTATAAGGTAGTATACAATGCTACAATTTTACTATTCCTTATTTCGCATTTTTTTAGTAAAGCGCTTTATGTATTTATTTATACATTGGTATATATGTATGTATGTATGTACATATGTATGTGTACTATTATAATTGCTTTTTTAATTGCATTCGTTACGTATGTACATGCATACATAGCTCAGTTGCATGCTCCAAGCCTTCCGAATCTATTGCCTTTCGAATCTATTGCATTTCGAATCATTTGTCATTCAACTCAACTGCCTTTCAAGTTATGAGTGAATGAGCGCATATCTCTCTTTGTTGACGTGCAGTGCAGAAACACTTACGATCTATTTACAAGCTCTTTCGCTCACATGTTGAGCCAATGTTATGCAGATCGGCTCACACCGTTTTATGCGAGTGGCTTACATCGTCAAATGAGTGAATCGTTGCAGGGGTTTAGTATAAAAGCAAACAAATCAAAAAAAAAAAAAAAAAAACGCACCGTTTTGTAAACTTATGCGCATCAATGTGCGATTTTTGCATAGATCTCGAGCAAACTGAAGATAAATGGCAACAACAACAACAACAAATGTCTGTTAGTTATATAACTACATATGTACATCCGTATGTTTGCTGCCAACTCACACGCTACTCAACGAACGCTTTAAAGGATTACAAAAACAAAACTAAGAACAGCAACAACAGCAAACAAGACACAATCATAACAAAGCTTATAGTATAGGTACATATGTATGTATATATGTACATATGGGTGTTTCCGAAAATGGGTCAACCAGAGAGAAAAATTTAAAAATGCACCTAGGCCAAACTTTTTGATATCATTATAGAGGTACGTATTTCCTTTATCACGCCACAAAATTTTATGGACATTGGAGCACTGCTACTTACAAAAATTACGTCTTTCAGACTACCATATAAAATTTTTTTTTTTGCTAAGTGTATATGACTTCCGAAATACATCCACGAATTCGCAACAATAGCGCCGGTAGAAAAATGGCGTTTACGAGTACTTAGCCCAAGGTCAGACCGGGGAATATCAACAAAGACACATTTACAAAATACTTCAAATCTTGTATAAATTGTATTCTAAAGTAGTACTTTTCTTCAAGCGTTCGGACACAAAATATACTTTGCAGTAAAAAAAAACATACTCACCTTTGTGATATCTTTCAAATTTTTTTTGACAAAACACAGTTTTGGGTGCTCTTTCGGGCAGCGTTAATTTTTTTCCAAAAATCAAAAGGATTCCTGAGTGTAAGTATATTAAACATTGGAACGTCCGAACGCATACACTACTTTTACTTCAGATAATTTTTTTTGTTTCTTATAAAGCTATCTAGCAATGAATTCCGCTCAAAGGGCTTTGAGGTGGAGGATAAACCTCATGAAAGATGGTAAGAAATGGAAGGATTTCAAAAACAAAGAAAGAGAAATTTTTAGGAAAAACATAAAAAAAACCCTTTGAAGGTAAGAATGCTCCAAGCAATTTGGAATAGATGTAGACAATAAAATATTTTTGGACGCATAAAACTTGCAAATCTACCTAGATATATGCGATGGTTTAAAGTAAAACAAATACAAGCCCTTCAAACACTGCACACATACAGCGACATCTAAGCAACGCGATATTTAAAATACCTTTGTCTATTCTTATTAAATTTTGCTAGTACTTACATAAGTTTTTTTTATATTCATCGCCACTATACATTATTATACTCAGCTGTACTAGTACACAGAGTATTATAGTTTTAATCACATAACTGTGGATTGTAACAAAATGAAATAATCGAGATAGATATAGACTTATATATATATCAAAATGATCAGGGTGAAAAGAGAAATCGATTGAGCCATGTCCGTCCGTCTGTCCGTCCGTCCGTCCGTCTGTAAACACTCTAACTCGCGCAAAAATTGAGATATTTTGATGAAATTTGAAATGCAAGTTGGTATCGACACTGGGACGGTTGGTATTGAAAATGGGCGAAATCGGACCATGACCACGCCCACTTTTCCTATATAGAAAAAATCGGAAATTTGGTATCTCAGCCACTAATATAGCTAGAGTGATGAAATTTTACCCACGTGTTGAGCTCAGGCCCCTAAGAAGAAATTTGATGGAATTTTGGAAAATGGGCGGTGCCACGCCCACTTATTAAGGAGCAAACATTGAAAGCTTTATGAGTCATAACTCAGAAACTGTAGAAGATATATCGATGAAATTTGTTACGCGTGATATACTTGCATAGGCAAATGTTTGGACGAAAAATTGTCAAAATCGGTTGACGGCCACGCCCACTTTTATATATGGGTATTATAAAGTGACCTAATAAAAACATTTTAAGCGATATCTCTGTCAAATATAAAGATATATCATTGAAATTTTATGGAAGGTGTCCAACTATGGACATAAAACAAAAAATACAAAAATTTTGGAAAATGGGCGTGGCACCGCCTCTTTTTAGAAGCTGGAATATACGAGATTTCTGAGACCATAACTCGACAAATAATTCATATATAATGACGAAACTTGGTGTGTACACTTTTATTACTTGTGGTAATACATGTTGAAAATTTTCGCGAAATCGGTTGACGACCACGCCCACTTTTATATATGGGTATTATAATGTGGCCTAATAAAAACATTTTAAGCGATATCTTTGTCAAATATAAAGATAATTCATTGAAATTTTGTGGCAAGAGTTCCACAATAGACCGGAAACAAAAAATAGACAAATTTTGGAAAATGGGGGTGGCACCGCCTCTTTTTAGACAAAGGAATCTACGAGATTTCTTAGCCTATAACTCGACAAATAATTGAGATATTATGACGAAACTTGGTTTATACACTTTTATAACTTGTGTTAATAGACACGCAAAAATTTATTGAAATCGGTTTATGACCACGCCTACTTTTTAAGAAAGATATTTCTGGAACACCCTTTGGGAATTTGTAACGTGACATCTAAAGGAAAGAAATTTTGCACAAAGAATAATATTCATATGCTTAGTTGGATGACTGATAAAAATTTTGAAAATGGGCGCGGCTACGCCCACTTTATGCAGCACTTGCTTTATATAAAGTACCTACACTGTGTTTCCATCAAACGCAAACAAACAATGAAAGCATACAGCTGAGTATCTAATGTTCGATTCCACTCGAACTTAGGCTTCCTTACTTGTTAAGTATCGTTTTAGTGCTCAGAATGTGCAAGTAATGTAAATTTTGAATTAATGCGTTAATTGCAATAAAATATGTGCTCAACACTTGTTTTTTGTTATGAAAGAGTTATGTTTTCCTTCATAGAAAAATTTGGAATGTCCGAACGGGAACGTCCGAAAATTAAAACCGATATTTCTCCAATAAAAAACGTCTACAGAAATACATATAACTTTAATGTAGTGACAGCCCTTGTATATTCCTCTGTTAGTCGTATATACATCATTTTTTTGTAGCATCAACCAATTCGCAGAATTTTAACGAAATCAGATGTAACCTCAAATACGAGGTACTTTTGAGGAACGTCCGAACGGCAACTTTAAATCCTTCTACAGTGGTAATGTGTCATCACTAGAAAAAAAGTTTGATAGCGTTGGATAGAGGAGTACAGAGGCTACATATGACAAAAAAAATATTCTGATCCAAAGCCTACTATAGGTTCTCTTGCTTCTCCTTGGCTGTTTTTCTTTTTGTGGTTTGGAGACTTGCAGTTTTTTAGCATATATTTCTGATTTAATCGACTTATGTATGTGTTCTAAAGTTGTAACCACGATAGACACTCTTACGCACATACAAAGATATGTACATTAGGCCGTATCGCAAAAAAATTGCCATAAGCTCCCCCCTATATGATGTTTTCTTTCGAAAAAATTTTGAACGCCAATAGATGTCGCCAAAGTATTTTTTTTTCATATCTTCCGTGTTATAGTCGGTATTTATAGTCTGAGTTTAATGCACTAATGTCTTGGCCCGAAAGAGAGGTTTCGACTTCTTCTTCTTCTTGATTGGCGCTTAACCGTCTAGACGATTCTGGCCGAGTCCAACAAAGCGCGCCAATTGCTTCTGTTTCGTGCAGCATGGCGCCACTTGGGAACACCTAGGGAGGCAGCATCGCTGTCCACCTGATTTTCCCAACGCAGTGGAGGTCTCCCTTTTCTTTTGCGTTCAGCGGGTTTCGATAGAAATGCTTTCTTGGCCGGAGCGCCTTCGTCCATTCTCACGACATGACCTGCCCAACGCAGCCGCTGGATCTTTATTCGCTGAACAATGTCGATGTCTGGAGGTTTCGACTACATATATATTAACCTTATGTGCGCCATTGGTGTCACTACCACCCATTACTTAGTTTATACCACCCTAATGTACCGTTTTTGTTTGCATGTTAAACATCGTCCAAAATCAACAATATTTTGCCAAAGAAGTAATTCGACCGCTTCAGTAGAACGCGAAATAAAACACAACATTCCGAGGAATACTTATGTGTGTTTGTATATGTGTTTCGCTTCCTATGGTCCTTTAGTTTCTCTTTCAAAGATTTTATCTGCGGAGACTCCTACTGAACTTTTATGACGAATAATTTTACAGAACATTTTAATACTCTAGCACCCCACGAAAGGGTTATGTTTGACCCCTTTTTTAGAAATTCAGGAAAAAATAAGTTGAGACGGCCCAATGTATGTATGTACATATAGACAGTCTTTCTAGCTAGACATGCAAAGCCACAGACGCAACTGCACAGGCTAAACTTTACCCACCAAATGCAATTTTTTTTCTACTACGTAGATATTACTCATATGTGCAGCTAAAATCGTATGCATGTTGGTACAGTGGGTATCAAAAGGAACTATTTTTTTTTAAATAAAATAATGTGATTTATTTTCAATTTTAAGCCACGGCGCACAGTGCTTCGTCCCATAGGCAAAATTAAGATAAAATAAACTGTGTAATTTATTCAAGTAATATATATTTTTGTGAAGCTAACATATCACCTGGAATAAATGTATAAACAGAATTTATAATCTCATGCTTTTGTAGCCAATAGAGGTCGCTAAAATCAGTACAATTTTGAGGCAAAACTGTTTTAAGGTAATACGATTTTTAGTGTGTTACAAAAAAAATTGCCAAAAATTCATTTTAAATCGTATTACTCTGAAACTTGCCAGATTTCCTTACCATTTTATACGTAAATAGCTGAAATAACTTTCGATAAATGATTTATTTCAGAAAGGTGACTATAATATAGTTCCATCGAAACATTTGCGACTTTTTATTGGAGTTCAAAAAATTACTAAAGTTTGGTGGAGTCAAACAAAAAATTAAAAAAGAACGCCAATTTTTTTTATTTGCGAATTGGGTTAACTTTGAAGTGGTCTAGTAGAATCTGTAAACAAATTGCACTGTTTTTTGCCGGAAATGTAGAAATTGTAAAATTTTGTAAAGCCATATTTTCAAAATTTTAGAAAATTCTACAGAACCTTATATACGTATATGGTACGGAAAAAATTTACCAAAATTAATATATGGAACTATTTTTTCTCTCATGCTATAGGTAATTAGTCTAATTAGGATAAAATATACAGTTTTTATAAATATGTGACAAATACTGACAAAAAACATACATGTAATACTAGCTTTTTTAGGTGAGGCACAAACAATTTTACAAAGTTCGACAAAATTTAAAAAAAAAAAGAAAAAATGACTATTTTTTTATTTTAATTTTCGAATCTATGCTAGGAGGTCTTGCTACCAAAAAAGAAAAAGGTTCAAAAATTATGCCGGAAATCGCTAATTTGGTACTTTATTTAAGACCCCAAAAATTTTATTTTTTACATGGAAAAATTTTATAATAAAAAATTGTTTCTATGTTAACTCTAATAATATTGCGCTTTTAAAAGTTACAATTTGATATGTGCCAAAATCATATTGACATTTGCAAAAAAATAGTGCATTAAACCATAACAACCAACATATTTTCTGAACAAATTTAAAAGTAATTTTCTTTAGAACCATTTTTTGCAATAACTAACGGGAGTAGTCCATCCTTGATTCTAAAAGGATAATTATATATGTTATAGTTCGTTTTTAATGTATTGTGATTACATGTTAATCTAAAAATTACTTTTTATAAAAAAGGATATATGGGAAGTAGTCATGTCCTTGCACTTAAAAGGACGAAACTTGTCACCTAGTTTAAAAACATAATTCTATAAACATACACCAAATTTCATTTAATTCTGTTTGAAATTGAAGTTGAAATCACAATTTTAAAATTAAGGATATATGGGAGGTAGTTATATCATTTCACATAAAAGAACGGAACTTATAACCTAGTTTAAAGGCATAATTCTATAAATATATACCAAATTTGATTTCATTCTGTTTGAAATTGAAGTTGAAATCACAACTTTAAAATCAAGGACATATGGGAGGTAGTCATGTCCTTGCATCGATTTAGTCAAAACTTTGTTTTTTTCTTATCTCTAGTATTTTATGTCTGTACACAAAATTTCATTGTTCTGCGATTACTCCCCTAATTTTGCCGATTCACTATATTCACGAAGCACTGTGCGGCGAGTCCATTGATACCAAATTTACTCTAGTTGGGCATACGGTCTCTTTGTAGTTTCGAATTGCCTTTTATTTTTGTCGTAAATCGCCCTTTTTGAGAGTTTAAAAAAATTTATATTTTTTTTTTTTTTTTGATTTTTTAGAAAACTTCTGAGTATACAGTCTTATAGACCAAATAATTCTAGCCTAACAAAGTGTAACTTAAAGCTTTCTAGGAAATCGTTTTGATTTTTGGCAGTTTTTTTCTAAGAAGTGCTTGATATTTTCATCATACAATAACATAAATTACATCTTTGGTCATAATATATGTATATAATTGTATGTATGTATATACACCTATTATACGTTGTTGGAATCTAGAGCTTACGACGAGTCCACTGATACCTAATTTACCCTAGTTGGGCTAACGGTCTCTTTGTAATTTCAAATTGCCTTTATTTTTTGCCGGAAAAAATAAAAGTCACATTTTTACTGTTATTATTTGACTGAAAAAATAAAAGACAACTTTTAACAGTTATAGTCTGCCGAAAAAAATTAAAGTCAAAAAATAACTGTTTCATCGTAACTTTTATCATAAAAGTCATAACTGGTTGGGTCCCTGTCTGTACACTGTACTTTTGAAAGTCACTGTAGGTACATATATACTATGTATTTAAATATATGAGTACCTGAGCTTGCTTTGCAGTGCTGTATTATTATGTATGCTATATGTTTGTTTGTTAGTTTGCTTGGATGGTACTCCACTCTTGGCCAGCGTTGAACAGGTGTCATCAACATTGTCAGTCGTATTGTGGTTGTTGTTGCTGGTGTTTGTTGTTGTTGTTGTGATTGTTGTTGTTGCTGTCTTTGTTGTTGTGATTATTGTTGCTGCCGTCGCTGTTGTCAATCTTATTATCATCTTCATTGGCTATTCTAAATAACATTAGCTTCTGTGTGGCCCTTACAAAACAATTGCGCTCGTGGTGCTTGTATAAATAATTTTAGCTCATCTGCAAAATAACTACTAAATACATACATACATACATACACGTGTACCTGCATTGTATACACTTGCTGGTATACATACTCCACTTCATGTCAATGACTTTGCCATTTGTGTGCGGTAATTTTCTTCTATTTGAAAAGTAACACATTCCAATTAACGTGGCATTTAAGAGCAAGCAATTTTTTTAATATGTCGTAAAGATTTTTTTACTAAATAGTTTCCACTTTTGGTGACAGTTTTACTACTTTGTATTGCACACTCTAATATAAAAATTGTGGCAATTTTTTTTTTTCTTTATTGATTGCGTATTTTAAATGAATACAGGAATTTTCTCAAAAATATACATTTTGTGTGAGAAGATAGCTTAATAGAGGTATGTTTCCTTGCTTGCTACGCTGTCAACTGCGTTAACGATGTAAATATTACAATACATACATATGTGTTTTGTGGTAAAGATAAAATTACATTATTGCATATAGGCAAATACCCTCTCTAACTAGAAAAATTACATATGTATGTATACGAAATGGAAACCTACACGGAAAGATATTTGTATACTTGATTCAAGAAAAATGCTTTCTTGAACTCAATTTAGAAAATTTTTTGGGAAATAAGAAAAATTGACTTAATTATTACTGGAATTAAGAAATTGAGTTTTCCAAAATAAGACAATTATTTTCTTATTCAAGAACACTAACAAAATCTATAGAAAAAGAAGTGGAAAAAAAAATGTTTAAATAAATAAGAAAATCTTTTCTTAAATTCACTTAAATGAAGAAAATCTTTTTGCTAATATCAAGAAGAATTTAAGTAAATTGTGTTTCGAAGAATTGGAACAACAAACTACAGCAAAAAAAAATGAAAATATATAAGAAAACGTTTTATTGAGCGAAGTAAAATATTTCTTGCTGAATTTGCATTTCCAAAGTTACATGTATTTTTTTTCATTTGCCATCCGCTTTGCATAATTCTGAATATTTCTGCAATTCTCAGATTGTTAGTGAAGCATTTGGTATAAGGAGTTCACTATTTGCATCGTCATTTATATTAATTGAAATGTTGTCATTTCAGTGAACAAGTCCTAGGAAAATAAGTACTAGTTGACTAATTATGGTTTTCTAATCCCTCTTAATCATGACGTTTTCCTTATTTTTTACGTTTTTAATATTTTTAGAAAATTTTTTCTTAATTTAATATCGATGTGCTAGTGCACAAACCGGATAAGTGATATTTTGAAAAATGTTCAGGAGAGCAAATTTTGTGTTTAAATAGCAATAACTTGTTAACTGTCACATTTTTTTCAGTTATAACGATTACGAATAGTTAATTGGAGTATGTAGAATCCAAATGTACTAAAATTATATTGATGGATTCAGTACCTATACTATTTTTTTAGTGATTAAAATTTGTTGGGCACTTAGCCGATTTGGCGCTAACTTTTTTTAATTTCAAATATTTTTTTTTTTTAGAAACTAGAAAAAAACTTTTTAAGCATGAATGTAACTACAGCTGTTTCACCTTAGATCCCTCTAAGACTCATCAGGTTACTTTTGCTTCTGCCAAGACTCGAACTTGCGCACCTTGCAGTACAATAACTACAGTTCTAACCGCTGAGCTATTGCTTTTTGTTAGAGCTCTTCTATGAAAAATGTATTCAATTTATTTCTGTTAGTACATATTTTATTGTTCATTTAAAACACTAACATAGTTATTAAATTCAAATAATAAATTTTTATGGGTTATTTACCATGCTAACATAGTTAAACTAAAAAAAATCAATTTTCATCATTTGAAAAATTATTACTTGTCGGTAAATTGGCGAAAAAGTTTTCATAAATTGCAGGAATTACGCCCTTTGATAGTAAAAAATGAGGTCTCTCTTTTTTCACTTGAAATAGGGAGTGGACTCGAATTTTTTGGTTTTAAATTTATTGTGTTCCATTCAAAATGTGGATCTTCATTAACTCCTCTTCTCTTTCTTGTTGGCTGATTTATTTTTATCTCCATGAACCCGTCATCCGATATACCGTATTTATATTTTATTAATAATGGTTCAGATTTTTGAAATCTTAACCATTTAATTTTCAATCATTTAACGCCTTCAATTTGTGTATTTAAAGTTCTGTTATGTAACACTTGTTGCTGCAACATACCAAAGTCGTAGAAATCATCAAAATTAAAATTTAAAAGTTCTCCCCTAAATTTGAAGCTTATATTGAGAGGATTAAGGGACAAAAAAAAATTTTTTTCTGATCCCGCGAAATTCCGCCTAAATGGTTTTTTTCTTGTAACTTTGTTATTTAACATCCGATTTTTAAAATTGATACGTCATTATTTTCGTATTTCGAAGCTCTATATATTCTCCTAATGTCCTTTTGTACTCTGAAGTCAAATAACAAAGTTACAATGAAAAAAATATTTCGGCGGTATTTCGCGGGATCAAAAAATAAAATTTTTGTCTTTAATCCTCTCAATATAAGCATCTAATTTAGGGCCGGAATTTCTGTGTACAAGAAAAATTATGTTTATAGAAAATTTGAATTTCTAAGCGCGCTTATCCGGTTTGTGCACAACAAATATTTCATTTTCAAAGCACTTAACTGATTATGCCATCGCATATCTCCGCCATTATTGATAATTTGCTTACAAAAATTACACACGTATAGTGTTGATGATTCCAAAAATGCAATTAACTCAGTTTCGCTAAAACCTGCTATATTTAATATTTTCTTATTTTCTTCAGCTCGTATAAGAAAAGTTTTACTTGCAACAAAAAAATTATTTCTTAATTATTTATTTTTAAACACAAGAAAAAAACACTTACCATAAGGAAATTATTTCTTATTTATTTAAAACCCAATTTTACTCGAAGCAAGAAAACGTTTCCTCATTTATTTAAAATCCATTTTTGCTTGAAGAAAGAAAACTTTTTCTTATTTATTTAAAATCCAATTTCACTTGAAGCAAGAAAATGTTTACTTATTTATTTAAAATCCAATTTTCTTGGATTTTCTTGATATTAAGAAATTATATTCTAAGTTCAAAATCAAGTCTATTTTTTCTTGTCTCGGCATTGATTCTAGTAAAAAATTCTTTCCGTGTAGTGATTTGATTCATTGGTCTATGCATTTACATGGGAAGATCACAACAGTTTCAAAAAATGTTTTTAAAAACTCCACAGTTCAAAATATGGTGCAACAACGTATCTGCTCAGCGGAATATGTATGAAATGAACAGGAGTGTTATTGAACCTCAAATTTGAACTGGAGCGTTTTTGAATGAAATATTGAACAGAGATGATATTGATAACTTTTTTGAAGTGGCTTGATTTTCCACTCAGGTGTCGTTATATGTATCTTTGTTTGGGAAAGTTTGTATTTAAGTAAAAGCACAGAATGTCATAATATGCAATCTCATTCCATTCACTCCAAAACTCATTCATTCATTTGAGTCATGAGAGTAAAACAATGAGCAAGCGAAATCATCATAAGTTGTGTTCCAAGCAGCTCGAAGCTCAGTAGTATATCCAGCTAAATTACAAAGATGTGCAACAATTTACTTTAGTCTAGATTTCTACTCTGGCTTATCAACAAGACTTATTCGCACATGAGTTAATATTTAGGCCACTCCCAGTATTCTATTTCGCGCTCCGCAAAAATTAGCGCGTATATATATAGGTCTCAATTTTGTATCATACATTTTCCAATTACTACACTGAAAAAACAACTTACTCAGATTATGGAAAAGTGGGAATGATTCGGCGCTAAAGACATATTTCCATATTTTGATGTACGATTTTCTTCAAATCAAGGAATAAAAACCACGTTTTAAAGAAAATTGTACATCAAAATATGGAAATATGTCTTTAGCGCCGAATCATTCCCATTTTTCCATAATCTGAGTAATTTTTTTTTTTGAGTGTAGTTCTTCTTCTATCAAATTATTAAGAAGCAAAAATAAAAAAAAAATATCTAGGCTTGGATGCGCACTTAATTCTTCTTCATCATTAAATTCGAGACCATTAATTATCTCATAAGCAGAGCTATAAAAAATTAATAAATTTCAAGCGCAACAAACACCTACCCAACAGACCAGGAAGTAAGCGAAATGTATTAGGACTTGAGAACAACTTATAACAATTGTCCATTGTAAGCTTATTGCAATAACTGTTTTTAAAAGCTTAATTGTTTGTACGAGAATATAAAATAAGGAACACTGCAGTAAAGGCGAAGAAGGAAAGAAGATGAAAAGAAAAATGCAAATAAAAATTTATTTTTTTCTTCTTTCTATGTACTATTTATACATACAATTGTATTTATAAGCTTGCAAAAAGCTTTCAAAGGTAATATTTTTCTACAATTACATTTTTAAGCTTATAAAAAGGGCGCCGCTTTGATTTATCTACAATCGTTCGGTTAGTCTTTTTCAATAGTTAACTCAAGTATTTCTCAAGCTTAACGCTTATACATATTTGTAAGCTTGTTATAATATTATTATCAAACCTTTTGGTCTGTTGGGTATGTACATACTTACAAACATACCTACATATGCATTAAAAATTAAAACAGCAGATTTAAAGGCCTGAAAATTATAAGGATAGTAAATTTGTATGTCGTAAGGCTTAAAATAAGGTCTGTAAACGGGCCATACTTTCTTATACTTTTTCATCATTTACTTACCGGTATTTCATGAACATGAGTACGCACTTTTTGGCTTAATAAAAGGAAAGATGATTCTAAAATACATACATATGTACATACAATTTTAAGTAAGCAATATCATACGCACTTATTGACTAAAGCCAATAAACTTATGTACCATAGTACATATAAAACTGCTGAAACGCTTTGTTTTTGTATTTAACGCAACACGAAAAACGTTACTTTTACAAATTCTGCCAAAAACAGTTAGTTACGCACTGTTCTCTTTTATCGTTGTTGTTATTGGCAAAAACTCTTGTTGCCACAACAACTTACAAGTGATGAACGAGCGTGAGTACACGTACAACGAAATTGCCAAAAAATAAAACAAAAAGCAACATATAGTCCCTGTGAATAAAAAAACAGTTAGGTAAATTTTTACGAAATTTTTTTATTGCATTTTTTACTAGCCCCATTCATTGCCCACATTCCTGCGATTGCAGTTTTTTCATATCTGGTTTGGTTTAGAAGTTATCAAATAAAGTATGCGCGTGTAGTACTATAAATGTTCTGAGAAAAAGGTATGCACTTACAGGCATACAGGCAAAATGGCAACTGTCAGTTAATTAGTTCGATACTCAACTTTTCCACATACAAACTAGGACTAGCGGTGTATTGTGTACAGATTGCATACGTTTTTACAAAAAAAAATAAAAAATAAAAAATTGGTGTATAAAATCAGCTATGTACATTAAAAAGGCGCAAATCTTTATCAATGGGTAAAAAAAGGGATTTATTTTTCACAAGTCAATAATAATGATATAGCACCATACTTTCTGAATTAAAAGTTTGCTGAATTTTGCCAATGGACGCCAGGAATCAGACGAAAAGTGTTTCCATAGAGATAATTTTTTCACAATTAGCCCATTTTTACAAAAGTATTGCTCAAAAGTGCTTTATAGCATTTGTTGTGTATGCAAAGTGTTTCGGAAAAATTTCCCATATAGGGAATTTTTCAGAACCAGGCAATTTTTGCAAAACTATTGCTCAAAAGCGCTTTATAGCATTTTTGTATATGTTAATTGTTCTGGAAAAATTTCCCATTTAGAGAATTTTCATAAGTGGCTCGTTTTTGCAAAAATATTTTCCAAAATCGCTTTATAGCATTTTTTGTGTATGTAAGGTATTTAGAACAAGTAAGGAAGCCTAAGTTCGAGTGCAATCGAACATTAGATACTCAGCTGTATGCTTTCATTGTTTGTTTGCGTTTGTTCGATATAGGGTGTATTTTATATGAAACGAGTGCTGCATAAACAGGGCGCAGCCACGCCCATTTTCAAAATTTATATCAATCATCCAAATAAGCATACAAATATTATTGTTAGTGCAAAATTTCATCCCTCTATGACTTTTAGTTACAAAGACTTCACGTTACAAATTCCAAAAGGGTGTTCCAGAAATATCTTTGTTAAAAAGTAGGCGTGGTCATAAACCGATTTCAATACATTTTTGCGTGTCTATTAACACATGTTATAAAAGTGTATAAACCAAGTTTCGTCATAATATCTCAATTATTTGTCGAGTTAAAGGCTAAGAAATCTCATATATCCCTTTGTCTAAAAAGAGGCGGTGCCACGCCCATTTTCCAAACTTTTTTATTTTTTGTTTCCGGTCTATTGTAAAACTCATGTCACAAAATTTCAATGAATTATCTTTATATTTCACATAGATATCGCTTAAAATGGTTTTATTAGGTCACTTTATAATACACATATATAAAAGTGGGCGCGGTCGTCAACCGATTTTGGTAATTTTTCGTCCACACATTTGGCTAAGTAAATATATCACGCGTACCAGATTTCATCGATATATCTTTAACGGTTTCTGAGTTATGGCTTATTAAACTTTCAATATTCGCTCCTTAATAAGTGGGCGTGGCACCGCCCATTTTCCAAAATTTTTGTAGTTTTTGTTTTATGTCCATAGTTGGACTCCTGCCACAAAATCTCAGTGATTGATCTTTATATTTGACAGAGATATCGCTTAAAATGTTTTTATTAGGCCCCCTTATATTTCCTATATATAAAAGTGGGCGTGGCCGTCAACCGATTTTGATAATTTTTCGCCAAAACATTTGACTAAGTAATTATATTACGCGTACCGAATTTCATCGATATATCTTCAACGGTTTCTGAGTTATGACTCATAAAACTTTCAATGTCTGCCCCTTAATAAGTGGGCGTGGCACCGCCCATATTCCAAAATTTTTGTGTTTTTTGTTTTATGTCCATAGTTGGACTCATGCGACAAAATTTCAATGATAGATCTTTATATTTGACAGAGATATCGCTTAAAATGGTTTTATTAGGTCACTTTATAATACACATATATAAAAGTGGGCGTGGCCGTAAACCGATTTTGATAATTTTTCGTCAAAACATTTGTCTATGTAAGCAAATTACGCGTACCAAATTTCATCGATATATCTTCAACGGTTTCTGAGTTATGACATATAAAACTTTCAATGTTTGACCCTTAATAAGTGGGCGTGGCACCGCCCATTTTCCAAAACTTCATCAAATTTCTTCATAAGGGCCCGAGCTCAATACGTGGGTAAAATTTTAAAACTCTAGCTATATTAGTGGCTGAGATACCAAATTTCCGATTTTTTCTATATAGGAAAAGTGGGCGTGGTCATGGTCCGATTTCGCCCATTTTCAATACCAACCGTCCCAGTCTCGATACCAACTTGCGTTCCAAATTTCATCAAAATATCTCAATTTTTGCGCGAGTTAGAGTGTTTACAGACGGACGGACGGACGGACGGACGGACAGACGGACGGACGGACGGACGGACGGACGGACGGACGGACGGACGGACATGGCTCAATCGATTTCTCTTTTCACCCTGATCATTTTGATATATATAAGTCTATATCTATCTCGATTATTTCATTCTGTTACAATCCACCGTTATGTGATTAAAACTATAATACTCTGTGTACTAGTACAGCTGAGTATAAAAATTTCCCAAGGAGGGAATTTTTCAGAATCAGGCCATTTTTGCAAAAAATATTGCTCAAAAGCGCTTTATAGCATTTTTTGTGTATGCAAGGTGTTTTGGAAAAATTTCGCATAAAGGGAATTATTCAGAATTAGGCCATTTTTACAAAAATATTGTTCAAAAGAGCTTTATAGCATTTTTTGTGTATGCAAGGAGTTTTGGGAAAATTTCCCATAAAGGGATTTTTTCCAGAATCAGACCATTTTTGCAAAAATATTGCTCAAAAGCGACTATTAGCATTTACCATGCACGAAACTTTTGTTTTAGAAAAATTTCCTAAAAAAAGGAATTTTTTTATTTTTGCTGAATGGTGCATTTTTGAACAATCAATTCTCTTAACAAATCTCAAAAAAACATCTCGAACTCGCTTTTAGCCAACGATTCGTCTCGCTGTCTTTGGCAACGAATTGTCGTACGTTCTGAATCAAATTATAATAATATAATACAATGGCGCTATTATAACTCTGACGAGTTTTATGGCCGAGCTTCTCTCCCAATTCGAGGTGTGCTCCTTTTTGTTTTTCCTACTAATTGGGTGGACCTACAGTTTTATGCCGGCTCCGAACGGCGAATGCATTTTTTGTGAGAAGCTTTTTCATGGCAGAAATACACTCGGAGAGTATGCCAGCCACTGCCGAGAGGTGACCGCTGTTCTTAAAAAACCCAATAATTGGATTTTTACTAATTAGAAAAATTGTTTTTGGTGTTTTGCTCGGACCGTGATTTGAACCCGAGACCTCTGGCATAGTAGGCGAGCACTCTACCCACTGCACCACAGCGGCCACAAATTAGTGAATCAAATTAGTTCAAATAAAAGAACCGGGTAACTATAGGAGAGAAACTCTACGAAAGTTATGGCCAGCGGCTCATAAAATAGTGTGACCGACTCAAAACAATTGCAAAACATCTCAATTCAAAAAGCGAGTCAATCAACTCTTGATTATTCCATTATTTCAGAATAGCCCATCACTAGATTATGGCACAAATGGAGCCGGTTCCGACACAAGATCAAAAGTTTATTAGCAAGTGTGACACTAATTACTTATTTTTGTACATACATACTCTCTGCACCAAATTGCAACATTCCATATCCACATATTCTTTTAATCAAATTCTAACATTACTGATAGTTAAAAATTAGGATTTTGGGCCAAAGTCATAATGTAATACCATTTCATATTCGCGAAAGGCATAAAAATCGATTTGCACTTTTATTATCTTGTGTTGTACATATGTACATATGTAATTAACCGGTTTTTATGGGTTCTAACAAGAAAAGGTTGTTTGTTGATTACTTGGTACTTTTTATTTTTTTTTTCCTCCTCGATAACACTTACACTGGCCTATCTTATATATTTTGCTGTTTCGCAGCTGGATTTTGAACTTTTCGTATAATTAAGGCGAACAACACACTGCTAATTGTTTGCATTTTTTTTTTTTCTTCTACTTCTACTTCACCTTCTTTTTTCTTCATTTACACATTTCTCAGTCCTCTTAAGAATGTTGGTCAAATACGTCTTACGATGCTAGCTTGCTTAGGTAATACAGACACAAAGTTAAGTGAAAAGAAGCAAAATAAAGTGGAGTAAAGTGAAGTGGTCTTCTACTGTCTTGGCTGCTTAGCTCCACCGTTGAAACTTACTGAGGCGGGGTGCTTGCTATAAAGCCACTTCTGTGTTGCTTGTTGGCTGCTGTGCTATATGTACATAAGTGCTTCTTGTTTCATTAAATTTCAAATTAATTAATTACATTTCACTACTGTTTTTTTATGAAAATGGCGCAAAAAAAAAACAAACTCCCCATGGCGGGCATGTAAATGAGTCTAATGGAAATTTTGAATGCTAGAAGCTTGTGTCGGAGCTAAAAAAAATTGCATTTGAAGCGAAAGGAATGGCGATAAATTCTAACTAGGGTGGAATTTGAATATGTATACCCAGTAATGGATTTATCAGGATTTTTTCGTAACAGGTATCAAATTAATATAAATAAAAGTCGAAACCCAATAAACCTTGTGGTAAATGCTCGAAAAGGAATTTTGATGTTCAATATGAGTTGAATTTTCTGAAGTGAGCCACTTTTTCTCGAAGTTGTACTATCTTTATGAAACTTTTTTGTATAGTTCACAACAACAAGAAAAAAATATGTTTGGCCCAGTTTTTCGAAATTCGAATTATTTTCAAAGTTATAGTTATCAACACTTTTCCAAGTTCCTCAGTTTTTGCCGATTTTCTCACGATTGCTCAAACCAATTTTGCTAAATTTTGACATATATATAAAAGATGGTATCTTCTACCAAACTGCATTTCTTATTTTTGCAAATAATTTTTTTTGCAAACATTATTCGCAATTTTTATGTTCTGGACCACGGTCGGATGGCGTTTTTGTATGATGTTGTTGGGCATTCCATTAGTAACTATTAACAAAACAAGTAAGGAAGCCTAAGTTCGAGTGGAATCGAACATTAGATACTCAGCTGTATGCTTCCATTGCTTGTTTGCGTTTGATGGAATCACGGTGTATTTTATACAAAGCGAGTGCTGCATAAAGTGGGCGTAGCCACGCCCATTTTCAACATTTTTATCAGTCATCCAACTAAGCATATGAATATTATTCTTTGTGCAAAATTTCATTCCTTTATGACTTCTAGTTACAAAGATGTCACGTTACAAATTCCCAAAGGGTGTTCCAAAAATATCTTTGTTAAAAAGTAGGCGTGGTCATAAACCGATTTCAATAAATTTTTGCGTGTCTATTAACACAAGTTATAAAAGTGTATAAACCAAGTTTCGTCATAATATCTCAATTATTTGTCAAGTTATAGGCTAAGAAATCTCGTATATTCCTTTGTCTAAAAAGAGGCGGTGCCACGCCCATTTTCCAAAATTTGTCTATTTTTTGTTTCCAGTCTATTGTGGAACTCTTGCCACAAAATTTGAATGAATTATCTTTATATTTGACAAAGATATCGCTTAAAATGTTTTTATTAGGCCACTTTATAATACCCATATATAAAAGTGGGCGTGGTCGTCAACCGATTTCGCTGAAATTTTCAACCTGTATTACCACAAGTAATAAAAGCGTACACACCAAATTTCGTCATTATATATCAATTATTTGTCGAGTTATGGGCTCAGAAATCTCGTATATTCCAGCTTCTAAAAAGAGGCGGTGCCACGCCCATTTTCCAAAATTTTTGTGTTTTTCGTTGTATGTCCGCAGGTGGACTCCTGGCATAAAATTTCAATGATATATCTTTATATTTGACAGAGATATGGCTTAAAATGTTTTTATTAGGCCACTTTATAATACCCATATATAAAAGTGGGCGTGGCCGTCAACCGATTTTGACAATTTTTCGTTCAAACATTTGCCTAAGTAAGTATATGACGCGTACCAAATTTCATCGACATATCTTCAACAGTTTCTGAGTTATGACTCATAAAGCTTTCAATGTTTGACCCTTAATAAGTGGGCGTGGCACCGCCCATTTTCCAAAATTCCATCAAATTTCTTCTTAGGGGCCTGAGCTCAACACGTGGGTAAAATTTCATCACTCTAGCTGTATTAGTGGCTGAGATACCAAATTTCCGATTTTTTCTATATAGGAAAAGTGGGCGTGGTCATGGTCCGATTTCGCCCATTTTCAATACCAACCGTCCCAGTCTCGATACCAACTTGCATTCCAAATTTCATCAAAATATCTCAATTTTTGCGCGAGTTAGAGTATTTACAGACGGACAGACGGACAGACGGACGGACAGACGGACAGACGGACGGACAGACGGACGGACGGACATGGCTCAATCGATTTCTCTTTTCACCCTGATCATTTTGATATATATAAGTCTATATCTATCTCGATTATTTCATTCTGTTACAATCCACCGTTATGTGATTAAAACTATAATACTCTGTGTACTAGTACAGCTGAGTATAAAAAAGAATTTGGGGCACAAGGTGTCAAAATTAGCGTAATTGAATACAGAGTTCTATATATTTATGTATGTTAAGGTAAATTTCAAATAAATAAGCGAATTTAAATTTCGAAAAAATTAGCCACTAATAGGGTGTGTCGAAATACTTTTTTGAGGGTTTTCTTAACGCAAGACCCGTTAAAACTTGCGTGTTTCATAGCAGATTACGAAATAGTATAATAAGTAACGTCCGCAACTCACTTTTTGTGGTTAAGACAGCGACATCATACTATATTAGCGCGGAATTGTTGAGATAGAAGTTCACTGGAAAAATATCAAATTTTTTAAAAACGGCAATAAACGGCAATAATATCGAGCCGTATGCGCCGGAAAGATGTAAAGGCCATGATTTCCGATTTTCACTTTTTTGTAGAAATGGCTTACTTGTCATCACCCACACCTTCTCCATAAATTTTATGTCTGAAAAATGTACCGTTATGAAAAGCAATTTTGATGTAAGTACATAAGTTCAGTTTGTTTACTTTTTTTGTGAGTACGAAGTGGCTTTTACATCTTTTTTGCTTTTAAAATTATTGAAGACTAGTGACAAATAAACAAATTTAACGGGGTTTTGTTGGAATTTAACCAAGGGTTTTATCACTTTGAAGACTTCTACTTTGTATTTTATTACATATCGATGACCAATATGGTTTTCTTGAGCCGCATATTGCACTTTATTGCTCCATAATTTCGGAATAAAGTTCTAACGATTTCACGATAGTTAGGGTCCCTTTTGTTACTGCTTAGAGCAGTTTTAAACAAACTGGTTGTGTATTTCTAAAATTTCTCCAAAATTAATTTCTTGAATCTCGATAATTTCCCTCCAAACGTAGATGCTGAAAGTGATGAACATGGCGAGAGATTTAATCAGAACTTAATAGTTCTTGAAAGGCGATATCAAGGATCTTGGAACAAGCATATGATGGGAGGCAAATCCAGAAAATTACAAAAGAATAGCCAAAAGTACTTACATCCGTCATTATTTATCCTCTCCTTAAAATCGCGAAATCCATTATTTTTTTTTTTCAATTAATTCTTTATCCTAATGATCACTGTTTTGAGAGACAATGTGCACTTCAAAACTCATAATAAATGGAAAGAAATAATGTTAAATGTTACTCCTTAATAAAGTTTTATAAAGAAACGGAAAATGCTAGGTTAAGAACTCTCAATAAAAATAGGTAAATATAAATACTGATACATCCCATTATTGCAAAAGTAGTCTCAAAATGTTCACATTTAAATTCTTTATGGGATAGATAGGAGTCGGATCTGAAATTCCTTATACAAACTTAGATTTTTTCATTCTTTTTGCCATTGTAAGGAAACTACTTGACCAATTTTTAAGTGCAAAGGCAAAAAATGTTTGTTGGGATTCTCTTTACCAGTTCTTATTAGATGCCAAATTGCTACGGTGGCTAATACAATTTTTTATGCACTTATGTATGTATGTCATGCAATGTCTTGTATATACGGTTCTTTCTACATTTTTACCGATAACTCAGAAACAGGGTCTGCCACAAAAAAATGGATATTCTATTCGGGATCAGCGTTAAATTTGGTTTTAGAAAAGTATAGTTTTATGCCGTTTTCGTTTCTGGAAAAAATTTTGCCCTGCTTGATTTTCTTAGCCATCTTGTAAGCGTGTGTGGTAATTTCAGCGAATATTGACCTCTAGCTAAGTCAGAGGGCATAATTATCTACAAAACCAGCCATTTAAAACGGAGACTGATTACGTAGTTTGATAATTGAGATATTAAAGGGTTACATTTTATGCCAGAATCGAAAACGCCATTATATTTTTGGTGTTAAAGTTGATTAAAAATTGTCGAAAAGCAAAAAAAAAAAGAAATCGAAATAAAGAAATGAAAGTAAAAAAATTTTTAAAAAACCTTCTCCTGAACATTTTTGAATTTGGCCTTTACATCTTTCCGGCGCATACGGCTCGATATTTTTGCATGGCTTTATTAAATACACTTTACTTAATAATATAGCGTCTTTACTTTTGTGAAGAATTGTGTAGTTATATAACTTTTTGTCTACGAAACACAAAAATTATAAATTTTTTTTAACATAATATACCTTTCGCAAAGCACTTCAAAGCTACCCTAATACACTTAGAAACATGGAAAAACTTGGTAAGAGTAAATTCTACTTACTTTTTCCTATGTTATCCACAGAAATGTGCACTTGTTTTCAATCAAGCTTAATTTTCCAATATTAAAAAGTTCACAGCAAAAAAAAATACGAAAAAACTTTAATATTATTGTGGCGAAAGAGCAGACTTTGATGGCTTGTCAGAAACTAATGGTAGCCAGATGTATTGAATTAAACTGGTTTTTAGGTGCAATAGTCTATGTACTATTGGAAAATGCATGCCTTTTTTGAACACTTAAAAGTTTAAAAATTGGGTTTATACCAAAAATTTTGGATTTGGGACCAATGTGCAATCGTGAGAAAATCGGCAAAAACTGAGGAACTTCGAAAAGCTAGAAAAAAAATCGTTCTTCATTACAGTGTGCAACAGCAAAAATATCCAGGGGGTTGAAAACGTGTATCTGATGTGTTTATCTCTCCTGATAACAAGGGCGCCTTTATTTATTGTTTTTTTTTTTTCGGTTAGGTCAAATTATTTTGGGGCTTTGAAATTTTGAGGTTATATGTATGTAGATGTGCATAGATAAAGGGACCTAAGGGTATATTTGATTTTTTTTTTTATGTGGACGACATCTGAGCATCGAATGAGACCGATCCCATGCCCCCAAAAAAAAAACCCTTAGGTCCCTTTCTCTACGCACTGTCATATGTATATTGATATAGAAAATTTATGTGCCTAAAGACTCGTGCATGGCTTAAGCGATTTTAATGATTTTTTTTCTTTATACGGTATTTTCGGTATATGTTTCGTGCATGGCTTAAGCGATTTTAATGATTTTTTTCTTTATACTCGTACAGTATTTTCGGTATACAAAATTTTAGGGTTGCCAAAAAAAACTTTACATAAAGCGATTACATAATAAAATAAAAGTATTATAATATATTTGGTATTTCAGCGAAGACTAATACCATTCAATGCGGTTTTTATTTTTATTTATAAGGGTTGCCATTTTTTTGAAAATTTAAAGCTCAATTATGTTTATAAGAAAGCCATAAAATATGGAATTATGGGTATAAAATTAATGAGAATTAAGAGTTACGAGCGTTGGATTTATTTTTGGTAGGGTTGCCATCTGTTTATGGAAAGGTAGATATCAAATTAAAGAGAATTAAGTAAAAGGTTCGTTGGCTAAATTTTTGGTAAGGTTGCCACCTGTTTGAAATTTTTAAACTCAATTAATTATGTTTTTTATTTATTTCCATTACAATCTTATGTATCTACCGCAATCATGTTCAGGCACTATTGGGTATAAATAAAATACAATTAGTTCCAAAAAAGAAAACATGCAAAAAGCTAATCGCTATAGTTTTTTTTAGTTTTATTTATTTATTTTTTTTTTTTTTTTGTAATGTAATTTTCATATTTTCCCCTTTGTTTCCTTTCATTCAAACATCACTTCATTTGCAGTGCACATTCTGCATGTAAATATGTAACGCTATTTGTTTATTCACTTTCTTACACTACATTCAAAAAGTCAGCAGTTTTTTTGTTTACAAATCTTGTCACACCCAACCACCTACACAAATATACACATACTCATATACATTACAACTTATCCGCTAAGTCGCGCTCACTAATGTCACACACGTCTAACATTAACCCGCATCGCATGTTTCGACAATATTCGCTTGCCACACCGACCTTGCTTGTTACCACCTTCTAATCTCGTAATCTTTGTCCGTCCTTCGCATTTGGCGTGCGTTTCACTAATGAACTGCAACATCCTTTTTGACATCCTTGGCGCTGCTAGCACCGGTAGTTACATAGTAAGGTCGGCTGACCGGCCGACCGGCTTTTCAGCGTCGCATGCTGCAGCATCCATACGCTTCTTTGGCAATCAGTCGCAGCATCCATTCCTCAGTTCTTCATCCACCCTCCTTAGTACATGTTGGTTTGCGATTCGTTAGGGCGCATGTCCGTATCGAACATTTGAGTGTCGCAAACGTACTACTTTTTACGCTCTTTTTAGCCTGGGTGTTGTTGTTATTGCTGTTTCTGTTGCTGCTGCTGTTTTTGTTGTTTTTGCTGTTTTTGTCGTTTGTTTGTTATAGTACCACCTTGTATATCCCCCATTAGGCCACCTTTTTGTACATAAATACATACATATGCATATTTGCCGGCTTTTAAGTCTGCTTTCTTCTTGTTGCATTCAAGTTGTCGCAGCTGTCTGCCAATTTGAATGGTCGATTGTAGCCGGTCGGTCGGTCGGCCGGTCGGTGGACTGTTCGTTCATTTGGTAGTTTTTGGCAGGAGCAACAGCTTCAACTTGATGAATTGACAACTCTGCCAAATAAAAATGAAAATAAAAACAAATAAATTGACAAGTTTAAGTTCATGCAAGGCAAACATGTTATATACCCAGCTGTTGGTTTGGCAATATCGATTTATACTTATTATAGTTTGTGCGCCTTATAAGAGTTTAATAGCATTGCTAAGGCTAAATGGCTAGCAAGAATCTTTTTCTGAGTTCGCGAAGAGAGAACTTGTTCATATCCGGGTCATTTAATTGAATTTATTTCGTAAGAATTTTACTTATAAAATCTTTCTTATCCTGGGCTTAATGGTGTTGCTAGACAACATTAATATTCGAAACGCCATTTCTTTTTACAATCATGTTAGAAGATCTGGAGTTTCTTCATATATTATTCCATCATATTCAAAACTGGCTTCTGAAGATTGCAGATTTCAGAACCATCGAAAAAGAACTTAATGCTCATTAAACCGGGTTTGAAAACAGAATTGCTTGCACTTCAGCGATATTCGGTCGCCCTGTGTTTATAGGAAATAAAAGTTCTGCCACGTGTGTTGATAAAATTACCAAAAATTCCTGCAAGTCAGCCAATAATGAATACATACACAGTAAAAATTTTAGTTTAATTTTAATACGATTTTGGTATTTATATATAACAATGCCAAAAAGTATAAAATTAAAACCATTCTGGTTTAAAAAAAAAGTAGAGAATATGAGAGACAGAAATTAATTTTGGTGTCAAATTAATACTTTTTTGGAATTAAATCAAAACCAAATTTTTATTATTTTTAGAATATTTTTGGTATTAAAAATAGTTGACATGGTATAAGATCTATCCGAAATTGGAATAAATACTATACTTTTTTGGTATTAGATCAAAGCCAAAAATATGTAGAAATGCTCATTTTATTTCATATAATATATGTATGTAATATTACAAAGATAGGAATTATCACATAGTCTGTGTTGTTTGTATTCCTCGTAAAAAAACTACTACATGTACTGGACTTTGCCAGAGAAATTTCGGCACCATCGCGGTCTGGCAGGGATATTGTGGTATCAAGAGAGATGATCAGCTGCCTCAAGACTGAAAAAAAAAAATAAAACAAAATTTACCCTCAAAATATTCACTTAATCTCATATATTACTTACTTGATACAATTTAAAATTTAAATTTAATTTCTCCATCCTACTTATTTCACTTTAAAAAACATTTCGTAATTACATATTTACATATTTTGACAAATTTTTTCTAATATTTTTTTGGTTTTGATTTCAAACCAAAAGTGAGAAAGAGAGAATTTTAATACTTTTCAAGACTTTATTTTTAAACTATTTTGGATTAAATAAAATTGTAAAACTTCTCATGGTTTAAAAATAAGAATTTTTGGCATTAAAATTCATATTTAATTCCAAGAATGATTAAATTAAGTACCAAATGATATTAGAAATAAAATATTATTTTTTACTGTGTACATTGGAAAATAGCAAAAAAGCGTAAAAAAGGAAATATCGCAAAAATTCGGCTTGACATTCATGAAAGCGCACTGGTTACACTGGTGACGCCACGTCGAACCTATCAGCCCTGTCACAATACCTACTTTTTGCCTTTCCTGCGCTCTCTTAATCGACAAAGGGTATGAGTAACTCGTTCTGTGGCTAATGGATTTTTTGTATTTTTTTTTTTGCGATAGAACATTCGAATTTTGTTAGTTTTATGTTATTTTTTTTATCATTTTTTGTGTGGTCAGCATGCTGTTTCCCTAGTTGTAACCTCATCGATGCTGTGTGTGCTGTAGATTAGCCTAGAATTTATTACGGTTTTACATTTGTTAAAATTTTTTTTTTTTTGTTGCGTTTAATATGTACTTACCAAACGAAGTGTAAATAGCATAACATGAATAGCATTTCTTTGCAAGTGGCATTTCTCAACACAGCAACACATTTAAACACATTTTAATTGAATATTTATAGCTGCTTTTAAGAAATCTGTCAACAAGTTGAAAGAGACGATAAATCTAATTATGTATTTAAGCGATGAGAATTAGCATGGGAGAATGATAGTTTAATTTTTGTATTTCAAGTTCGATATGCCATGGATGTAATATGTAATAAGATATGGTAGGGGGCCTGATACGTGAACGCTAGTTTTGAATAAGATATAATGTTGCAAACAAGATATAATTAGGCAAGACTAACGTTTTCAGGCAAGAATTACATAAATGGGGTCTAACAAGGGTCAATCGCTGTTAGAAGTTTACGGTTTAGAGAGCACCGTTGCTCGGAAATCCTCTCCGAAATATACTAGATTTCACACACCAGAAAACAATAAAAATAAAAAAGCTTTTAGTTCACGTCAGAAGACATACAGTACAAATATTTGGCCTTCGCGGCAACTATATATCGTCGTTTAAACTTCATAAACACCTAAGCGACATTTGTGCCAACAAAAATTGAATTCCTGACGCCCAACTCCACGATTTTAGAGTTAATAAGGAAATTAGAAGGAAATATAAAGCCTCCCGAGCTTCCCCAAGACCAATTTCATGGTATGGATCGATTTAGTTCAAAAAGCCACACCTCTTTTAGGAAGATGTGTATATATGTAATTATATCTATGATTATGAAAAAATTTATTTTGGAAAAAAGTTCATAGAAGACAGTGTGAACCGTAAAAGCAGCCTCCTTTAAAGGTTAGATGCAGACATTTTTTCTTTCTTTTCTTTTACTATCCTGATGGCTTTCAATTTTTGAAAAAAAATTAGGTATCACTAAATATCCGAAACGGCACGGACATTTCAACAATATCAACAAGTTCAATTTCCGTCTGAACAAAGCCTTTCAATTGAGCACCATGCTTGAGTCTTCAAATAGTACTCTGTTTCTTGGTCAAAATATTGCATATTAGACTTCTACACTTTCTGGTCCAAAGCTCGGAGCACACCTTTCTTCCACCGCAATCGTAAGTACAAGAGAATAGCAAAAGGTTGATACATAAGGTTGGCTTGGTAGAAAGAGCTGTCTATTTTTTTTTTTTTTTCATTATCTAAATTTTCAAACTTTATGTGTTTATTGCTTTTCTTGTATGCATGTGTTGCTTGGCCAATTGAAAATGGACGTTTTGACAATTGAGATAGCAAAATGGGCAACAACAAAATTTATTGCAGGGTTCCTTTTCCACACTGCGACAACCTTATGGATCAACCTTAGAATAGCATCTCCAAATGACCTCTCTCTCTCTCTCTCTCTGGGCACTGTCAGCTGTTCTTTTCTTCTTCTTAGTGAGTCGTAGCCGTCTAGATAATTTTGGTCGAGTCCAATAAAGCACGCCACTCGTTTCTATTGCCAATTGGAAACACGAAGGAAGTCTGAGTTGCTCTCCACCTGATGTTCCAAACGCATTGTAGTTGTCGCTTTTCTGTTGGCTTTAGCGGGTTTCGAAAGAAATTACTGTCAGCTGTTACTTCACAAAAATCATGTACATACATATATGAGAATCAGCATTTTTATCCACTCGTGTAACTTTTTCAAGCGAAGCATTTTTTACATATACACATTTTAACCTCTCTGCTGTCATATGAAATGACAGTAAAAGAAGATCACTGTCAATATGATTTTCATTTGTCCAATCAAATTTCCATGAAATCACAGAGTACTATGTATACTAATAAATTGAATTGATGGCATCCGTTGTCGGTTGATAGGCCAAAAATATAGGAGCTATATTTTACACGAGTATGGAATTATATGTATGTTCTACATAAACACACACACACACAATATTCTCTACAAACAAAATAACAACACAAACAAACACAGCAAGAACAACAATAAAAGCTGTTCTAGTTGCTTTGGTGACCATGACCTCTGCTCTAGCACATTTGTACCAATATGTAGCAATGTGATTGGTTAGCAACAAGTGTAGGCACACGCATATAGAGTGGCACGAGGCGCCCAAATCAAATTACATACCAATCAATAATTTGCAGTCGCAGCATTGTTCAATTGCCAAGAAAGGCAAAAAAGTAAAACTTAATTTTCTATGATCATGAAAAATCGCTAACTTTCTGAGGAAAAGAAAAAAATGGCTGCGAGCAATTGATGAAATTCAATAAAACAGTAAGATGACGTTGTTGTTGTTGGTATTGACGTAGTCTAGGACAGATGTTTGGTATCTATCATAGAAAAAAGTAGTAATTTAATCAGACCTGGGTAATATCAAGTACCAGTACGACTTGTGACAAGTACATTTTAAAAGAATTGTACTAGTACTGGTACTTGCATTCCCAAAGTACTAGTACAAGTACAATTTTTCAATTCTTTTCAAGTACTTTCAATTCTTTTCAATTACTTTGAAGTATTTGCTAAAACTTCAATTCTTTTTCAATTCCTTGTACTTGTACTTGTACTTGTACTAGTACTTGAATATTCTGAAAGTACTTAGTACGGACTCATTACTTCAAGATCAAAATATAAAGTATTTAAGTACGTAATAGTCCAATTACTACTCAGTATTACCCAGGTATGAATTTAATTTCGAATATACATATGTATGTAATTCTTTTGGCAAGCATGAAAGTTTGCATTTCTCTTGCTGTCACGCACACGCAAGTGAAAACGAATCTACTCACGTACACATGTGCATATACACACATATCGCCGTTTAAACTTCATAACCACATAAGTGGGACTTTCATAAACGCCCAAGCCACCTTTGTGCCAAAATTTAATTTGATCTCTGGACGACCAATTCTACAACTTCAGAGCAGCTGAAAAGGACATTACAAGGAAATATAGAGCTTCCCAGGCACCCCAAAGACCGAATTTATGCCATGGATTGATAGAGCTGGGCGCCAAGAGTTAAAGTTTGGCGAATCTCAAACTTGGCATAGGCGATATGAAAGTTTCACTTAGGCGATTGTGAAGCTTAAACGACGATATAAAGAAATTTTCTGTCGTTCATTCACTCAATTACACAATAGCGTCGAGAACAGCTTTCAACGTCCTTAAAACTACAAAGGATGCTTATACCGCCACACTTAGCTCAACGTCTTTGTAGTACATACATATGTTTGTATGTAGTTACCCAAAATTTTGGCTAAGACAGCGTTTTTGGCTGCACATGTTTCTAAAAGTGAATGAAGAGATTTTGGTATCTACATACTAACTCGTTTTCGATTTAGAACGAATTCGCAGTTAAACTTGCATCTCTTCGTAACTAAATCTCAATTAATGTTATAAGACCGTTTAAAACCCGTTTCTAGATATCACAGTACAGTTCATGCTTCTCATATTCCTATTCTTTGTGTTATCTTCTATTTTGGTAAGGGGAGAATTTAAGAGGAATTTAAGAGGACAATCCCATGACACATAGCATATTCACTGCTCTGTCATTCTCGAATGCCAACAGCAACGCCAACTTGCGCCTTTCATGAAACGTTTTCCATGCCAGCATACGCACACATGTTGACTAGCAACCGTGTCATTGAAAACGGAAGCGACGATTTCGTTTATTTGCTAGTATCTTTTACTTGCATTTTTATTACATTATTATTACATGAAAATTCGCCTCAATATTTTCTTGATTTTTCAGTTCGTTCGACTGACAAGTACAAGGCGAGGAGGCAGTGCTAAAATTACCCACCCTCACGAAATATATGTATGAACATTTTATGATTGCATTGGTTGCTGCGAATTTGCTTTTGTATTCCTTATTATCATTTTGCGAATTCGATTAACTTTTTTCATTGGCGCGGAAATGTCAGCTTCACTCGATGTGTCTATAGATTGCTTTAATTGCGATAAAAATAACGGATGTCATCTGTACTGTTTGCAAGAAATATGTAGTAAGTGAATTTTACCAAAAAGTTGAAAGATAAAAAGGAAAACAGCAATAACAGAAAACAAAATACTCGTACAAAAAAAAATTGACGAAAATAGTTATCAGTAACGTTAAGAGCAATATTATTTCGTGGTTGGGTATAAATCAGGGCCAAGATCTCAAAATTGGTGAAGATCATTAGTATGTTCAGCTGAAAGAGAGATAGAGTATACTAAAGTGGATATAGTCTATACTGAAGCCAAAATGGGTACATAAAAAGTTCAAGCATTTTCAGGGATTTATTTTCAAAGGTAGGAATTGAATCACTTCGCTTAAATATTAATCGAGAGTGGCACTTAATTAGGAATTGTTATTTCTCGCATATCTAATATGAATGCATCCTACCGGCATCGATAAATGTTTATGTTGATAATTAGTTTATTTGCAGCAATGCTCTCGAGTAAATAGTAGAAATTTCAAAAAAAAAAAAAAATACGCACAAATTCATATACAAACCTTAACACCATCATCACACGCCAACATTAGCACACTCCACTTTTTGGCCACAAATGCCCAGCCAAATCATGGCTCCTAATCAATTTACCACACATTTTGCCGATTTAATTGCAATTCAAGACACATGTATACGATGTATTGTGGAACGAATTTCCGTCATCAGTATGAACGAAACCAGATACTGAAGATGGCACAAAGCCGAAACCGGTTTATAACCAAATCAAACTTGACAAGGGATGACGGAAATTCGTTCCACAATACATCGCAATCCTACCCTGTCGGAAAAGCAAACAACAAAAAAGAAACACATGTATACAGCTGATGCAAATAAAATTGGCACAAAGTGCTTATTAGCTTTCTTTCACAGTCAAAAACAGAATTTATCGCCTTCAAATTCTGCTCAGTTTTTTGAAATCACTTCGAGTGAAGATTTAGAGCAGATATTTTTTTCAAGTCTTAAATTGTTTTTGGCACGACAGTCTTAAGTCTTAAATTGTTTGGGTACTAAAATCTTAAAAGTTTTTCTAAAAGAGGTCGCTCCATGCCAGCATTTCTCCTACAAAAATGCATTCCCTAAGAATACGATTTTAGTTAGAAGCGTAATCACTAATCGTGAATATGTTCGAAGAGAACGTCAGTAAAAATAGCTTTATTAAGGTTATGGTTTTTATTGGCACAAGTGTTACTTTGAAGTGCCTTATGCCAAACTTTTTTCAATTCATCCGAATTTATTTTATCATCACTGTATTTAAAGCAGGGACCCATAATAACTGTTATCGAAATATTTTTAGACAAAAAAGTCAGAATCAAAATATCGCCGTAGACAAAAAATTTTGATATTTCTGAAGTCCTCTCGACCTCCTCTCCAAGAATCAGACATGATTTTTATTTTTCTAACTTTTTCGGAAAAAGTCCGATATTAACTGTTAAAAGTTGACTTTTATTTTTACAGTCAAATAATAACAGTTAAAATGTGACTTTTATTTTTTCCGGCAAAAATAAAAGGCAATTTGAAATTACAAAGAGACCGTTAGCCCAACTAGGGTAAATTTGGTATCAATGGACTCGTCGTAAGTCCTAGATTCCAACGACATATAATACATGTATATACATACAATTATATACATATATTATGACCAAATATTTAATCTGCCAAAAATCAAAACGATTTCCTACAAAGTTAAAAGTTACACTTTGTTAGGCTAAAACTATTTGGTCTATAAGACTGTATGCTCAGAAGTTTTCTAAAAAAGAATTAAACTCTCAAAAAGAGCAAAGAATAAAAGGCAATTCGAAACTACAAGGAGGCCGTAAGCCCAACTAGAGTAAATTTGGTATCAATGGACTCGCAGTAAGCCGTGGATTCCAACGACATATGTATAATATATGTACAGTCTGTCAACTAGTTCCTTGCAAAATGAAAACAATTCAGAAATTTGTTTTCATACTAGTATTTGGTCAACAAAGATAACTTTTTAATTTTTTTTTTTTAAAGCTAATATTAAACTAAATATGTTTACAGTATTTAGGGCCAAAAAAATCCAAAACTTAAAGAATTGACCCAACAGAAAAAAACACAATATTTCAAAAAATTAGAAAAGACAAATTGTAAATTAATTCTTTGGAATTTTTTCACATGTGACAGAAAATGAAAAAAAGCAGACCTGATCGTTGAAATTTTGGTATGATGGCCACTCTTTGTAATTTCAAATTGCCTTTTATTTTTGCCGGAAAAAATAAAAGTCACATTTTAACTGTTATTATTTGACTGAAAAAATAAAAGTCAACTTTTAACAGTTATAGTCTGCCGAAAAAAATTAAAGTTAAACAAGTAAAAACGCGGCTGTCTTCGGCCGTACCGAAGACTTCATACCTTTCATGAGTGGGGAAATGAAAAGTTACCTATGTATGTACATAGCCGGATTAAGTTAAATTTATAATTTTAATTCTGTGGGTTATTTATGGAAAGATTTATTAGAAAAAATGGTGTCTTGGCTATTTAAATAGAGGAGTTATACACCAAAATGTCCATATCTGAACAATCGGTTGTATGGGAGCTATATGTTATAATGGTCCGATCTTGACAATTTTCGGTAACCCCGTTTGGGCCCATATGGGTACAAATACTTAAAAATTTCACGCCGTTAGCTGTTAAAATGGAGGAGCTATACACCAAAATGTCCATATCTGAACAATCGGTTGCAGGAGAGCTATAGGTTATAGTGGTCCGATCTTAACAATTTTCGGTAATCCCGTTTGGGCCCATATGGGTACAAATACTTAAAAATTTCACGCCGTTAGCTGTTAAAATGGAGGAGTTATGCACCAAAATGTGTTTATCTGAACACTCGGTTGTAGGGGAGCTATAGGTTATAGTGGTCCGATCTTAACAATTTTCGGCAATCCCGTTTGGGTCCATATGGGTACAAATACTTCAAAATTTCAGGCCGTTAGCTGTTAAAATGGAGGAGCTATACACCAAAATGTGTATATATGAATAATCGGATGTTGTGGAACTATATGTTATAGTGGTCCGATCTTGACAATTTTCGGTAACCTTGTTTTGGCCAAAATGGGCACGTCTACTTCAAAGTTTCATGTCCTTAGCTGTTTAAATGGGGAAGTTATGCACAAATTACATCCAAAAATTTCATGTATATCTGAATAATCGGTTGTTTTCTATATGTTATAGTGGTCCGATTCGGCCGGTTCCGACAAATGATCAGCTGCATATAACAACATACCTGTATTCCGAATTTCATTCAGATATCTCAAAAACTGAGGGACTAGTTTGCGTTCACACAGACGGACGGACGGACAGACGGACATGACTTAATCGACTCAGCTCGTGATTCTGATCATATCGGTATATATTTTGGTGGGTCCCCCACGCTTCCTTCTGGTACTTTCGACAACAATTTTTTGGCACTAAGTTATAATACCATTTCATTCTCATGAAAGGTATAAAAATAACTTTTTGATCGTAACTTTTAT
The DNA here is from genome assembly GCA_960531455.1 of Urophora cardui. Taxonomy (NCBI): domain Eukaryota; kingdom Metazoa; phylum Arthropoda; class Insecta; order Diptera; family Tephritidae; genus Urophora; species Urophora cardui. The sequence continues at coordinate 30,344,573 of OY482672.1, read as the reverse complement.
CATAAAAGTCATAACTGGTTGGGTCCCTGATTATTGCTAACTACCTACGATGTACTCGTATGAAGACTTTACCTTTGACTTATATTGTAATATTTTACAGTTGTTGCCCTTGTTGTTGCTAGCATGTATTAATTACGTGTAATATTTATTGTTGTAGCTGCTGTTGTTGCTGTTGTTGCTGTTTAATACAAACATACTCGTAGATGAAAATTATTTGTGTATTGTGCGCGATTCTGGACATTCGATATCGTGCCTTAACATCATTCATTGTCTTCCAGCAAATTGTACTATGAATGAAATAATTGTTTGCGCTCCTTATTGTTATAGTTGTTGTTGTCACTACATATGAACGTATGTGGTGCGACTCTGACGGGCTGTTGCCTTTATTTTCGAGCATTTGGAACGAATTACATAGTCGTCTGGCGCATTTCGCTATTGTTTAATTTTATTGCTTATGGTTTGTTTCTTTGTTTGTTTGCTTGCCGTGTGTGTTGCGCGGAAATTTAATTACCAAAATTCGTATCCTGTCCGCATAAAGTCGTCTGAGGTGGCACAGCAAGCACATACTTGTTCATCTATACAGACATAAATACGCTTGCATGAACTTGCAAAGCTCGAGCTTTTATTTTATTTTATTTGATTTATTTCATCTATTTAATTTAGTACCTACTTTGCTTTGTTTATTTCTGATTGCTTTAATCTCTGGAGAGACATCGACTTTTAACACTGTTTGGCAAGAAAAGTGAAAGAATCAAATAAAATTTAATGTCTAACATTTGTTAATATTTTTTGCTTAATATTATGTACATACATATCGTCGCTATAGAAGAAAAAAGACGCAAAGTGTTTTGTTGAGGAAGAAAGACGCAAAGTTTTTTTCAAAGAAAGACGCATTAAAAATATTTTTCGAAAGAAGCGATTTTGAAGCAAAATCTGAAATAGGACGTTATTCAAACAATTTTAGGAATAGGGCGTTTTTGACACAATTTTTGAAATAAGGCGATCTTATTCTCAGCCGTCGATATGTACATAAAATGAATATGAAACCAAAAATTTCACAGGTTGCCTTCTGTGTATGATTAATACTCACAAATCGCTCTTGGCATAACAAGCTTATCTTATACTATTTTGAATTACATATGTCAATTATTCCACACATTGCTCTGCCTTTCAAGTTACTAAACATTGTATTAATATTCTTAAAAGCTTAAGAACTTAATCATTTCTCATTTCATTGAGCAAAAGGTAAAGCTGGCGCTAGCTGTGTTTTCCAACACAGAAATCAGCTCACCACTGTCAAACAGCATGCCCTTCAATTTGCTCCTTCTCTAACAACTACTTTCCATTTCATCTTCTCCCCATGCTTTTACTAACTAAACATACAGTTAAAAAAAAAATTTTGATGAGCATAACTTTTTTCATGAAATATTTAATTCATTTTTTTAATGTTTTTTTATTCTTTCTTTTCATTTTTTTTTTTTTTTTTTTTGCTGTTTCTACATACATGAATTTTCTATCAAAGTCCAACTTTTGTTTATTGATAAAATAAGCACTGCCAACATACATACCTATAGGTAACTAATTATTTATGCATGGTCACGTGCCATAATTTTTGTATAAATCGAACTCACAACTGATTTTATTACACCCTTTAATGTGACCAGACATTTTCACACTTTGCGCATATTAATGAATTTTCCTGTGGTTTTCCATTGATGGCTGTAGTAAATTGTTTTTTGTTAACTAGTTACATACATATTTATAAGTACAGTGTTTATTTTTGTATTTTTGATTATTTACATAATCGAAATAATGCAAAGCACTTGCAATGACTTATGTAAGTTTAAGGTTTTGGTTTGTGTTGGCTTTGCTGGATTTTACGATATTCTTGAACACACTTATAGGCTTGACAGACGGCAGTGATAATCCCGATTACCGCAACATTTAATTCGATTAAAATTTTACCCTGAGAGACGGCAAGTATTGCGGATTAACAAACAGCTGAAGGAATGTAGGCGCAGCAGCGAATTCAAAAGCTTCTTTTCTATTTCTAAAGGTAGAGCGTAATGTCAAAATCAAAGAAAATTCACATCATAGTCAATATGTAGGAATGGGCGAGTACCAAGCGAATTCAGATTTAAACCAAGGCAACAGTTTGACATTACACTCTACCAATTACAATAATAAAATACATTGCAAATTTCTGAATCCGCCAATGCGCCTACCTTCCTAGAGCTGCCTTGGATTCTTCTTTTTCATTACTTTCGCTCACAATAGAGATTTTTCGCCATAGATGTCATTACAAAATGCCCTAATCCGCCAAAATTTTGAAGATTAACTCAAGGCATATTCCGGATTACATCCAGTTAATTATCAAGATAACTCCGAATTAGCTAGATATTCCGGATTATCGCTACCGTCTGTCAATGCTATTAGACAGACATTTGAGAGAATCTTGGACATAACATGATGCTCTTAAATGCTTATTTTTTTAATTTTTCAAGCTGCACTTTTTAGTTGATCTTTTGTCTTCTAGGCAAGATCTTACCTGTTGATCTGAAAATTGTTTCTCAATGGTGGTTTTGAAATCCACTCCAAGCGAATTCGGTCACTCCTTTCCCAAGAATGGCCGGCAGTTTTTGATGCTGTACAAATAAGCCCTTAGTTGGCTGCTTGTTGTGCGGCACGGGCCTATTTTGCTGGGCTAAATTGGAGTACGGAGCGCCATTCAATTACTTCTGTAACCAAAGATGCTAACCAGGAGGGGTGTTACGGTTAGTTGAAACCTTTTGGCTGTCTAAATACAACTACTGAGGTCGGCTAATGAACAATTGGCTATATCTCTAATATTTTGAGGCTCAAAACTGCCAAGGCTTTAGTGCTTAATGTGAGATAGCGCCGGACACTCACACAAGAAGTGAGCATCTAGTGCATAGGTCGGCAAAATTGTGTGTGTGTGTGTGTGTGTGAGATAGAGAGAGAGAGATTGTGTTGGTAAGAGTAGAGCAATTTGCTCTCCATTTTTGTATGATGATGTCTGATCTAGTGTAAAATGGGTGCTGCAAACGTGCAGCTTGTTTGCCGAATGACAATACTTCCGTAATAGAATTGAGGATGTTAAAAAATTATTTTCTTAATCAGCTTAGGGATTCTCTAGTTTTGTTTATGTTGTACTCCGATCAGGTTTATTTCGAGTGTGGCCATTTCCTTATATTTATCATTGATGCTTTGCTGTCAGGAGGCACTTGGTAAATAGTAGGATTTGATTACAAATTCTCGACTAGACCTTATAATACATCGGAGAGATGAAGAATTTAAAAGTAATTTTCAAAGACCGCATACAGTTTTTATATCTTTTACCAAGTTTTCAGGAATTTCACGGGATATAACTTTGAGTAGCGCCACTGTTTTAAAGGGTTCACATGAACCATTGTTCGTCCAGTGCCCAGCAATACATACGTACATACATACATATATTTATGCGCGGCTAACCCTGTTATGCACACACTTTGCTCTAAGTACTCTAACTACTGGTGCTGCTAAAGCGCGCGCATGCCCAATGGACTTTTGGCCGCCTGCCAATCGCATAAAGCAAAAAAAAAAGAAGTCCATGACGGCGGCACATTCTTCAATAGGAAGTTTCTGCAGAAACCAGTCACCAGTTACCAGTCACCGCCGCACTGCGACTTGCTTATGGTATCAAAATAAAAACAAAACATTGGTCATCTATGTATGTACGGGTATGTGGGTATGTAGTTGTAATCCGCCGACCCCTGCGAAGGCGTCATGCGCCACGGCGGCATTCTACGAACTGTCTGTCATTAGCTTTTGTGCTGGTGGTGACAACGCGACGACCGAACATTTTTGCCACTCTTCGAATGTTGCACATATATAAGTACATACATGTGTATGAAAAAACTCCCTGCAAAAAATGCGATTAATCCGGGACGTGTCCGGGATCAATCGCAAAGGAGCATGCGACTAATACAATTTTACATCCATTTATATGGAGTGAATTGATCGCATTTGTTCGAGCATGTCCTATGAAGAGACTAATTGTTCAACTTGTATACCCGAACGGGTACCAATGTAGATTAATCACTAACATACCGAACGGGTACAAATGTAGATCAATCGCTTTCATCCCGAACGGGTACGAATGTAGATTAATCGCTTTCATCCCCAACGGGTACAAATGTAGATCAATCGCTTTCATCCCGAACGGGTACGAATGTAGATTAATCGCTTTCATCCCCAACGGGTACAAATGTAGATCAATCGCTTTCATCCCGAACGGGTACGAATGTAGATTAATCGCTTTCATCCCCAACGGGTACAAATGTAGATCAATCGCTTTCAGCACGAACGGGTACAAATGTAGATTTTTCCTTAAAAAATTGTAAATGTTCATGCATATTTAAATAAAGATTATGCAATGTTTGACTTTTGTAAAAAAATCTCAATAAATAAATTTAAAAAATTGTAAGTTTTGAGTATGCATTATATGAGCGTAATGTAAAGGATTTTTTCATAGGATATTTCGGCAACATTTTGTTAAAATTGTGGTTAAAAAAGGGTGTTCAATTCGTTTTACCGGTTGTTCTACAATTTTTTAAATAGATTGCATATTTTTGTAAAATGTCTAAATTTAAGGAATCTAGATTTGTACCCGTTCGGAATAAAAGCGATTAATCTACATTTATACCCGTTCGGGAACAATTGGTCTACAATTAGTCTACATTTATACCCGTACGGGAACAATTGGGGACTAATTGTGGACCGATTGTTCTCGAAAGAGATCAATCGAGCACAAATCTCTTTCGGGATTGATCGCACATTTTTTTACAGGGACTTTACTATTTTACATATACAGTGACTGAAATATCTAACTCGTCGTAGAGCGAATATTTTCCAGGTTCAACAATTATTTCTGCCAAAAGTCTTTCCTTATTCTTAAACTTTCTTTCCAAAAAATTTAAATTAAGACATGTTTACATTTTCCTTTTTTACAATTTAAGTAACAAAAAATACTAGTGTACGAATACTTGTTTCATTCACTGTATACTTGTAAGTGCACCTTTTTGTAAGCACGTGAGTTATCCTTAAGTAATGTTAATTCATTAGCGTGGCATGCCTTTTTAACTCGAAATAGTAATGTGACCGCGTTAAGTGAACCTCTAAGTGTTTTACTGTGCCTAGTGTTGTTTTGGCGGATGGATGAATTGTTATACATTTTTTTCGTTTTTCTCTTCTTCTTGTTATTTAGCTGATTGGGGTGGTGCGCGCACGCACGCGCACTTTTAAGAAGTTCAATACAATACAAAACCAAAACAAAAACAAAGCATTGATGCATTTTACATGCAATGCTATAAATAAATTGCGCAAGCAAAATGCCATTGAATGCAACATAAAACGCAAATTACACAATATAAAATGGCTAAATAACTCAATAGCACTGCATTGGTGCAAGTTCATGAGCTAATAAAATGCGCAATGCAATGGACCGCCCACGAAGTTGGAGCAGACCTACTTAGTTGGTACTACAGGCCAAGTGGTAGGTATATGCGTTTAGCAAGGGTTAATATAGCAGACATTGATGTGGCGGATGCAGCATTTGGTATAAATAAAATAGCTGATCGTATTTCTAGAGATATTTAAGTGTCTTGGATAATTCTGGAATGTACATATGCAATTATGGTGAATCACGGTGTATCAAGAGTAGATACTTTGATTAGCACAAGCATGCCGTATGGAACATTCTATGAGCCAGTGACGAGCATCGAACATTTATTTTTATACTTAAGTATGAATATGTATGCATATTTCCTGCAATCTTATATGTTTTCTCGATATGGGCCGATGTCCAACTGGTAGCATATATGCCGTCTAGAGACATTCAAACTTGAGAAACCACCAATATTTACAATCAGGGCATATACTCAAGCAGAATATGGGGAAAGAAGCAAAGCCGCCTAATGTGGCAGAAGTGTTGAGAAACCTTATTGAAAGGCGAATGAGCGATAGCGTATACGATTTTTTACCACATCACTTTTACATATTATCTACTCCAATTTACAGATTTATGTTTTTAAAAGTACAAATTTCATACAAAAATATACATATCGACGCTTCCAAACAATACTGTACTAAGTCGACTTAGTACATTTTCCCGTTTTTAGCGTTTTCGAGTACTACGAGGCTTAATTTAGATACTGTCTAATTTTGGTATCAATCGGACAATCCAATCAAAAGTTATGAGCAAAAGTGTACATATAATACAACTCGAGATTTTTACAGAATAAAAACTTTGAGAGCTTGCCATGAAAAACCACGCAGCAAATTTTTATTTTTTCTTACGGTTTTATATAAAGTGTATCCTAACTTTGATATTGTCGAGTTTTGGTGTTGATCGTTCCATCCAAACAGAAGTTACAAGTGAAAATATACTTAGCATACAATCGAAGTTTCATATCAAGTTTCAACTTTGAGAGCTTCTCCTGCAAAACACAGTTTTCAGACTTAGTACAGTTTTGTTTGGAAGCGTCGATATGTATATATATTATATGTAAGTATTCACATGTTTGCCTTTGTATCCGATTTTTGCTCGATTGCATGTCACAAATTAGCAAAAGTGATCGATCGAGCGGCAATTTCACATGCAACAATTTTCATGTCGTTTTCTAAAAACAAAATTTTTTTTGCAAAAACAGCAAAAACGTAAATAAATAAATAAATCAATAAAAACATGAAAAATTACAAACCAAAGCATAACAACAAAAATGAAACATATTTGTTGTAAGCAATGCAATGGTGCATCGATCAATACGTGCGCAGAATGCGAATTATGTACGATGCGAAGTGCGCAATGTATGTGCCAGAATACATAATACGAGTACCTATGTACATACATAGCTTGGGATATATACACACAACAATATTTGACTATATATAAACATAACAGCATATGAATTTAAATTATGAAAAATGAAATACAATTTTAGAATAATTCAACACAGACTAAGTCACAGCTTTAATGAGTGATTGTATTTAAAAGAAAGAAATACACTAAAGTCTTTGACCAAACATTGAGAATATTCATAACGTAGAAAATACAATAAAAAACCAATTATTAAAATTAAAAGAGTGAACAACAAAATATGAATACCAAAAAAAAAAGAAGCTCATCTTATACTTTTTTTTTTGCGATTTGCAAAACTAAATTGAAATGAAAATTGGCATTCTTTTTGTTCTGTTTACGATATTCTTTAGACATTATGTTATGTTCAGACACAACCTTAATTGAACATTAAGAGCCTTCATTCAATTTTCAAGCCCAATGCTTCTCAATTTACCATATAAAAATTGACCAAGTTAATGCTTCATTAGAAATTAATGAGTTGTTAATGAAGAACAATTCTGCATGCAACCCTGTTAAAAGGCTTGTTTCATAAGTAAAATGAAATGTCATGAAAAGAGAAATGTGATTAGCGTCAGTGTCCACTAAACAGGTTGGTTCGTCAGATCAGCTGCATTCTTGTTCTTCTTCATCGCCTATCAAATTTGTTTTTATTTCTGCTTATTTTATACATGCATTCGTGTTTACGATTGGTAAAAATTGTGAGATGAATGTCAAATTATTTCGTCCTCCTTGCAATTTTGACATTTAGGTCACGAGAGTTTGATATTCAGCTCACGGCGTGTATGTGTGTATGTATCTTGAGCCGACCTGTTAAATGGGCCAAGTAAATTAAATATGTCTGAACACCAAATCTAAAGATGTTCAATCAACCCCAATTGACTTAATTAATTTTTATGTCTGAACATGATATTAGTTGGTGTTTTTTCTTCTAGTTGTATGTTCATTCATTTTGCACTTTTGTTATTATTGTGCACGCTTTTTCTCTCTTGGATCACACACAGTGCGTGATCTGGAGCGAGTTCGCTAATTGGAGCTGCATAATGAACATAATCGAATGGAATCGATTCAACGTGAGTATACATACGTATGTACACCCCAGTGCAAAAATGACTTATATTATTTGCTAGCGCAAAAACGAACTTTCGTACAAACAAAAAACGCGAAAACTTGAAGCGCAAAAACATGCCGACAAAACTTTTTATGTCGTTTTTGCCCTTTTATCTAGATACATTTCATGTGGGTTCGATAACAGCCCCCTGCGGAAGTGAAACCCCCTTTTACCCCCCTTACTTTTCATATATATGTATATGAAATTAAAGGGAATCAAAATACCTATCGGATGGTATAAAATATTCGAAATCGGTTTAGTAGTTTTTAAGTAATTGCAATTTAAAAATTGCATAATATAAACTTTGACCCTTAATAACTTTTGTTGTTGTTGTTTCCAAAAAAAACTCACTTTAATACTCAGCTTGGCCATCTTTATCAATCCTCATGCTTCGTTTTTTGATTTTATAATTTTAAAAATTTCATATTTGACCAGATCGTGCTTATGGCTTTCAATTTTGCGGGGCTGGGGGCAGTTCAAAACGTCATCCTATCGCCATAAAATTATGCGGGCTTCATTAACTCGTATAAAGGCAACTTTTCATTGCTGGTACGTTCAAAAAAAGAACAAAAAAAATGTTCATATATTTTCACTCCACCATGTATGTATGCATAAATGTAATTATTTACCCAGCAAACAGACTGGTAAGCCTAAGCTGAAGCTAAGTTGTTAAACTGGAATACACTGGCAGTGCTGCTTGCACTTATTCTCTCTGCTCCAATTGTTTTAATACTTCATTTTAAGGTGCAGTGAAATAACGCCCGTGGAATTAACGCCCGCGGGCGTTTTTTCCTTTCTTGAAAAAGAAATTTACTTACTTAGAGACCTTGAAAATTGTTAGTAATAAATGATTGTAGAAATTTACTGAAGCTTTGTTTATTTTGATTGAGTATTTGAATATTTAGAAGGGGATTTAAAAAAAATTGAAAGAATCGAAAAATTGGAATTAAAAATCGCGCGATTTTTAATTCCAATTTTTCGCCTGCTGCGCTTTTTCCAATAATAATACACCATATTTAAGAAAAAAAACGAAAAATTGGAATTAAAAATCGCACGATTTTTTATTCCAATTTTTCACCTGTGGCGCTTTTTCCAACAATAATACACCATATTTAAAAAAAAAAAAACGAAAAATTGGAATTAAAAATCGCGCGATTTTTTATTCCAATTTTTCGCCTGCGGCGCTTTTTTCCCTAATACACCATATTTAAAAAAAAGCCCATCTGCGGGCTTAATTGCCCTTCCGAAAGAGAAATAAAGCCCGTGGATCAAACGTAATAACGCCCGCGGGAATTATTTCTTTTTCAAGAAAGGAAAAAACGCCCGCGGGTGTTATGTCCTTTTTGGAAATAACGCCCGCGGGCGTTAATTCCACGGGCGTTATTTCACTGCACCTCATTTTAACATATCCCAAACAGAGAGAAAGTGAAATGAGTTTTTATGAGCAAAGTACAATGTGTGGCGAGCGTAAAAATTGCGTAATGTCGCCTCAGTTCATTTTCAACTGACATTCCATGAAGTGTTAAGTGATTAAGTGCGCGCGCTTATCTCATTCCGAGATGAATAACAAGGTTTCAACACTAGCAGAAATATATATATTTTTTTTTATTAAATTTCAGCAGTATGCAGCTAAACAAAAAACACCTTATTATTAAAACACCACATACATATGGTCAGACTTTGAGGCCATAATAAGACCTTAAATAAGCCTTATTTCGCATGCGGATAAGCCTTATCAATAAGGTGTGCTCTCAGAGAGAGAGAGGGAAAGAGAGAGAGATAGAGAGACAGTATTTCTTATGGCCTGATGACATCAACACAGGAAAATCAGACCTATTTTTAGCCTTTGCCCATATAACTTAGCTTCCCTTAAAATTTGCAGGCCTTATTTCGTAAGCCTTTAAATCTTGTGTTATGCCTCAGACACACATGTGGTATGAATATTATAATATCAATACTATGATTTGGCTTTACTATGAAAATTTTCAATTAAACTACAATATGAGAGTGACACATATGTGGTATAGATCGCAATATTTGAACTATACTACGATGTGTGTCTCTAGCATAATTCTTAAATAAGGCGTAGATTTTTTGCTGGGTATATATTTATTTTATTTATTTATTTAATAAATTTACCTACATAATACAATTATACAAGTAAATCTTACATCTAAGCAACTGACAACAGTGGTCTTCGGCCTAATAATAATATTAAGTAATCTGATAGAAATTATTAAATTAAGAAAAAGATGTTACACTTTTAAAAATAAGTATTGTGTTCTTGATGCTGTCTGGATTTACATTTTTTAGCAACTTCGGAAGGCAAATTTCATTAAAAAGGGCAATCTGCGTATTGTTTACTATGTTACAATGATATATAAGATGCTCAAACGTGAGTGTATTGCTGGAACAGAGGGGGCAAATTGGTGGCGGTGTCCTCTCCATTATGTGTTTGTGCGTAAGTCGTGTGTGACCAAGTCTCAGGCGTATATATTTTTTGAGATCACTTCTTGAAAAATTGTATGGATATGTTATGGCTATTCCTCCTTTATTAAAAAGCTTGTATCCATTGGTGCAATAGTTCCAGTCTAATTCTGTATAAAACATTTAAAGAAATTGCAGACTGCTGACATTTTTTGCTCGTCGCATAGAATTATGTATTTAGTAAAATAAATCAGTTGTAATGTACATATATAATAAGGCTTCAAAAGAAGCGAAGAATTATAGCTTTTTAAACAACTATAGACATTTAATTAGCATATGCTGGGAAGCATTCTAATGGCAAAAACTCGTGCTGAGATTTACTGTCGTATATGTATGTGTCGACAGTTTCGTAACTTTTCTGTCAGACCAGCACATCCAATCAACACAATATCGACAATGTAAGCAAACATTTTTTGATGTGTAAACATCTTTGCTGTAGCTACGAGTGATTTCGAAAAACAGGTAAAGTTTACGCGTAAACATGTAAATGCGTAAATGCGTAAACCGTAAATGACTTTGGCATTGTCGGTGGTAGGTAGGTAGCTAGGCATGTACTTACAAATGCTTGCATGCATAGTCGTGCAAATGCAAATATCAGCAACGAAGCGAAGCGAAGTTGTTGTTGTTGGTTTCTGCAACAATGCGACAAATAGGCAAAATAAAAAGGACCAACCTGTTTGAACATGTATGCAAATGTATGGATATGCATTTTTCTGAGCAATATTGGTATCAAATGAAAGGTTTTGAGCAAGACTTCGATATGAAGCTCTTTTCATTGTGACCCCTAGACAGGGTCTCCAGATATGCGTCAAAACGAGGACCCGGATGATCCTTGAATGTTTCTGAGCAAAATTGTTCTCAAATGAAAGGTTTTGAGGAAGGCTTCTACAGAGAGCTCTACTCTTTATGATTCCTAGGTCGGGTCCCGAGATATACATAGGTCAAAACGAGGACCCGGATGATCCTTGAATGTTTCTGAGCAATATTGGTATCAAATGAAAGGTTTTGAGAAGGCCTTCTACAGGGAGCTCTCTTCTTTATGGTTCCTAGGTCGGGTCCGGAGATATGTTTCAAAACGAGGACCCGGATGATCTTCCATGTTTCTGAGCAATATTGGTATCAAATGAAAGGTTTTGATCAAGGCTTTTACAGCGAGCTCTACTCCTTATGAGTCCTAGGTCGGGTCCCGAGACATGGGTCAAAAAGAGGACCCGGATGATCCTTGAATGTTTCTGAGCAATATTGGTATCTAATGAAAGGTTTCGAGCAAGCCTTCTACAGGGAGTTTTATTCTTTATGGTTCCTAGGTCGGGTCCGGAGATATGGATCAAAACGAGGACCCGGATGATCTTGGATATTTCTGAGCAATATTGGTATCTACTGAAAGGTTTTGAGCTGGCCTTCTACAGGGAGCTCTATTCTTTATGATTCCTAGGCCGGGTCTCCGGATGATCCTTGAATATTTCTGAGCAATATTGGTATCAAATGAAAGGTTTTGAGCAGGACTTCAACACGGAGTCCCGAGATATGGGTCAAACGTGGACCCGAATGAGTTTGCACAAAAACACAAAAATAAAAATCAAAAATTAAAAATCAAAAATCAAAAACCAAACAACAAAACAAACAAAAACAACAAAATGTAGCAGTGACAATGACAACAAAAAATTTTAAAAACGATAGTCGCATTTTAATTAAAGGAACAAGGGAAAGGGAATAAAAATTCGATTTCGAAACTGTTTACACATCAATGTTCATGAGTACTCGTTACTCACGCTTTCTGTTTTTTTTTTTTTATAATTTGAACGCTAAACGAAACATAACGATAAAAATAACTTCAACGTATAAACCACTAAACCTATCTAAAGTGAAATTGAGGACAGACTAGTAATTGTTGTTGTTTTTTTTTTTTGCGTAAATTTCACAGCGGTTCTTAGACGTAAAAAAATTGATAAAACAACAAGTAATGAAAAACATATAAAATTCAAATGAGCTAAAATTAAAAAAGAAAGAAAGAACTTAAAAAAATTTTATGATATTAACAAATTGACCCAATTTTTTTAGCAAAATGTTTCATTCTTTTCTAACATATGTATGTATGTATTTGCAAATGTTAATAGGGGCATTTCAGTTATTACATCTGGGTCTGGGTTAAGATAAATTTTTACTGAAACAATCCGGCTCATAATGAAAATTGGCTGCACTTGAAAAGAAATAAAAAGAAGAAGAAACATATACAACATATACCCAGCAGTAAAAATCTGAAATGAATCCTTTATGAATCCCTGATGAAATTCATCATGAGGAGGCATCAGTGAATGCTTTCATATAAAGGCTGCTGAATTTTTTCAAATAAATGGTTTGCTTTCCTCATGCCTATATGACTCCGTTCGGAGCCGGCATAAAACTGTCCAATGGTAGGAAAAACAAAAGGAGCACACCTCGAATTGGGAGAGAAGCTCGGCCATAAAATTCGTGAGAGTTATAATAGCGCAAAAACAATTCTTCTGTACATTGAAAAGAGACAAATACTGCCTCAAAAACTATTTTATTGACTTTAAACTTCAAACTAAATGAAAATAACGATTTCAAAAATTATCTTTTTGGAAATTTGAATTTAAATTACTGAAATAAATTATGAAACTCAAATGGCGGGATAGCTATGTATTCCATGTTATAAGGAGAAGCCAGTGCGCAGTATCTGGTTTAATCGAGCTGAAATCTTTAGGCGCATTTCAGTTATTACATCTGGGTCTGGGTCAAGATAAATTTTTACTGAAACAATCCGGATCATAATGAAATTTGGCTGCACTTGAAAAGAAGTAAAAAGAAGAAGAAATATCAACAAACCATTTGTGATTTGAGAAAGTAAAAGAAAACAAAATAAAAAATCATGGATCAAGAATTGAGGCAAATTTATATATAATTTAATTATATGACCTTTATACTCATATTTTATGTGTTGCTTCCATAATTTGTTTTGTTTTTTCACGGCGTCTGAATGAAAAATATGGCCGACAGCTGCTTGTGTATATACATATACAAACATATACCCCGCAGTAAAAATCTTAAATGAATCCTTTATGAATCACTGATGAAATTCATCTGAGGAGGCATCAGTGAATACTTTCATATAAAGGCTGCTGAATTTTTTCAAATAAATGGTTTGCTTTCCTTATGCCTATATGACACTACGTTTTTTCTCTGGTATTTTTGGTTTGGAAAACCCACCGAAAGTCAAAATACAAAAACAATTCTTCTGTACGTTGAAAAGAGATAAATACTCCCTCAAAAACAATTTGATTGACATTAAACTTCAAACTAAATGAAAATAATAGTTATTTCAAAAATTATTTTTTTGGAAATTTGAATTTAAATTACTGAAATAAATTATGAAACTCAAATGGCGGGATAGCTATGTATTCCATGTTATAAGGAGAAGCCAGTGCGCAGTATATTTTTTCTTCCGGACTTCTTTCCCCTTACGGCCAAAGCAGAAGCTTACAAGAGGCAAATTTAAAATTTGTATTTCCATATATTTTTTATTTTAAATATAATTTATTTTATAGTTGTTGTTGAAAAATTTGTCAGAAAACCTGCCGAATGTCAAAAAACCTACCGAAATACAAGCTGGCTCGTTGGTTTTTAACCGCCTAGATGGTATTTTGTTGGTATTTCGTTTGGTTTTTTCAATATAGCTTGCTCGCTTGCACCAACGCAAAACGATAGTGATGAATATTCAACAAAGAATCATCAATGATTATTTAGCAGTGAAACAAATTTACTGCAGGGTATATGTATATATATGTATACATACAAAATGTCACTTTTCAGTTCTGCCAAATCAAAAAAGCACTGTGCTGCCAAATCAACACTGAAAAAAGAAATCGAACAGGGCGGATCATAAATTGAACCAGCAATTTATCTGGTTTAATCGAGCTGAAATCGTTGTTGTTGCATTTACATGCAAAAATTTTTATCTGGGTTAGGATCACCGTATGTGAAACACGGCTAATTTGTTACTTAAATAGCTAAACAATAAATAGGTTGTAACATGAGCATATTGGCAAAATTGTAAACGAATAACAAGAAAGATAAGTATGTATGTATATTTAAATTGAAACGTCATTTATGCATGTAAGTAAATAAAACAAAAGCTTCTTGTACCGCAGCAGACGTAGCAGCTCTCAGCATGGCGAGTGGTAAAAATGAGATAAAAATGTTTTATGGGCGCTGATGTACATACCTACCAGGCGCGGATCCAGGATTTCAGCAAGGGGGGGGTTTTGAAAATTTCTTTTTTTGGAAGATGTTTTTTAAGGGCAGACGCTGGTGAAAATATGGACTAATACCACCTACTATTATTATTCTATATACTAGTTGCGCCTTTCCCGGACCTTAAAAATACCAAACTCAAAACCCTCCAAATTAACAATATGTATGTCATCACATAAAGTGCAGGAGATTTCAATTGAAGTTCTAAATAACATGTCTAACGTATGTATGTATATTTTTGCATTGGTACATGCGAATGAGTATCGTATGGTATTGGTGGGAAATTGATCATCAATTTCACTTACCCTTGCATTTAAAGCCAAAATAAATAAGAATATATGCATGTAGTACTTTTTGGTTATATTTATATTTTTAATAGAGTTTTTACTTTATTGAAGTTCTTGTGTTTATATACTCAAATTTTTAAAAGATTAAATTAAACAAGAATTGCGAAATGCCTCTGAAAAAGGCAATTTCTCCAACGATTCAGACATTTCTGACCAAATTAATTCTGTACAATCCCGATAAAAATAGGGATAATGCCTATATGAAACTACATTTTTTCCTTGGTTTTTTTGGTTTGGAAAAGCCACCTGAAGTCAAAATACAAAAACAATTCTCCTGTAGGTTGAAAAGAGACAAATACTCACTCAAAAGCAATTTGATTGACATTAAACTTCAAACTAAATCAAAATAATACATATTTATTTCAAAATTAATTTTTTTGGAAATTTTAATTTAAATTACTGAAATAAAAAGTTATGAAACCCAAAGGGAAGGATAGCTGTGTATTCCATGTTATAAAGGGAAGCCAGTAATATAATTTTTCTTCCGGACTTCTTCTTTACCCTTGCGGCCAAAGCAGAAGCTTACAAGTGGCAAATTTAAAATTTGTATTTCCATATACATACATATTTTTTATTTTAAATATAATTTATTTTCTAGTTGTCAAATTGAAACAATTGTAAGAAAAAATGACCGAATGCCAAAAAACCTACCTTGGTTTTTTTCAATATAGCTTGCTCGCTTGCACCAACGCAAAACTCTATTTGACCATCTCCTTCACACAAAAAACCTGGTAGAATACCAAAAAAAAAAAACGTATCTAGTGTCATATGGGCTTAAGAAAGAAAAGAAAATAAATTTGCGCTTTGGCAATTTACGAATAGCATTTGACAAATTTTATTTTATGCACGTGCGTCCAAAGGTACCTACATGAACTTTTTTCGCATGTAGGTACATATTTTGGATGTTATGTGGTGTGCCCAGTATACATGAATAAAATATATATTTTTTTATTCATTTTTAAATATTTTTTTAATTTTTAAATAAATAAAAAAAAACAAAAAAAAAATACCAACCGCAGGCAGGATTCGAACCGCGATCGACAAAATGCGAATCAAAGGCGCTACAGCTACGCCAACGAGCCATTTACATTGTGCATGTCAAACGCTGTACTTTAATTGTATTTCTTTCAACTACCTACTATGCTCGCATCTTTTTCGATGGACGACAAGTGCGAAATTGTCTTTTCACACATATATATATGTGCATATAAAATATAATCTGAAAATAAATGAAAATAAATGGCAAGTTTTTTTCTTTGGACAGCTAAACCCATCCAACCATTGCTTTTGGAATGATAGAGTTTTCCTTGATCAGTTTGGGAAATTTGGGCGCAGAAGCTATAAATGCATTAATTTGGGATCTATGATAAACCAAAAGGGGGGGGGGGGTTTGAACCCCCAAAACCCCCCCCGTGGATCCGCCACTGATACCTACATACATACATATGTATGTACAATGTTGAAGCGTAGCAAAGTTTTTTTGGTTTCTTTACAACAATTAATCATTGAAATAAACAAATATTTACATACAATAACAACAGGTAAATAATAGACTTAGCAACGAAAGAGTTCTTCATAAGCCAATTGATCAATTAGCGCGGAGCTATGTACATACATAGGTTTTGTACTTTAAATAATTTTTATGGAGCAAATGTTTTCCAAAATAAAAAATGCTTTATGCGAATTCTGAAAAAACATTAACTCTTTTTGGGCTAAAAACAAACAAAGCAACTGTCATGTGTAGTTTTCAGGGATCATCATGAAACAACCCGGCCGTTATATAAAAGCGCAATTATTATTATTAGATTATAATAGAAAATATATTGATAGGATACTATTATAGCCGTTATTTTGCCTTACCGTTTTATGAATATAAAATAGTGGTTGCCACTTGCTTCAAATACAATCCATTTCTTTCGCAGCAAGCGCTAACCCATAAACTTCCATAAAAAACACTCCATAAAAATATGTGTTACACTAAAGTAGCCAAGGCAATATTACACATGCACGAACAATTATTCACGAATATATGTATGTACATATGTTTAAGCTCAAGAGGAGAACGTTAGCGACTAATAAAAATCCATCACTCGAACGCCACGGCACGTACAACTTATTATGATTGTGCTGCGATGATGTGATGTGATGTGATGTTAATCGCATTTGATGTGATATTCATTTGTTTTAAGTATGATGGATGTCTGCCTTAATTTTTATACTCAGCTGTACTAGTACACAGAGTATTATAGTTTTAATCACATAACGGTGGATTGTAACAGAATGAAATAATCGAGATAGATATAGACTTATATATATCAAAATGATCAGGGTGAAAGGAGAAATCGATTGAGCCATGTCCGTCCGTCCGTCTGTCCGTCTGTCCGTCCGTCCGTCTGTAAACACTCTAACTCGCGCAAAAATTGAGATATTTTGATGAAATTTGAAATGCAAGTTGGTATCGACACTGGGACGGTTGGTATTGAAAATGGGCGAAATCGGACCATGACCACGCCCACTTTTCCTATATAGAAAAAATCGGAAATTTGGTATCTCAGCCACTAATATAGCTAGAGTGATGAAATTTTACCCACGTGTTGAGCTCAGGCCCCTAAGAAGAAATTTGATGGAATTTTGGAAAATGGGCGGTGCCACGCCCACTTATTAAGGAGCAAACATTGAAAGCTTTATGAGTCATAACTCAGAAACTGTTGAAGATATATCGATGAAATTTGGTACGCGTGATATACTTACTTAGGCAAATGTTTGGACGAAAAATTGTCAAAATCGGTTGACGGCCACGCCCACTTTTATATATGGGTATTATAAAGTGACCTAACAAAAACATTTTAAGCGATATCTCTGTCAAATATAAAGATAATTCATTGAAATTTTGTGGCAAGAGTTCCACAATAGACCGGAAACAAAAAATAGACAAATTTTGGAAAATGGGCGTGGCACCGCCTCTTTTTAGACAAAGGAATATATTGAGATATTATGACGAAACTTGGTTTATACACTTTTATAACTTGTGTTAATAGACACGTAAAAATTTATTGAAATCGGTTTATGGCCACGCCTACTTTTTAACAAAGATATTTCTGGGAATTTGTAACGTGACATCTCTGTAAGGAGAAGTCATAAAGGAATGAAATTTTGCACAAAGAATAATATTCATATGCTTAGTTGGATGACTGATCAAAATTTTGAAAATGGGCGCGGCTACGCCTACGCTTTTTCATGGCAGAAATACACTCGGAGGGTATGCCGCCCACTGCCGAGATGTGACCGCTGCTCTTAAAAAACCCAATAATTGGATTTTTACTAATTAGAAAAATTGTTTTGGTGTTTGGCTCGGACCGTGGTTTGAACCCGAGACCTCTGGTATAGCAGGCGAGCACTCTACCCACTGCAGTGATATGATGGTTTCTAAAAAGTTAATTCTATTTTATTATTTGTTTATCCCAAAAGCACATTTAGTTTCTTATATGGCTTGAGCAACTTACTTACAACTTAAAGCATTACAATTTGCAACTTTTCACCAAATCAAATACTTGCCAATATTCTTTAGGAAAGCATCTACTCTTTCAACTGAAACAATCAATATAAACTCTCTTTGAATCTACCGCCCTAATTTCTAGAATGCTAATTGAATATATAGACATTATAACATACATACATATAAGCATACAAACCGACAAATGCACAAAGCAAAGTTCTAATAAGAAGTTTAGAGTGCTTAATTCGGAACGGTCTATGCAAGTATTGGCTATGCCGGTATACTTTTGTCGGCTGCGGCATTCAAAGATAGATAAGCTAAAGAAATTTGCAGTAAACTTAAAAATAATTAACATGCATTTGTATGTATAATTATGTATTTATACAGATATCTACATTTGTACATACATATATCGGGAAATGTTAATTCATCCATGTAAGCCACTACTGTAGCTAAGCGGAAATTCGATTTGCTATTCGCGTTAAATAGCCTCAAAAATCTAAAGCGAACTTAGAGGTTAGCGATTTTGATTGAAGTTTTAAGCAAATCGATGAGCATTCTTTATTCTCACATAAATATTTTTTTTATCACATAAGTATGATGGTAAGGATTAGTTTATTATGATTGTGAAGTGTAGTAATTATACTGTGTAATTGTTGTTGTTCCATCTGCAGCATTGCAGCATCTCTTTATACTGCCGACTTGTTCTGTTGTTAAATATTTTCATAGCTCATGGAACATTGCTTTTTTGGAAAGCAATTTTCGAATGAAAATAAAGTAAACTCTTCAGCAGGTGCACCGCAAGCTGGTATATATTAGTTTAGCGAACTAAAACGTTTCTGTTACTAGACAGGAGTATAAAGCTCTTTAACAGAAAGCAGATCACTGACTCTTCCTGAGGCCGAACATAATTTTGAATCTACTAAAATTCAATTCTAAACATCCCGAGCACTCTTCAGGCAAATGGATCAAGTTGAGCATAGACGAATATTTGAGTATATTAAGTTTATTCAATTTTAATGATTAGTTGTCAAGCGTGCAGCTTTCATTCCTTCCAAGTGAGTATTTTATTTAGTGATGTCATTTATACAAATTTATTGTATATTTTTTACATGTCAAGTAGAAAAAAGAACGAGTGAGAGGCACTTACGGAAGGTTTGTATAGGAGGCTTTAACATATGGATGCTTAAGTAAATTATTTTTTATATGAAATGGGACAAATTTTAAAGCCTTACTTTTATCTTGCGAAAAATTTTTTCCTAGAAGGAGTTGATTTCAAGTTTTGAATATTTATTATCAGCTGATTCGTTTGCTTTCTCGAGAAAGAAGAAGCGCTGCGGATATTGTCAAGTTTTATACTACGCTTATAAATGTTCATTACCAGTTTATATATTTTTTTTTTAATTTATTTATTTATTTCAAACATACAACCATTGGTTAATTTACAATGTTAGAGCCTTAATTCTAGAAATCGTAATCCTAACATTAACAATATACTTATATCGATGAATACATACATATATTAAAAGGAAATAAAAGATGGGAAAATTACAAAAAATTGATAACAAAGCAGTGAAGAATGATACATATAAAGTGAAGAAATAGCTAAGGTTATACATCTCTAACATCTATCTTGCAGATGGCGTAGCAATTCCTTTTTAAAGTGCAGTGTGTTTTTTATGCTTTTCAACTTATGAGGCAGAGCATTCCAAAGACGGACAGTGAAAGCAAAGAATTGACGTTCTGTAACTAGGCAACTGAATTTCCTATTTGATATATTAAGTGACCGGCACGATTTAGTGAATTGAACGCGTTCATTAAGATACCTAGGCTCCTGAGTTGTAGTGATCTTATGGAGTAGTGTGAGACATTTAAATTTCAGGAAGTCATCCAGTGGGACAGATAACATTTGTTTGGCGAAAACAGAAATATGATCATGACGTTTGACACAATAGACATATCTGGCAATGTTGTTGTATAAGACACAGAGTTTACCACGGGACACACTATCGCAACTGGCGTACAGTTCACAACCATATAGCAAAGTTGGTAACAAAAGGGTTTTAGCTAAAATCAGTCGAGTTTTCACTGGTGTAAAATATTGAGTTGCCCATAAAGACCTAAGCAATCCATAAACCCTGCCAATTGCATAGGAAATGTGATCACTCCACGTCGGAGTCCTGTTAAAAATGACCCCTAAGTTTCTGGCAGTATCTACGAACTTTATCACAGAGTTGTTTAGTTTTATATCCTTACATTCGTCGGTTTTAAATGTCTTCTTATATATAGCAATGCACTGGGATTTCACTGGATTCAAGACTAGTCCATTATCACATGCCCACTTGCTTGATTAACTCAAGTACAAACACTTTGCTTTAGAATGTCTCTTAGCATTGCAGTCAAGCCAAAATTCCTTTTCAGCTTTTAATTTTTTAATTTAATAATACATAATTAATTAACAAAAAAAGTATGACAAGAAAGAAACTAACGGTATTTGGAGTTTTACAAAGCAACTCAGGTTCTCTATAAATATACATACAAACACACATACATATTTATATGTAAGTAAATACACTTGGATATACTTATGAAAGAGTTTTTTGTAGTGAAATTCAGTTTAATTTTAATTCAGCTCTATGTTCGTTCGTATATACATACATATGCATGCAGCTATGTGTCTATATATTGTAGCTTTACTCATAAACAAAATTTAACAGTTTCCCACAACAGCTTCCCACATTAAGTATTTCAAACGAGCAGAGATTTACGACTATAAACTGACCAAGCAACGGCGATTTAGAGAAACATATATGTTAATATATACTTACAACAAAAAAAAATCTACCACAAACCTAGTAAACTATTTATTTTTATTGTTTAAAACATTTAATTTATGTTCTTATATTATATTAACCATTTTTAAAACGCTAAACATAATTTTATGACAAACAAATTTGTGTATGCACTCGTGCGTGAAATTTCACCTACATATTAGTTTTAGAGTCTATAAAGAGTATACATATGTACATATATATTATGTATGTAGGTATACATAAAATAGTATAGCAAAGGTTGGCTACTTCATTTCTTTATTTTTTTACAAAAGCATTAAATGTCTTGTTAACAACAAGTCATTAACCCTAATTGAGACTTTTTATTATGCTGTGCAAACAAAAACTGGCAGCTCTTCATATGATAATACAAAAAAAATATTACTATGTTATATTGCACTAAAGATGTCGATGATAGCGTCTGGCACACTGTTCCGAACACATTATTTGTAGCAAATAAAAATTCGACAAAAGGCTCAAATGATTCTGATTATATTTTCTCCATTAATTTCTATGTACCATAAATTTAGCTTTTAATAAATAAATAAAAAAAATGTCTATGTACCAGACCATCATCAAACGGCAGATGGACTTTACTAACTATCGATTTGTCTTAAGTTGGCCAACAAACCATATTTTAGTAGCTAACCAGATAACACTTTATCTACTACACATAGACTTCATAAGCTCTCAAAATACGACATACATATATATCGTCGGTCTCCTGCCAGAAACACGAATGTGAAAATTTTTTTAAGTTCGATGTCTGCTCTTTATAGGGTATATATTGATATAAGAGCAATTAATATTTGTATATATGCTTATGTACATACAAGTACATATTATGTATGTATGTTTACACAAGAATTTATACAAATATAAATTGTAATTACATCAATATATACTCGATAAAGAGCAGACATCGTGCTTAAAAAAATTTTCACATTCGTGTTTCTGGCAGGAGACCGACGATATGTACATAAATACAAGAATTTCATGAAACTTGCAAATCTAAGACAAAACCCCATCCAAACACGCACATAACTAACAAACCCGCCTTAAGTTTAAGTTTCATTAATCCCAAAAGTCAACAAAACGTCAAAGTGTAACAAAACATAAACTTAAGTCAATAATAAATGAACACAACAAAACCTACAATACAATACAAATAATAACCTACAATACAATACAAATAATACAACTAGATTTGTTGTTGTTGTTTTACTTGTTACTTGTAGCTAGTGAAAATTGTAGCGATTTCGTGTCGAATCATTCACGCAGCAACGCAGCAACGCACCTTAGGGCAGCGTGTTCAAAATGTACCGGAAAGTTCTGATTACTTGTTGTAAGTAAACTTTATTGTTTTTTTTTTGTTTTGCTTTGTTATTTTTGCTACAGTTCCGTTTGTTGCCGTTGTTGTAAAGAGAAATTGTGTCACAAAAGTACTTGATTACGCGTACAGAATTTCTTTGGATTTGCAGGAAGTTTTATTTATTTTGCCACAAGGAAAACAACAAAACTTGAACTAAACAAGTTTGAATAAATAGTAAAGGGGAGCGTATGACATACATATAGAATACTTATGTATGTATATGTTATAAAAGTTGTCAAGCTTCTTTCTTTTTTAAGATAATACGTAAAGTTATTTCTATTGATCTTGTTAGCTGTCACCCACGATGTGCCTACTCAGCTAACGTTGGCGCATTGATGAGAACCGCTATGCGTGCATCCCCACTTTGACGGAATCAGCTGATTTCGTGACGTATTAAGATCTCATTCATACATTTTCGGTATTATAGTAATAAATAACTACATAATTTAAATAAAGAAGTGCCGCGTATGCTAATCTTAAATGTTATTCACCATGTCAAACATATTAGCGGCTCTTCAAGAGCGTAAAAGAAATCTTATTCATTCCGTTCTACAACTTTCAAGCCGGTAAAATACAGTTGATAACCTGTTAATCCAACCAAGGGCGTAGCCAGGATTTTATCCAGGGGGGGGCAAGCACATCAAATATTTGAAGCAGTCAAAAATCAATTTTTTTGCGACTAAAATCAAGCGTTGCTGTTCCGCTCTTAAATGTCAAAAATAATACTAATTTGTGAGTGCGACTACAGCAACACTGCTAATATAAAAATGACAACAACAACTATCAAATAAACCGGGTTGCGCAAAGTCAAAAAGTAGGAAAAAAACTACTAAAATACTACTATGTATAAAACAGCTGATCGGGTTGTTGTGTGCAAAATTATTCAAGTCGCTCATTTGGTGAAACCCAAAAGTAAGTTAACCTCAAATCTGGGCTAACTTAAGTCAAAACTTAGTTTTATACTGTTTTCAGACAGAAAATTAATGTAGTACAATACATTTATAATATAACAATAAATTCTTGTGTTTCACACACACTCAATTAACAAGGAGATGTCACTTTTCATTAAATAATTTGTTATTATTGACAAGAATTTTTTAATAAATAACCCCAGTAAACATTCGGAGTCATAAAAAAGTCAGAAAGGAATCGTAAACTGGAGCATTCACACTCATTATGAGCTAATTTTGGAGTCCGAAATGTATGTATTTCTGTTCTTAAGGTGGTCCCTTGATATGAGCCCAATTTCATATATTTTATGAGCCTGAATATGTAGTGAAACCAAAAAAAATGTCTTTTGTTTTTGCATTTTCCTTCCCCTAACCCAATTCCCTTCATCCCCTCTCCATTCACCCAGCTTATTCTCCTCTTCTCTCATTAGTTGCGTTCAGAAGTCGGAACTGTTGAGCAAAACTGTTGTGTAGATATCACTGAGCGGAAAGGGATATAATTTGCTCCTTCTGAACGAGCTGATACAGAAAATAAACAAACTATTATTATAATTACCTATCCACAACATAATCGGCAATAATTTCGCTACTTTGAAACATTTTTATCACATTAAAAAATTCATAAATATAGGTATTTATATATTTGTACATATGTCAAAATCGTAAGCACAAATGTTGTCCGAAGTGAGCCTAAAAAATTTATGATGAAAAAAAGTGTCCAAACTCACGTGTTAATCAGAAATACTCAACTTTGCCTTCAGAAGATAAAAACACAACTGTTGCGCAACCGTTGGGATTCTGAACACAACCATTGTGGGACATTCATTCCTTGCTTTATAGTGTTGTCTATTTGTATTCTCTTCCTGATGAACTTTAGTGATACTTTTATACCTACTTCCCATTTTTCGAATTACAATTATCATTTAAAATAAAACAAGAAAAAAAATTATAAAAAAATTTCTTTTAAGCTCATACATATTTCACACATGTTTGTGATTCATATCCGACTCCAAATTATGAGTGCTCTGAAAATGTTTGTTGGGATAATAAATTCATGCCAAACGAATTGACGGTTGACACTGAAAACTTCCAAATTAATAAAAACGAACTTACCTCCCAGAGTTGTATTGGATTTTTATTCGATTAAAAATTCAATTAATTAGTAATGGATCCATTACTAATTGAACTTCTGGATGGAAGATCGAGCTTCATTATCAACTTAATGAAGAAAATGTGGATATTTACTCCATTAACAGCCTGTGTGAAATCAGTATTAGCTTTAGTCACGCTGGTGAAACCGGGCCTTAGATTCTGCTTATCAATGCTAATGCTAAAATATGTAGTGAACTGTAGACACGAATTGAAACAAATCTCACTGTTTTATTTTGACATGTAAATTTCTGTACTATTCTCTGATGCCATTATAATGTTAAGCAGTACCTAGCCAGGGGGGGGCAGCTGCCCCCCCCTGCCCCCACCTGCCTACGCCCTTGAATCCAACAGTACTAGTTCAATTCAACTAAGTACCTACAGTTGATGAGACTATAAAAGTTAGGGCGACAGCAAGTACATTGCATCCACATGTGTGTATACATACCTGCATGTCAGTGGCGGCCCTACCATAATTCGGCTGGGCAAGCCTATGTATGAAGCATAGCCATTAGTAATCTGAAAGTCTGATTGCGATTCCGTCATTGATTTTGATTAAATTCGTTTTGTATATTTGGGTTGTTGTTTATATTCATAACGTATGAACTTCATACTATGAAACTAAAATTGTTTTCCTCCCGAAAGATAATTGTTTTTGGACATACAGTTGCCGGCATAGCCGTAAAAATGTACTGGAATAAATCGAGAAAATTGAGTTGATGTAAAATAATTAAGTTTGGATATACAATGGATAATATCGTCGGCCTCCGGCCAGAAACACGAATGTAAAATTTTTTTAAGTGCGATGTCTGCTCTTTATCGGGTATATATTGATGTAATAACAATTAATATTTGTATAAATGCTTGCGTAAACGTACATACATAATATTTGCGTGTATGTACATAAGTATATATTCAAATATTAATTGTTATTATATCAATATATACACGAATGCCAAAACCAGCTACCCATTCGCATACAAATTTGATATGAAAAATAAAAAAAGGGGTTTGTTATTTTTTTTTTTAATTTAACTCTGAAAAAAGCAATTGACTTCTCTTAGACTAAGCGATAAAATAAGCTGTGTTATTATGTTTTGAAAGCCTTATAAAAGCTCATGTGTGGAGCTGTTAAAGTATGCTCACTAGCCCAGGTTCTGTTGTGATTGGCTGTACAAACAAAGTGCACGTGACTGTTGTTGGTGGGCTAACGCGCGATCAGAACTTAAGTAGTAAACACATTCGATAGCTTAAATAGTAAACACATTTCAAGCGTAAAATAGCCTGATTTTAAAGAAATACGTAAAATGAAATGAACGAAAATATTTAGGCAGGCCGGGCTTTTCGGCTCGGCTTATATGAAGCATCCGCCATATGTGCAATTAACATATACATACATAAGTACCTTAGTTAGACATTGTATAATTGCATCGGTAACTTATAAATTTTTATAACTTTAATAAATTACCTAAAATTGCTATAATTTTAATTAAACGAATTTTTTCTTAAATGCCAAAATGCTCTCAAAAGACCAATAATACCTACTCACACATAGCATATTGTACTCGTACTAACAGAAATAAATATTTAGAACACATTAAAATTGTTGTCAGTTTCAAAAGTGAATTTGCGTGGTTTTTTTCTACAAAATTTCTTTTTAACAAAATAATGTTGGCAACATTACAACGCAATTTCATGTTTCAACTTATCACTTTGCCACTATTATTATTGGCTAATCCCATATTGGATGAATGGATTGAGCCAGACATTAGCAATATGAGCGTTATAATTGATAAAATTTTTGCCGAACAAAAAATTGAGCATATCGTGCTGGATTATGATTACAGAAAAAATAAAAATTGCTTGAGTGATGAAGATATCAAATCTATCGGCTACAACAAAACTATCACATTTGTGCGCGCCTACAGTAAGTGCAAACAAATTACATACACAGCAGATAGTGTGATGTTCATACTTTGTCTCTTACAACCGTTTGCACGAGAGTTCCTCGACCCAATGGTTGCATGTCTGGATGGGGCGCGCCACAGGCGAATACTTTTCATTTGGAATACACACATCCGCACAACCTCGATGATGCAACGCCGTGGTGAATTGCAAATGGAGCAACACAAACTCTTTAAATATTGCGCTGATATGCATTTGATCAATGTAATTAGCATCTATAAGGATTATCTCAGCGATGGGCATTTCTACACGTTCAGCTATTTTCCACAATTTCACGTGCAACGAAAATTGTTGGCATCGGCCGAATGTTTCCCAGATCGTCTAAAAAATATGATGGGTGCACCGCTGCGGGTATTCCCCACACTGTTGGAGCCATTCTCTTTCGTTTGGCGTGATCGCAATGGACAATTAAAATACGGTGGCATAACAATAAAAATATTAGAAATATTTGCAGCCAGAATGAATGCCACCCTAACCTATCCGGTTACGGCTGAGCCGGGCGAATATTTTTGGGGCATAGATTTTTTGAAAAATGATACAGTTGATATTTTGTCTGGTTTAGAATTGTATCTTGGTGATGATATAGCATTATCGAAAATGATTTTGAAAGTGGATTGGGTCATTATGTTGCCAATGCCTACAATAATAACGGATAGTGATTTTTTTTGGAATTTTTTCAATTCCATATCGGGTCTGTTGGTTTTGCTGCTCTTGCTTATATTCTCGCTATTATTAACACTGGAGGGTATGCTGTGGCAAAGACGCAACAACAAACGTCATAATATTTCGACGGGTTTCACATATTTTTCATGGATCTTTATAAATGTCGTGCTACGTAGCGTATTTGGTTTACCCTCGTGCAGTAATGTGTCTGTTGATAATGTCTCGACGACAATGAAGACTGTCAGACTTTTCAAACGTTTCATTTATATTTTACTTTTGATGAGTGGGCTTTTTGTGAGCAGCTACTTAACTGGCAGCGTCCATTCGGGCCTCACGAGTTATGCACGTTTTCCGCAAATAAGCACATTTGATCAACTTGAGCGTGCGGGTATTCCGGTGCTTATGACCGAACACGAATTGAATTCCTTGAAATTATTAAATTACACGAATATTTATGAAAAGATGAGTAAAATTGCTGCACTTACGACGCTAACTGATATACAAAATACGCGGCAATCGTGGGATACGAGGTGGGCCTATGCAATATTTGAACCTTCCTGGAAGGTCATCGCCCAACACCAACAGCGGATGAAGCAACCGATGTTTTATATTAATAAAAATATTGTGCTAGGTAAAAATACGTTATTGCGAGTGCCGATGCAGAAAAATTCGATTTTCATAAACTGCTTCAACAGGATGTTCAGTTTACTCGATAGCGCGGGAGTAAGGAAATTTTTGGGTCGTCAAATATATGGAGATATGAAAGCGGCGGGAAGATTAAATACAACGGAACAACAACAACAAGCACCAATTAATGAAGTATTGCGTTTAGGGGATTTCTATTGGTTGTGGTGGTTTTACGGTTTCGGCATGTGCTTGTCCATTTTGGTATTTTGCGCTGAAATTTGGTATTTCTACAAAAAAACTAAAAAGAATGAGAACAAGAAAGCTTTTAAGAGAGCTAATGCTTGGATGAGACGTCGAATGATGGGTAAAGATAAAGCTGTAGCGCGTCAGCGAAGAAGTTTTTAAATACATAATTGAAATGTCAATAATAAAATAATCCAAGTCAAGTAAATGGAATTCGATGAAATGAGCAAATTTACAAGCAGGTTTTAGTATTTTTGAAATCGATTATGTCGCCCGTTTTGTGTAATAGGGATTTAATTCGAAATTTTCGATTTCTGGGATTTTGCCATATATTTCAATAACTGGGACGCGCCTTTGAGTCTAGTCTTATAAAATACTCAAAAGGATAAAAATGGCGGAAATAAAAGTGATTTTGTATGTAGTTAGCCGTAGAAGGAAACTATTTGAAATTATATAAGTTTATTTTCGTTTTCCCAAAAAAAATTTTTTTTTTTAGTTAAATCCCTATTGCATAAAACGTGCGATGTGTACGTTGGCCTTTTATCTCTAAACTTTTCTCTTTGGTTACATTTTCAGTGTATTGTGAATTTATGTAAAAAATTAACATGCCCTAACCGCAATTTCAGTGTATTTTCTAAATTTGTATCACGTGTGTTTGTTATGGGAGGAAGAACCCGGTTACAAAAGAAGTTAAAGGCTTCAACATAGCGCTCTTTTTATTGTCATGGCTAAGCTGGGTCCCCAGATAGGGGTAAAAAGGTGAACCCGAAAACCGGGAAGGTTTTGATCGATATTGACGTCAAATAAAAGGGGTTGATCAAGACTTTAACATAGAGCTATTTTCATTGTGATTCCGAGCCCGGGTTATGAGACATGTTTTGGACATTATTGGTTTCAAATTAAAGGTGTTGAGAAAGGCTTTTTCTAGATCTCGGTTCCCTATGGAAAGTGAAAGAAAAACAGAAGGAGAAAGGGTGGAGGAAGTTTAAGGTAAATGGGAAAGAGAAAAGTGAAATGAGTGGGAGGGGGAGGGCGAAAGGGAGAGTTAAAAGGAAATGGAAATGGAAAGGGAAAGGTAGAGGTAGAGGTTGAGGTTGAGGTAAAGGTAAAGGTAAAGGTAGAGGTAGAGGTAGAGGTAGAGGTAGAGGTAGAGATAGAGATAGAGGTAGAGATAGAGATAGAGATAGAGATAGAGATAGAGATAGAGATAGAGATAGAGATAGAGATAGAGATAGAGATAGAGATAGAGATAGAGATAGAGATAGAGATAGAGATAGAGATAGAGATAGAGATAGAGATAGAGATAGAGATAGAGATAGAGATAGAGATAGAGATAGAGATAGAGATAGAGATAGAGATAGAGATAGAGATAGAGATAGAGATAGAGATAGAGATAGAGATAGAGATAGAGATAGAGATAGAGATAGAGATAGAGATAGAGATAGAGATAGAGATAGAGATAGAGATAGAGATAGAGATAGAGATAGAGATAGAGATAGAGATAGAGATAGAGATAGAGATAGAGATAGAGATAGAGATAGAGATAGAGATAGAGATAGAGATAGAGATAGAGATAGAGATAGAGATAGAGATAGAGATAGAGATAGAGATAGAGATAGAGATAGAGATAGAGATAGAGATAGAGATAGAGATAGAGATAGAGATAGAGATAGAGATAGAGATAGAGATAGAGATAGAGATAGAGATAGAGATAGAGATAGAGATAGAGATAGAGATAGAGATAGAGATAGAGATAGAGATAGAGATAGAGATAGAGATAGAGATAGAGATAGAGATAGAGATAGAGATAGAGATAGAGATAGAGATAGAGATAGAGATAGAGATAGAGATAGAGATAGAGATAGAGATAGAGATAGAGATAGAGATAGAGATAGAGATAGAGATAGAGATAGAGATAGAGATAGAGATAGAGATAGGGATAGGGATAGAGATAGAGATAGAGATAGAGATAGGGATAGGGATAGGGATAGGGATAGAGATAGAGATAGAGATAGAGATAGAGATAGAGATAGAGATAGAGATAGAGATAGAGATAGAGATAGAGATAGAGATAAAGATAGAGATAGAGATAGAGATAGAGATAGAGATAGAGATAGAGATAGAGATAGAGATAGAGATAGAGATAGAGATAGAGATAGAGATAGAGATAGAGATAGAGATAGAGATAGAGATAGAGATAGAGATAGAGATAGAGATAGAGATAGATATAGAGATAGAGATAGAGATAGAGATAGAGATAGAGATAGAGATAGAGATAGAGATAGAGATAGAGATAGAGATAGAGATAGAGATAGAGATAGAGATAGAGATAGAGATAGAGATAGAGATAGAGATAGAGATAGAGATAGAGATAGAGATAGAGATAGAGATAGAGATAGAGATAGAGATAGAGATAGAGATAGAGATAGAGATAGAGATAGAGATAGAGATAGAGATAGAGATAGAGATAGAGATAGAGATAGAGATAGAGATAGAGATAGAGATAGAGATAGAGATAGAGATAGAGATAGAGATAGAGATAGAGATAGAGATAGAGATAGAGATAGAGGTAGAGGTAGAGGAATGGATTCATTATGACATAAAAACATTTTCGTCGCTGCGAAACGGAACATTTGCTAGTAAAATTATAAAAAACCAAAAACAAAGAATAACTTAAATAACAGAAGCTATTCTTCTCATCATCTATATAATTTCATTAATTATTTTTTATATAGAACGAACTAAATTTTAAGAAATATTTAAAAAAAAAAAATGATTAGAAATTGCTTGGACAGCTTAACGGAGAACAGGCTGAACTATATACATATAAATCGCTGCGGAGAAAAGGGAAGAGCTTAACAAATTTTCTGTTAAATCAACATACACTGCTAAAAAGTCTTACTTATTGTTGACAAATCAGGTCTAAAACAGGAGCTTCTGTTATGTACTCACTCTGTCTGCGCCTAACTTTCTAATACTTATCTAGGTCTTATTTCGCATGACGGATAAGCTTTTGGGAAGTAAGCGCTCAGAGAGAAAGTACTCCTTATGGCCTGGTGATACCAACACCAGCCAAAATCAGCCTTATTTTAAGCCTTACGCCATACAAATTTGCTACCTTTATAATTTTGAGACTTTATTTCGTAAGCCTTTAAATCTGCTGTTTTAATTCTTAAATAAGGCTTCGATTTTTGGTGGGTAGATACACACGCATGCATTTAAACTAACTCGTTTTGCATATTAACGTGTACAAGCTTAATGGAAATGGCCACGCTTCCCCACAATTACCTTGTTCAATTTATTGATTTTAATGCGTCATTTATTTACGAGCATTGCATTTTAAGCGCAACGTTATGCCAATAAAGCATATTTTATAACTATTTAAAATAGATTTAAGCGCATGTGTGTATGCGTGTGTGTACTATGCTGTCATAATCCACAATCATCATCATGCACATTGATTGTTTTCTGTTGCATATTAATTAATTGCAATGCCGTTGCATACACGAAGTTGCGTATACGCCATGGCATATTTTTGAAATACTTTTATGCGGGTACATACATAAGTTGACGGACGATTGTAGATAGAATGATTTTGGGTTTAATATATTAATGTATATTTAAAGTTTTATATATCGTCATACACATATTAAGCATTTTTTTATTAAAGTCAATTCACTTAAAATACACTTATTTTTAATGTCATCGACATTTACGACAGCTGAACAAAAAAAAACTAATTTAACGTACATTACTAACACAGGTGAGTATGTGCAAACAATATGTATGTAGGGATCTCACGCCGACATTTAAATGTGCGTAGTGAGTTAGTGAATTTCATGATAATTCAGTTTTTCAAGTAATTTAATTAAAGCTAGCAAAAGGAAATGAATATTTGTTTAGCACCCTCTTAAAGTAGGCTTAGTGATATGCAAGAAGGAAATTGTAACAAAGGCGGGAGGCATTTGTAGTCTAAGAAAAATAATAATTAAGTTATATACATAGTAAATAGATAATATATATGTATATATAGGTATGTATGCGAATAAGACCCCAAAAAGCATTTTGCCATTGCACTTCTCACTCACCAACAAAAAAAACATAAAAACAAAAAAACATAAAAACAAAAAAACCGTAGGAAAGCTTCAACTTTTACAAGCACTGTGCATATAAAGAAAAGGAATAAGAATTAGACTTATAGCATAGAAGACATATAAACCATATACATAAATTTGCAGTTTGGCTGACGGTGGCGGTGGCGGTGGCGTATGAGTAATCATTGAAGCACCTTTAGCGCGTAGATAGCGGTAAACAAAGTGGAGCAGAGCACATTCATCCTGCAGAGAAGATGTGCGTAAGGGAATTTATTTGTGTGTAAACCAGGCGGAGACGCCATCCGGCGTAGCATGCGCTAATAAAAACGTAAGTAAGCATTTGGCTTTGAATGTGTGTAGAGATGAGAAACACAACAGCGACTAACTGGGTGGCGTGTGAAATAAAGGAATACTTGAAAGCGTACGCACATAAAAACAAATGCAAACATGTCAATAGTATATGTACATATTTTACTTATGTATGTTATTCATTTCAATTTACGTTTAGTTTCCATTAGCTTACGATGCATGCGATGCTACACACAGCATGGCAAATAAACACTTTAGGAGACCTCGAATTTGTATTAAGATATACCCAGGCTTATACATAGGTACTCACAATAGTTAAATGCGTAAACTTGGGATGAGACATATTCTCAAACACATTCACAAAATATAGTACTAACAAGTAAGGAAGCCTAAGTTCGAGTGGAATCGAACATTAGATACTCAGCTGTATGCTTTCATTGTTTGTTTGCGCTTGATGGAGACACGGTGTATTTTATATAAAGCGAGCGCTGCATAAAGTGGACGTAGCCACGCCCATTTTCAACATTTTTATCAGTCATCCAACTAAGCATATGAATATTATTCTTAGTGCAAAATTTCATTCTTTTATGACTTCTAGTTACAAAGATGTCACGTTACAAATTCCCAAAGGGTGTTCCAGAAATATCTTTGTTAAAACGTAGGCGTCGTCATAAACCGATTTCAATGAATTTTTGCGTGTCTATTAACACAAGTTATAAAAGTGTATAAACCAAGTTTCGTCATAATATCTCAATTATTTGTCGAGTTATAGGCTAAGAAATCTCGTATATTCCTTTGTCTAAAAAGAGTTGGTGCCACGCCCATTTTCCAAAATTTTTATATTTTTTGTTTCCGGTCTATTGTGGAACTCATTTCACAAAATTTGAATGACTTATCTTTATATTTTACAAAGATATCGCTTAAAATATTTTTATTAGGTCACTTTGTAATACCCATATATAAAAGTGGGCGTGGTCGTCAACCGATTTTGGCAATTTTTCGTCCAAACATTTGCCTAAATAAGCACAGCAAGCGTGCCAAATTTCATCGATATATCTTCAACGGTTTCTAAGTTATGACATATAAAACTTTCAATGTTTGACCCTTAATAAGTGGGCGCGGCACCGCCCATTTTCCAAAATTTTATCAAATGTCTTCATATGGGCCTGAGCTGGACACGTGGGTAAAATTTCATCGCTCCAGCTACATATATTAGTGACTGAGATACCAAATTTCCGATTTTTTCTATATAGGAAAAGTGGGCGTGGTCATGGTCCGATTTCGCCCATTTTCAATACCAACCGTCCCAGTGTCGATACTAACTTGCATTTCAAATTTCGTTACGGACGGACGGACGGATGGACATGGCTCAATCGATTTCTCTTTTCGCCCTGATCATTTTGATATATATAAGTCTATATCTATCTCGATTATTTCATTCTGTTACAATCCACAGTTATGTGATTAAAACTATAATACTCTGTGTACTAGTACAGCTGAGTATAAAATAGGGACCTATATATTCGTTTCTTTTCTATTTAATTGGCGCGCAACCGTCTATAGACGATTCTAGCCTGGTTAAATAAAGCGCGCCGTCAGTCGTTGCTGTTTTATGCTGCGGAAAACTGGAAATACTAAGCGAGAACGAGTCGGTCTTAATCTGATCTTCCCAATGCAGTAGAGGTCTCCCTTTTCTTCTACCTTTAGTGGGTTTCAATAGAAATACTTTCTGTGCCGGAACATCTTCATCCATTCTCACGCCATTACCTGCCCAAAGCAGCCGCTAAATCTTTATTCGCTGAACAATGTCGATGTCTGCGTAAAGTTTATTATTAAATCTCCATCGATACACGTGCCTGCCGATCAACGCGAAAAGGTCCATAAATCTTCCGAAGAACTTTTCTCTCGAATACTGCAAGTGCCATCTCATCTGATTTTAATATCGTATATGCTGCTGCGCCCTAAATGAGTTCAGGAATGATGAACGTCCTGTAGAGCATAATTTTTGTTCATCGAGAACGAACTTTACTTTTTCATTTCCTACCTTGTCCAAAGTGGCACTTATTGGCAGGACTGATTCTTCGTTGGATTTCCGTGCTCATATAATTTTTGCTGTTAATGCTGATTCCCAAACAGACGATGAAGTTCTTAGCGGTATGTATTTGTAGCTACCAACAGTCACGTGGCTGGCGCGACATGCTGTTTTTTTTATGTGATGACAGGAGGTACTTCGTCTTGTCCTCGTTAAGCGCCAAACCCATTTTCTTAGCCTACATACTCGTTTAAACGTATAATATTAAGATTTATTTATTTTAGAAAAATATTTCAACATAGGCTTTGTTTAAGGCAGAGAAATCCTCTCCAGCTTTCTTGATGGCCAACTTAAGCTTTACAAGAGCCTTCATTCATAAATTTTGTGTCACATGGCACCTGGAAATGTTCATGAGTGCATTATAATCGTAATTAAATGCGTTTTACTTCATAGGCTAGATGTTCTGCTCCTTAAAGAATATTAGTTGAGTATTCTATATCAGTTTTATCCTATTTTCTGCCATTGTTTTTACTCAAAATAGATGAGAGCATTAACTGGCAGTTTTATATCATTATATGTAGGTACGGTTTTCTATGCGTATATCAAAAAGGATAAACAAACACTGACGCACTTGTACAGATTCAGTCATGAGATTTAAAGTTTTTTTGTACCACATATTTCCCTTGCTTTGATTTGCTTGCGCCGCGGCGCGCCGGGTTCTAGAATACATGTATGTATGTATGTATACATATATCCATACAAGCATACATATTAATTTATTTGGCTTAAATAATGTGCACATGAAAAACACACGCAACATCAAACGCAGCCACACAACTCCACTCCACTCAATTCAACTCAACTCACAAATTGTATCTGGTTACAATTTGTATGACAAAGTGGCTGTGCTTACTGGCACGCCAATCGACATTCATGTTTGCATATATCAAGCGAAAAACAGCAGAAAGCAGTAAACTGCAACAAACCAGGTGAGTAAACGTGCATAAACATATACTTAAATATACATATACATAAATATGTACATACATATATAAATACATATTAATATAAATGCAAGGTGGCAGACATTGTTTGCTGTTGGCGTTGATGCAACCGCAACGCACTGATGCCTGCCTGACTGACTGAGTGGCTGCCCTGTCGCCCTGTCGCACAATGGGAGATTTTGGCCAAAAATAAATTCGAAATTAAAGTAGTGATAAATAAATATTTTTTAACTGCAATCGACAGATATCTTATGTGACAAAAAAAAAGCCCATGTAAAATTTTTTGAGTTCCGTTTCGTTTAGCCATACAGGGTGCTCAAAGTTGAATAAAAAATATGTCATATGAATTATGAATTTTATGACCTGATACGAAAAGTTCTATCTAAGCCATTTATCGACGTATATATGTGGTGTTGACATCTAAATATAGAAAATGACCTCTACTTTTCTAGGAAGTAATCTCGTTTCTTCTAACTTTGAAACCTGATTTTATATGACTTTTCAAATACTGATAAAAAAATATAGAAAAAAATTTTCTTCGTCCACTTTAAGGAATAAAATAAAAAAAGCAAAAAAAAGGTATCTTGGTTTTTTTTTTGTGTTATGAACTAATATATTCTTACACGCGCGCCTTCGCGTGTTTTAATTATTCTCCTAACTGGCTAAAAGTGCATTTTTCAAATTACATTTATAATGACATATTCAAAATTAAAAAAAATAAAGTGTATAGAAGATCTATCATCCAATTTACATCTGTAATATAGAAAATGGTTCACAATATGAAATACAGCAGCTCATTTTTGAATTAGCTATATAGATTCTATTATATATTGTTTTTTTTGCAGGGTAAAAAAAAAAATTCAAAAAAATTCCAAAAGTTTGAAATCAAATAAAAAAAAAAAATAAAAAAAAAGGTCTCCTCAATTTTTTAATATATGTTCACCCCAAGTGTACTTTATAACCCCCCATAGTCAGTTTCATCATTCACGCGCGCTCTTCTCACTAATTCATATTTTTCGACGAGGTGTATATGCGCGCTATCACTATGGATGTACATACATATGTACACATGTGTAGCTAGAGAGAAAAACATTGATGAGCAGTTTTGACATATGTTTATGCTTTAAAATCGCTAATATATTAACTAATGCAATTTTATATAGAATATTTACATATATACTTACTTTTGTCCTATTTACTTCAAAAGTATCATAACTCAAAAACGCGAGTTTTCAGGTAAGGATGGGTATGCATGCATGTGTGTGTATGTACATATGTGTATGTGCATTATATGACGAAATTTCGGTCTGATATATTGAAAATTTAAAGTTTGAGATCAAAAAATTATCGGTGATATATGTATTATTGATGTACATATATATAGCGATCGAAAACTTAAAGGGCTTTTTCGTAAAATCAGCTTATTAAGGTATGATAGTATAGAAGTAAATGAGCGATATACTATCATTTGCTGCTTTTTATACCAGCCATGAACATGAAATAGTGTTATAACTTTGTGCCGAAATACTATGTATTTTTATGTAAAGTTTATCATTTGTCGGAATCGCCCAAATCCAGTATAAAGTATAGCTCCCATACAACGGATTGTTCATATGTACAAGATAAATTTGAGTATTTGTAACTTATGCAATTAAACAGATAAAATTTAATTTCTATCATTCATAAATGGTATAAAGTCTTTGGTACGCATAAACTTGTTGATATTTGCATTTATCTATTTCGTCTCCCACCTGTGCCGTTACCTTATAAATGGGAGTTTACGTGGGGATCCAAAACCTAAGAGTTTTTAAATAAGTATACATAAACGTCACATAGATAATTAAATAAATATTTTTGAAATAGTTACAAATATATGCTTATACCTATATATATAATTGCCCCTCAGCATTCCAACTCAATTAGTTTCCAAAATAAATGCATTTTAATGGTTTTTCGCGGCACCCGTTATATGGAGGGTGGGAGAATTTGTCATCAGTTTAAGTTCATTTTTACACCATGTACTAATATTCATCAAAGAAGTTTGCATACTGAATTTCAGCATTGTAACTTAATTAATTTCCAAAATAATTGCAATTTAATGGTTTTTCGCGACACCCGTTATATGGAGGGTGGGAGAATTTTTCATCAGTCTAAGTTCATTTTTACACCATGTATGTACTAATATTCATCAAAGAAGTTTGCATACTGAATTTCAGCATTGTAACTTAATTAGTTTCCAAAATAAATGCATTTTAATGGTTTTTGCGGCACCCGTTATATGGAGATGGGAGAATTTGTCATCAGATTAAGTTAATTTTTACACCATGTACTAATATTCATCAAAGAAGTTTGCATACTGAATTTCAGCATTGTAACTTAATTAATTTCCAAAATAATTGCAATTTAATGGTTTTTCGCGACACCCGTTATATGGAGGGTGGGAGAATTTTTCATCAGTCTAAGTTCATTTTTACACCATGTATGTACTAATATTCATCAAAGAAGTTTGCATACTGAATTTCAGCATTGTAACTTAATTAGTTTCCAAAATAAATGCATTTTAATGGTTTTTCGCGGCACCCGTTATATGGAGATGGGAGAATTTGTCATCAGATTAAGTTAATTTTTACACCATGTACTAATATTCATCAAAGAAGTTTGCATACTGAATTTCAGCATTGTAACTTAATTAATTTCCAAAATAATTGCAATTTAATGGTTTTTCGCGACACCCGTTATATGGAGGGTGGGAGAATTTTTCATCAGTCTAAGTTCATTTTTACACCATGTATGTACTAATATTCATCAAAGAAGTTTGCATACTGAATTTCAGCATTGTAACTTAATTAGTTTCGAAAATAAATGCATTTTAATGGTTTTTCGCGGCACCCGTTATATGGAGGGTGGGAGAATTTGTCATCAGATTAAGTTCATTTTTACACCATGTACTAATATTCATCAAAGAAGCTTGCATACTGAATTTCAGCATTGTAACTTAATTAGTTTCCAAAATAAATGCATTTTAATGGTTTTTCGCGGCACCCGTTATATGGAGGGTGGGAGAATTTGTCATCAGATTAAGTTAATTTTTACACCATGTACTAATATTCATCAAAGAAGTTTGCATACTGAATTTCAGCATCGTAACTTAATTAGTTTCCAAGATAATTACAATTTAATGGTTTTTCGCGGCACCCGTTATATGGGGGGTGGGAGAATTTGTCATCAGATTAAGTTCATTTTTACACCATGTACTAATATTCATCAAAGATGCTTGCATACTGAATTTCAGCATTGTAACTTAATTAGTTTCGAAAATAAATGCATTTTAATGGTTTTTCGCGACACCCGTTATATGGGGGGTGGGAGAATTTGTCATCAGATTAAGTGCATTTTTACACCATGTACTAATATTCATAAAAAAAGCTTATTTTCAAAATTTGAGCACTCTAGGTCCATTTTTACTATTTATGGCCGTTTTTTGTATGAAACGTTCCCATTGTGTGTCGCCTTGCCACCACAACTCCTGGCCTATGCTGTTGCACTCATTTAGTCACGGTGCGTGTTGAAGCGCAACTTTTTTTCCGCTCCCCGTCACCCGCCTTCATCAGCGTATATAATTCAACTTCGACAACAGCATCAAAACGGCTTTTTTACCAACGCTACGCACATTGCTGTGTTTCATGCATCAAATGTAAGCGCATATATACATACATATATAGTTCATAATATGTATAACATGTATGTGTGCACAAACAAACCCTGCAGGGAACTCAATAACTAGTGAGCAAAATTCTAGTTCCGAACTAGCGTAAAGGTGTCAAAAAGGAACTAGCTCCATTGTAGTTAGACTCCCACCAGTTCAGAAGGAGTGAATTGAGTGACCATTATAAGACACACTTTGATTTGTATGCAATTTCGAATTGACAAAAATTTCATGTACTATTTTCGTTCATACATTTGCCGTCGGGTTTGCATATTTCTACAATTCTCAGATTGTTAGTGAAGCATATCGTATAAAGAGTACAATTTGCATCTTCAATTAATGAAATGAAATGTTCGCCTAGTTATGCTTTTCCGATCCCTCAGTTTTATTTTTAATTTTTTTTATTTTATTACTTCTTAAATATTTTTTACATTTTTATTTAATAAATAAATAAAATAAATAAAAAAAAAAATTATCATCTGCCTCGACACCGACAGGATTCAAACCCGCGCTCGCCAGGTTGATTGTCACACGCGTTAGCCAGTGTGCCATCGCGCCAATTGCATGAAGTGTGTCAAATGCTGTAGTTAAGCGGCAGATGTAAAACTGTAGAATTTGTAGATGATTGTAGTTAGTTCAGAACTATCGAAATTGTGCCAATAAACGAACTATTGAAAAATGTAGAATTTAGTACTAGTTCGGAACTATCCAAAATGTAGTGCAGAGAGTGACAATTGACACCGCCTAGGACATCGCCGTGTTAAATTCGCCAGTTGATAACATGCAAAAGAGATTTAGCTCGCACTACTAGTGTCGAAAAATGCACTAGAAGCGAACTAGTTCGGAACTAGAGATTTTCCTTACAGGGAATGCATGCCAGTTTTTATTTTTGTATGAGCTGGTTGCAATAAATTTAATTGGCATTGAATGAATTGGTTGGTATACGTTGAACGCATTTCCTGCATTCGTTTCCTCGCGCAAAATGCATATTGTTTGTTGATATATGTACGTAAATGGCAGGGACCGAACATTTTTTTGTCAAAACTCAATCACTGAAAAGCACTTTTGCCCATAAAAAGTCAAATAAACCTTAAAAGACTTTCTGTTGTAGGCTAATACTAAGTCTAACAAATGGAACTAACAAAGAAGCGAATCGAGTCAGTACAATGCGCACTTTTAAAAAGTGGAGCAAGATAAAGGCAAACGAAAAGTTGAAGGAATAAAAAATTTGCCATTTTCGACAAAATATTTATTTAATTAATAAGGAAAATAATGGCTTCAATGTATTTTATGCGTGCTATTAGAATTCAATTAT
This sequence comes from Urophora cardui, assembly GCA_960531455.1. Lineage (NCBI taxonomy): Eukaryota > Metazoa > Arthropoda > Insecta > Diptera > Tephritidae > Urophora > Urophora cardui. Next base: position 30,303,684 of record OY482672.1, on the reverse strand, counting down.
ATTTGGCAAGAATACAAAGCTGCGCGCCAATTATGTGTGTGGTCAAGTAGACCAATAACAGATTTGGCTACACGCACATCAATTAACGCATTTTATTAATTTTTTTCTGAGTGTTTTAAAGCTTATACTGTTATTATGGCACTAAAACAAAAGCGAAATATTTAAGGAAAGCTTTGCATATGGAATTATTTATTATCGAGTTCTGTTCATTCGATTTTGTTTTGCTGTTTATAAATCACTCAAAATAACTGCAGCCTCAAGGCGAAGGTACTCTTCTTATGAAAAGTTTTAACATCCATTGTATGAGTGAGTAAATCTAGATAGATATTATTAACACGCTAACATAAATTTTGTTCCATCTTCTACGTAGAAACTACTGAACCGATTTTAAAAGTAAGCACACCCTTTGAAATGTATTGCTCTGAAATAGAACTGCGCCAATTTTTAAATTGAAATTGGTTGGAAAATGCGTCCACAATCGCTGTTGGAAAATTTCCGTATGGTTGTTGTTGCATGCTTTTGAAAACATCAGAGCTGTGACAAGGCCATGCATGCATTGTGCGTGCTCACCAAACCTACCATGCAATTGTGAACATGTTTGGCTGGAAGTGGTGTGCAGTTAATAGTGACAATAACAACAAACAATTATATAAAAACTATAGTTGCACCTTAGTCATAAGAAAACATCTAGAAAAACTGTCGAATTTCGACGGTAGGCAGCTCTCTAGTATGCTTGAAAACCCGTGCTATAAGAAAATGCTCTCTAAAAGCAACTTACTTGAATAATTATTAGCATTCTCTATCCACTTCTCTCTAGGGTGCTCAACAGCAGTTTATTTTAAAATGCTGAAACAATTTTTACTCTGCATTGTCGGTATGCAGATTATAAGGGGTAAAGCTAAAAATAAGGTATTGGAAATATCGACGATTGACAATAAGGTTCTGAGAAGACCACTACTGAAATTTTATGGTGAAAATAATTTTCTAGAACAATTTAACCATCTGGCGACCTTAAAAATACTATTTTTATTTTCAGACTTTCGAAAAAATGCTCAAACTAACTTCTATTAAATGTTCCAGAAAATTATTCGCCATAAAATTTCAGTAGGGGCAACTCAGAAAAAATCTTTGCAAAATGAATTTAAAAGACCACAGGCAGCGAAAAATATCATATATTCCTCCAATGTTAAATATGTTTTATTTCGGATTTTACTGTAGTCCTCGAAGTACTTCTTTTGCAAAGGATTAATAATTTTGGACGACGTTTAACGTGAAGGCATAAAAAAGATACACCAATGTTAGCTTATACCAAAGTACTTGATGGTAGTGACCCCAATGGTGGTGCACATAGGGTTAATACGATTATAGAGTAGAATCGTCCTTTCAAACCGTCCTTTGATACTGGTGTATCCCTGGTCCCTATAAGGCGAGGTGGCCTAATGTACATATCGTCGATGCATTTGCAAAACCGCCCATGTGCAAAAACCCAAATTTAACAGCAGAGGGAAAAGATTAGTGAAAGTTACTGAAATAATGTTTTCGCGATTTGTATGTGTTGTCATCGATGTGTTGAGCTCAGGTTTTCCAAATTTCATTTTTGCCACAAATGTCAAATAGGCTGTTTTGCAATCGTTTCATGGGCGGTTTATAAAACGACGTCACCTAACAAATACTTAAACTACAAAATTTGTTCTAACAACCGTATTGATTTTTAAATTTACATATTTATTTATTAGAACTGCAACACCAACAATACAAACAAAAACCGCCAAAAGGCTTAAAATTAATTGCCGTTCAAACTTATTTGAAAGCGATGATGTGAGCAAAAAACAACAATAAAACAAAATTGGTGGTCAGGCGATCAAGAAATGTGCTAACGCATAAACATACATACATATACATATATATGTAAAAACTTATGTTTATTTATTTACTTATTTTCAACAATAGACACTTAATAAACTAAAAAAAATAAGCGAATATTTCTTTTGACTTTGTTTGCGTGCTGTCTTCAGCAGCGAATTACAAGCACCGACTGATATGGCCTAAGGGCATTTAAAGCTTTCACCGCCATCAATAAAATAAAGGGCATTTGTACATTAATACATACATATGTAAATTATTTGCAAAAAAAAGAGCAAGAATTCTGGCGCCTAAGATAATTAATTGAAAGTAGTACATAGTGTGATGGAACAGAAAGAGGTGTTTTGTCATCAGCTTAAATACATATTTATATATGTACATATGTACGTTTAAATGTGATTGACGTTGAAGGTTGTTTAGGGTCATCATTGAAATAATGGGCATTTAAAAGCTTATTTATAATGACTAATTAATTCAAGATATTTCAGAAGCAGATTTTTTCTTAGGTATGTACGTCCAATAATGAAATCAATTTTTACTTCAAAGAAGAAATGTTTAGTAATTTTATTCTGAGAAAAAAAAGGGTTGGGCCCTCGTTATGTCGAAAGCACGTTTGATTTTAAATTATCATCATCATCATCATCATTATTGTCATATGATTATGATTATAATTATTGGGATCAATCATTGAACTTAATCGTTTAATTTTTTGTAAAAAAAAAAACTCTGTGACTACTCTTCATGCAATCGATTTTCTTGCAAGCAACAGGGAATTTACCATCATTGTTGCTCTACTATATCGCAGCCCTCTGCGCCAAAATGAAAGCTCTATCTACACACAACACAAACTGTTACTTATGTATTTAATTTGGATTAGTTTAAATGCTATTTAATTGAAAATTTCGACTTTTTTCTCCCCTTCGCATTTTCACTATTTTCACAGCACTCAGCTGCATGAATGAATAGCGTCTGGGTTAGATACTCGCGGTGAAATACGATTTGCAGGCAAACATTTATTCAACAAATATATATGTATGTATGTATGTAAGTATGTAGGGATTATGGAACAATGTACATAAAGAATGAAAAGGGAAAAATTTGGCGAGGGTTGATGAAAAGGAAAACATTACTTCTAACGCTAACTAGCAACAATAACAAGGACACCAAATGCAACTGCGATTATATTAAGTACACACACAATTGCAAAGATGTGGAATGTGAGCGCACATAAATTACATACTATAACAAAGATAGACGACGTCGCATGATAAATAAAAAAAAAGAAATCAACAACCACAACAAAACTTCCAAAAAAAAAAAAAATAATATTATTTTCGTGCAAAAACCAAACAAAAATTAGCAGAAGACAAACAGCAAACAACTACGACATCAAATGTCAGTGTAGTCTCAGGAGCAATGACAAGCGTAGTTTGGCAATCGCTTGAGCGTGCCACCCAGCCGAACTAACGCCATATTTTGATTTGTGTTTTCTGTAGGTTCCGTTTCTGTGTAAACTCCCCTCAGCACCACCTTACTGTGGCAGCTAGCAAGTGAATGTTGACAGCTTCGCAATGGATGTCTGGGGCTGGCTGGCATAGTTGGGATTGACAGCCAGATCGACCAAAAAAGCAACAACTGTCAAAAGTTGTTTCCTGAGGGAATGCTAGACAAGTTGCAAGTTGTTTGTCGTCTGGAATGTATATACATACTATATGTATGTATAGATATGCATGTAGATATTGTACTTCCTCTTACATGTTTTTGGCAGCGGACATTTGGTTTTTTGATCTATGGCGATAATACAAACCTACACACAAAGCTGTCATAGAAAGAAAAAAAACGCAATCACGAACGACAACACTTTCTATGAAAATTTTGATAATTTATTTAGTTTAATTTTGCTGTTCTCTTCAAATAATAGTTTATACTATAGATACAGACAAAGTGGTTTGAAATCACTGTAAATATAGATGGGTATCAGCAATAACTGTTTACGCAACTTATGCTATACTAGAGTGCTGTCTACTGTCGAAACTCGACAGTTTTTCTAGATGTTTTCTTATAACATATGTAGGTGCAACTATAGTTTTTGTATAATTGTTTGTTGTTATTGCCACTGTTACTATTTTGTTGTTGTTCCTGTTGATGCTGCTCCTTTTGTTGTTACTTTCACTGCTACTATTTTGCTGTTGTTGTTGTTATTGTTATTGTTGGTGTTATTGTCGTTACTCGCCTTCCAAATTCTCCTACCTACTTCTTTCTTTCTATTTCTGGTCTTTTCTTTCCTTAATTTCTTTCCTACTAATTCTTTCTTATCCTTCTTATTTCCTACCTTTATGTTTTTGTTGTAGTGCTTTTGCTACCTTTTTAGGTTTCTACTTCTTTGAAACTACACACCACATCCAGCCAAAAATGTTCAGAATTGCATGTTGAGTTTGGTGAAAACGCACAAAGTCAGCTACATATGCTTGCGCATTGAGACAGCTCTGTTGTGTGCAAAAGCATGTAACAACAACCACACGGCAATTTTCCAACGGCGATTGTGGATGCATTTTCCAACCAATTTTCATGAAAATTGGCGCAGTTCTATTTGAGAGCAATACCTTTCTAATGGTGTGCTTAGTTTTAATATCGGTTCAGTAGTTTCGACGGAGAGGATGGAACAAAATTTATGTTAGCGTATTAATAATATAGATAGCTTTCGTTCGTGCATTCGCATGCGGCTGTGAAAAATTTCTGTAATTATCAGCCGTCTTATGCGTTGTCCGAGCTGTATACATACATAGCATGAGTGAGCAACTCATACTCGGGGTTTTTCACAACGAAAATGAGATTGGCGCTCTCATCCGACCTCGTAGCCACAATCACGCTTATAATAATATCTCAAAAACTGAGCGACTAGTTCGCATTCAAAGAGACGGACAGACCGACAGACAGATAGACAGACGGACATAGCTTAAACGACTCAGCTCATGATCATGGTCATATCGGTATATATTTTAGTGTGTTCAGTTTCACCTCCTCCTCCACTTTCACAAATCGTGTTTCGGCACTATTTCATATTCATGAAAGGTATAAAAATGTACACCTTCCGACTTCAATTTATGTAGATCTTATATCTCTAGACGTATTTCTTTCATTTTCTTTCCTTAAACACCTTTGAAAATTCGCGCTTAAGCGTATTAAACACCATTTCATTAAGCTCTTAAGTGCTTAAATTTTTTGCTCGCTTCTCTTTAAGTGCTTCATTTCTCTTTATAAGTACGTCCAAATATAACAGGATTGTGTAGAGAAGGGGATCTGGGTCGCTGTCAATGTAAATAATCAGCAAGAGTTTGAAGAATTGTCGTAGCAGAGTGAACCAAAAATATGAATTAAGTCTCAGTACACCAGAAAAAAATATATATGTACATATATAGGGGTCAAAGAAATTGCTTCCCTATATTGAACACTTTCTTCTTTGTTTTTAGTAAATTTTCCCTAAAACATGTTAAAAGGATTATATAAAATGCTTGTTAGCTTGGTTACATATACTTGTTGTAATGAAATTCATAAATCAAAATAAGCAAAATTTTCTTAAGCGCCATTCCATTCCCAACTTGTCCTTGTTTCGAAGATTTGATTTCTTTAATTTTGATAAACTAAATTCCCATATAAATCACCATGGCAACGAATTTGTTTGAATGTTTTTACACATTTTTGAGAAAATTTACTCAAAACAAAGAGAGTAATGTATTGGAACGCGTGTTTAAATTAAGAAGAAATATTTCTTTGATCGCGAGATTTTTTTTTGTTTTTTTTTTTCAGTGTAAATACTATTATTACATCCTCGGAAACAATAAAACTTATGTACAGTGAAACCTCCCTTGGGCGGACACTCACCGTCGGGCAAATTTTGTCCGCCCAAGAGAGGTGTCCGGCTAAGGGAGTGGGTTGCTATTTTAGAAATTTTTTGAATTTTATAGGATTTATTTATTCATATATCACAAAAAAAAACTAGGATTCTTATGTCTTCAAAATTTCACTTAAATACATAAAAACATATATATATTTATGTATGTACATATGTATACATATACATAAAGTATTAACATACATATTGCATATCAATTAGTAAGTTGCTGAGAACTAGAAATTTTGGGATATCTTTGAAATTATTTAAAAAATTGCGAAATTGTCGATTGACGAGGGGTTTTTTGCTTATTTAAAATTAAATTGTTTTGCAGATGGCTTTCAAATTTCTGCAACAATTCAAATGCAATAAGGTCTTCCGTGCAAAATCTTTTCAAATTTGAAACTGCAGTCAAAACCATTTCGTTCGAGGAGATTGCATTACCTACTTTCAGCGGTAATACTTTCAGTATTGGTACTATCATCTTCAATGGTTTCGACATTCTGGTCTGTTAGAACATCTAACTGGAAACCCGTGAATGTAGTTATATCTATTCCATTAGTCATGCGGACATTTATTTTAGTTGGTGATTCCCCTTTCATCGTAGCGCTTTTTACCTAACGAACATTCCACGAACTTTTTTTATATTGCTATACATACTTATATTTTGTCCGCATAAGAGGAGTACGTGTCCGCCTAACAGAGGCTTTTATATGATTCGTTATGAAAAAAAATCAAAGTGTCCGTTGACGAGAGGTTCGTGTCCGCTTAATAGAAGTTTTTAGTTCATTTTAATAGTAAATAACTGTCCGCGTCCGGCCAAGAGAGTGTCCGCCTAAGAGAGGGCAATTTGTTCTAAAAATTGAACCTAAACCTTGGTGCATGAAAAAATGTCCGCTCAAGGGAGGTGTCCGCCTATGAGAGGTGTCCGTTAGGCGAGGTTTCTCTGTACTTGTATACCAACCCAATTGTCTGTCATCATTTAGGTTAGTTTAGACTGGCTAACCGTTAAGCGCCGCACTCAGACTGAGTGAGTCCGTAGTGTTACCAGAAAAGTTCTCGAACATGAACAGCTCTACACTAAAAGCCTTAACTCAAACTGAAGAACGAGTCCGTCCCTTTGGCAAATAGCAAAAGTTTCTTTACCGCTATTTTGCTGCTGTTGGAGCTACGCCATAAAATTGAGTTCGAATTTGTTAACGCCGTTTAATTTGTTTAATAGTAGGTGGTGTGTTAAATTTCACTACTTCACATTTTATAGATTTTAGTTTTATTTAATGGACTATGAATGAATGAGGAATGACCGACTTTATATGAATTATAAGAAGTTCGGCCAGCAGTTCGAAAAAGTTAAAAAAATAGCCAAAAAAAATCATTAGATTTAAGAAGGAAATTTAAATGTACATATCTGTGGCAATTTGCAATAATCGCTTAAGTCGCAAAATATGATTTCGAGATAAATTGATTTTTATATTCGAAGGCGTTTCTTAACAAATCATAAAATTCGATTAAAAACTATGGACGCAAAATCAATGAGCCATCCACAATGTTACGATCAAATTTTGAAAATAAAACAAGATGTCATGAAGAAATTTGATTAAGTATATACATCTACTTTGGCTGTTATAGCAAGTTTAATATACCTCTATTGTAAGTTAGGCCTTTTATTTATATGTATCTTTTGATTCAATTAAGTTATAAGCAAGGAGGTTTTACAGAAATATAGAGTTTTAACAGGAGCATAATATATATGATATATATAACTCGAAATCTTCCTAAGTCGACTTAAGTGGTTATTGCTTGTGACCACAGATATATTTTCCTTAAACAAAATTTTGAGCAGAAAAAAGTAGATATATGTATGAGTATTTAATATCAGGAGAGCTACAGAAGCGTCAACCAAAAAATAACCAAATAAATCGGCACTTGTAAGTGATGTAGTATTTTCCCAGATATTTGTTATTGCAACTTACGAAAAGGAGCTTCCATTTAAAAACATACACATTTATATATGCACGTGAGTATGTACGAGTATGTGCAAAAATTGCAAAAACACACACAAACGAACTGTTTAAGCTCAAGTTGCCCAAATGTTTTACTAGTAAGTAATACACTGTCTGCTGCAAGATAAATCCGCTTTGGGAATAAACACAATCACAAATACAAACAAAAATGCTTGCAATGGTATATGTATGTATATGTACATATCCTAGAAGCTTATAAGGCATTACTGCACAGCTTCTAAGCAAGCGCAGTGCACATTTCCGCAGTTTTCTATACGGAGTACTTACTGTGCTCTTTTCTAGAGAAGCGAGTTGACAAGATGTTGAGCAAATAAGCTGACAAAAACTATACGAATCTTGAAATAAACTACATATGTATATTTCTATAAAATATTGTTTTGTAAGCGAAAAGGTTGAGCAGTTTCATACCAAAAATATGTTGGGAAATCTTTCATACTGTAAGGCACTCTATACATTGCAGAACAGCTTTGGTAAATAGTACTTCTTCCTAGGCACATCTTTTTTCTACTAGGTACTGCAATGTGAAATTCATCTATGTATTTTTTAGATTTACCCTGCAAAAATTCCGAGTACTCCAGTCGCTAATCCATAGAGTGCTCGCTATGGACCAACCGATTACTCCATAACTTGCCACATTTCATACAAAAAATATGGTCCATTTAACATTGCATGTCATTGCAATGGAGTATATACTCCAGCCCCGCATAACAAACAAATTAATCCATGGAGTAGCTACATTGGATTAATTGATGGAGTACCTAACAGTTAGCCGAACATAACAACAAAAACAAATGTTTATCGCGACGACGACGACCCTGTAAAAATCATTGGATTATATGCTCCATTTGTGGTAGGTTGGAGTACTTTCAAAATGACCACTAACATAGCCCAAACGACCGATTCTTTTATCTGCAACGGTTCGTAGTTAGCCGAAAATAACAAAAACCAAATATTTATGGCGACGACGACGATGTGTGTATACATACATACATAACTACATACATACATATGTTTGAATGTATACACGCCATTCGTCGTCGTCGCGATAAACATTTGGTTTTGTTGTTATGTTCGGCTAACTGTTAGGTACTCCATCAATTAATCCAATGTAGCTACTCCATGGATTAATTTGAATGTTATGCGGGACTGGAGTATATACTCCATTGCAATGACATGCAATGTTAAATGGACCATATTTTTTGTATGAAATGTGGCAAGTTATGGAGTAATCGGTTGGTCCATAGCGAGCACTCCATGGATTAGCGACTGGAGTACTCGGAATTTTTGCAGGGGAATGACGTGTATACATACAAACATATGTATGTATGTAGTTATATATGTATACACATATCGTCGTCGTCGCCATAAAAATTTGGTTTTTGTTATGTTCGGCTAACTACGAACCGATGCAGATACACGAATCGGTCGTTTGGGCTATGTTAGTGGTCACTTTGAAAGTACTCCAACCTACCACAAATGGAGCATATAATCCAATGATTTTTACAGGGTAAGAGCATTGTCGACATTTGCTTCTTGTCACTACACAAACAACATCAATTCATAGACTGTTAGTGTTTTCTCGAGGCACCAGAAATTTCAGCAATACATGCCAAGCAAAATGCATAGGCTGATAGCTGAAGCCTAAGCTATAAAACAGCAATACGCTGGCAGTGCTGCTTGCAGTTATGTACCATCTGCAACAAATATTTTGATACTCTGTTCTCGGTTATGCGCTTATACATATAGGTTAGGTTAGGTCAGCAACCCAGCAGAATTTATTTTTTATTTTTAAATAAGCCGCAACGTTTAAGTTACGCAAAGCATGTGAATTATGCAGCTAAGCAAAAAATTTTTTTTTATTATTCCTTATATAAGGAATTTATAAGGTGTGTATATATACACCAAATAAAGTATGATTATCATGATATAACTAAGCCTGATTTCTGTGGCGGATAAGCCTTTGGAGTAAGAAAGAGAGATAGAGAGAGAGAGAGTAGTCCTTACGGCCCGACATCAACACGCCTTATTTGAAGCCTTTGCCCATGCAACTTTTGTTGACTTAGAACTTTCAGGCCTTACTTCGGAAGCCTTTAAATCTACTGTAATAATTCTTAAATAAGGCGTAGATGTTTTGTTGGGTACGTATGTATGTGGTAATGTGTGATGTGTGTGTGTGTGCGATTATTCGATGTTGTTGACAGCTATAGCCACACAAGCAACACCTTTTTCGGCATTTAGGAGCGATAGTGTTAAATGTATCATCATTTAAGTGCAATTTTAACCGAAATACTCTTTTCAGCACTTGCCAACTTGTAACTACCCAGCAGGGCTTTCTCTTACATGTAATGGGTAAAATCATCGAGAAATCTTGATTCATCGCTTACACTTTCGAATACGGATTGCATTACTTTAACATAGGCATGTCATTGGCGGTATTGTCTTACAATATTGTAGACAATAATGCATTATATAATCGCTACTAATATTGGATAAAATAAGCTGTTACAAGTAATAAGTTCTTTCACTGGTATAAGTAATTGCATATTTCACACAATCCAGTATAGTAATCTATAATGTACATATTATAATAAAAACTGGCAAAATAAACGAGAATGAGCGTAAACTGCTTTACAAAATTGCTATTTACAAAAATTTAAATCAATGTAGGCTTTGCAAAATATATCGGCAGTGTTCCAAATCTTTTCGCTTAGCGAAAAAATAATTTTAAAACTAAGAGTAATTAATTTATGCCGAAAACAAATAGCAAACAGAATGAATAGAAAATCAATTCTTTGCAAAATGTATTTTAAAAAAAGCACTATTTGAATAATAATTATTACACTATGTATTTGCACAGCTATTGGCTTATTTAAAAAAATTTTAACGATGGAATAACACGACTAACCACGACAGTTTTATAATGAAAACTGGCAAAATAAACGAGAATGAGGGTAATTTGCTTTACAAAACTGCTATTTAGAAAAATTAAAATCAAAGCAAAGCGTTTGCAAAAAAATAACGGCAGTACTCCAAACCTTTTCGATTATTTTCTGCATTACCAGTAAGCGAAAAAATAATAATTTTAAAACTATCGCATTACAAGTAATGAGCAAAGTAAGCGAAGGAGTGTCTCTTAGCTATTTGTAATGCGTTACTTCATTGAATACAATTTCAAGCCATTACCAAAATATGGAAAAACCCTGCTGGGTACATAAGTATGTACGTATGTATATAGTTTGACAGTTGGATAAAATCGGTGGAGTTGGAGAATGCAAAAAGTAGGAAATCTGAGAACGTACTAAGTAAAGTTTGTATACACGAATATATGCATGCATGGCATAAGCAATTGAAAGTGAGAAATCACGCATACCTATGTACATACTTGAATACGGTCGTTGATACATGCATATTTATGTATGTATGTATATACATGAGGTTCCTATATGTAACATTAAAAGCCATAATATGGGCAGTGGGAATAGCAGAATAGTGGTGGGAGTTTGTGCAATGCTAAAAGCGTTTTGTGCACGAGCTGAAATAGCTTGCACAGGAAGTATAAATATGTATTTACTAGGGATTCCAATCCCGGGATCCCGGCCTTTTTGACATCCCGGAAATCCCGGGATCGCTAGAATTTCATCCCGGGGTTTTCGGGATAAAATAAAGAGAGAACATTCCCCTATTAAATTGTATTTTATATAATTTTTTTGGTCTCAGATCTATATACTAATATCGTTTCCTATTCTGAACGAAAATGTTGCATTATTACATGGCAGCATTATCAACATGTGCCCTGTGCCCTATGAAAATGGTGCAACAAAAGTAATGCAACCCTTTACTTGTGCTAAGAACGGAAAATGTTACCCCTTAGTCGGGCCAGTTTAACATTTTGTCAATAGAAGAAACAGTCCAAAAAAATGTGTGGAATCTTTGTGGAAGAGAATAAAACAATTTGACAGTCCGAAGAAAATGCAGAATAAGTTTGACATTTTTGCCAGAATAAAAAAGGCAAAGTAAGGATTAATATTTTTGATTTAATAACACTGTGGAACAAATTTAGGTCAACAAAAGTTAACTCGGTTCTGAAAGTTGGGGGTGAAAATAGAGGCTAAATTAGAAGACCCGTATCGCGGCGTTTGCTTAGGTTAGTTCGAATTTGTTTTTAATCGACCTTTGAACTTTGCAGGCAAATGCCGATTTTCAGCATATTGTTTGTATGGTTTTTTTGCTATAACTCGTCGACTAATTGAGATTTTTTTGTTGGAGTGACAGCAAACGAAAGAAACTTAAATTTCCTATACAAGGGGTCTATAACATTTTTCTCTACCTCTTATAGTTTCTGAAATATTGATGATTCAGTTTGAATTTTTTCGATTTTTCAAAGAAAAAATTGACTTTGTCAGGCAATATCTTTAAAACCAAAATTTTCACCTTCGGTTTTACTCCCTTGCGTGAAGCTACATTCTATTAGCAAAAAAATAAGCTATCAACGAAGAAAATCCATGGTAAAATGGAAAAGTTATAGGCGATCATGTAAATATAGCCAAGTCGCGCAATGCATCTGCACGGGTATATTTTATGCATGTTATACCCGTAAATGGGCTTGTATCTACTGCGCTGCCAATGTGCTGCTACTGCAGCAAAAAAATCTCAATTAGTCGACGAGTTATAGCAAAAAAACCATACAAACAATATGCTGAAAATCGGCATTTGCCTGCAAAGTTCAAAGGTCGATTAAAAACAAATTCGAACTAACCTAAGCAAACGCCGCGATACGGGTCTTCTAATTTAGCCTCTATTATCACCCCCAACTTTCAGAACCGAGTTAACTTTTGTTGACCTGAATTTGTTCCACAGTGTAACACTAGGCTACAACTAATTTAAAAAAATACCAAGAAATTCAAGTTTGGGGGAGAATAGATATGGGGGCCTGCTGAGCTCGGAGAACTATTTTTTTTTTGTAATTTTTAGTATGGTTAGGTTTTTAACACGCTTTTATTAGCTTCACCTGTATGTATGTATGTATGTATGTATGTATGTATGTATGTATGTATGTATGTATGTATGTATGTAACTTCATCCCATCCTAAAAGTTGCAACATTTAAAACTAAATTATTATATCTTTCAAACATTCACTTTTTTGTGTCCTCTCTATTATTTCTATTCTCCTCCGGATTCGAAACATGGCATCAACAGCCCAACGGCATCATATAGTAGGACATTCAACATTATGTTTTATGCTTCATTGCGGCTTTTATATTACCTTTCTTCAAAATAGCCTCCATGAATTTCAATTCACTCCCGTATACAAGCCAATAAGTAACAAGCTTGCAGGGTACGGAAAAACTCACTCACGAACGCTCAAAAATACATTCTTCTCAAATCACAAACAAATGTTCAAAGAAAAACGTATAACCACTCAAATAGCGAGCGAACTAACGCACAACAGCCAGCGATCGCTCATAGCGATGGCGATAAACTCAATGCATAAATTCACTCAAAAATAAAGCTTGAAGCTGTTTTGGGTTTGTTGTATTTGCAATGAAATCAATCGCATGTACAATGTACATACATACGTATGCAGAGCAAGAACTGGTTTTGTGTTTTGTGTAACAAGCTTTATGGTTTGTCGTTGTTGTGTTTGCAAAAAAAACAATCGCATGTACATACATCAGCGATCGGCACCGCTGGCAGAGCAACCAACACACGCGCAAAATATTTGCGGTAGTGTGCGTGGAAAAGCAGAGCACAGAAAAAACATTTATCCGCATACCATGCTTACCTGTCAATGTTCAAGTGCAAACTAAGGATGGCAACAATAACCGGAAAAACGATTATAACCGGTTAATTTCTTTCGATTAACGGTTAAAATGTATCGGTTTTTTCTTTTTGATTATTTTTTCGATTAACCTTTTTCCTCTCAAGTCGAAAATAATCGAAAGGAAATAACCGAAGTTGAGAATTTCCGCCTTTTTATCCGATTCCGAATTCGGTTACCTACGGTTTTGTGAGTATATCCAAAAAACCGCAATAAATGTTCCCTCCAGTTCCCGAAGAGACGATTTTATCGTTATTTTGACGATTTTTCCTAATAAATGACGATTTTTTTCGTTTATTATATATTTATTTTAAGGAATAATTGTAATCGAAAAACGGTTATAATCGGTTAGTTCCCCACAATTATTCGCGATTAATAATCGAACGCTTTCGATTAACCTAAAAAGCGGTTAATCGGTTATTTCATTTTTTTGCCATCCCTAGTGCAAACTGGTTCGCGGCCAGCGCAGCGATAGCTTGCTAGCAGCGCACACACGATCTATATATGAGAAACGAGTGGCCCTAATTTGGCCCAGCTGCCTATCGCCGACATACATATGTATGCAAAGCAAGAACTGGTTTTGTTTGTAATTCATTTAATAGTAAGTGCTGAATCAACGAAAAGGAACCCTAATTCTATAATTGCATTTCACGTTTGGAAAGCAATTTTTATACAATGTTTTGTAAACGTGAGGTGAAAAAAATTTCTCTAAAAAAAAAAATAAAAAAAATAAAAAAAAATAAAAAATGTGCCACTCGGGACTCGAACCTGAGCTCGTTGGTCCGTAGGCAGCATACCTCACCATTACGCTACAATCGTATTCGGAATTTTGTTGTCTAAATTCGAATTTATTCAATCAGGTTTCTTTTTTTTTTGTTCTTTTCAAATGTTTCACCTCAACTTCTCTTCACTTTCTGATTGTAAAATATAACAAAACGTTTGGGAAATTTTGTATTTCCAAACTAGTTTGGAAAACCTTGAATAAAAGGGTTTGGAAAATATTGCATAATAAACTAGTTTACTTCACTGCATATTGGGATTTTTGGTAGAAGTTATAAATACATATGTATGTAGATCTATTTCGGAGAACACCACATCCCATCAGACTGCCTTTTACTTTTATTCTTGCGTCCGCATAAAACATCCTTTAATGAAAAATTTCACTAAAAAGTCAAAAATAAATAGTAGCTTAAAAAACTAAAAAACACGCTTTAATCTTAAAAATCGTACTAAAAATTGAGAAATAATTTAATTAGAAACAAAATGATGAACGAAAATATAAGTATTTAAGGAAAAGCGTGGGGGTGCTCAATAATATTTGAACATGAAAATATTCGATTCGTACAACTATTACAAAAATATACCTAGTTGCGACATTAAAGAGTACGATATATGAAATCTCAAAAAAGTCAAAATAAAATTATTAGTAAAAAAACACCGATTTTAAATATTTTTTGACATACTGAGCACCCCACGCTTTTCCTTAAATACTTATATTTTCGTTCATCATTTTGTTTCTAATTAAATTATTTCTCAATTTTTAGTACGATTTTTAAGATTAAAGCGTGTTTTTTAGTTTTTTAAGCTATTATTTATTTTGGTTATCACTTCATTGAAAAAATTATTTTCACGGGAGTCACAAATGCGATAATCACAAGCAGTACCTCGTTCGAAAGACAATTAAAATTGTCGATGTACAACTTATAGTAACTGGATATAACCTCGCTGAGTGACAGCTGGTCGAAATAAAACTTTTGTTAATTACTTGCGATTTTTGAAAACATTTTGATTGTAAGACTAAGTTTTTTGTAGGAAGTTGTAAAATTCAGCAAAGTTTTATTCTTTTAAAAATTAGCCTGGTTAATTGTGATTATAGCATTTGTGATTTCCGAAAATAATTTTTGAGTGAAGTGATAACCAAAAAAACAGCAAATTACCGTTCTCTCAAAAACCTAATAGGGTCTATACACAGTGCGTCTGACTCGCGAGTCATCTGTGTACGTGTTGACTCGCCGTCATTAAAATTGACAGGCGAGTCACAGAAAAATATCAAACTAATTTTGATTTTCTTGAGTCATGCCAAGTCATGCACATTTTCACCAATACACCTAAACTGACTCTTGAATCAGACGCATCGTGTATAGACCCTATAACAATACAACACATTAAAAAAATAGTTCCGAATTCGTTTAGAATTCCTGTGGTAAAATTCATTTGATAATTTTTATTTCCTGATTTTTAGCCATTTATTTTTCAAAGGTTTTTGCAATTTCCTCCCATGAAAAGTAAATAATGGAAGAAAATACAAACAATATTAAAAAATGAAACTAGCAAAAACGAGGAAAAAGTTTAATTTTATTTGAGAATTTCACATTACGTACTAAAATAAAATACGCAGCTGTATACTCGGAATTCATCTCAAAATTTGTGCATCCGATTTTTAATTTTTTTCAAATGCTGCACTAATTTTCAATATTTTTCGGCAAGCTTGGAAATATTCACTTAAACGAAGTACGTCGTTAAATTCTAAAAATATTTATTGGAAATTATCAAAGATCACAAACTTTATTATTAATATCTTTGAAGCACCAACTGTAAAGGCAAATGTTTAGTTCACCAAATGTATGTAATTTCCTTTGTTGGTTGCGTTTTTTAAAGTAACTCTTATTATTAAATAATACGTATGATTTTACGTTCCTATTTTATTTTGTTACTAATCAAATAATAAAAATTGCAATAAAAATCAAATTTTTCTTTGCTCTTTAAAGTTGTAGCGTTCCTCGAAATATATATTTACTTTTTTCAACCCCAAGTGTGGGATAATAATTAATGTCCAAATCCCGGGACAAATCCCGGGATCCCGGGATTATAAAATCAAATCTCGAACATCCCGGGATCGTAAAAATCGGAAAATTTGGAATCCCTAGTATTTACAAATGTTTGTATGTAGTTAAAATTATGTATATAAAACATGCCATACAGCAGTTTTATTGTACTTCGTAAGCACATACAAGAGTTTATGTACATACGCATGTATGTATGTGTGCTTGCAGATTTTAGTGTCATTCGAAGTTTTATTACACCCATTATAGGCTTTTAGTGTAAGCGCTTTTAGTTTCATATGTGTTAACTAGAATATATTTATTACTAGATTACGACCAGGGAAAAATACAATTTAACTAACGCATTTATAATATTTTTGCGAATTAATTGTAAATGTTCACTTTATTTTAGTTTGTGGTTGGAATTTGGGGTCACATGGGGGACATGAACAGTTATTTAAGTGAGATGCTTTTTAAAGAAATTATCTTCGTGGCTGGTTGGTTGGTTTGAGTGGCGAGTTTAAATGACTCGAATTAGCGCCGCAGCATTGTTTTGATACCACGACTCGTGACTAAACCAGTGAAAAAAATGTAAGAGAGAATAAGCAGTTCTCGCACACTATATCGATCCTGTTGAGTTTATATATTTAAGCAACCCCTTAGGCCTGACGTCCTTGAATTCCTAGAGCCTGCCTAAAAAGTGTTTGCCAAGAAATTTTATTCTGCGTTGGCAGTACGAAGGACACTCGCATAGCAGACACCCCACCGTCTCCGCCGTCCCAGGAAGATTGCAGCTGCGAAACACTCGTCTATCTAAGAAAATTCCTATGCTGTTTCCAGCATCGGCACTTTCCATTGCAAGTAGAACCTTGCAGGCCTCCGTTATGGCGAAAACTTCGGATTGAAAAACGCTCGCAGTGTCCGGGAGCCAAATTGATATTGAAAGTGTCCAAATAAGTTGCAAAGATACCCGCTTCACATGCCATCTTTGACCCGTGCGTGAAAACCGGAACATCCAATCTCTGAGCAAGTTGATCATCTCCGCAGTTCTTCCTTTAGCCTGCAATTGTACATAAAAGTAAAGTGTCTTCTCGGTGAAAAACAGTAAATCTCAATTCACAGGATCCCTATTATACCAACCTTAATGTGCGTAAGGCTTATTCTCATGTAATTTTGAAGCCTAATTAAAATTTATTGATGATGCTTTAAAGCAGGGCTGCTCACCTCATAGGCACTCAAAGCACAATTGTTTTTGTTTTGTTCCGAATCATAGGCACACATCCATATTTTCACTTCAAATATGAAAATAAAATTTTCTTTGCACTCCCATAAGCACTCAGATATAAAAAATTTGTATATGTATGTGCCTATGATTCATATTGAATGTGCAGAGCAAACCCAGCAGCATTTGAGGTAAGGAGGTGCATATTCAGTAGAATATTCAGCATGAAAAATACCTTGAAACTGAGTTCAAAATTCATTACTGAAAAAATAACTGAACACGCAGTGAGGACATCAGGTGTATTGAAATATATGCTATGGAAGTTTTCCCTGCGTATTCAGGCCTTTTTTCATACAGAAACTCTCCCTTCTCGTTCGGCAGTTTTTAGGTAGTTGATTTTCGACGCCACCTTTATATAAAAAGGAAAGGGAAAGTTCAGATTTTAGAACTACATCTCTACTGAATATTCAGTAGGAAATATGTGCTTTTTCCAGCTGATAAATACTGCTGGGAAGGCACTTTGTATAGGAGCTCAAGCACTGCCGTAAGAAATCGAAATTTACGATAACAAATGTGTAATGAACAAAAAATTCAAAAAATGAAAGCACTGTAAAAAATTTATATTCAAAAAATTTTCATATAAAAAATAAAAAAAAAATGTTTATGTATGTGATACTACCCTTTGAAAATAAATTCTAAAATATTTTATTGGAATTCATAAAACAATTTAAATGAGCAAACAAATTTTCAGTGCATATACAAAATTTGTAGATGTATTGAATTTTGTACTTCCAATACGAGAGCGTTCAGCAGCCCTGCTTTAAAGTCGTCATTATAAGTTCTCTCATACTGCTGAAATTCCTTAGAGATTTCAAGCACTAAATTATAAACCTTTGTTCTTATGGATTCAACTTCATATACTTGTAAAGCGTACATTTCTAAGTAGTGGTATATGTATGTGCATTAGGGTGGTTCTCAAATATATGGAGACAATTGTTATAGCTTATTTCCTCAACCTCAACCTAAGTCGATGCTAATATAGTCGAAAATACAACATATAAACCTTTGTTCCCATCGGAAACGGTTAAGGTGTGTCGTACAGGGGTCAAAGTTCGGAAAACTATATGGAGACTCAAAAATTTACATAAGTTTAATTTTTTGTATATCTAATGCCCAAAATCGATAGCCTTTTAGTAAAGGATACCAAATATCAATTTTGGTCCTGATCGAAGCGATTAAGGGGTGTCGCACAGGGGAGGGCCATATGGTAATCTGAACTTTGACCCCTGTACGACACCTTTTATCAATCTCCGATCGGGACCAAAATTTATATGTAGTAGGCGGTGAGACCGGATAAAATCGCTAATTTGATTTTTTTAAGGACCACTCTAATGTACATCAAAAAAAGTAAATCAAATATTTGCACTTGTGACCCATATTTTTGCAATGTAAATCAAAATTACACACATATAAATGTTTAAATGTATACTTAAAATTTATACGAAAAGGTACATATGTGCATTAAGAACACCGAGACTTATTATCGTATACGAATTACTGTAATTTATCAAAACGCCTTTTGGGTCACATGCCACTTTTTTCGGCAAAAAACATGTGCACTTTCATATCTTTTTGCATGTAAACAAGCGTACATATGCATCTATATATTCTCTACCATTTTATTTGTACATCCATCAGCAAAGAGTTCCTCTTTTTTAGTAAAGTCAAATTTTACATTTTTTTTGCAGCACCAAAAATTGCGAATATGACTAATATGTAAGTTTGTAGAATGTTCTGTAAACTTCTTTACATTTCGGTTGCATACAAAAGCAAAGTGGTATTACAAAGAACAAAACACGATACGCGTGATAAGCATGAAAGCACACATTCAATGTAGCACTTTATTGCAATTTGCAAATCTGTTGCACATGCGCAGATGCCGCCGCGGCGTCGATTCTTTGTTGCTGTCAGCAACGGAAAGTCGCTGCCGCATTCGTTACTGTGTCTCCCCAATTTATTAACGCACAAATGCGAAATTCATGCGGTAGAGCCGATAACCGATTTTTTTTTTTAACTTGAGCAAAAGAAGTAGCCACATAAACTTTCAAAGCCAATAACCGAAAAGTAAATGATGCACAAAATGATTTAAGGGCCGCGTAGCAACGCAGAAAGTATAATGTTTGTGTGGTGTGACGAAGAAAAAATGGCAACAAAGCGCTTATTATACTCAGCTGTACTAGTACACAGAGTATTATAGTTTTAATCACATAACGGTGGATTGTAACAGAATGAAATAATCGAGATAGATATAGACTTATATATATCAAAATGATCAGGGTGAAAAGAGAAATCGATTGAGCCATGTCCGTCCGTCCGTCCGTCTGTAAACACTCTAACTCGCGCAAAAATTGAGATATTTTGATGAAATTTGAAATGCAAGTTGGTATCGAGACTGGGACGGTTGGTATTGAAAATAGGCGAAATCGGACCATGACCACGCCCACTTTTCCTATATAGAAAAAATCGGAAATTTTGTATCTCAGTCACTAATATAGCTGGAGCGATGAAATTCTACCCACGTGTTAAGCTCAGGCCCCTAGGAGGAAATTTGATGAAATTTTGGAAAATGGGCGGTGCCACGCCCACTTATTAAGGGTCAAACATGGAAAGTTTTATATGTCATAACTCAGAAACCATTGAAGATATATCGATGAAATTTGGTACGCGTGATATACTTACTTAGTCAAATATTTGGACGAAAAATTTCTGAAATCGGTTGAGGGCCACGCCCACTTTTATATATGGGTCTTATAAGGTGACCTAATAAAAACATTTTAAGCGATATCTTTGTCAAATATAAGATAATTCATTGAAATTTTGTGGCATGATTTCTACAATAGACCGGAAACAAAAAATAGAAAAATTTTGGAAAATGGGTGTGGCACCGCCTCTTCTTAGACAAAGGAATATACGAGATTTCTTAGCCTATAACTCGACAAATAATTGAGACATTATAACGAAACTTGGTTTATACACTTTTATAACTTGTGTTAATAGACATGAAAAAATTTATTCAAATCGGTTTATGACCACGCCTACTTTTTAACAAAGATATTTCTGGAATACCCTTTGGGAATTTGTAACGTGACATCTTTGTAACTAGAAGTCATAAAGGAATGAAATTTTGAGCAAAGAATAATATTCATATGCTTAGTGGGATGACTGATAAAAATGTTGAAAATAGGCGTGGTTACGCCCATTTTATGCAGCACTCGCTTTATATAAAATACACCGTAATTCTATCAGACGAAAACAAATAATGAAAGCATACAGCTGAGTATCTAATGTTCGATTCCACTCGAACTTAGGCTTCCTTACTTGTTTGTTCTTGCTGTTTTTTTTTTAATTAATTAGTGTCCGCCACACTGATTATACCGCATGTGCATATCGCTTGTATATTTACATATACACACATATATACGCATACTGAATTATATGCATGCTCTGCTTTTTGCTCATGCGCAAACGCTCAAATTGTTGCGGTTGCATGCAGATTTCGGTGAAATTTAAGTTTCACGCCGGTGGTTATTGGCATCAGAACAGAACACTTACTACATAGAATGCCGCTAAAGAAAAAACATATTCACTTGCATAACAACAAATGCACGAATTCATAATTTTGCTGCTGCCAATGAACTTCTCTCCGCATTTGACCAAGCGATAAAAACACGAAGAAAACCATTTTCTTTTTTCTTATTCTTTTTTTTTTGTGTAGAACATTGGTGTTTATGTAATAGCGTATAATCATGTTAAAAGAAATTAACATATTGTTGCAATTTGTTGCACATAATTTACATATTTAAGTATGTTGTTAAGAGTTCATATTTGGATTAACTGTGTTATACTTCATAACCATACTTTATATCCATAAAAGTGTTTGTTTAACAAGTGTTATGCCGTGCCGTTATGGCACGGAAGTAATAAAATCATTTGAAGATTGAAGGTGATTAAAAGTAGAAAATCTAAGCGCGAATGGTGCCGCTTGTCAAATTTAATAACTGGGAGTATTATGAATTGAGCAAATCTTCTTTAAGTATCATTCTAACCCGCCCACATCGCGCGGGGAGATACTGCAACCCAAAGTACCTCACAAATCTTTCCGTACTCTGGTCGAAAACATCAGACGTAGTAGGAGCTGCTGTTTATTGCAGTGAACTAGATAAAAGCATTTGTATCAGGCTGCCGGATTGTCTTTCAGGCAGAAGTAATAGCTGTGAAGGGGGTAGCAGAGTTGATATACAGTAGTTCCTCACAAAGATGACGTATTAACTTTTACATAGAAAGGCAGGCGGCTATAAAGTCAATTCTGTCGCATAACACCAATTCGAAGTGTTTGGCGGACTGCAAGAAAGCCTTAAGGGCAATATGCAGACTTATCATCTGTACTGAATACCAGTTCACAAAAGGATGATGAGCTGGCTAAGAATGGTGCAGATCTCGGAGTGCAACACTCTATGTAAATTGTACGATCCGAAGCTAACTAAATGTTTGTTATCCCTGATAAGGGATGAATGTAGACTTATCATCGATTTCCTTACAAAACACTGACTTTTAGCATCAAATGCGTTCCAAATGGGGCTAGTTGGCGAAAGTGAATGCAGAGGATGCACGAAGAGATTATAGAGCATGGTCTTTGCCCTTGTCCAGCGTTTTTATACCTTTCATTGGAATGAAATGGTATTATAACTTTGTGCCGAAACACAAATGGTGAAAGTACCAGAAGGAGGCGTGGCAGACCTACCAAAATATATACCAATATGATCGGGATCATGAGCTGAGTCGATTAAGCCATGTCCGTCTGTCTGTCTGTCTGTCTGTCTGTTTGATCGCAAACTAGTCCCTCAGTTTTCGAGATATCTGCATGAAATTCGAAAAGTGATTGTATTTTTAGGAGAAGCTGATCATTTGTCAGAATCAGCCGAATCGGACCACTATTACATATAGCTCCCATACAACCGATTGTTCAGATATGGACATTTTGGGGTATAACTTCTCCATTTAAACAGATAATGACATGAAACTTTGAAGTATTTGTACCCATATTGGCCCAAAAAGAGTTACCGAAAATTGTCAAGATCGGGCCACAATAACATGTAGCTCCCATACAACCGATTGTTCAGATATATAAATTTTGTCGTATAACTCCTCCATTTAAATATGTAGCCCAGACACCATTTTTTCTAATAAATACTTCATTAATAACCCACAGAATTGAAATTATAAATTATACTAAATCAGGCTATGTACATACAGTGGCCGCTGTGGTGCAGTGGGTAGAGTGCTCGCCTGCTGTGTCAGAGGTCTCGGGTTCAAACCACGGTCCGAGCCAAACACCAAAACAATTTTTCAATTAGTAAAAATCCAATTATTGGGTTTTTTTAAGAGCAGCGGTCACCTCTCGGCAGTGGGCGGCATACCCTCCGAGAGTATTTCTGCCATGAAAAAAGCTTCTCACAAAAAATGCATTCGCCGTTCGGAGCCGGCATAAAACTGTAGGTCCACCCAATTAGTAGGAAAAACAAAAAGGAGCACACCTCGAATTGGGAGAGAAGCTCGGCCATAAAACTCGTCAGAGTTATAATAGCGCCATTGTATTATTACATACATAGGTAACTTTTCATTTCCCCACTCATGAAAGGTATGAAGTCTTCGGTACGGCCGAAGACAGCCGCGCTCTTACTTGTTTCAACTTGCGGCTACGTCTACTAGAGGAATTTGTATTCAGGCATCTCGAATCTGTAAGCAAAATAGGCATAAAGAAACTCTTGGTATTTGCCAAAGGGACGTGATTGTTCTTCAGTTTAAGTCTAGATGTTTAATGTAGAGGTGTTCATGTTCACGAACTCTTCTGGTAACACTACGAACTTACTTAGTCTAAGCGAGGCCATTAATAGCCAGCAATTTTAACTTTACCTAACCTAACCTAACATAACCAAACCAAACCTAGCCTAGCCTAGCCTAGCCTAGCCTAACCTAACCTAACCTAAACTAACCAAACCTAAACTAACCTAACCTAACCTACACTCAAAAAAAAAATTTCTCTCGATGAAAGACATAATTTTCCTTATTTTGAACACGCGTCCCAATACAAAATTTTCTTTGTTTTGTGTAAATTTTCTCAAAAATGTGGAAAAAACATAAAAAAAACATTCAAACAAATTCGTTGCCATGGGAATTTGTATGGGAATTTAATTTCTCAAAATTAAAGAAATCAAGTCTTCAAAACAAGGAAAGTTGGGAATGGAATGGCGCTTAAAGAAATTTTCATTATTTTAATGTATGAATTTTTTCAAAACAAGTATATGAAACCATGGTAACGCATGTAACAACAATATTTTATAAACCTTTTAACATGTTTTAAGGAAAATTTACTCAAAACAAAGAAAGTAGTGTTCAAAATAGGTAAACAATTTCTTTGACCCCTCCATATAATTTTTTTTCTCTCAGTGTAACATAACCAAACCTAACCTAACCTAACCTTGCCTAACCTAACCTAACTAAACCTAACCTATCACCCTAACGCTAAATTTATTTACTTCCCGAATCCTGTCAGCTAGATGATATGGTCCAAAACGCGTTCCCCTAAGCTACACTCGCAATCAAAGATTTCACATATGCATGGCAAGTTTGGAGAAAACTCATGAAATACGCCATTTCCAGACGCGTTTTCGCCCAGTACTTGAATTTCTTTTATTCACAATAGCGGTCCTTTATTCACAATAGCGTTCAGGTGCACATTGTAAGCTTAAGTGCTCATAACTCATGATATCTATGCAAATTGTGATGCAGTCTATAAATACATACACGCAGCATTGCCGCTGGCGCCACTAAAGTGGCAATTTGAACCTTTTTAAGAGCCAGGCCACCGGAACCCAACTTTTTGAAAATATGCAATATTTGAACCTTTTTAAAAATTCAGGCCACTCTTGGTCCTTTTTTACTGTCAAAACTGTAATGTAATAAATATTTTTTTAGTTTTTTTTTTCTTAGATATAAAAAAGCTTATTTGTTACCTTTTAATTTTTCAGTGGTAACTCTCCGCTGCGAAGGAAAATCCCGAAAAAGTTATTTAGCAGTATACATTTCTAGAATGCAAGAAAATTGTTTGAACAAACCGAAATAGAATAGTTTTGGCACAGCGTGGGGAATATGAAAAACAATTTAAATGAGAACTTGTTGTGAATTTGTTGCAAATATATTAACGCTGTCACATAGCAATGCCTCCGCAGAAAGATTAATTTCAAAACTTTCACTATTTAAGACCAAGGTTACAAACCGTTTGCAAAATTGTTGCATGCAGTTTAATGATTTCAGCGCTTAATTTAACTAATGGAAATGATTTAGATTCTTGGATGCCGGAAGAAAACTTGGTTGTCAAATATCTGAGAACTAAATTTTAAATTCATTAAATTATAACTTATTTATATTATACCTACACTTTGCTCTAGTTTTACTTGGTTTTAGTAAAACAATGTTCCTTAACCTGTGAATTACTTTAAGCATTAAATAAACCACAAAAATATATAAAAATGCGTTTCTAGCTAAAAAAAAAAAATTTGGGAGACACTTTTTTTCCTTTTTTGTGCCACTTTTTGAAATTTTTTAGCGGTAGCACTGCATACAAGTACATACAAGTGTTGTAAATTCTTTTTTATTTTATTTTTTTAACTTACTTCTAGCCTTGCTGATTTACGGCACATTGCAGCTTTATTCACTTCCATTTAAAAGTGTAAGCCATTGTTAAGGTGTTTAAATCAAATAAAGTTGAAGCACCGCTTGTCGGTCCATTCTTTGAAAGAAAAAAATAATAAAAAAAAAAGAACGGTTTCGATTCTTAATGCCTGCCGCCCCTGCACCTCTTTCCACCATCTCACTTTACCTTTTCAGCAAGCTCCTTGAGGCGCTTTTATGTATTTGAAAGTAGTTGGCACGGCATTTTGTAATTTTCTAAGTAAGTAGTTACGTCATGTTACGACTGGCAGGCAGGCAGCACTTGCCGGATGGATTAGCATAATAAAATTTTGCAAATTGTTGTTTTAAACGTTTGAATTTTCTACATCTTCTTCGAATTCTTCTGTTTTTAGTTACTTGTTTCACTTGCTATCTTATAACATTAGATTATTCAAATAAGTGTATTATTAAAAGTATATACACACATATAGTACATGGTATTAGCATATGCACAATACCAAGAAGTAAGAGCCTTTGGTGCTGATACTTACCATACTTACTCACATACAACCATACCAATCTGCGGCATCATGCACTCATGCGCCATCTATCCGCACAATCAATGTCTCGCCATCGCACTCATCAACTGCTCAACATCAACATCAACATCAAGATCAGCACAAACAGCCGCAGAATTAGCTGAATTAGCTGTGTGTTGAGTCTGGCTTTTGTATACATTTACTCGTATCGCCTTCTGGTCTTCCTTGTTGGCATTGGTAATTGCAGTAGACGGTGGCGGAGTTGGCGTCGGAGAAGATGACAGCGATTCCACCAGCACATGCTCAATTTCATTTTTCTGTGCCTCTTCATTGCCACCCAACCTTAACCGAGAGACAGCCGCCTAAAGCTGTTTCGGCTACAGTGCTGAGCTATATTTTACAATCGGTTGTATGAGGGCTACATACATATATTTTATAGCGGTCCGATTTAGTGGATTCCGACAAATTATACATTTTTCAAATAAAAAAATCAACCATATTCCCAATTTGCAGTAGATATCTCAAAGAATTACGGACTAATTTGCATTCACAAGTACAGCAAAACGGTCAGACAAGCAGACTGTTGACATGATTTCAACGACTCAGCTCATATTCTGACACTGATCATATCGATTTACATATACTCGGTAAGTGCCTTGATACCACAATAGGGGCGTAGGCCTGGCGGACGGGTGCAGATATAAAGAATAATTCATTAATGTATATACGGATGGGTCTAAGACATCAGAATGAGCAGGAGCTGCCGTTTAGTGCAGTGAATCAGTGATATCAGTACTAGTATAAGGCTGCCGGGTGACTAGTGTCTTTCAAGCAGAAGTAGTTATTAGCAGTGAGGAGGTAAGCAGAGCTGTTAGTCTGTAATCCCTTACGAATAACACAACTAAATGTTTATATAGATTATCAGGCGGCTATAAAATCAATACTATCGCATAGCACCTCAACCAAGTGTGTAGCGGCCTGTAAGGAAGCCTCAGCACTAATATGCAGAGATAGTAATGTCCATTTATACTGGATACCAGGCCCGAAAGGGAGAGACGGGAATGAGAAAGCTGAAAAGCTAATGAGCTTGCAACGCAGGGTGGAGGCCTTGGAGAAGGACAAACCATGGACCTGCCGATGCCACTCAATGAAATTAAACAAGGGTGTCCAAATTATGTGTAAAAAGACGAATGTAGACTCTTAGTATTTGCCAAAGGGGCGGGGTTGTTCTCTATTTTCAGCCAAAACTTTAATGCAAGGGTGTTTATGTTCAAGAACCTTTCTGGTAACACTACGGACTCACTCAGTCTATGTGAAGCGCTTAACGGCCAGCCGGTCTTACCTAACCTAACATATATGTATTTTCTTTGTTTCTAACAATTCCTCTTCTGATACTTTGCACTACCTTACGCTGCACAATTATTGCACGCCACTGTACAAGTACATTATTAATGTTGCAATTCACAATTCGCCGAGGTGCTTGACCGATTTGCGTCAAGCGCTTTGAATGCTTTTTTAAGCGTCCGTTGTTGGAGTCAACTTGCCATATTTTGAATGCATGCATCATACATACATACATACATGCATTTATGTTCTTGTTCTTGTTCTTGTTCCTGTTCTTCTTTTTCTTCTTCTTGCACATATGCGTGGGTTTTGCTACATTAATTTGCGCAAAGTGCTTTTGTTTTTCGCTCTCATTACGCCAGTCTCGACGCCATCGTCAACGTCTCATCTTCCAGTTCCACGTATCGAACTATGGCTCATTGCGTAAGTTCAGCATAAAAAAAATGTGTCCAAGGCAGTGGGTGCGCCATTTAATTATGCCATAAAATCATTTCACGGTTAGGCTTTTTTAATTGCACTTGCCTGGCACTACTAAATAGAGGCGGGAATGTGTTCAGCAGCAAATTTATGAGAAATGCGTCCTAATCAAATCAAGCAATATTAGCGAAATCCTTTGCAATTTATAACACCGAGCGCGTAGATTAATGTAACTTTCAATTCTTGGGCGTTTTCATAGTTTTTTTTTAATGATTGTTTTGAAATTTTCATAGCAAAAGCTGTAAATTAAGTAATCAATTTGAGCACTCTCTATACAATTACAAATTTCACACTGCATTCTGTGGGTAGAGTGTATTTTATGAGCAGCTTTACTGCTTGCCGCATCGTCTTTGATATTAGAAATCTCTTGCTGAAGACTTTTATTACTTGAGTTTCAACGTTGTTTGGTATATAAAGCCTGCACCTCTTACTTAGTTACTTCAGTTTCTTTTTTATATTTTTGCCCACGACTCATATGGCATTGCAGCACTGTAGATAGCATGCCACCCTCATTAATTGGTCCTTGAACTGGTCATTTAACATCGTTTGTTTTTGCATTATTTTTTTTGTTCTTACTACCCACCATGCAAAGCTCGAGAAATAGGCGATAATCGTCTATGGCAACAAATTGGCGACTCGTCGATTTATTGCCTTTGTGAGAAATCGGCAAAACTTCTAATTTATTGCAGCAACGTATCGATTTCTTATTACAAAAAATCAGAAATAATTGTTTCCCCTTCTCTTCTTGCCAATTTGTTGCCTCTATAATAAATTGGAAATAATTATTTGTTTTTACTTGGCGATGAGAAATGAAAATATCAGAAAGCCTTGAAACGAATCGTTCAGGTAATAAGAAAACGAATCATTGAGGTAATCAGAAAGCGGGTCGACTGTGCGAGTTGCCTTCGGCGGACGTTTTGGTCCGACTAGTACTAAGAAATCGGTAAGATTTCGATATTGCTTGCAATATATTTATTTTCAAAACGACTCGTTTTTTTATTGCCGGCAACAAAAAATGTTTGGTGGGTACACACAGTTTAAGTTAATTTTTCAATATCATTCCGTAAGATTTAAACTGACAAGGAATGAAATTCCTGCTGTTAATGTCTGTAAATCACAACATAATAAATGTATGTATGTACTGGTATGTATAGACATGTAATGACCTAATATGATATACGCACACATTTTCTGAACAGTGGTTGCTATAAAATTAAACGTTGCAATGCAGAGAGCACTCGCTGGTGATTTCAAAGCAAGTATCTGTTCCGACGAAGCACAAATTTCGAAGTTGCAGTAGAACAGAAGAAGAACAGAAGAAGAATTTTAGCATTTAGTTTGCAGTTAGCTCACACAATTGTGCCAACGCATGCCTATCGCTGTTGTTGGCTGTAGGTACCTAACTAATATATAGAAATAGAACAACCTGTTGTGCAAAAAGCACGCAAATATAAAATTTAAAATGCCTTGCGGATATTTTTAGCATTGCCATCGCCTAAAAATAGATATTGTTGTTGATGGCAAATATAACATAAACTTGCCACATGCAATTCGCGCACACACAACCTGCCTGCCGATGCATAACAACATGCACACAACACCACATACTGTCACGTGCATTAGATCGTATCGCAAAAAATATCCACCGTACGGCCCCCTCCCGCCCCCCCCCCCCTCCTAAATTTTGTCTTTTTGGCAGAAATTTTAAAGCGAATCACTTTCTGGAACATTTTAACATTGCTTATTTTGACCTCTTTTTTTAAAGAGTCTGAAAAATATGTATATATTTTTTTCTAAAGTCGCTAGAGGTTTAAAAAGTTCTAGAAAATTACTCGGCATAAAATTTCAGTGGGGGTCTCCTCAGAAAAAATATTTGCAAAAGGAAACCTAAAAGACCACAGGAAGCGAAAAATGTATATACAAGTATATTCCTTGGGATGTTAAATGTGTTTTATTTCGAGTTCTACTGAAGTGATAGAGATACTGCTTTCGCAAAATACCGATGATTTTCGATGACGTTTAACATGCTGGCATAAAAAATTTACACTAAGGGTACATACCAGCCGACGCAATAAAGTACTTTCAGAAAGTGAAAAATTCAATTTTTGGAATTGTTGTTTTTAAAAAGACAAATACAAAAATTTGAATTTTTCACTTTCTGAAAGTACTTTATTTTTTAAAAACAACAATTCCAAAAATTGAGTTTTTCACTTTCAGAAAGCACTTTCTTGCTTCGTCTGGCTGTACCCTAAAGTGGTATAAATTAAGTACTGGGTGGTAGTGACCCCAAAAATTTGTCCCGGTTATGTTTTCCAAAAATACATATGCGGTGGACTTTTTTTTTTGATACCTATAAGGCGAGGTGGCCTAATGTACATATCTACATACAAGCAAAGAAAAAAAAACATTACACATACGAGCATTTACCGGAGCATATTAACATGAACAAGCCCATAAGTACACGCAATGTAAACTCAACGCACAAATGATGATAAATACTGGAACTCATTACGAGTTCACATGTGGACATACATACATACATAAATAAATACTTATAAGTATACTTGCGTACATAGAGGAAGTGCGTTTTTTCAAAAGGTAAGCACAAAAGCACGTCAACCAAAGCACCAAAGCACCAAGCCAGCGAAGAACCAAAGTAGGTACCAAAGCAAAGACAAGACAAGACAAGACACAACAAGGGTTCCAAGGAAGCGAGATGAAGAAGCACGAAGGGATGGGGAGAAACAATAAGTTGCTGAAGTGAAGGCAGAAGGAAGAGTGTGAATGAGTGAGAGAGTGATGGGGGGAAAAAGGAGCAAGGTGTATGAGGGCATACATACATACATTAATGGTAACCGAGTGATATGTGGCAACATTCATAAAACCATATGTGGTGTGTAATTCCAAAGACGAGCAGCTCAGGTGATGGCCTATGCAGACAAATGAAAATAAGAACAAAAAAAAAACTGTGCAGACTTGTTGCAAGTTACAGATGATGGGCACCACCGCCACCAACATGATCATTGAAGGACACAAAGGGAACAATTAAAGTTCTGTTCCTTGGAAAGCTAAGCAAAAACTACTTTTTCACAGAATTTTGAACTGAATAGAAAATCGTATGTCAAACTGATTTTCGAAACAAAATTTTACTTTACGCTGAAGCACTTCATACCGAAAAAAAATCCAAAAAGAAACGTTCCAGTGTATTCTTGGCTAAGACTCTGAAAGCGACCATTTTTATTGATAGTCAAAAAGCCTTTAAATCACTTGGATACCAACTACTTGTTGTGTACTTGAAATAGTTGTAGACATATCGTTATTTGAAACTGTGGAATAGAGGCTGCATGTAGTAATTGCTAGTGGATCAATGAACAACGTTGTGATATGGCTGTGTTACTTGTAAAACAGCTACATATGACTGAAAATGAAGGGTTACTCAAAAGCAGAGCATTGTGCTTATGCTATGGCCTGCCTATCACTAATTTTTGCGAAAAAGGCCAATCAGGACAAACTACACCTTATCTATGTTGGTGCAGGGCAGTGGCGGATGCTTCATAGAAGCCGAAAAGCCCGGCTTGCCCAAATATTTTCGTGCATTTCATTTTACGAATTTCTTTAAAATCTTATTATTTTACGCTTGAAATGTGCTTACTATTTAAATTTATCAATGTGTTTACTACTTAAGTTCTGATAGCGTGTAAGCCCACCAACAACATTCACGTGTATTTTGTTTTTATAGCCAATCATAGCACAGCCTGTGTGAGTGAGCATGCTTTAACAGTAATACATCAAATAAAACTACATAAATGGCTAACGGCTATGCTTCATACCAATTTATGCTAGGGCCGCACTTCCTCAGGGGCAGGTCTTTAGTTCTAATCAAAGTGGTTAACTTTTTCGACAGCAAATTCGTCCAGACCTACTTACAGCCATTAAGAAAAAAAGACAATGTTTGTTCCACACAAACGCCATCGAACATTCATTGGGGGCCACGCATATGCATTGCTTGTAAGCCATCATGCCACTCACTGGGCAATTGGCGATAGCCAACGGCGCTTGTCAATATTATGGAATGCCAAAGCTACGCCGTCGAAGAATCCAAAAAGCAAATGTGATGGCATTCTTTTACACGGCGACGAAGACGACGTAAACGTCGCGTCGTAAAGTTTTGAAGACGACAAAGAGACAAAGTTTGGTTGGGGTTGACATCAGTGTTGCTAACGTGAATAATTCTGTTTTTTTTGTCACTGATTTTTTATGTTTAATGTGTTGGCCATCAACTTGACCAGCTTGCAGCAAATACTAATGGCGATAGCGATTGGAGTGAATTAAACTGAACTTGTTACCAATCTGAAAGTATATTTATAAATAGACATTATTGAGGCGCATGCAAGGCGCACAAATATAAAAAGGAAGAAATAAAAGGAAGAACTGTCAGTACGTAAGTACAAAAGGTATTTGATTCTGGTTATAGTCAGTTGACAATAAAGATAAACATATACACGCGCAATAAGTATGTATGTAGGTAAGTACATAGTTACATATGTTGGAATAAGTAAGTGAATTCTATGTACATATGTATATCTTATAGCGCGATGGTAATTCAAGTCGCACTTACTTCATTGGCAACAACTCGTTTGGTAGCCACAAATTGATGGCACAATGTCAACAATAAAGAAGCGAAATTTGCAAGCTCGGCTCGTAAAATTAAAATTTTTTTTGGAAAAAGGAGAAAAAAGAGGGTTGACTACAGAGTTGGGCAAAATTTATTCGAATAACAAATAATAGATGAATAAATTTTTTTATCTTTATTTGAATAATAAATAAGTTCGTTTATTCAGAAACCAAATTATTCGAATAATAGATAATTTTCATTTACATATGAAAAAACAAACAAACATACATACAAAAAAATAAACAAAAATTTTTTTTTACTATTACTCAGTTGTTTGTTGTACCGTTGTACCCTGAGTTTTTATTTATTATTTGAAATAAAAAATAAATTTCCGAATAACTTATTCGTAGGGAATTTATCTAAATAATTTAGAAAATTTTTCAAATAAAAATTTATTCGAATAATGCCCAAGTCTGGTTGGCTAAGCTTTTATGGGAGAGAGGAAGGCGAGTTGGTGTTTTTTTTGGGGGGAATTGAGCCGGTTATGGCTACGGGAAGGTGTAGCATCTGTATACATTAGGCCGTCTTGCCTTATATGGAGAAAAAAAAAAAACCATTCCACCGTACGCCAACCCCTTTATATAATGTCTTTTTGGAAAACATTTCCCGAAAAAAATTTTTTTTTTGCACGCCGCTAAATGTCGCTAAAATATATGTTTTCCATATCAATGCCTTTGCTGCCTTTTGGTTGTATTTTGTCTGAGAGGAAGGTTTTGACTCTATAATCGTATTAACCCTATGTACGTCATTGGACTCACTTCCACCCGTACTTAGTTTATGCCACCTTAATGTATCTTTTTTTTGCCTGCATGTTAAACTTCGTCAAAAATCATTAATCTTTTGCAAAATAAGTATTTCGATCGCATCAGCAGAACCCGAAATAAAACACATTTAACATTCCGAGCAATATATGTATGTATGTATATTTTCCTGTGATCTTTTAGGCTCGTTTTTCAAAGATTTTTTCTGAAAAGACCGCTACTGAAATTTTATGGCGAATAATTTTCTAGAACATTTCAACCCTCTAGCACACCAACGAGAGTGGTATTTTGATCCCCTTTTAGAAATTCAGGAAAAAATAGTGATTGAGGCTCTGAGGTCGGACGAGAGTGAAAACCTTTTTACTATTATTGAAAAAAACTCTTAGTATGGGTTATTCAACCATGCTATATAGAATTCTTAAGCCAACTGAGAATTACATAAATTTACACAACGGCATACGAATGAACGAACGGAAAGCTACACAGCATAATTTGCTTAAACTAGGATCATGGCTTAATTTATAAATACTTTTTGGAAACTTTTTTAAGGTCGATATGCCGATCGCTGCCTAGAGGGACTGCTATTTTTTGAAAAACACAATATAAAGATTTGTATGTACGTAATTAATTAATATATGCCTGAATTAAATTTTAATTGTGCCATTTATTAGATCAGCTCAGTCTTCGGGACCGCTTGCATATCAACCGCGTACTCTACCCTCTAGGGTTCAGCGATAAAATAATAGGAAATATTTTCAGTCCCTGAACGCAAAGGCTCGAATGAAAATTAGTTATAGTTATGGGCGAGTCCGAGATTTTTAGACAATCGAGAGAATCGCCATCGTTGCAAAATCACAATCGAGTCAAAAGTTGACTCGCTCCTCGACTACACAACCGAGATGTTTTTGCGATTGTTCCGATTCGGCGGGCCGGCTGTTGTTTTGATGATTTGTTTTAGTTGATAAAATAAACTGAATGAGTGTTGTTGATGAAGAAAGTAGGATTGTTAATGGAAGTGAGGCAAATACATAAATAAATGAACCAAATTGAAAAATATGCTATAATGCAGCGTCTATATTTTTGCAATCACAATTAGAGAGTGTCGTGCATAATAAATACAATTAATTACACTGGATCACAAAATGAAATTTTTTGTCTGTACTTTGGACGTGACCATCCTATCTATATGTAAAATCGGTCGCTGATTCCGAAAATCGGGCTCATTTTTAATTCTATGGGAAGGTTTTTGAGATATCGGCAATTTACCGTTATTTGGCCACTGGCTCCACTTAATCCTGTATACCTTTTTAACGCAGTGAGCTATCTTCCTTGGAGTGACACTCAACGACATTTTTTCTGTAACTCTTATAGTTTCTGAAATATTGACGATTCAATTTGAATTTTTTCGATTTTTTACGATTTTTTGAAGAAAAAATTGAATTTGTCAGGCAATATCTTTTAAACCAATGTCTTCACCTTCGGTTTTACTCCTTTACGTGAAGCTCCATTCTATTGGGAAAAAGATAAGCTATCAACGAAGAAAATCCATGGTAAAATAGAAAAGTTATAGGCGATCAAGTAAATACATCCAAGTCGCGCAATGCCTCTGCACGGGTATATTCTATGCATGTTATACCAATACCTTCACATCTGCAGTAGCAGCACATTGGCAGCGCAGTAGATAAAAGCCCATTTACGGGTATAACATGCATAGAATATACCCGTGCAGATGCATTGCGCGACTTGGATGTATTTACTTGATCGCCTATAACTTTTCTATTTTACCATGGATTTTCTTCGTTGATAGCTTATCTTTTTCCCAATAGAATGGAGCTTCACGTAAAGGAGTAAAACCGAAGGTGAAGACATTGGTTTAAAAGATATTGCCTGACAAAGTCAATTTTTTCTTCAAAAAATCGTAAAAAATCGAAAAAATTCAAATTGAATCGTCAATATTTCAGAAACTATAAGAGTTACAGAAAAATGTTGTAGCAGCGATGAAAAGGAAATTTAATTTTCTTTCGTTGAGTGTCACTCCAAGGAAGATAGCTCACTGCGTTAAAGAGGTATACAGCCATTGGCCAAATAACGGTAAATTGCCGATATCTCAAAAACCTTCCCATAGAATTAAAAATGAGCCCGATTTTCGGAATCAGCGACCGATTTTACATATAAATAGGATGGTCGCGTTCAGAGTATTTTTTGGCTGTAGAGCAGTGTTATTTAAACATTAATAAATTTTTTGAAGTGAGACGCTTACGAAACAAATTAATTTTACGAGCAGCAACAACGGCAATACATTTGTACCACTACTCTGTATGCTTTTTTAAGCAATTTTGATATTCAAGCGGGCAACAAAAATGTTATATATTTTTTGCAGCGAGTCCGAAATGTAGGGTTGCTTTGAAAACGAGAGGAATCATTGGCGAGTCCGAGATGTTTTAGCGATTGTTTCGACTAACGGCCATTTACGACTTGACTCGAATACGAATGAAAACCATCGAGAGCATTCGAGATGTTTCAACAATCGAGAGAATCGAATAAAACATCTCGGACTCGCCCATCACTAATTAGTTATAAGGAATTATTGATGTACGCAAGAACAAATAGTATATATATATGTATAGCACACCACGGCTGGTATTCATCCAGGCAATGCAATGACGGCGCTAGCATTCTACGACGCTGCTGACATAACATATCACACACAAGCCAACCAACCTTCCCCGCCTTCTCACGCGTGATAACTAACGTACATATTTGAACGCGTCCGATCATGGCTGATGTTGATGGTGATGACGATGACGACGACTGCAATGAAAGCGATGATGTTGGCATAGCTGATGGGCCACTGTTGATGTTGTTGGTGGTTCAATTTGCTGTGGCAACGAATGCGGCAAGTAAGTGAGTTGCAAGAACTAGAAATAAAAAAAGAGCAGAAACAATTAAAAAAAGCTTTGAATAATGTACAGAATATCGTGCCAAATGGAATGCATGCATGCAATAAATACCGGCCGGCCGGCCGACCGGGCGCGTTGTTGAATTGAATTTGCTCAAGTGTAAATGTACAGAACATGCGCATGCGCACGAGCAACAAACAACAGCAAGTGCCACTGTGCGCCGATTGTCGCGCAAATAGCCAAAGACATAACCAACATACACACGCATGCATAAAAAGAAAACATACAAACACACAAAAGTATTCCCTTAGCAAGCTTAACTTTGTTATCAATTTGGTCTATAAAATCCTGGTCAGCAACAACAACAACACAAAAAATCACATTAAATAAAGCACTCGAGTGAACTCTTTTCATATGAGCACAGAGCTGCAACTATGCATAACAATATATGTACATATTTATGTACCCTGCATTGCTTAGTCTTTAACTTCACGAACATATTTAATTCTTGCGCCTCAAACGATTGACTTTCATTGCTCTGATTTTTAAAAAGCGCAAGTTGTTGTTGTTGTTAACACGCAGCGCATTATAGGCGTAACTCTCCATTTTTTTAATGTTGTTTAGCGATGATTTGTATGAAATTAGTATGCCCTTGGTGTATTTTTATGTGTGTGTGTGTGTGTGCACACATTTCAGCGGGTGGTATTTCCGCTTTGCATTGCATCAAACAATGTGCATTCTTTTGCACCTTTAGGTTAGCATGTTATGGCAATTGAAATACTTAGATATGAGATTCGGTTTTCAGCGCATCAAAAACTTTCGAGAAACTATACCCTTGTTTACAGGTAAGAGGTTAGACTAGTTTTTCTCTGTCAGTTTTATGTTTACGGTACAGATTTTCTGTTATCTCGCGAGCTTTTTTCTTAAAACTTATCTCTCTTGCTTTACAGTCTCACATCAAGAATAACACACATTATTGAGTATGCCGACATCTGGCTTAGGCAATCAGCACAACCCTGACGGCATTGAAAATAACATTCCTCTCAGTTTTGGTTTGTTGGTTGCTTTAGCCAGTTCGTCTGCTATCTCGTTATCCTCAATACACATATCATCAGGAACCCAGATGAGCGAGATGACTACGCCTTCCGCTGAAATTGCCTCAACAGAATGTTTGCAGCTTCTGACGGACTTGGATGTTGTTATGTGAGAATTGTTCGCCATAAGCGCCGCTTGAATGTCTGAGTATATATATATGAACCCTAACTGTACTTTCCAACAAGAACACTGTATCTTGGAATATGCTAGCTGAGTCTGGCATCAAAAATCAAGGTTTTTTTCCTTCTTCCGCACGCTATTTCTTCTTCATTCCCTTCTCGAGGGGAACCTCACCTTTAAGTTCCAGTCCAATGTCGTCTGTATTCGGGAAGCATGTTTAGTATATTACCGTGACCATATTTTCTGAGTCCAGCTGCCCGACTCACGGCGTTGTATTGCCGACCTCGTTGCGGTTTCACGAATGTGAAGCCAATTGAGAATTGATGCAGGATTAAATCCATAGCGTCAGTTGAACTCGGCTACAATACACCAATCACCCCGTTGTACCTACTGTTTGCCTTTTCAGAGCATTCTTAGAACTGGGAGCAATTCGGACAGAGAGTCCCAACGCAACAACTTGTTGGTTGGAGTCTTCTGGCTGGCTGTGTAAAATCATTACAATTCAACAATTGGCTGAATAATAAAACTTCGCATTCGCACATATAAGGAATACATAATAAATTAAAAATAGTCACCAAACACGTAACATTAATGGCGCCAACTAGTGCTGGGAAACAACAACAACCATAAAAAATATCTATTTATGCCATACATAAAAAAATCTAGATATAAAGTACAAACTTTTAAGTACTTGCGCGTGTAATTGCAGGGCACTTGTCATTGAATTGATATGCATGAAATGAAAACAACTCGGCTTAACTGCTCAGAATTATAAACACAATTGCGCAAATGGGAAAATCAAATTAATTCCATTGATAAAATGTGAAAGAAAAGAGGAAAATCTGAAAAAAAAGACAATAAAATTTTGGCGAAATGAAAATGCAATAGCAAAATGTGGTAAAGTGCGTGAGAAATTTTATGCAATTTTCCTGGTATATAAGAATTTTTAATTGGAGTAATGCAAAGGCAAAAGCCTCGCCTCAAAAGAATGTTCACACATTCATTTAAGGCAACAACTTTATTGCGATATTTTTGTTTGCGCTTTAGCAAAACATTTGGTGTCAATGCACGCGTGGAGGTATTTTTTTTTTTGGTTGCAAGTAAGAATACGAAAAGCTATACATACATATGTACATAACTACATATGTGCCAACATTCAAAATGATGTGCTTCTTCTTTTCGTCTTCCCATTTTTACAAGCCTTATATGTATTAAATTAACTCCACCATTTCTCATGACTGCACCTTTGCTTATGGCATACTTTTAAGTAGATTTATTATGAAAGTATGAAATATGTTGCAAGCAAGCGCCTTTTGGCATTTTATGCCATGCTTTTGTATTGGCTACTAAACACGCATGCCCATCTATATATGATAAACAACACACACAGTAAAATGTGTTGATTACTCATTGAGAATGCCATTCTACTTTTTATTGTGAAACACGCAATGTGACGTCATGAAAACCAACACGTTTCAAAATTTCCAGATAAAAGAAAAAATTTACAAATTCCATTAAAAAAAAAAAATTCACTTTGAACACTGCAAATGCTTGAGTTTAATCCAAAGAACCGATTGAACAGCTGCGCTTCGTTTACGGAGCTTAAATGCGTGTACACGTCATAGCTGGTGAATGTCTCTGGTTGTGTTGAAAGGAGAAAAAAAGCCTATACTAAAATTCTACAACTTTCATACGTACATATATACTTTTTTTGCGGCTACTTTCATTGGCTGACAAATTACCTACCGCAAACTTTTGTTCTTTTTACTTTTCGCTTGGCTGCTGTTACTTAAACTCATCTTTACTTTTTCTGCGTTATTCGATGTGCATAAAAAATTATGATTAATCTATTGTATGATCGGATTAAATTTTGCACGCAAAATGCATGTGACGTTGCTTTTGCGAATTATAATTTAAAAAGAAAGTCACACGACAAATTGCTTGCGCTGATTAAGTGTGAATTCCTTGTAATGCGAATTGTAATCGGGGATTGGAAAAAGTTTCTATAGATAAAATGAATTGTAATAATCTCGCTTATAACTATTATTTATACTTAACTCTGACGTTTTTAAAACACATTTATTTTAAATTTTGTTGAAAACGACATTGCCTTCTTTTGTAAGGAATCAAAATTCGGGGCCT
Source organism: Urophora cardui (assembly GCA_960531455.1). Lineage (NCBI taxonomy): Eukaryota > Metazoa > Arthropoda > Insecta > Diptera > Tephritidae > Urophora > Urophora cardui. Next base: position 30,264,258 of record OY482672.1, on the reverse strand, counting down.
CTAGTTATTGTTGCAACTTTTATGAAATTAATAATGAATTTTAAAAATCACCTACCAAAATTATTTCATTTTGTATTGTTTTGAAACGTCTAGCTGATAGTGGAGTAATCCCACAGAGATATGTGTAAGTATGTAGGTATTTAAAGTTCTAAATTACATCTCTAATAAAGAGATTAAGTAGGTAAAGAAGTAGACTTAGACACAAAAATTATGCCACAGATATTATCACTACACATTTTTCTGCCATTTGGGAAACCACATAAATATACTAGATTCCTGAGATCAGTTTCTGCAACTTCGCTTAGACTATTCAGAATATGTATCTGCTTTCAATTAGCTTAATAGAGTACCAATCACTGCCAGACAATTATAGAAGGTTAGGTTTAGTTAGGTTAGGTTATGTTAGGTTATGTTAGGTTTTGTTAGGTTAGATTAGGTTTTTTTTCTTTGGTCTCTAGGCGCTATCCGCGCTTAGAGTGTCGTATATTTAATTCTTTGTTTCATATATATGTATGTATATACATGCATGTAAAAGTACATAGTTGCGAGATATTTTTTTATTTTTATTTTTTTATGATTCCATAAGTTAACAAATACAATCAAATAGTAGTTAACTTAATCTATAATCTAGAAATTAATAAATTTCATTCAGATTAATTGACTATATACCTACATAAAATTAACTATATACTTACATAAAATTAGAATAATTAAGGCAACAGCTCATTAAGTAATACTTTAAAAGAAAACTTAGATGCAGAAAAATCAAATGCTAAAGAATTTGAGATCGCATTGAATTCTCGTAAGGCTCGCAGAATAGGAGCGTTATAAGCATACTGGGTTCTAGCACATTCCAAGTAAAAAAACTCATTACTCCGAGGGCTTCTTTGCGGGATAAGAAAGCTTATGCGTTCAAGAAGAATTGGAGCATCGATCGTACCGTTGAGTATGTCGAAAATAAACGAAAGAGAGAGCATAGTCCTTCTGGTCTCTAGGGACTTAAGATTAATTAGTAAGCACCTGGCATTATAAGAAGGGATTGGCTCAGTGAACTTCACGGATCTCGGATGCAAAACGTAAAAAAGTTTTTTGAACGCGCTCGAGTCTCTTAATATGACAAACATAATACGGACTCCAAATAAACGAAGCATATTCTAGTTTGGCGCGAACAAGAGATGTATATAGCAGTTTTAATGTGTATGGATCCGTAAAGGCAGAGCCAAACCTTCGGACAAGTGCCAAAGTGGAATACGACCTCGCTATGGTTAAATCAATATGGCTAAGAGAAATTTGATATCAAATATTACTCCTAGATCAGAATATTCAGTAAGGGTCCTTAGAGATGACTCCCCTATAGAGTATGAAGTAGGTAATAAGTTACGGGATTTAGAGAAGGATACGTGGACACATTTGTTTACATTCAGATGAAGACGATTTTTTTGACACCAAGCTACAACTGCATTAAGATCACATTGAAGGTTGAAAGAGTCAGAAAGGCAGGAGATAGTATTAAAAATCTTTAGATCATCAGCATACAAAAGAAATTTGGAATAGGAAAAACATGCTGAAATGTCGTTAATGAAAATAACAAAGAGCAGAAGTCCTAGGATACTACCTTGGGGAACACCTGAGGAGGCAACAAAAGAGTATGAGGAGATATTATCAACCACTACAGCACACAAGCGATCAGAAGGAAAAGATTCCAACTATTTTAGGAATATTGAGTGGAATCCGAAACTTAGCAGTTTGGAAAGTAACATCGAATGGCTTACTTTGTCGAAAGTTTTCCTTTGTCGAGAGCTTTTTCCTTAACTATATATTCAAAGAGTTTAGAGGTCGTAGATAGCTTAGAGATTGGACGATAGTTGCTGATGTTATTCTTATTGCGTGATTTAAAAATAGGTGTAATAGAGGTAATTTTCCAGGCCTAAATAAACTCCCCACTGTCCAAGGATTTATTAAAAATTAATAAAAGTGGATATGCAAAAGCCAAACAATTCTTGAAAATAAAAGATGATAGTCCATCAACATCAATTTGAGAAGAAAGCTTTATGTTCTGTATATCTTCAACAACATCTTCAAGTGTGAGGGAGAGCGAACCAAAGTTTAACGGAGAATCAGCTTTCGTTACTGAATAGTTTACAGATTCCGAGTCAGATTCAAAGTTAGCTCTAAAAAAATCGGCAAAAAGATCAACAGCCTCTTTAATCGAAGAGGCTTTAGTATTATTATAAAACATTTGAGATCGGATACTTGAACGTGACTTCTTGGACTAAACATACCGCCAGAAAGCCTTCGGATTAGATTTTATACCACGCTCGAACTTACGTACATACTTACGACGAAGATGTTTATTTAAAGTATTAAACTTTTTTGAGTAACGCAAAAAATTAGCTCTATTAGTGTTTGAATGCGAGTTACGAAATTTCTTGAATGATTTGTTTCTCAAGTTCTTTAGTCTTTTAAGTTTCTCTGTGTACCAAGGAATTTTATAATTATGCTTACGAACAATAGGTATATTCTTATGAAATATATCCAATATTTTAGCTTTAAAAATATCAAAGGATTCCGCAACATGTGAATCAGCTAGCAAGAAATCCCAATCAACATTTAAAATTTCATTGTTAATAATGTTAAGATCACACCTTTTAAAACAAAAACTAGGCAAACTAACTTTCGAATTTACGCTTTGGAAAATATAAAATTCTAGGCTTAAAACAAGCGGAATGTGATGGACAGTAGAACTCGAGAAAGGATCCAAGCATTCATAAATGGTAAAGAGCATATTGTCATTAATGAATACCAGATCTAAAATTTTGGAAAGCTTATTCTTTAGATGATTTACTTGAATTAAATCATAACTTAAAAAATTATCAACTAAATATGACTCAGAACAACTATTAATATTATGAGGAATTAAACCTTGAGTAGTATGATCATCTGACCATTCAATATTACCAAGGTTGAAATCACCAAAAATACATATGTTGCATTCTGAGTTATTAGAATAAAGCTTAGTAATATTATCTACATGGAGCTTATATAGAGAGTCAGCACAGCCCGGTGGAATATAACTAGCACAAATTAATATTTTTGTTTTACCATGCACCATTACACAAATTTGATCTAGGAGAGAATCCGTTTCGGCAAGTCCAACAACAGCAGAGGAGTAACGACGATTAACAGCTATAAGAACCCCACCACCTCTGGTGAGACCAGTTTTAAAGGTATCACGGTCCTTACGGAAAACGTTAAAGAGATTTAGATCGAAAAATTCACAGTCACTGAAGTCAGCATTCAGCCACGTCTCAACTAAAACAAAGATGTCGTAATCCAAATGAACACTCGCGTTAAATAGAGCTTTGCTTTTAGTTCTGATACCAGAAGCATTTTGAAGATAAATTTTTAAGTCGTTCTTAATGGATTCGGAGGTGGTAGTTATGTTACCTTCTGAACATCTCCTTCTTCTTGAAAAAAACGAAACGATATTTCAAATGTCAGTGCCTAAAGTTTGAGCAAGAGTCTTAAATTTTTATGTTATTGAAATGATACTGTCTGCAAATGGATACAGACATATGTAGGTTGAAAATTCAAATATACATATTAACGTTTGCATACATAAATTACGATTCTTTTAAACAAGTGAATTAAAGTTCTTTAATGTACTAAATATGTTGATATATCAACTTGTTGAAAGATCTGATTAGCTCTTCATGCTCAGATATTTTTACGATGTTGTATGGTGATATGTTAAGCTTCTCGCAGAGATAATATTGGTTTCTCCTCGCGTTGAGGTACCGGGGACAGGAGTATAGAAGATGGCTGATTGTTTGCACCTCGCCTTCGTTGCATGGGAAGTTATCATCCTCGATTAGTTTGAAACGCTTTAGATAGTGTTTGCAAAAGCTATGGCTGGTAAGACATTGTGTCCCTTCGAAGGCTACTCCTAATTTTTGAGAGTATATCTCTGCTTGTTCCGGTGACTGAAAGAACATTTTTGTTCCGCCACCTGTTGTTTCTTCGATGAACTCCTTATGCCATGCTTCTTTTGTTTGCTGTTGAATTTTCCTTTTGGCATAGCTTAGGGGAAAGTTTTTTGTAAACCGGGTTCGTGGTTTGGGCTGCTGCTGGTTAGGTTAGGTTAGATTAGGTGATGTTAGGTTAGGTTAGGTTAGTTAGGTTAGATTAGGTTAGGCTATGTTAGGTTTTGTTAGGTTAGATTAGGTGATGTTAGGTTAGGTTAGGTTAGTTAGGTTAGATTAGGTTAGGTTATGTTAGGTTTTGTTAGGTTAGATTAGGTTAGGTTAGATTAGATTAGGTTAGGTTAGGTTAGATTAGGTTAGGTTAGGTTAGGTTAGGTTAGGTTATGTTAGGTTTTGTTAGGTTAGATTAGGTAAGGTTAGGTTTTGTTAGGTTAGGTAAGGTTAGGTTAGGTTATTTTATATTAGGTTAGGTTATGTTAGGTTTTGTTAGGTTAGATTAGGTTAGATTAGGTTAGGTTAGGTTAGGTTAGGTTAGGTTAGGTTAGGTTAGGTTAGGTTATGTTAGGTTAGGTTAGATTAGGTTAGGTTAGGTTATGTTATGTTAGGTTAGGTTATGTTAGGTTTTGTTAGGTTAGATTAGGTTAGATTAGGTTATGTTATGTTAGGTTAGGTTAGGTTAGGTTATGTTAGGTTAGGGTATGTTAGATTAGGTTAGGTTAGGTTAGGTTAGGTTAGGTTATGTTATGTTAGGTTATGTTAGGTTTTGTTAGGTTAGATTAGGTTAGATTAGGTTAGGTTAGGTTATGTTAGGTTAGGTTAGGTTATGTTAGGTTAGGTTAGGTTATGTTAGGTTTTGTTAGGTTAGATTAGGTAAGGTTAGGTTAGGTTAGATTAAGTTAGGTTAGGTTATGTTTTGTTAGGTTAGGTTATGTTAGGTTTTGTTAGGTTAGATTAGGTAAGGTTAGGTCAGGTTAGATTAGGTTAGGTTAGGTTATGTTTTGTTAGGTTAGGTTAGGTTAGTTAGGTTAGATTAGGTTATGTTATGTTAGGTTAGGTTATGCTAGGTTTTGTTAGGTTAGATTAGGTTAGGTTAGGTTAGGTTATGTTAGGTTTTGTTAGGTTAGATTAGGTAAGGTTAGGTTAGGTTAGATTAGGTTAGGTTAGGTTATGTTTTGTTAGGTTAGGTTAGGTTAGTTGGGTTAGATTAGGTTATGTTATGTTAGGTTAGGTTATGTTAGGTTTTGTTAGGTTAGATTAGGTTAGGTTAGGTTAGGTTAGGTTAAGTTATGTTAGGTTAGGTTAGGTTATGTTAGGTTAGGTTAGATTAGGTTAGGTTAGGTTATGTTATGTTAGGTTAGGTTATGTTAGGTTTTGTTAGGTTAGATTAGGTTAGATTAGGTTAGATTAGGTTAGGTTAGGTTAGGTTAGGTTAGGTTATGTTAGGTTAGGTTAGGTAATGTTAGGTTATGTTAGGTTATGTTAGGTTTTGTTAGGTTAGATTAGGTAAGGTTAGGTTAGGTTAGATTAGGTTAGGTTAGGTTATGTTTTGTTAGGTTAGGTTATGTTAGGTTTTGTTAGGTTAGGTAAGGTTAGGTTAGGTAAGGTTAGGTTAGGTTAGGTAAGGTTAGGTTAGGTTAGATTGGGGTGGCTGTCTCCGCAATTTAAGAAACCGGGGGCACACTTAGGCCGAATTTGATACCACATAGGAGCGCTTGTTCCCTAGATTCCCTTAAAAACCTTTGCAAAAAATAATGTGAATTTAGATGCCCGTGAATTTAAACCAGCGCATTTGCTTAATGAAGTCCAGAAAATCTAGTATATTTGCATTTTCCAACTCCGCCTGACGCTTGAAGAAATTTTTATGATTGGAGCGATACCTGGCCAATGACAGCGCAGAACAGGAGGATAGATAGTGCTTACCAGTTACAGTTTATTCCACGTCTCTGCAGCTGCGACAGGAATTCTTTTTGTAGAGGTCCATACGAGAGGCATGAATATCTATGAGATAATGGCACGTTAGAAGTGCCACCAGCGAACATATGGAGAGCCAGTTCAGATGTAGCACCGTTACAGATCTCCCTCATACAGTTTAGATCAGATTTGCCTGGAAATCACACGAGCTGACGATTTCGGAGAAGCAAACAACCAAAAATATGTTATGTGTCTCATGGTCCATGTGAACAAGATTAGAAAGGGCTTTGCAATCACCTGCACTGATCATTGTTACTCTGTTGTAAAGAAATAAATAAAATTTGTTGGACTGTGTAATTAAACGTATTTCAAGTAACTCAACATTGTTGCAAATTATTTGCACTTTTAAAAAATACGCAGATAAATATGTACCTACTAATACTAACTATATTATGCCTTCCGCAATAAAAGAAAAACAATTGAAAAAATAATTTAAAAAAAAAAGTGCTTGTATACATAATTTTCGCATAATTGAAGAGACACTTTAACAAGACATTGAAGTGCTTAAGAGCAATTTTACGAGTAGCAACATAATTTAAAAGTTAATTGAACAAAGTCAAATGTTATGCAAAACTGGAAAAACTTGTAGAACGTTGGTTTTGGTTTAAGCATAAGAGCGTGTATGTATATATGCATATGTAAATATATATAGATAAACATATATAAGAAAAGAATTTTAAAACAAACTTAATATTCTTAACAAATGTTATTTTGTGTAGAAAATAAATGTGAAAAAAACACCAAACGCACGAATGAATTGAGAAATGTTCGTTAAGTGAAAAAGAAGTTAAAAAAGAAAATAAACTAATATGCATTAAAACTATTCGAAAAATGCCTAAAAGGGCAGAAATCCGATCGAACCAACTCGAGTGCGGCGCATAAGTTCTATTAAATGTGAAAAGTCACACATACCTACATATTATGTGCATTTGTGCACCTCTTGCTGAGCGCGCAAATGCGGTAATGCGGCACGTGTAAATAATGACAGCCGACGCCGCTGACAGTAAACCATCAAAAATACCACTTAAATTATATGTATTTTGGTAAAATTCGGTGAAAGTGCTTTTTTCGTTGTCGTTGGCCTTACAGCGAGTTGCTTTGTTTTTTTATTTATTTTTATTTATTTTTTTTCTTGAATTCCCGATTTTCATTTGTACATTTACTATTGCTAATCTAGGTATTATTTGTTTCCAATATCGATGTAAAGTCATCAAATAATTGCGAGCTTTTTATTTATTTGATTTTTAGGGTGAAATATATATATATAATAGATATAAGAACTTACATATATAAATTAGCTATAAATTCAACTTCGTTAAACTGAGCAGCTAGGTTAGAGAAACAATGTTTTCATTTGGATTTTTTTTTTCTTTTTTTTTATTATCATGTTAACTGAACAGCCATTATAAAAAACACAATTCCCAACTCCATACCATAAGCTACAATCAGCTGAGAGTATACAGAGCCAAATGATTTTAGTTAAGCTTCAGCGTTACTCACAATTTACAACAAACACCAAATATATAATTAGAAATCAGTTAAATATGTGTTATTGACATTTGTGGCATAAGAAAGAAAGGTGAAGAACCGAATTTTTGGGTCAAAATGAAGTTAAAAAGAAACGAAGAAGACTGCTTACTTTCGATCTAAACAGTAATTCTTAACTTAAAATCTTATTTTAGAAAGTAAAAGCTAGAAAAAGCAGAAGCAAGAAAGTATAAAATGGATAAAAGGAAATATTAAATAACCAAGATTACAGTTATTTAAGATGAGCGCTTAAAAAAATATGAGCAAAATGTAATAGAGATATTTGCAATGGTGCAGGTGAATGAATTAGACGTCTTCAAGAATTGTGACTTTGAATTTTTGAAGAGTTGAGTGGGTATTTTTGAAAAAAAAGCAATGCATTCGGACGGATAGACCTCAACTGAAATTATCGAAGAAGTTATTGAAAGCTGGTTGCCACTGCTGAAGAACTGAATTCTTTGTTGTACAGATACAAAGATAGATTGAAGTGACTGCCCCAGCAGCAATAAATTTTTATCAGACACAGAGCAAATTGTGAAACCACACAGTTGTTTTTGTTTGTTACTTTTACTCTTGAAACCACTTGCAGAGCTCGTTAAAGATTACGAAATTCATTACATTGATTTCCGCGACTTGACATGGGCTGTTCTAGACAATAGCTTTGTTCGCGTACTTTCTCCAACAGCATTTACTCAGCAGCCTCCAACAGCCAGGTGTTGGAGAAAAATGTCACCTATCCTCTCACAAGAGAAAAATATCGTAAGAGGTAAACGAACACAAAATTTGCAGAGTTCAACAGCTTTGGCAAACAGCTGATTTTTATTTACATTCACAAGCCCCAAATTCAAAGGATAAAAAGGATTAAAATTAAAATGATAATAAAATTTGTGGAAATTATTGCTGTTAATTATGTATATATGTACATATAACATAAAAATAATAAAATAAAACAAAGTTTTTTTTCTTATTTAATTTCTTTTGATTCGTTTTGGTCAGTCTTTTGTCACCTCGCGATAACCTCCTCAATCTAAAAATCGTTCGCATAGGCTCGCAAAAAGGTTTTTTGAAGTTCGGAAATGCATCCGGAACTCTCTTTTACAATAAATCGGCACTGTTTGTTCTATATAAATGCTAATGGAGTTACAATTCTGCCTGAAAACAGTGGAGATATATGCAACGGATTTGCCTCGAATTCGAGACGAGTTCGCTTCTCTGATTATATTATCGCGGCGATAGTTCGCGACGATAGATCGGCGAATCCGAATTCCCAGGTGAGTCACCTCTCATTAGCGATTCGCGCATTTTTATGTTCTCGGATCGTTGGCAATTCGAGATTTGGGATCATTGGCGAATACATTCTAGAAAATCTTCTTCTGCGAATCCGCCTCGAATTCCCCACGATATCATCCGAACTTTTAAATTTCTCGAGTGCAGTTTTAAAGAGCAAATTAAAGCCCAACAGGGAATTTCTTCGTGTAAAGCAAGATCCAACAAAATTAATAAATGCTATTGCGATAATTGATTTTTCTCGAGTCCATCTCGAACTCGATACGAATCCGAAAAATAACATTCACCTCCGCGAACTCATCTCGAGTTTGCCACGATACCATCCTCGCTTTTGTGTTTATTGGGCATATGTATGTATATGCAATACAATTAACTTCATGTTGTTGTTGTTGTAGCCACCAAGACACTCCCCGAAGGTTGTGACAGTCCTTTGCCGGATAAATCCGGTACGCTCGGATACTAGTCCCTTCTGACACTAGCCCGACTGTCGTGCGAACGATTTTTTCTGGCCATAATCAACCTTCTAGGCCGGTTGATTTTAGTCGCGTCTTACGACAGGCGTTCCTTACAACGGGTATATTCTATACCCCCTAACCCGCTGGGGTTCGCTGTTACTATCTAATAAATATGATTTCATTGTAATAATTATAACACTAACAATTGCTTTTCTTTGTACCCATGTCCATACTGTTTTCCACCGCAGTATGTCTTCGCGTCTGCTGCCCCGCAGAAGAGATTTAAATTTAATGCACCCGGCCCTGGCCATGCTTTAAAAAAATAACCCTCTATGGACCGATCCACAGTACTTTTGAGTAGAACAAACTTTTGCGTTGGCGGCATTTGGCCGCGCTTTAAAAAAAAATAGCCCAAGCCAGCAAAATTTCCTTTCTCGAATTATATCTGCGGAGCGATCGGGAGTGTTATAATTAGTAAAATTAACATCCATAGAAGATTTCCCGAAAGTTCCAGTGGTTTGAAAATAAATACGTCGGGCGCATTATACTGAAGCCGACCCACTGCAGAACTACTCTCGGAGGGTGTGACACCCACTGCCTAGAGTGGCTACTATTTTTAAAATACGGATAATTGGGTTTTAGTTAGAATTTGTTGTCTATCCAGGCTCAGTGAAACTTTCAGGAAATATTCTGTAGATGATAATTCATCTTTTCTTAACACTTTCAACTATTTTTAAATTATAATATTAAAGTTCTCCAGAAATAGAATTCTCCCGGCTGAGGGTTATTTTTGTAAAGCGCGGCTGAAGGCAAAAGGTGTTCTATACAAAACAACTGTGGATTGCTCCATGGATATTAATCCAGAAAGAGAATTCTGCCGGCTGAGGGTAACTTTATTGAAGCGCGGCCAAAAGCCGCCAACGCAGAAAGATGTTCTACACATACATACATACATTAATTTAACAAGGAATGTCCCGTGAACTATAAGCGTCCGGAGCGTAGTACTTTGTTTTTTTTGTGATCTGTGAGACCACCCCTACCCTCTGGAAAATTAATTGTTATCGGATCGTGGATCATTATATAAAAATTTTCCCTCTATCCAGGCTGGGGATCCAACCCATGACCTCTGGTATGGCAGATTAGCCACTGTCCGCCACACCACAGTGGCCACAATACTCCCCACTGCACCACAGCGGCCCCGTTAATATATATTCCCGCAAAGGAGATTACAATTTACTAAGGTACATAATATGCATATAAATACTTCGCAAAAAGTATGTAACTTATTTTGCATATTTAATTTATCCATATTTGTTGCCAATTTAGTGTATTTTTCCAATTTTATAATTGATTTGTATATTTTGCAAATCTTGTTACTTGCAAAAATTCAAGTCAGCTGTTGTTTGATCAGCTGTTTTCCTGTTGGAAAATTGCTGTTGGCAAAAATTTGTTCAACAGAATTCAACAGCTTCTCACAAAATGAAATGTCAGTTTTCTCTCTCAGTTGGTTCTCTTCTGTTGGAGATTTGGCGTAAAAGAACGGCGACAAAGTGTTTGTTTTTAAAAGTTTTCGAAAAACATCAAAAAATATCCGTACACGAACAAAGCTAATGTGTCTCACAGATATCGTAGCCTAACGACACACAAATCTGAGCAGTTGCAGATGTGATGTATTTTGTACCAATTCCTTCCACTCCTGTTGTTGTTGTTATTGTCGTGGTTCTTGTTGTTGTTGTATCCACCAAAGCACTCTTCGAGGGCGTAGTAGCACTTTGCCGGATGGCGGTGCGCTCTTTACCTCGGGTATATTCTAAAACCCCATCGCCAACGAAACATGTAGCGAAACAACTCTCGAAATAACCCGTCTCCACGTAGCTGATCGAAGATTGAACTAAGATTGAGAGAGCGACTGCAAATAAAAAGAGCCGAACACGTTATGTGGAGACATGGTATAAGCCCCCTAATCCACTGGGTCATCATTCTACCACTCGTCGTATCTGTATCACTTGCAATATAACACGCCTAACCTCTCTGCAGTGTTGCCACTTATTTGTTGTATTTCTTTTTATTAAAAGAACATATTTTATTATTATACTCCAAACGTTGTATGATCTTGCGCTCATCTATAATTGGCACTGCTAACGCTCAATTATTTAATAATTAATTTTTTTAAGAACGTCAGCATTTTCAAGGTCATTCATAAATTATTGAACACAGTGCAAATTAAGTATTAATTATTACTAATAACAAATCAGCAGCGAGTTAAGCAGTGATAATTATTTATTTGCTTGCGAAAATTAATAGGGGTATTCGCTATCCCTAGCCAGATAGCACGGATTGCAAATATCCTAGACCAAAATATGCTACACATCGAGAGCACCCCATTGCACAGTCGTAGGAAATTTTAAGAAGCAGCTTTTCTTTTTAGCCAAAGGGACGCGTTCATCACTCACATTTTAATAAATATGTAAATCATTCTATTTTATTAAATTTAATAAATACACATAAAAAATAAAATTTTAAGCAAAATTCGAATGCTCAAATTGAAATTGAAATTAGCAATTGAATTTACACTTCATAGCAAATAAATATACATAGCTTTTGCTGTAGCATATTTTTGAGGTCTAGCATATTTCTATTCGCCTGTATTTTGTTGTTGTGCGTTGTAAAACTTTGCAATCCGTGCAATCCGTGCTACGTGCTAGGGTTATGCTATGGATAGCGAATACCCCTAATGTATTTCAGTTTTTTTGTTTTATTTGGTGAATAAACTATGTTGTTTTGAGAACATGCACTAAAATAAACGAAATGGCGTTTGCTGACCTACTGTTTTAATGACGAAAGATTTAAGATGGTTTATCAGTTTTTATACACAGAGAAATATGTGTTCAGATATAGGCACTTTTATGCTTCACTTCTCGATTAAAACTACTGAAACGTGTCTAATAAATCTTGTGCACATCACCCACAGAATTGGCGGTATAAATTAATAAATATCGAACCATGTAAAGTTTCATTACGCCATTACTGAAAGGTATGAAATTTTCGGTGCGAGCAAAGACAGCCACGCTCTTACTTGTTTTTACTGATGGTGTATGAAAGAGGAATAAGAAACTGGTAAAAAATCTTATTAAATATAAAAGATATATAAATAGATGAATTGTAAGTAAAAAGGCTAGAAAAGGCCACCAACCTGACAGCAGAGGAATTGAGAAGCCTGCATTGCGTTGAAAAGCTCAGGTGGAGAATGACTTCATCTTTCGTGGAATTTCTAATTGACTGCAGTTAACACCAAGTAAAAGCCTTTAGACTGTTCAACGTCAATCATAAAGAAGAACTATTCATAAAAATATTTATATGCGCACAAAGAAGCCTAAAAATACTTTTGAAAAAAAAAGAGTATGCAAATAAATTTTCCATAACACGAAAGTTTATTTTCTCAATATTATTGCCTTAAATACTATACATAAACTATAAACGACAATAAAAAAGAGATTTAAAACAATCACTGACTTTTATTTGCATTGTATTCGAACAAGAGAGTTTATAAAGCAGACAAAAATTTTTACGCATTAAATAACTATAGAAGTTTATATATAGCATTTCGCTAATGTGCTCCGAATTTTTGTTAATAAATGTGGCTTTCAAAGACAAACACTTAGTTTAAATAATAAAAGAAAATAAAATAAAGAAATGTAAAATTGAGCGACAAAATCAGAATGAAACTGATCTCCGCGAATTGATTCGCCATTAAAGCTGCACATTACAGTAAAAAGAGACAAAAAAAGTCAAAAAATGCTGTTGAATTGTCAACTAGCAAACTGCAAAGAAGAAGACAAAGACTAAAATTAGAATGATAAAAATTTTAATAATATGCCAGTAACTGCACATTGCTGGCGAACTTTGAATAACGCGCTTGTATTTACTAATGCTCAGACTTAGTTAACATGGCCAAGAACAAGCGCAACAAAAACAACAACAAATAAAGCCATGGGCGGTATTAATAAAAACCAAGCAAATGCTTTTACTTAAGATTTCGGAAATTTGACATTAATTTGTATGAACCAAATTTCAAAATATGAATAAAAGGTCTGAAATCTCAAGCAAAAGCAAATGCTTGGCTTTTATCATGGTATAAGTATACCAGGTAAAACAAACGTCAAGTTTTCGTCGCCATATTAACCACCTGACAATTAAGCAGATTATGACATTTCGTGCTGCCATACTCAATGACAAAAATCCTCCATTAATGTTTTAAAAATAAATTGTAAACATGGTATTCATAGTAACGAATTTTTTCAATTTGAATTGAAAGAAATTTTTTCAATTTGAAAAAATTACACATCCTGCAGTAAATTTGTTTCACTGCTGAATGATCATTGATGATTCTTCTGAGTACAATTTTTATTATTATTATTATTTTTTTTTTGAAAACAGCAAACCATTTATATGAAAAATTCAGCAGTCTTTATTTGAAAGTACTCACTGATGCCTCCTCAGTCATCAGTGATTCATAAAAGATTAATTTCGTATTTTTACTTCGCGGAATATCAGTTTGGCCATACTACAAAGTAGCCCCTTTCCGCTATTCTCGGTGAGTTTTTAATTTAGTTTAGTAGTTACGATCACATTTAATTTAGGCTTTGTGATCACTCTGGTATATAGTTTGGGGAGGTTTTGGAGTTTGATCTATTATAACTCCATATCGTCGCATAAAGTGCAATACCGCGTATCCGCTACCACCCAAATTTTACAGGAGACAGTAAAATCTGTTTTAATTCAAAACGGTTCGGAATTTTGCAAACCCACATCCAAACAAAGGTAGATTTTTGGATTATATTCTTAATCCAAATATCATTTTGGCGAAAAACAGTTAAATGTGCAGTTATTGGCTTACTTATGTATTTATAAGCGGTTTTGCGTCTTTTATTTTGTTCAATAGTGACGTATAGGCGGTTTTGCAGGCGTACGTAAAAACTTTTCTTCAATAAAGCAAAGTTATAATCCATTTCGTGTTTATGAAAGTATAATCAACTTTAGTACATTACAGTACAGTTATAAAGCAATAACATCTATTATTCGCGGTATTGGTTAGAAAAATTTCCTTAAAAAAAGCGGTTTTGAAACTGTGTCATTATTTGGAATTGCGTTGTGTGAATCTCAAAATTGTTGCATGAATGGATGGGGACGGACGCCAGGAATGTATTTTTGATGAAATCTCATTTTTGGCAAAAATGTCACGCGGTTTTTCACTTTAAACGACGATATGTATGTACACCACCATACCAAGTGAGCATTTCAGTCTATATATGTATATATGTACATATGTCCAATCCAATTACAAAAAAATATGTACCCTAGATTTTAACAATATGAGTTGCTTATTTCCAGGGTGCAATAATACCAAATATGGCTGCAAAGACGGTGATATAAAATTTTTCCAATTTCCGACGATACCCTTTATTCGCGGAGAGTGGATGAAGATTTTTGGAGTGAGCGAAGAGGAGCTACCGGCGGTTCCATAAATCTGCTCACTAGTGCCCTTTCTATTTCTGTCCTTTGATTCCTGAAATACCCAAACTTTAAAACAAAAATCTACGCATTCAAAAAATAAAAGTCTGGCATCGCTATACTCCAAAACTGACATAAGATTAAACTTCAAAAATCTGCTTTTTAATCAAAAAGACAGTGTCAAAATGACAATGCACATACCTGTATTTTTTATACCATGGGCTTTTATTAATATGACCCAATGTGTCACAAAATGTTCGTAGTTTACTTCGTTTGCTTTTTTTTTAGTTAGTAATTTCTGCTGTAATTCAATTTTGCTTTCACTTTACTTTCATTTTTATCTACAACATGCAACATTTAGCATTAACCATTTAACAAGCCTTTTCATTATACTTAATACAACATCAGTAAATTCTTATTCTTTTATTTTTTCTGTGTGCATGTGAAAGTTTATTATGTTGCAATAATGTTTTGTTAAACATGTTATACTTGTTAAAGTTATTAAAAATAAGTAAACAACACAAATTTGCACACTTTCCTTTATGTTTATGCGACCATCAAACTAAAAAATTTGCAAAAAAAATTGCACTTAATAAAAATAATAATAATTTTAAGCAAAAAGTAGAAATTTTGCAAACACATTTTTTTTATCATTAATTTCATTTTATCTACACGCTGAATTGTTTAGCTTCACTTGCTTGTGCTCATCACCATGCCGAAGTTTGTGTCTTAAGTCTTTGGTTTTGTAGTAAGTAAAATGCATTGTGAAAACGTTGTAGACTAAAATGGCGCTATTTTTTTTTTTTTTTTTTTTCAAATTTAATTTAATAACTTGTTTTAAAACGATTCTTGTTACAATTACTATTTTCGCTAATAATTTGCGTATTAAATTTTTATTTGCATACGTTGCAAAAATGTATTCACATTTAACAGCCAAAGAAATTAATGTTATTATCACTATGATTATGGCTTAAGCATTGAGAATGCAATTATTTGCGTTCATTTTTTTGTTTGGTCACATTTTCACTTCAGTGGTGCATTCTTTTGGTTGCTTTGTTCAACAACTGGCTGCACTTGCTAAGCGTTGAGACTCAATCGATGAAGTCAATTAATTTGTGCTGATTTTTTTTTTTCTCTCTCTGAACAAGAAAAGAAGAACAAACGAGGCGTTATATGCATATAAGCAACGGCTGCATTAGAGCTTCAATGCTTTGTTTACTAATTTAAATTATGCATTTTGTTGCATGTTTTTCAATTCACTCATTAATAATATTTTTTATCGTTGATTTTGTTTTATAATTTTTACTAGGCGTTCATTTTATTTCGATGAAGATTTTACTGATTTGCGCTGGCAACTTAATTTTTGATGTTTTGATTGGCTTTGCTTTCAATTTTTATTTAAATTTGAAAATTATGTCATTTTGAGAGCTGTACTCATGGTATAAAAAATACAGGTATGTGCATTGTCATTTTGACGCTGTCTTTTTGATTAAAAAGCAGATTTTTGAAGTTTAATCTTATGTCAGTTTTGGAGTATAGCGATGCCAGACTTTTATTTTTTGAATGCGTAGATTTTTGTTTGAAAGTTTGGATATTTCAGGAATCGAAGGACAGAAAGAGAAAGGGCACTAGTGAGCAGATTTATGGAACTTCTGGTAGCTCCTCTTCGCTCACTCCACAAATCTTCATCCACTCTCCGCGAATATAGAGTATCGTCGGAAATTGGAAAAATTTTATATCACGGTCTTTGCAGCCATATTTGGTATTATTGCACCCTGGAAATAAGCAACTCATATTGTTAAAATCTAGGGTACATATTTTTTGTAATTGGATTGGACAAATGTACATACATACATATATAGACTGAAATGCTCACTTGGTATGGTGGTGTACATACATATCGTCGTTTAAAGTGAAAAACCGCGTGACATTTTTGCCAAAAATGAGATTTCATCAAAAATACATTCCTGGCGTCCGTCCCCATCCATTCATGCAACAATTTTGAGATTCACACAACGCAATTCCAAATAATGACACAGTTTCAAAACCGCTTTTTTTAAGGAAATTTTTCTAACCAATACCGCGAATAATAGATGTTATTGCTTTATAACTGTACTGTAATGTACTAAAGTTGATTATACTTTCATAAACACGAAATGGATTATAACTTTGCTTTATTGAAGAAAAGTTTTTACGTACGCCTGCAAAACTGCCTATACGTCACTATTGAACAAAATAAAAGACGCAAAACCGCTTATAAATACATAAGTAAGCCAATAACTGCACATTTAAATTTTTTTCGCCAAAATGATATTTGGATTAAGAATATAATCCAAAAATCTACCTTTGTTTGGATGTGGGTTTGCAAAATTCCGAACCGTTTTGAATTAAAACAGTTTTTACTGTCTCCTGTAAAATTTGGGTGGTAGCGGATACGCGGTATTGCACTTTATGCGACGATATGGAGTTATAATAGATCAATCTCCAAAACCTCCCCAAACTATATACCAGAGTGATCACAAAGCCTAAATTAAAAGTGATCGTAACTACTAAACTAAATTAAAAACTCACCGAGAATAGCGGAAAGGGGCTACTTTGTAGTACGGCCAAACTGATATTCCGCGAAGTAAAAATCCGAAATGAATCTTTTATGAATTTCTGATGAAATTCATCTATGACTGAGGAGGCATCAGTGAGTACTTTCAAATAAAGACTGCTGAATTTTTCATATAAATGGTTTGCTTTTTTCAAAAAAAAAAAATAATAATAATAAAAATTGTACTCAGAAGAATCATCAATGATTATTCAGCAGTAAAACAAATTTACTGCAGGATGTGTAATTTTTTCAAATTGAAAAAATTTCTTTCAATTCAAATTGAAAAAAATTCGTTACTATGAATATTATGGTTACAATTTATTTTTAAACAAAGGAGTGGAAAATGCCATTAATGGAGGATTTTTATCATTGAGTATGGCAGCACGAAATGCCATAATCTGCTTAATTGTCAGGTGGTTAATATGGCGACGAAAACTTGACGTTTGTTTTACCTGGTATACTTATACCATGAGCTGTACTGTTAGTTGGAAATGCCCAATAAACCAAAAGGCTTGAGAATAATATTATAACAAGCTTACAAATATAAGCGTTAAACTTGAGGAATGCTTGTGTAAAGTATTGAAAAAGACTTAAGAATAATTGTAGAAAAATCAAAACGGCACCCTTTTTATAAACTTACAAATGTAATTGTAGAAAAATATTACTTGTGAAAGCTTGTTGTAAGGTTATAAATACAATTGTATGTATAAATAGTAGAAAAAAGAAAAAAATAAATTTTTATTTGCATTTTTCTTTTCATTTTCTTTCCTTCTTCACCTTTACTGCAATGTTCTTTATTTTATATTCTCCTCCTGTTTCGAACCATGACATCAACCTGAACGGTATCATATAGTAGGACATTCAACATTATATTAAATTTTATTGAGGCTTTTTACTTCCCTTTTCCGAAAGAGGAATCAAGAATTATATGAATCATTGTAAAACCAAAATTTAAAAAAAATGTTACAGCAAGCTTAAAACAATCTTATTATTAATAGTTTTTTAAGCTTTCATTGCAAGTGTAAAGTAAGCTTATTGTAATATTGTTTTCAAGCTTGTGTTCCTCAATTATTACAATCATGCTTGTGAATAAGCTTACAATTAAGCTTATAAAAACTGTATTGCAATAAGCTTACAATGGACAATTGTTATAAGCTTGTTCTCAAGTCCTATTACATTTCGCTTACTTCCTGGTCTGTTGGGTGGTTTTCAAATACATATGTATGTTATTTTACATCAGGGCTGCTCAACGCTCTCGTATTGAAAGTTCAAAACTCAATACATCTACAAATTTTGTATATGCACTGAAAAATTTTTTTGCTCATTTAATTTTTTTTATGAATTTCAATAAAATATTATTTTAGAATTTATTTTCAAATGGTAGTATCAAATACATAAATTTTTTTTTTATTTTTTATATGAAAATTTATTGAATACACATTTTTTACAGTGCTTTCATTTTTTGAATTTTTTTTTCACTACAAATTTTTTATTGTAAATTTCGATTTCTTACGGCAGTGCTCGAGCTCCTATACAAAGTGCCTTTACTCTGCACATTCAATAGGAATCATAGGCACATTCATATAAAATTTTTGGAAGTGAAATATGTGAAGTGAAAATATGTATCTGTGCCTATGATTCGGAACAAAACAAAAACAATTGTGCTTTGAGTGCCTATGAGGTGAGCAGCCCTGTTTTACATCAAAAGGGCGTATTTAAAGATTTTACAGATGAATACCTATAAGCATATATATATATGTTTAAGTTATAATTAATAATCCGCATGATTTCCAAGAACACATGGCAGAAACACAAAAATAGCGATTAGAAATAACAGTAGTTATACTTTACAAAATAGTGCCTAAAAACACTGAAGAGTTGAGAAGAAAGAACCCAGCAAATATTCGGACTCATAAACGAGTAAAAAAGGAATCATAAACCGGGTTCTAACACTAATTATGAGCACATTTTGGTGTCCGAAATGTATGTATTTCTATTCTTTAGGTGGTCGCACTTTAGGAGCCTAATTTCATGCATCATATGAGCCCGAATGAGAGTCATAAAATATTCCTATTGTACTCATATTTATGGCCTTTTTTTCCTTCTTCTATGACTAGTACATCAAAAAATTATTATGTTTTTTCTTTGCATTTTGCTTCCCCTGACCCAGTTCGCTGTAGCATTTCTCCATTCGGTTTCCAAGTACAAATATGCAGCTTCGCCACTCTTGTTCTTCTCTGTTCTCATTATGGAACCTTCTTCGCTTTCACTGCTTGCTTTATAGTGTTGTCTGGTTTGTATTCTGAATCTGAATCTGATCAATCTGAAATTCAATCTAACGCCATCATATAGTGGGATATTAAACATTATATTGAATTTTGGCGATGCTTTTATACTTCCCCTTTTTCGAAACAGCATCTATGAATTACAATTTTCATTTTTAGAAATATAAAAATTATTTTAAAAATTTTTAAGCTCATATTTCACACATATTTCGGATTCATGTCGGACTCCAGAATTCTGAGGCTTATGTTTCACACATATTTCGGCCTAATATTGGATTCCAAAAGTTTAAGGCTCATATTATATACATATTGCGGACTCAAATAGCACTCCAAAAGCATGAGGGCTCCGAGAATTTTTTCTGTGAATGTAAGACAAATATATACAGATGATTTAGGTTTTGTGCATTGATGTAAACTGACACTTAATTTAGAATCAAATTAAATGCTTTTAAGAAGTGCACGTGCATAAGCCTAAGGCACTTTTTAATCGCTTTAACAAGTTTGTCTACTTTTACAGAAAATAATATATATACATATAAACATATGTTTAAGCCAAATATCGGCCGCCTCAAAAAACACTTGCTTCTTCCATTAACTCCGCTTGCTTTGAAACTCCAAAACTTATTGCCGGAAGCTCATTCGCTGCTACTCACCTTGTACGAGTCTAAGATAATTTCCGTTTGCTTTTAAAAATTTTTGAGACATTTTGAATGAAGTTTAACTAAATGTAGATATACATATATGTATGTATGTATGTAAATTAATACGCCAACATGCCAAAACTAAGCTCAAGTTAATGAAGACCTAATCGATTGTTTGACTTTGATGCTCAATGATGTTCAAGCGTGCAGCAAGCTTTTTTCGTTATTTGCCTGCAGCCAAATGCAATCATTCAACAATTTAATTTATCGTCGCTGTTTAAAATGTACAAAAATATACATACATACATATGTTTTTACCACATAGCAGTTGTTGTTGTTTCTTTTATTTAGTTACTCCAAAGCAACTATCGGCACGATATAACACATTCAAATTTGTGCACAGTCGCAAAACGCTCTACACTAACCAGTGCTTTGCCGACCAAAGCTCTAGAGTCACTTAATTCGGAGGTGTGATATTTAATGCAAGATAAACAGCATTAACAAACTAATTAAATACTGCTAATTAGTTATAATTTGATTATAATCGCATATTGTATTTCGAACATCATTTTTTATTTGTTTTTGTGATTGTTATTTTTTGCATACTCTTGACTGGCCACCATTTGCCATTTATGTTCAATGATTTGTTTACTTTCGTCATTGTTGCTGAATTTTATATGCAAATTTGCATTTATGCACGCTAAGTCGCATACGCTTTAATAAGAGAGTAGAAGTAAGTGATTTTTTGGTGTTAATGTTGTCAGTTTTGTTTAGCTGTTATATGTTTATATTGTTGCGTCTTCACATTAAATCTTCTCAGTCGATAATAATTTCATGTGTACAAAACCAAATTAACATTTCTTTTTCGTTCCTTTTCCATAATTCAGCTTTAACTTGCAATTAAACTGCTTGCTTGCCAAAAATTGCATAAATGCATGCATGCTTTTGCTTATTTAGTTTTTTATTTAGCATTTAATTGGCGGCATTTGTTGGCACATCATTATTGCAAGTTTCAGCGTTTGCTTCCTTGCTTGGCATGAAATTCCTTAGCTGCACTGGGAAGAATATTAAAGAATTTGAAAGAATACGAGAAGCGGCGAATTAAGGATGTTTGACCATTAAATTAGCTAAATTTTAAGTTGCAAACTGGTTGCCGGTGGTTCACGTCTTGCACAGCTTGGAATTGCTGACTTCTTATAAATAAATATTATAAATGCTTCTGCCAATTCTGTGTTTACCAAAAAATTTAAATATTTATTAATCAACTTTTCGTGAAAATATTTAACTAAATGCTAAGTTGAGGGGGCAAATTTTTTATTCGAATAGGCCTCATGACCCTTAATGATGGATAAGATTTAGCAGTGAGCTGTACCAGGTTTGGCAACGACATTGTTTAGGTCATGTGATGTGAATAAATAAGGGTGTGCTCCATCCCAGAAAGCATTTCTAACGATAACCACTGGTAGCAGCAGAGAAAGAAAGAGTTTTGACCTCCATTGTGTTGAAAAGAGCAGGTTAAGAATGACTAATTAGCGCCAGTTTTCGTTAGAAATAAAGCAGAAATGACGAACTCGCTTTCGCAGAGCTCTCCAACATATAGAACCAATTAAGTGTAAAAAGAAAAATGACTAAGGAATAAATAATAATTTCTAATTCCGACTCGCATCACAGCCCTTGCGAATGACCAAAAAGGGATCGAGGAAATGATAAATGGCGCTTTTCTAGATTCAATTTGAACTCAGTACATAGCCAGCATGTGGGTGCTAAAAATCCCATTCCGCCTACCTGATTGCTGCAGAATCTTTCAGGTGGAAATATCAAACATACAGGAGGCAGTGGTGTCCGGAAAAGCATTATTAAAGATATGTGCATATTCTCGGACAGCGAAGCTGCACTTAAAACACTGAGCGCAGTCTTATGTAAATCCGAACAGTGGAAATTTGCACATATCTCTAAATGCAATGGCTGAGCTGTTTTCTATTAACTTGGTATGATTGCCTGGAGACTGTAATATACCGGAAAATGAGATGGCAGACGAACTAGCTAGAGAAGGCACATCCTTTCCACTTTCATCGTGCTGAGGAAGGGTCTAGGTATGCCGCTCTAACCTAAGAAGTTCTACTTCAAACAAGCTCACGACATGTGGCGAAACCTGGGCACATGCGACCATACTAAACTTATATGGCCAAGATGGAGCGCCATACGATCTAAAAGTCTACTCACACTAGGTATATCGGAACTATCATTAATAACTGATATATTAATAGGCCATATAATCCTAAGGAAGCATGTAGAAAGGTATAATGATTATAGCAAGGCTTGTGAGGACGAAGAGGAGCCAGAAACGATAAAAAACCTACTGTGCAGGTGACCAGCGCTCGGAAGGAAGTGGCTAAAGTTTATGTAGTTTTCTATATCAGAGACCTAGGCGACCTTGCTACAATAAGATTGAAGAAAATTTTAAAATTTGTAAAGTTCACGTATTCGTTGCAATAGAGGGGAATATTTTTCGTATCCATGTGTTATCAAAAGGTGATCCTCGGGGCCTAACTGCGCTAGTAGTGGGAACTAGAAGCCACTGTAACCTAACCTAACCTATAGTCAGCACGTGGCTTCGGGAGACTCCGATTGTGCACTTTAACACTCCATAGGGATTAAAGCCTTCGTAGGCTGCGGTCCGAATGCAAGCTGTTTGCGACATAAAGGGCTAAAACGAGACATTAACTAATCAATATGTCTACATATTTTTCGTGCGCCATTTTTTTTAGAATATTTTAAAAACTGCAGTTTTTTAACTTTTCTTGATATTTTAAAAATAAATAATATTTTTTTTTATTTTCCACACTCTGCAATATTGGAAAGAACTTATAATATTTATTATATTACATTCGACCAGTAATGACGACGCTGCAACAACTAAATTGAAATGCGGTCAGTAAACAAATTTAAGAAAAAAATAAAAAAAAATCTTACAAGGGTGTGCCAATAACTTTTTCTTGTCACTAATATGAAATACAAACCAGTGTTTATACATCATATATACATACATACGTACATATAATCATTGGTATGTCTGTAAAATATATATTAAGTACTCCTTTTTTATTTGTAGAACTTTTACGCATTCGTATATATGTATACATAAATGAATAATGCATTGCTTTACGAAAAGCATGCTGATTGTTGTTCTTGTTGTTGTAATTAATATTTGTTGTGTGTAATGTTTGGAATGTGTTAAACTGCTAAGCAAATATGTTTGTTTGTTTGCGCTGATAAATGTAGGTTTTTCCTATTTGCCAACCACAACAACAACAAAAAAGCAAGAAGGGAACAGCAAAAGAACGCACAAATGCACAAGCACATTGACTTATGCAACTTGTGGCATGTGCAGGGTTGCGTGATTTTGATTTGACTCAATCACTAATCAAAAATATTTTCTGATTCTTGATTTAAAATATTTTCAAATCAAAGATAATTTTTATTTGTGATTCGTTTCAAAAAAGAATCAGAAATACCCTTTGATTCGTGATTCAAACTATTTTCAAATCAAAGATAAATTTTATTTGTGATTCGTTTCACAAAAGAATCATAAATACCCTTTGATTCGTGATTCAAACTATTTTCAAATCAAAGATAAAATTGATTTGTTATTAATTTCTCAAAAGAATCAAAAATCTTTTTTGATTCTTGATTCAAACTTGATTTCGAATCAAGATTCTTAATAAATTTTTGATTCGAATCAAATTTTTGATTCGAATAAAATTTTTGATTCGAATAAAATTTTTGATTCGAATCAAACTTTTGATTCGAATCAAAAAATTATTTTGAATCAAAACTTTATTTCAAATAATGTGCCTATGCACGTATGTATGTATGTACGTACGGCGTAGCACAAACGTAAATACGACAATCAGAAATATGTATATATCGACGGCTGAGAATAAGATCGCCCTATTTCACAAATTGTTTCAAAAACGCCCTATTTGAAAAATTGTTGGAATAACGTCCTATTTCAGATTTTGCTTCAGGAACGCCCTATTTGAAAAATTGTTTCAATAACGCCCTATTTCAGATTTTGCTTCAAAAACGCCCTATTTCAGAGAAAATTCCATATATATTTCTCTGAAATAGGGCGTTTTTGAATACTTGTACTTGTACATACATACATACACATGTACACATTTGGCGTCAGCATACAATTTGGCTGTTATTGGACTTTTGGTGCATTTTATACATTTTTGTGTTTTAAGTTACCGAGAATGTTCTGAATATTTCTGATATGCTACAGTATTTTTGATTCTAAATAAATTTTTGATTCGAATAAAATTTTTGATTCGAATCAAATTATTGATTTGAATCAAGAATCGAACAAGATTTTTGATTCTTTTGAGAAATGAATCACAAATCAAATTTATCTTTGATTTGAAAATGGTTTGAATAACGAGTCAAAGGGTATTTTTGATTCTTTTGAGAAATGAATCACAAATCAAATTTATCTTTGATTTGAAAATAGTTTGAATCACGAATCAAAGGGTATTTTTGATTCTTTTGAGAAATGAATCACAAATAAAAATTATTTTTGATTTGAAAATAGTTTAAATCACGAATCGAGTTGATTCTTTATTTGAAAGTTGATTTGAAATCAAAATTGATTCGAATCACGCAACGCTGGGCATGTGATGAGTATGGAAAAACTTAAGCCACAAATGAATTAAAGTGTGCTTGTAGATACATACATACATACATACATATGTATATGAGTATGTTGTGGGCAGAGCTGGGCGATAAGGATTACGATTACAAGATGATTACGATTACAGTAATCGTAATCTTAAAAATTTTGAAATTACGATTACTGTAATCGTAATCGTCGTTACAAAAATTACGATTACTGTAATCGTAATCGTAAAAAACTTGAAATTACAATTACTGTAATCGTAATCGTCGTTACAAAAATTACGATTACTGTAATCGTAATCGTAAGAAACTTGAAATTACGATTTCTGTAATCGTAATCGTCGTTACAAAAATTACGATTACTGTAATCGTAATCGAAAGAAACTTGAAATTACGATTACTGTTCTCGTTTTCTGGGATTACAATGCTTAAAAAACAGTGATATACTTACTCAACATCATTTTCCAAGAAATAATAATAATTTTTACATACATGCATACATATGTGTTTATTTCTCACACATTAAGTAAACAATTAGAACTGGGATGTGTATTAAGAAGAGAGAAAACTAGCGGAAATAATAAAGATACAAAATTAAGACTGCTGTTTGGATAATTTACATTCAATAATATTCAATATTAGCCTTAAGCAGAACTAATCTTTCAAAAGAAACATCGGAAAGTGCATGGCGTCGAGGACTGTTTATAATGCCCGCCAACGAAAATAGCCTTTCCACAGGTGCTGACGATGTAAGCGGGGTGCTGAATCTTAAAGGTGCTTTCTTTATCAGAGGATATCTTTTAAAACAGCCATGGCTATTATCAGCATCGTTCAAATATTTAAAAAATTCTTCTCCTATAATGTTTGAGCCACTACCAGGAATCACTTCAGGTAAATCAGTGTTTTCTAAAGGTATATTGAGTTTTAAATAAAATATATATTAAGTTGTTATATAGATATGTAGTTAGGTATTTACCGCCGAAGTCAAAAAAATCTTCATCTAATATTGGCATTTCATAGTTATGGTCATTTACATCTTCAAAAGTTGCAGTGGAGTTTTATTACTTTTTAATTTTGTTATGAGATAAACCTAAGTAATTTGTTTAGCAAAATCTAGCAATTGTAATACATATTTTTTATACATGCAAAATCCACATTTTTCGAAGAAAATTAGTGTGAGCTACAGCTCGATTTTTATGCATGAGGCCATTGTCTCCAGCCCACTAAAAGCTGCTATCTAAACCGCAAATATTTCAAAATGTATATAATATGTGTGAAATTGCAAGCTTTACATAATTATTTGTAGTTTTTAGCACTTCTTTCAGAGCCAAGCATATTTTCCTCCCTACACCGTTTAGTATCAAAAAGCAATTTTAATAATTTTTTACATGTAATTCTTAAATTTTGTAATTTAAGATTACAGAAAATAAGGATTACTGTAATCGTAATCGTCAAAAACTTGAAATTACAATTACTGTAATCGTAATCGTCGTTACAAAAATTACGATTACTGTAATCGTAATCGTCAAAAACTTGAAATTACGATTAATGTAATCGTAATCCTATGTGTAATCGATTGCACATGTAATCCTTATCGCCCAGCTCTGGTTGTGGGTATGTATAGAGATGTGGGCAGAAAAAGAAAATAACTTGCATTATTTGTTTTGTAATTCGGGTCAGCAGAGTCATGCGTTTCAATTACAATATCCCTTTTTCTGCATGTACATATGTATGTACATACTATGTTGGTATGTACATTTTTGATTGTACAGTTTGGTAAACACACACACACAAATACATAGGCTAAATGATTTTATGTATTCTGTAGGCTTTCGAAGTGAAGGTGTTTATAAAATATTAGGGCGTGTAGGCATTTGTAAGTGTGTGTACTAGATGCTTTTCTTTACATTAATGCACATGCATGTAAGTATGTATACATGTCTGTAAGTTTGTTTGTATGCGAAATTGTATTTTTTTGTTTGTAAACATTTGCTTTGCAGCATTTTTGTCTTCTTCTTCTTCCATAGATTCTACTTATCTACTCTTTTGCCTTTTTTGTTACATTCAATAAATATGTCGGAATAACTTAAATGCATTGGGCATTTGAGGTTTACTTACGAAAATATGGGTAAACCTACTTACATACATACGCACGTATAATATTTGAGTAAAAATAATTTTAGTGTGAATTTTCGAGATTTTATTTGCTGGGCATTCAATTTTTTTTAGGACAAATATATTTTTAATAGGGTAGTATTTTTTTTGTCGCTGATAATGATGATGAAGATGAAGATGATGGTGATGATGATGAGGATGTTGATGATGCTGATGATGATGATGATGATGATAACGATGATGATGCTGATGATGATGATGGTGATGATGAGGTTGATGATGATGATGATGATGATGATGATGATGATGATGATGATGATGATGATGATGATAATGATGATAACGATGATGATGCTGATGATGATGATGATGATAACGATGATGATGATGATGAAGATGATGATTATGGTGATGAGGATGAGGATGTTGATGATGATGATGATGATGATGATAACGATGATGATGCTGATGATGATGCTGATGATGATGATGATGATGATGATGATGATGATGATGTTGATGGTGATAACGATGATGATGATGGTGATGATGCTGATGATGGTGATGATGAAGATGATGATGATGATGATGATGATGATGATGATGATGATGATGATGATGATGATGATGATGATGATGATGATGATGATGATGATGATGATGATGATGATTGACTTGACGACAATAATTATGATGTTGTTGTTATTGTTGATGTTGTTTTTGTTTTGGTGGTTTTGATTTTTAGGACTCATCGCAGGCTTGGCCAATAAAAAGTCGAAATTCTAGTTGCGGGATTGCGGCATCTAAGTCCACACACATACACACGCACACAAATTGAATCTTTAATTTTATGGCTAACACATTCTTGATAAGGTTTTTTGCATCGCTTGATTGCACTTAACAGGTGCTAACACGTCCATTTAAATACGCGTGTGTAGGCATTTTTGTATGTTTATGTACTTGTTTATATGTATGTATATTAGGGTGATGATCCCCAAATGTGTGGAGACAAATTTTATATCATATTTCTTCAACCGGTGTTTCGCACAGAAGTCAAAATTCTGAAAACTCCATGGAGACTCAAAAAACTTAGTCAAATTTTTTGTATGTCTAATTCTCAAAACCGATAGTCCTACACTAAAGGATGACACATATGTATAAATAAAAGGGGTCTCACAGGCGGTTCAAAATTCATGTTACCATATATGACCCCTGTGCGACACCCCTTAACCTTCTCCGATTGGGAACAAAATGTATATAATAATAGTAAGTAAGTATAATTTAAACTTTGACCCCTGCGCGTCACCCCTTAACCGCCTTCGAATGTGGTCAAAATTATATGTGATATTTTTGACTGTGCTCTTATCGATCTAGGAGGAGAGACCAAATAAAATCGCTAATTTGATTTTTTAAGTACCACCCTATTGTACATATATACATATGTACAAATTAACGCAAATATTAAATGCAATTGTAACTTAAATTGGTTGCTGTTAATTCATTTTGTTGTTGTAGTCGTTGGAAAGTTAAAGCACAATGGAGAAATGCAGCTAATAAAAATATAAATATATGTAGGGGGCAAGTAATTAAAGAGATGCCGTTAAAGTGCTATTAAATTTCTTTTTTATATGTGCAGCAATAAAACAAAAATTTACAATTTTTCAAATTAATCAAATTAGTATATGCAAATATGCGTGTGTAAGTATATTAAGCCATGCTTCAAATGCCATTATTGAAGCGAATGGTTTGACGATAGTAAATCTGTATGAAACTTTTACTATTTGAATATTTGCATAGTTTACTCCCGGTATCTCTTCTCTACGCAGCACCACTGGATAATGAATTATCTCTGAATTATTTCTTTGCCTACCAACATTGGGCGCAATATATTAACGAAATAGTGCACTTATGTATGTACAAGAGTAAAATTTCTTAAAATCTCTCCCATTTTTATTATCAGCAAACACATGTTAAATGAACAGTTGTAAATTTTTACTTACACCTGGCTTGACTAAATATTTAATTGTTTTGCAATAACAATCAAAACTAATTAACATTGCTCATAATATAAATAAGTAAAAAATAAATTTAATTCCGGGTTTATAACTAAACATATGTACACATATGTATGTATGTATGTACGTATATACAATTATAAGAAATAGGCACATAAACAGCAATTACAATGTCGAGCCGCTAACTTAATTCAAGTGTCAGCAACTAAAAATAACTGCACACGATTATGCGAAAGCTTTCAGCATTGGTTTTTTTCTTCTTCTTCTTCTTCTTTTGTGCATTGGTCATCATCAGCGCAGCAGCAGCAGCAATGGCAACAGGATCCCGCTGCAGACATACAAGTGTACAAATGCAAACGCAATTAACAGTAAAATGTTGTGATATCTAAGTAAAATGTGAAGCCTATCTAATATCGCTAAATATTATTAGAATTTTGTGCATTTTTTTGCAATAAATGTAAATTTTATGTCTTGAGCTCCATAAAGAATGAAGTTAAAAATAGCAAGAATATACAATGAATATTTCCAGCCATGCTTTTTAGCTAACAAAAAATTACACGCTTAGCCATTAATAATATAAAATTTCAATACAAATACTAAACCGCCTAAAGAAAAATTATTGCGCGATTCTAATGAAGTGCAGCTGTGTGTTTAGCACTTGATAACTGTGTATGTACACAGAGCCAAAAAGTTCACCTATAATCAAAGAGACTGCCATCTAAAAAAGCTATTTGGCCAAGGAAAGCGAGAGGAGACAAAATTGAAGAAATTTTTGCTAGAAAATCTTCTAGATTTTAGCTTGAATTTCTTCTTAAATTTATTGAAAAGGATACCGTCTGAAAACGAGGAGATAACTTCTTATTTATTAATTTTTTATGTCATTTTGTCAAAAAATTTGAATTAATAGAAGAAATCTGCTTGTTTTTATGAGAAAATTTTTATAAAGCAAATCAATAAGGACATCCTCTAATTTTTACTAGAACCTTTTTGAATTTATTAAAAAGAAAAACTTTTTATTTTTAAAAGAGCCCTTATTAATTAAAATTTTGCTATAAACGTCTTAACGTACGTACATGTATGGATATACTCGTACATACTAGAAATATGCATAACAGTTATTGCATCAGCCACTTTTTTTGTATGTGTGCAATAACATCTTCAAGAAATTAAAAGGGAGAACTTTTTATTTTTAAAAGAGCTCTTATGTGTTTCCTCCGTTCGTCAATTTCACTACGGCTTTGCACATTTCTACAATTCTCAAACGATTAGTGAAGCACTTGGTATAAAGAGTTTATTATGTCCATCTGCACCTATATGAAATGAAATGTTGAATAAGTCCTAGGAAATTACTAGTTGACTAATTATGTTTTCCGATGAAAATCAAGATTCTCTTCTTACTAATACTAAACAGGGTTTCTTCTTAATTTTACAGGTTATCTGCTAAATTTATGTGAAAAGGTTTCCATATTTATTCTAGGAGTCATCTTCTTAATTTTATATAAGAGGTTTTCATCTTAGTTTTATAGGTTATCCATTAAATTTTACTGAAAATGATTTCATCTAAAATCCACGGGTTATCTTCTTAATAATATTGAAAAGGTTTTCATATTAGTTTTACAGTTTATCTACTTAGTTTTATTAAAATGAGATATCCAGTCATAATAAGACGGGCATCTTATTGGAGAGAAGGCGTAGAGAAATCCGCTAAATTTTGTTCTAATTTATAGGGCATTTTAGGTGGTCTTTTGGCTCTGTGTAGAAGCAAAATTCTCCAAGAGTTGTTGAGTAAGAGTTATTTATATGCACACAAATAACAGCAACAAAAAGAAGAACACCAAGAAGAAGCATAACGAAAACAAGAAGAAGAAGAAGAACAACAACAACAACAACAAGAACAACAACAACTATTCAATACATTCCTTCTAGGCAGCGCAAAATCAAGTTAAGAATCTTCCAACACATCGAGCGCTGCTCCGCGGCAAAGTCAAGCGCCACACAACAGCAATAAACGCAACAACAATTTACCAAATAGCACATTATACAATTTTGCTGTCAATTATTGCATTCTGAAAAACTAATAATTAACGCTTAATATTTAATATTTAATAATTTTCGTGTGGAAATCTGCAATCTTTGCAAGCGCTAAACAATCAACAAAAAGAAAACAAAAAAAAATTGCCTGCAATCAACACAGCCTACCGCTAGCAACGATTAAATTTAGTTATTTGCATACAATAATATGTGTTAAAAGACACAGCCACACTTACATACATTTATATATAAAAAAAAAAAAACATTAATATAAATACAAAATTTCACGATTTCACTTTATACACATCCGCCTCGGCCGCCTGCTGCATTATTCATCGCACCAAAAAGCAAACAAAAAATCAATCAGAAGTTATTCATTCATAAAAAACTTTAATAGAAATAATTATATACCACCAAGTAGCAATTAGTTTATCTTTAATATTGGTTACAAGTGTATACAATAAGATAATTTGGCAATTTGCTCTTCGATAAAGTATTCACTGACTATGACGTTATGTTTGAAATATTTGATTGAATGGGAATTTCTAAGAACCTTTTTTTTTGAAGAATCGATATTTATTACTCATACTCCTTAAATTAAGGTATTAGTATACAATCACATTTACATAAACAAATCTGAGCTAGCTATTAAATATCCATACATACATAGTAGATAGATAATAAAAAAACACCCGACTCAAATTTCGTTACTTTTGACCTTGACCGAAAAAATTAACGTTTCAACAGAGCTATCAACTATCATTATAGCTCTTCTCAAAACATTTGCTTTCATTACAAGCATTTAAAGTATTTCCATGAGTATTCCCATGTAAAAATTGAATTTCAAATACGAAGCAGCCAGCTCAACTGAGCTAATTGCAGGCGTGAAATCATAGAAAGTTCTTCAGCTAAGAGTTAATGACTCACTTAATCAAATAACAGTAAGAAATTTTTAAATGAAGATGTTCCATAGAAGATTTCTGTGCTAATAGGTCAATATTGGCAATGCATATTAAGCCAATACATAATTGGTGAATTAAAAGCAAGAAATCTAGACAACATGCGGTGTGAAAAATTGCCAAAAAAAAACAAAAAAAGTTACTCGTATCAGAAGAAGTGAAATTTCAACAAATTCTGGTAACACTAACATATTAAAAAAAAAAAAAGAACAACACGCAGCTTTTTTAATAGAAATTCTCGTACTAAATTCATTCATTATTTCTTTTTATACCCTCAACGCTAGAAAATTGCTGTGAAAAGGGTAACATGCGCTATAGGAAGTTCGTTGCCTAAGTCTTTGCAAGCAAGTTCGTTGCTTAAGTCTTTGCTTCTTTGCTATTACTTTTGATTTTATTTTCACTTTTTCTTCTTTCTTCTGCTTTGTGCGTTATTAGTTAGTTTTGATGCTATTGATATGCATTAAACTAATTTATTAACGCAGCAAAATTGCCGTGAAGTCGGATGCGCTAAAGCAAGTTTGTTGCTTAAGTCTTTGCAAGCAAGTTCGTTGCTTAAGTCTTTGGGTCTGTGCTGTAACTTTTGATTTTATTTTCAGTTTTTTTTTTCCTCTGCTTTCTTCTGCTCTGTGCGTTATTAGTTAGTATTGCTATTGATATGCATATCAAGCTAAAATTAATTGCGTATAATCCCAAAAACACACAATTTTGTAAAAACCAGTCATTAGCTGTAAAAGAAAGCAAATCAAACTAAATTTCACGAGCTGCTTTACTGAATCATCTGCAAATAAAAACAAAAAAAGGCGACCAAGTAAAAAACAAAAATCCAAAAAAACTGTATTGTGTGAGAAATTTATTACACTAGCAACTTTTTTTTCTTTACTTTTCTATTTTTATAAAAGTATTGATTATGCACGATATCAGAACAAAAAGTTCGTTATCTTTTTTTTATAATCATGCATAAGCGAAATGTGAAAAAAATCATTGTGTACCAAATACAGACATACACACAAATACATGCAGAGATTGGTTAATATTTAGGTTAGTGAACTGCCCGCCTTTTTGGATTTGGCGTTTAGTTGCTTTTCTTAGTTTTTTTTTTCTGCTGTTGTTTCTCGTTTATGCTGTTTTTTTTTTTTTCTTGTTCATAAATAAATTCAGCATTAGCTTAAACTAAGGTGTAAAGAAAATAAATTGGTTTAATTTTTTTTATTTGCGTGATATTGGCGTGAGTTCAATTTATTTTAATAGAGCTTGTTATTGTTTTATTGGCGTTAATTAATGAAAATGTTATTTGGAAATTGCTTGTTTTACATGTTTTTTTTTTGTTTGCTAAAAGAATATTTTTTATAATAAAAGCAAATAAAAATATTCATAGATTTAGTACTTTTATGTCCAATCCGAATGGTCTGCGCATAGTTCGATATCTTAATACTCAAAAACCTTCCATGGCAGTTAAATATACATGGATTTGTCAGCAACTGTCAAGCGTCAATTACAACTGAAAGCTTTCTTAAGCCTTTTGGTGTTGAGTCAACTAGATGAATATGTGTAAAATGAACAAGCCAATATATTTCGCAAAAGAACAAGCCAATATATTTCGCAAAAGATAATATTTAGTTCATAAGAAAGTTCATTTAAGAGGAAGAAACTTTCGCAAGTGATAGCTATTTATCAAAAATCAGCTATACTAATGTCACTATAATCTGAATCTGGAATCTTTTTTTTATTTTTAGTTCTTTTAGCACTTGTCATTATGAATTTATTAAATCAGCAATTAGAAAACCCAAATGAGGTAAATTTATTCTTTTCTTTTTTGTTGTTTCTTTTTTGTTGTTTGCTTTTCCGACAGGGTAGGATTGCGATGTATTGTGGAACGAATTTCCGTCATCCCTTGTCAAGTTTGATTTGGTTATAATATATTATTTTGGTTATATTTATTCTTCCCTCATCTTTCCAACACAGCGAGGTTCCCATCCTACTTGGGTGGCGATAGCAACACCTTCTGAGATAGACTATCTTCATTAATTCGACAAAAAGTAGGTCATGTTATTTTTTTCACAACTCAGTTTTGTGTCATCAAACCTAATTAGATGAGATTTATATATGAGATACAAATTTGTATAAGCATAAATATAAAAAAAAATATATATGATTAATTAGAGAAATTGTTAAAATTATGTCATTGTAGATTCTTAAAAAAATTACATCTCTTTTAGTGCTTATGACTTATGACATTATTTAGCAAGACATCAATTTTATAAGCCACTTAATGTTGAATTTAAATTATAACGATGCTATAGAAGAGACAGAGCGACATTTTTACATTTACTGACTATAAATATAATTTATGCTAATAATTATTATTTAATAATTATTAATAATTAGGACTACTTCCTTAATATGCTTAAAATAATTTATTTGAGTGTAAATCTAGGTAACCACATCATAAGCAACTGCTCAAGAAAAAATGGGCATTTATTTCTTAAGCAATTCTGGCAATTCATTTTACTTGGCAAATCCTCAAAAATTTTAATAGATTTTCCTGTGAAGTGGATACTTATTAGGTTTGTTTCTTATTAAACTAGCAGCTAGCTGTCAAGTGAGCAAAACGAAGAGAATTGCGCTCATAAAGAGCGAAACGAACAGAAAATCAAGAAACGGAATAATAGTAAAAATTAGCGATTAGTAATTTGAATGCTATTTTTGACTGTCAATGGTTATTTTTTGTAAAAAATCATTTAATTTTCTTTATTTCTATTTCAAAAATTCAGAAAATTTCAAAAGTAATAAAATCAAAAGTATTTGTTTGTTTATTTTTTCAACAGCTGTTTCTTACTTTGGCAGCAAATAATCTCAGCTCGGGAAAATTTTACTAGCTGAAATTTGGAGCTGTCAATGGCTCTCTTCTGCTATTTTTTGACTCAAGAAACGATTTTCCAGCCGAAACTTGGCTAACTATTCATAACTAGCTAATAATAAACGGACCTATTATCTGTATTCAATAACAAACAGTTTTTACGAACTTTTATTAAAAAGTGCCATTTCGATATGGAAGAAAAATTTGTAACAATTTTTGTTTTTGAACAGAGCTAAAGAAAATTTGTCAAAAGAAAGTTTCTTGACTATTTCTTGAGCTTTTTATTTTAGCATTTCTCGTGATGTGGATACCTGGTTGGAGCAAGGTGCAGAGGAATCAAATCGAAATCGCATTACGTTACCGCTTAGATATTTTTCTAGCTTTATATCAAAGTGTCTATCATGAGCTGATGTCTTTTTCCAATTAATCAGCTGAACGATAGCTAAAGCTAAATTTCATACACTGCAAAATAGTAAAATTCTTAAAAAAAAGGTTAACATTTTTAACTGTGCAATGTAATCGCTGTGAAATTCACCTTCGCCAAACTTTAGCATATCTAATCAGAAAAAGCGCTATCAATTGCGCTGAAATTCATCACAAGTGTTCAGTTTTGATTAAGATTGCAAATAAAAGATTACGTCAACAGCAACATCTTAAGCAATTTATATTCTTAGAAGATTTGTTTATTTCCTTACAATTCGGCAGCTTAGAATTCTCTTGCCAGCTATGCTAATGCTCGTATGCCGATTAGTGAAGCGAACTTACAAATATGGCTTTCGTCTAACTGTCGTTTCACTGTAAAGGCAATTGATTTTATTGGCGTGTTGGCGATTTTTTAAAGAGATATTTTAGATTCGCAATACATTCTAAAAAGTGTTTTTTTTTTCTTGTGTTTTCTTCATGTTTGCGAATTTCTTCACATATGTATATCAACTGTTTATGTAATTTTAGTGTCCATTGGTTGCTTAGTAATGCCTTTAAACATCTTTTATATTCTTTCATGTTGCTTCTTTTCATTTATATGTACTCACTTATAAATTCAGAATAAAATGCTTCATACTGTCAGCATGCAGCTTGTTCACCAAAAACCTCAATGTATTTGCCATTTTGTTTATCAACATAAACTCATATCAGTTCGTATTGCTACCCTTCTATAATTTAAACCTGTTAAATTTAGTAGCACACTGATTTTTTTTATAATATAATATTTTATAATATACTTCTTTGCTTACAACTATTTGTACCTCACAATATTCAACAATTAATTATATATATTAAGAATATGGCGTTATCTCTGTCCATTTATTGGGACACTCAACGCCATTAACTATTATCTTAGTCAATTAACTATTTTTTACTATTATATTTGTGAAATTGATGTAATTGATGTAAAAAATTTAATTATTTAAGATAATAATGAATAAAACTTAAACTAAACTAAAACTTATTTGCTTGCACATCATAGCGTTAATTTAAGTAGCACAACATTACAGCAAAAAATATTAACTTCTTTTACTTCGCCGCTGCTTCTTCCTTAACTGATTCGCCATGTGAATTGCTGCCATCAAATTTATTACTTAAACTATTAATTTTTTTATATTCTGTGACCAAAGTAAATATGAAGACAATCAGTCAGTTCTGAAAGCATCAATACCAAGCATGGTTTGCTCTTCAATACATATCAATATTACTTTTATTTATTACTATATATTGCACGCTAATTTGATGGTTGTACATACATATGCATAACTATATAAGCATAAGTGGCTAAAAAGTTTATTTTATTTAATAATAAAATAGTTTAATAGCATTTTAATTTGTTATTTGTTTAACTGTTTGATTTTTATTGTTCTCATATTTGCTTATTATAATTGAGTGTTAAGCATTGTTTATACATATTCGTTACAAACTGATTGAACCAAAACATATGTCGAGTATTTAAAAAAAAAATCTACCTTTTTCAGCAACCAATTAATGAATTTTGCGATTAATAGCGGCTGCGTTAAGTGTTATTTTTATTGCTAGCGCTGTCTAAAATATGAATGAACTTATTGTTTGCTTAAGTAAAAAGAAAAAAAAACTTAACCAACAATAAGGCCAATTATATGCTAAAAAGTATATATACGACTGATATATTTACATATGTTGCTCTCTTTTCTTTAATTTCAACATTGTTGCTAACCAAAACTTGATACAAATCGTGGTCTTCAATTTTGTGTTCCTTTTGTGGTACATGTTCGTTAACTCAACAATCAGATTTGTATGCTGAAGTCCAATCCATGGGTTATAAATTGAAGCAGCCAAAAATCATTAATTTTTTTTAATATGGACTAGGTATCACACTTTTGTTCAACGAATTTACCGAACTTGTAAAATTTCATGTTAACAGTACTTCTACTACATAATAAACATAAGACTTAAGACACGAACCTGAAACATTTCATTTGCACTGAAAAAATGACTTGCGCTCTCAAAGCAAAAAAACAACTAATTTCGTCTTCAAACAGAACGTTACTTAAAATATATAATACATATATAATATACGTATGTTCTTTTCCATATCCAACCAATCACTGCACAACATTAGCAAAAGTCCAAAAATCAACACATTAATAACATTTTTTCCGCCAAAAACAGTTACTCTTTCACTCTTAAAATTTATTTATGTAAATCACAAAAAAGTCACATTCCAAATTTTCATTTAATCCAAGCAAAAACGCGATTAAAATTTTATAAACAACGGCGATCAACGAACTAATGCGGGTAGCGGTATCTCTCTACGGCGAGTGAAGGTTGATGGCATTGACCCGGACGCCAAAGAACACCAAAGTCTAAATTTGTATGTATGTATAATATGTAGGTATATATGTACATACATATGTACATGCGGGTAAAGAAAAAAGAAAAATTACTGTACTCTTTGGCTGTAACTACATTCAAAAAACATTTTCATACATACATACATACATACATACACACTTTTAGCTGCGATTATCCGTGCGTAAGAATTTCGCATAACTATAATAACAGCAGAAACAGCAAAAAAATTGAATTTAAGCGCTGTCTCCCAGAAGCGCCGCGGCGGCTTGTTGTAGCTGCGTCAATATTGCTTTCTTGTGCTTTTTTCTTTCTTGTGCTTTTTTCATTCTTGTTTATTAATTTTTTTTTTTTTTTTCATTTTTTGATTGTAATGATCGTTGCCGTAGCTGGTTAGTCAATGCCCTTTTAACTAGTATACATAAATAGTATGTATGTACTTCCTACAAAGTGACGCACGCGAAACCAACCAGCGAAATACATCATTCATGCATTCAAAAGTACCCTGTAGGAAAAATGTTGGAATTTTCATATTTCTTGTTTTTTTTTTTCTTTTTGTGAATGATTTAGCGCGTTGTTGCGGTTAGAAATTTGTACATATGTATTTATATTATAGTCGATGCCTAGCTAGGTTTATATTATAATTTTTATAAACAGTGCTGCCATACTTCAATTTTCCAAACTGGACTTATGGAATTAAAAATGGAAATATCGATTTCTTGGGGTTATACTTTTATAATAAAGCTATAAGAGAACACAGGAAAAATAATTTTTTTAATGAAGAGTTGCCACCTTAGTCGTTTTTATATTGAGTTAAAGTATTGGAAGCATTGTAAATAAGTTTCAGTTGCAATTAATATAAACAATTAAACGAACCTTAAACCTTATTCAATTTCTAAAATATTTGAGTTGCCACCTTTTTTAAATTTCTTCATAAAATCAAACTGAGTTTATTGAATTAAAAATAGAAATATAAGTAAAAAAAAATTGTAAAAGAACATGTAAAATATAATTTTTCAAGCAAGAGTTGCCACCTTATTCATTTGCACCTGCAATTAATGTTTTGAAAGCATCGATAATTATTTAGCTTGAATTTCGATTAAAATATTAACTTAATCTTTTATTTTTTTGCAAAAAATTATACGAAGTTGCCACCTTATTCAACATCTAAAAATAAGAGTTGCCACTTTTTTTAAATTTCTCAATTAAAAACATCTGCTTCGAAAGCATTGAAGTTAAATACTCTTGTGGTAAAGCCATAAAAACACAGAAAATTAATATTTTTAATTAAGAGTTGCCACCTTATACGTTTACACATTCAATTAATGTTTTGGAAGCGTTGACAATTATTTAGTTTAAATTGCGATTAAAATATTAACTTAGAACGGATTACTTAATAGCAAAAAATTGCGAAGTTGCCACTTTATTAAATTTGCAAAAGTAAGAGTTGGCACCCTTTCTGAACTCTCAATCCAAACCTACTGTTTCGAAATTATTGAAGTTAAATTTCCCGAAGGCAAGTTATACAACTTTTGAATTAGATAACGTATGCATTTCCCTACAGGGCAACGGCAAAATCAGCTAAAGATCTAATGAGTCATTTAACAAGGTTTTCGTTCGCACGCACTCTAAAGGTAAAACAATAGAACTAACTAGATACAGCGAAAAGATTCTATCAAAGCGTGAGCAAGGTGCAAAAAAATTAATGAAAAGAAAGTAATAATGACAAAGGCAAACAAAAAGGGAATAATTAACAACAAAGATAGCAAAAATTTCTGGCAAAAATCTTGGGAGAGCTGCCGAGATGCAAGAAAGCTAGAATTATCTACCGAAAGAGAAAAGGGCATAAAGAAAATAAAAAAAAATAATAATGTGCGGAAAAAGAACACAATACTGGGAAGCACAGAATTTTAATTGAATTAAGAATAAAAGTTGAAAGTCTTATTTATTATAGCAAATTAAAAAGCCACACGCACGCATATGCGCACTCATACAAGCTAACAAGCAAACTCTAACTAGCAGGAAGCTACCTGTTAATGGTCCAACCTGCGGCTAAAAACTCACACGCAGTTCATATGAGATGCAATTAAATTTGAAACAAAAAAAGCGTAAGCAAAGTTGAGAATATACATAATTTCTCTCTACTTTTTTGCTTTTCTTTTGTTTTTTGCTTAAACATTAACTAACTAAACGATGTGTTAATGCAGAGCAGCGAAAAAGTAATGATAATAAAATAGCAATAAAAAATGTCAAAACACAAGTTGACATTTCCTTTGGAGTTCATTAACCGTAAAGAGAATATTGTCTAAAGAACATTGCCCTTTATTTCCTCTTTCTTCAGCAGCCGTCTTTTGGATTTTTTTTATGACTTTTTCTTGCCATGTAGATTTTGTTTGGCGATTTTCTGGTGTGCATACGGAAATGTGTTTACATTTAAATTGGAGCATGTAAAGTAACATTTTAATATTAGCACTTAAATATCAATAAAATTTGTTGATATTGAAAATTAACGGAAACGCTAAAGATCATTTGGCAAATTGGGTGATAATAAATACATTATAGGAAGCACTTGGTTAGCAAGTCTTTATTTAAATGATCTTTTTATTGCGCCACAATTGTTATCTCAAATATTATGTTGCCATTGCATTTTATTTTAGTTTATCACTCAATTTTTTTCTTGATAAATTAACGTTGCAAGTATCGAAATATCATGCGTAGGAGACTTCAAATGAAATCTCTGCATTCAGACTTCTACAGTGGAACTTAATGAATAACTTTTTTTGAGTACATTTTAAACCTTCAATGCCCTGTTAAATAGGCATTTTTAGCCGTTCTAAAATGTGCGAATTGATGGTTCTCATTTTTAATAGTAGTCGCTGAGTTACAGCAAGCCTTTGCCCTTTAACTATGTCATAACAGTATCAACGAAA
The DNA here is from genome assembly GCA_960531455.1 of Urophora cardui. Classification (NCBI taxonomy): domain Eukaryota; kingdom Metazoa; phylum Arthropoda; class Insecta; order Diptera; family Tephritidae; genus Urophora; species Urophora cardui. Next base: position 30,223,601 of record OY482672.1, on the reverse strand, counting down.
TCAAGAACGGGCAAGTGCTATACATGCATACATACATACATACATGCACTGCAAAAAGAACCCTAAGCAATAAGGAATACGCGGACAGTAAAAAGTAATACGCTGACAGCTCTGCTTGCTGTAATACTCTTATTCGCTCTGCTCCAACCATTTAAATACTTAATATTCTGTTATGTGCTCATATCTCATAGCTAAAGTTGCGCCAAAAATGATGCAGCTAAATAAAGAACGCATTTTTATTACTGCTTAATATAAGGTATTAAATTTCAAAATAATGTTTTTTATAAGAAACGATTCAGACCTCATTTCCTATGGAGAATAAGCCTTATTATAAGGTATATAGACAACATATAAGGTCCGCTTATAAGCAATTATCTAAGCCTTATTCCCATGGCGGATAAGCCTTGGGAATAAGGTTTCCTCTCAGAGAGAGGCTGATGACATCAACACAGAAAAATCAGCCTTATGATAAGCCTTCGTTCATTTAACTTTTGTCGCTTAGAATTTTCGGCCTTTAAATTTTCTTAAATAAACCCGTAGCTTTTTGGAGAGTATGTATTAGGGATGGGCCTATTCGAATAAAAATTATTCGATTAAAAAATCGTTTTATACTTTTATTCGAAAGGTATTCGTAATTCGAATAATATTTATTCGAATAATTTATTCGTATATTCGAATAAATACTATTCGAATAGTACTATTCGAATATCACTATTCGAATACCACTATTCGCGAATAGCTATTGAATGTATGTATGTATGCTTTTGCTTTTGTAAAGACATACATATGTATGTACATTAGAGTGCGTTTAAAATTCAGATTACCGATATTTTACTGTATCGCCCCCTCAATCTGTAGTAACATGGTCAAAGATATCACACATAAATTTTGGTCCCGATTGGTGGAGGTTAAGGCGTGGCGCATTGAGGTCAAAGTTCAGAAAACTCTATGAGGGGTAAAAAAATCAAAATATTTTTTTTAATTATATTATATCCAAAATTAATACTTCTATACCCAAGGATAACAAATATAAATTTTGGTTCCGATTGATGACGGTTTAGTGGGGTTTTAAGGGGGTCAATGTTCACATTTCCATAGAAGACTTACATTTTTAGTGTCGCATATGGTAATCTGAAATTTGGCCCCCTTGAAACACCAGTAAACCGTCTTCAATCGGGACCAAAATTTATATTTGTTATCATTGGGTATAGATGTATTAATTTTGGGTATTAGATAATTAAAAAAATATTTTGATTTTTTTACCCTTCATAGAGTTTTCTGAACTTTGACCTCAATGCGCCACGCCTTAACCTCCACCAATCGGGACCAAAATTTATGTGTGATATCTTTGACCATGTTACTACAGATTGAGGGGGCGATACAGTCTTTTTATGAACTTTTAAATTTTTCATACAAATTAAAAGCACCCTAATGTACATATCAGCGTTGCGTGATTCGAATCAATTTTGATTTCAAATCAACTTTCAAATAAAGAATCAACTCGATTCGTGATTCAAACTATTTTCAAATCAAAGATAATTTTTTTTTGTGATTCATTTCTCAAAAGAATCAAAAATACCCTTTGATTCGTGATTCAAACCATTTTCAAATCAAGGATAAATTTTATTTTTGATTCATTCCTCAAAAGAATCAAAAATACCCTTTGATTCGTGATTCAAACCTTTTTCAAATCAAAGATAAATTTGATTTGTGATTCATTTCTCAAAAGAATCAAAAATAAGGTAAAAAAATATCAAGCTTGAATCAAGAATCAAAAAAGATTTTTGATTCTTTTGAGAAATGAATCAAAAATCAATTTTATCTTTGATTTGAAAATAGTTTGAATCACGAATCAAAGGGTATTTCTGATTCTTTTGTGAAACGAATCACAAATAAAATTTATCTTTGATTTGAAAATAGTTTGAATCACGAATCAAAGGGTATTTCTGATTCTTTTTTGAAAGGAATCACAAATAAAAATTATCTTTGATTTGAAAATATTTTAAATCAAGAATCAGAAAATATTTTTGATTAGTGATTCAGTCAAATCAAAATCACGCAACCCTGGTACATATATATGTATATACGTACTCTGGCTTGCGCGGAGGCAAGTGGAATCCCCAAATTATGCATGTACATACATACATACTACTATTCGAATAGTATTATTCGAATAGTACTATTCTAATTTTTTCCCTCGAATATTATTATTCGTTTATTCGAACAATATTTATTCGAATATTATTAGAAAAAAGTCCCACTACTAGTATGTATGTATGCTAAGTTCAGAAATGCATAGAACATACATATACATACATACATACATATACATATGTATATATGAAAGTAAGAAAATAAAAATAAAAATAAAAATGAAAATAAAAAGCAAAAGTAAAACTAGCCTCAGAATCCGCGAATAATTAAAAATTTATTGCAAATCAGGTTTTGGCTATAAACTGTGATTAATCTGTCTAGAACTTCCGAACTGAAAGAAAACAATAGCGTTACATTAACTTACACCAGAATAGACACCTAAAGCTAACTAGATATACTTGTAGGTATGTACATAAGTACCCAGCCAGCAAGCTACCGTGCAGGATCCACCAATACAGGTCGGCTCTTCAGATCAGCTGACTTCTTCTTAGCTATCTAATTTCTCTGCTTCTGCATATTCTATACATACATTCGTGTTTACTATTGGTCAAATTCTTCGTTCTCTGAGTTTCTCCATCATTCGCGCGTGAGCTGAATGTCAAATTATTTCCTTCTCCTTTCAGTTTTGACATTCCGTTTGACATTCAGCTCACGGCATGTTTGTGTGTATGTACCATGGACCGACCTGGTAATTGGATCATGCTACCGTACATTTTACGAACATTGCGATTTACGAGCTATTCTCGAATAAAAAAACAATAACAAAAGAAACTTTTTTCTATCATGTCAAAAAAAAAAAAAGAAAACGAAAAATTTCAAACTCAATATTTTAAAAGTAAGTATGTATGTTTGTAAAATTTCTACATTTACGATAAAAAAAAACGGACGTAAAAAGATTCATATACGAGTGCTTTTTCGATACATTTACGACACTCGTAGGCACTGAACATTTTAAAACGAAACAGTATTCGTAGGCGAATCGTAAACGGATATCATAAACGATATTTTATTAGAGTTTTCTTCGAGAAAACATCCGTTTACGAGCTCGTTTACGATGATTTTGCTGGCTGGGTATAGAAATGTAGTTATATACATAAATATCTATGTATACCACCTATATATATGTATATGTTGATAAGCTACCAGTAGTGTGCGCAAGCTGTCGGATGCTGTCAACGGGCAACTTATCCTAATCCAAATCAGCGCTTAATTTAACCAAAAATATATATGTGTATGTATGTATATGCCTTGCTATTTTTGTGTAGTATAAACAAAAAATTTCCTGTCGGCAAGCACAATTGGCTATAGAAATTCTATAAAGCGATTTACATATGTACATTTATGCATGTTTCATACATATGTGTTTTATCTATTTATATGTTAATACAATCAAAATTCTTAATAAAAAGACAAAGAAAAAAACGGCAAAAGACGGCACAGATTTCAATATCTTATGTGAAACCTAAGAAATCCCAGCAGGCTGAGGTCATCGAAATTTTGATAAATAAAAAGAAGAAACTATCGGTTTTTTACTATTTAATTTTTATAGTAAGTTTTTTCGCTTTCAACACATTCATGCTTCAGCACTCATATGTACACGCATTCAGCCATATCTACTTGATGTTTTTTTTTCGATTTTCATTCAAATTTTAATTTCTCCTTTTGCCTTCCGCAATTTATTCTCATCATAATCTTTAATAATCAGCTAAATTATTGCGTCATATTAACGTGAATCGATTGAAGATATGTACATGTATATATGTATGTAGGTAAAACATGTGTACCAGAGGTCAGCAGCGGTGCACCGCATTTTCTAAAGCACCGCAAAAATACTTATTTTTTGAGTGGCCCAAAAAATAAGTACCCAGAAAAAAAATTCACCGCCACCGCATTGATTGAAAACCTAAATGATATTGCGGTACTAAGTGTTGTTTACACCGCATACCGCAAACACCGCATATCGCAAACACCACAAACACCGCATTTGTTTATTTGTATACTATTCAGTGTTGCCGGAAATTTTTCACACACTGCAAAGGTATAGGCAATTGAAAATTCATTTTTGTTTGTACATAAATCCATAGATCAAGGGTGCTCAACGCTCTCGTATTGAATGGGGAAACTCCAATACATCTACAAAAATTTATTAGTGCACTCAAGAAAAATTTGTCTTAGATTTAAAAAAAGAGTTACAAACCACAAGTAAATTTGTATTGTACGATTGGAAAATTTTACATACAACATAAATAGATACATATGTACAATATTTACAATATATTTTATTTATATTAGATTAAGATATGAACTCGTACATAAAAAAAAATGTATCTACATATTACATAATAACAACAAGTGATAAGTTTATTCAAAGCTGTTTAATAAATTGTCAATATTTATTGTCGAATCAGAGGTGGATAATTTCAGACTTGCTTCCAAATGCTTTTGTGATAAAAGGTTTCTTTGGTTTGTTTTGATTAACTCAAGGCTAGAAAAGGCTTTTTCGCAAATATAAGTGCTTCCGAACATGGATAAGTATTTTAAAATTTCATTTCTTATGAGTGGATACTTGTCATTTTTTATTTCTGTCATATACATAACTTGCTTTAATTATTAATTTATATACGTACCTATAATTAATTAGCACAGACTGCGACTCGCAATAATATATAAGCAAAAAAAAGCTCTATTTCCTATTTTTCTTATTAAAATCTACTTTTATTTTTATTCAAATAATTTGAAATACACTTTTGCCACACATTTTTCAATATTAACTAGAAATTTTGTTCAGTTTTTTCGTTTGCCTACAAATCGCACCCTAAATCAAAAAATTGCACAACTAAATTTTTTTTGAATCCATGAGTAACGTATTTAGGGACTGCTAAATGTTAGTCTCCTCCCAGCAAAAGTCTTCTTCCTTACCCAAGGTTTTACTTCAAAACTTCGTTTGTAAAGAAAAAGATTTTCTTGCATTTCTTCCATTTATTTTATATTTATTTGGGTTTTGAGTTACGTCGCTTTTCAATTCAAGAATTCAATTTTTTCAAAAAAAATTTATTTTCAATTTGTTAGTGTAATTTTCAATTTCATATGGGAAGGGCGACGCCAACGTAGCTTCATATGGGAAGGGCGAAGCTAACGTAGCCTGAGGGCATATGGCAGTGGAAGAAAATTTTATTTTTATATTCAAAGAGCGAATTTGTATCTGTGCCTATGTCTGGGGGGAAAAACAAAAACAAATGTGATTCAAGGGCATAGGCATGAGCATCTATGCCATAGATAGTATCTATTAGATACACATGTATGTGTGTCTGATTACAGCAAATTTTTTTTTATTTTTGTGTGCTTTGTTTTTTGTTGCAGTTTTTTGAATAATAAAATAATTGTCAATAATGAAATAATCAAAAAATTTCATTTTTGAAATCCAATATGACTAATAGGGCCGTCAGAATGAATACTTTTCCGTCAAACTAGCAATCCGTTTAATTGACAACATAGTTGTATTAAATGTATTTAAATGACGATCGACACATTCAGTACTTCAGCTTTGCCGTAAAAAAGACATCTAATTCAACTATGTTTCTCAGTTAAACAAATTGCTAGATTGACGGAAAAGTATTCATTCCCACGGGCGCATAATAAAATGTATAAAAATAAATATGTGTATTGTTGTTGCTCCAATAAAATGACAAAAACTTCGGTTTCAATCAATGTATCGTAGCCAATTTTGTCGATTGTGAAAATTTAATGAATGCTTCGTTGGAAAATAAAGAATTATGTTACAGACAAACGAAAATGTGTAAACAAAACTTATGTGTATTACTAAGAAGCCATAAATGTGATTCAAGGATTTTAGGAAAAAGCTCTATTTCATGTAAATAGGACATATGTTTATCTTGAAATTCATTAGTCAAATAAAATTTTAAGTGGCCCTTTCAATGAAAAAATTAAAAAAACCAATCCTGAGTAGTTTTCCTGTATAGATATTCTTTGGTTAAAATCAATTTGTAATCAGTAGTATTTTTCATCAGAAATCCATAAGACGGTAAAAATTACAAACAAAACATCGCACTGGCAACATTGTAAATATATGTATTTGGGAAATGCGGTGTTTGCGATATGCGGTGTTTGCGGTGTTGTGATATCCTTACTACCGCATACCGGAATTGATCAAAAAAATGCGGTACGGTGCTTATTATGATCGCATATTTTGCGGTTGCGGTCATACTCCCACCGCATTTTTTATGAGTATACTCTAAATCACAAAAAATGTATCGCATGCTGATCTCTGATGTGTACATATAATTCGCATGAGCAAAGGGAGCTATTAACTTTATTATATTTCCCGTTTTTATAAAAAAAAAAGCTATAAAGTGTACAAGCAACATTCGCAGAAAATTTTAAATTTAAATAGTACTAATTTTAGTAGTAAACGAGCATTGAAAAATAATAGTTTCAGTTTAGACTTTGTTATTCTTGCCTTACAGCCTCCCCGCAGGCCCGATGAGAGGGGGGGATGAGGGGGTCAATTGCCCCGGGCCCGGGCTTTAGAGGGCCCGGGAATCTCAAAATGATATCCAAGTTTTTGCTACAGAAAATAAACAAACAACACCTTTAATCACCTTTCGTAGATAGCAATCATTTTAAATTTCAACAAATTTTATAAATTTCTTAACGTGTCTGCATCCCACTTAAGGAATTGTTGGTTTTTGGCGTCGACTTTGCAGCATAAATTTGAATTCGTTTTCTGTTGCAACAGAAAAATTCGGTATGATGCAAATTCTTATACAGATATGGGTATTTCCTGGGCGTTTCGGACGGTATGTTCGCACGATTTTTTGAACTTTTAAGGCAGAAATATCGCGAAATATTGTATCGTTTTATGATAAAAGGAAAGATTTAGGTCACAGCTAATGACTAAAGTATGTTACCGACAGAAATTTAGTTTAATGCCTCTGTGTAAGCCACTTAAACTGCGTTCCGGACGCTACAAAAACATGTCCATATTTTAAAAGTAGCTAAAACAGAGGCATTAAACTAAATTTCTGTCGCTAACATACTTTAGTCATTATCCGTGACGTAAATCTTTCCCTTTATCATAAAACTATACAATATTTCGCGATATTTCTGCCTCAAAAGTTAAAAAAATCGTGCGAACATACCGGCCGAAACGCCCAGGAAATGCTCATATACATATGTACGTGTATGTATGTATGTAAACAGCGATACGCCGAAAACAAACAAAGCTTGCGAAGCTAAAATTTGCTTTGGTGCTTCGTACAGTTGAATTCGATTGCTGTTTCACTAAAGCGTTCAGCAGAATCAGTCTTTTGATATACTAAATTATTACCAACAAATATTTGTATTCCAATTTAAAGAAATTTATTTCATACAAATAAAGCAATATGTATTTAAACAGAATTCACTCAGACCTATGGTCCCTTGGACAATATTACTCAGTATGACCCATGGATTCGGAAACTGGATGTGCCTTTTGACAATACATTTGACCCACCCTAATATGTATATTTCTATGTAAACATATTTACTTGATCTGTATTAATGTATAGATAAATTAAAGTTCGTAACTATATATTCATTGAATTTTGATTTTGAGAATTTGTTCATTTAGTATAGGGGCCCGTAGTTATTTCGACCCCGGGCCCGGATTTTCTCTCGGCGGCCCTGCCTCCCCGTTTGCGAGCTTACAGCAAAATGATGCACTTCTCGAATTGGCAGCAGTTTGTGGCCATAAAAGAACCTTACAAAATTAGACAATATCAATATTACAGTGCCAAAAAGTGGACAAGCACTTTAATAAAAAAAACATATCTTTAACTTGGCTAATGACATCTTTTTCAAAAATAATCCCACCGAGGCGCCTCATTATATCGCCTTCTAGAGTAATTATGCTAAATAGTTACAGACACAAAGTGGCACAGGACTTTTTGAAAAGAACGGATAGCTGCTATAAAAATTACACATCCAATAGAGTACCAAGTCACTTGATTAGGCAAGCATTAAGGCATAACCAACTTTCATGGTTCTTAAAGGGGAATTGGTCCATTGAAAGAGTTCATGTACTAAAATAAATTAGTGATGGTAGTGTAAAGTTAATACAAATGCGAATTCCTGACGCCCAACTCTACCACTTCAGGGCTGAAAAGGACATTAGAAGGAGCTTCCCAAGCAAATTTATGCTATGGATCCTCAGAGCTGAGCGCCAGGAGTTCAAGTTTGGTAAATCTCATCACCGTTATATAAAAATTTCACTAAGGCGGTTATGAAATTTAAACGACGATACATATGTCCGTAAGGTCAAAAGTATTTGCGAATATTTTGTTTGTCGCATTTCCTAAAAGACAAAAGTCGCAACCAGATTGAACTTATTAAGTGTACAACACTTAGATCAATACAACTTAACTTAAGTCGCGATAAGAGAAAAAATTAATTATTTTCAATCAGATTATATTAGCGAACAAAATTTTATTAAAAGTTATCATTTAAATCGAAAAAACATTTTTTTTAAAGCTTTTTTTATGTATGCGTGCATATGTTTATGTTGGCTTATGTTAACGGCCAGAAATTATAAATGCATACAAATTAAATGATTGTATAATTGATTTACAAGCACAAGAATACAAAAACTTGTGCTCATACTTAGGTAAATTTAGCGGATCGAAGGTGGCAACAACAAGTAAAAACCAACGCCGACAAGAAATAATTACACGCGCATGTATGAATGTACGTATATTTATATATATGCTAATGGCTAAAGCAGCAATTGGGGGCGTGACCGCTGACATTGGTCGTATGTACATATGGTATACATATGTGCATATGTATGTTAATTTTTAAATGTTTTTCGTGTTATGGAGATGATTGCAGCGACGATAACGATGGATAATGACCTTGCTGAAGTACGTACATATGTTTATGAAATACCTATAAGCAGGCGCGGATCCAGGATTTCGGAAAGGAGGGGGGGTTGAAAATTTCTTTTTTTGGAAGATGTTTTTTTAAGGGCAGACGCTGGTGAAAATATGGACTAATACCACCTACTATTATTATTCTATATACTAGTTGCGCCATTTCCCGCACCTTAATGTAATTGTATGTTATTATTGCCTACAAGGACAACTATTTTAATGAACTGATTCAATCGTACCTGTTTCACCTTGTGGATATGTGCATATAAAATATAATCTGAAAATAAATGAAAACTAGTAAACCCAGCCACGCGATGCTGTGGCTTTCAATTACACTGTGAGACAATTTGAGGGTGGAAGACCACTTATTGCCACATTTGAAAATTTTTTGATATACCTTCATAGCTACTGGTTATTTTTATTTTCTGTGGACCTAGATTTTTTATACATAGATTTTGACCAAGGAGCCCCATAGGGAAGTTTTGTGCCGAATATTTTTCTAGACTATGGTAACCTTAAAGCGACCTACAAAAGGCCATTTGGCGCGCTCCTCCTTTTCTTTCTAGTTCTCTTTCTCTTCCCCTTTCCCCTTTCCCCTTTATTTGCGCTTTATTTTCCCTTTATCCATTTTATTTTCCTATTATTTCCTTTTTCGATTCCTGTCCTTCGCCATATCCGTCCCTTTCATTTTCCTCTTCCCTTTCCTTTTATTACCCATCTTCAGTGCTAGGCCTTGCATGACACTTCAAATTTAAAAATGAGATAAACTGTAGCGTAAAAATGGATTATTGAACGTTGGCACCCTTTTTGTAAAAAATTTAATAAATTACTCATTTCCATGCCAAGTCCTTTCATATAACACCTCAAATTTAAAAATCAAACAAACTATAGCGTAAAATTTTTATTAAATTACTTAATATCAGGTCAAGCCCTTTCATATGGTGCCAAAAATTTTAAAATCAAACAAATTATACAGTAAAATTAAATTTTCAAACATCTGGCAACCCTTTTCAAAAAAATTAAACCTTCCTGCATATCTACAGGTCAAGCCCTTTCATCTGACACCACATTTTCGAAAATCGGTATAACGGTGTAAAAGTTATGGTGCTTACAAAAAATCGCTTAGCGTAATATATATAAAGATAAGATAAACTGTAGCGTAAAAATGGATTTTTGAACAGGTGGCACCCTTTTTGTAAAAAATTTAATAAATTACTCATTTCCATGCCAAGTCCTTTCATATGACACCTCAAATTTAAAAATCAAACAAACTATAGCGTAAAATTTTTATTAAATTACTTAATATCAGGTCAAGCCCTTTCATATGGTGCCAATAATTTTAAAATCAAAAAAACTATACAGTAAAATTAAATTTTCAAACATCTGGCAACCCGTTTCAAAAAAATTAAACCTTCCTGCACATCTACAGGTCAAGCCCTTTCATTTGACACCACATTTTCGAAAATCGGTATAACGGTGTAAAAGTTATGGTGCTTACAAAAAATCGCTTAGCGTAATATATATAAAGATAAATGTCGAGTTTTGCCTTTGGACAGCTAAACCCATCCAACCATTGCTTTTGAAATGATAGAGTTTTCCTTGATCGGTTTGGGAAATTTGGGCGCAGAATCTATAAAGGCATTAATTTGGGATCTATGATAAACTACAAGGGGGGTTTGAACCCCCAAAACTCCCCTGCTCCCCGTGGATCGCCACTGCCTATAAGACTTAAATCGAAATAAAAAAAAAATTGCGAATCAATATTTAGTTTAAATTATTGGTGCCTTTTCGAAAATACTTACACAAGTACATATCGTCGTGCCAAACGAAAACTAGCATACGATTTTTTGTGGCTGACGAAAAGTAACAAGATCGACTTTTGGCTAACGAAAACTATCAATTTCGTTTAAACAACAACAATTTTAATGTAAAAACAATATTAAATTACTGCTACTTTTCGTCAGCCAAAAGTCAAACGTGTTACTTTTCGTACAGAATTTTTTAATTGATACGATAATTTCGATCTCAATGTTTTATGAGCATATTTGAATAAATGCCCCTTACAATAATATTTAGAAAAGGTTATATATGACAAATACAAGTGTCTTATTCCATACTTTTGCATTTTTAATGAAGGATCATGGTAATATAGTGAGGAAGTGTGTTTCCACCTTCGATTTCTTACTAGCTATATTAAAAATATTTTTTATATGGGCGATACGATAAATTCCAGCTCAACAAAAAAGTATAGATTGTCCCTTACGATATAAAAAAGAAAACCAAATTTTGGCACATCTATAAGGATTTCAGCTACACTATTTTACCAGGTGATGCGCTGACGGATGTAGAACAAATTTGCATCAAAAATTAAATTTCGAGAAAATAACCCTTACGATAAAATCGCGCAAAGGGGTCGATATAGTTTTTATATAGTCATATGTGTATCCATGTAACCTATATGTATATTAAAGCTTGCTTTAGCTCAATATGGACCAATGAGCAAAGCAGCACGAAGACCATGCTTGTTCTATCAATTGCTGCTTCTTTTAGTATATTTCCTTTTTATGTATGTACACTCAAAATAATATTTCGTAAATATTACGAAATCTTTCGTACATATTACGAAATTCTTTCGTAAAATTGAGCACCGAATGGTTTCGTAAATAGTACGAAAGCTATTTCGTACTATTTACGAAATACTTTCGTAGTATTTACGAAATACTTTCGTATATTTACGAAGGCTTTCGTACTATTTAAGAAATACTTTCGTAGTATTTACGAAAGGTTTCGTACTATTTACGAAATACTTTCGTAGTATTTACGAAAGGTTTCGTACTATTTACGAAATACTTTCGTATATTTACGAGGGCTTTCGTACTATTTACGAAATACTTTCGTAGTATTTACAAAGGCTTTGGCACTATTTAGGAAATACTTTCGTACTTTTGAGCAACGAAAAATTTCGTAAATATTACGAAACCGCTTTCGTACATTTACGAAGGCTGTTAGAGCTGTCAAATTGTTGTACAATTGACCAAATTATTTTTTAGCTTAACGTTAAAATAACCGTAATTATTACATACACATATATATGTACATATGATGTATATTTCAACGAAATTTGAAAACTTTTTAGAAATATGTATGTCAATAAAATAATGCTAAGGAAAAGATGTTTTATATATGCATAAGAAATAAGTTTAGATAATTTAATTTTAGTTTTAAATATCTACTAAAATTATTTATTATTTTAATATTTTACATTTATATTAATATTAATTTTAGTAACTAATAAAATAAGAGATACTTATTGCTTATACTCGTACGTGTTCTGACAAACATAGGAAACTTTGGAAATCGCAATTTGCAAATGTGGACGTCGTTCCGATCCACTTAAATAGATAACCCTGTGAAAAAGAAAGAAAAAAAGAAAAAGAAAACGAAAAAGAAAAATAAAAATAAAAAGAAAAAAAGAAATATAAAAATAAAAAATTAAGACTAAGACAAAGACAAAGAAAAATAAAAATAAAAAGAAAGATTGACTAAGATAAAGATATAGAAAGATAAAGATAAACATAAAGATAAAGATAAACCTTAAAATGCAAGCAGCTACACTCGGAGAAAAAAAAAATTTTATTTTTATAATGCACGTATTAAACCAGATCGTTTTTATTTTAAAAATGAAAATTTGTAAATTTAAAATGAAACTTTTGAAATACAAATGTATTTTGGATTAAATATAATCTTTTTTAAATTAAAAATTAAAATGAGGGGAATAAAAGCGCAATTTTAGGTTAAAAACGGCTTGAATTAAAAATAAACATTTTTAGTTTAATCAAGTTGGAAAATATCACAGTTTATTTTATATATCAATATTGCCTTTTTATATACAATGCATTATTCTTTTATACATTATTTCATTACACACTTACTACTTAAAATAATTTTTGATATTATTGCACCGACTCAACACTTTACAATGAAAGAAGACTTGTACGGTAAAATATTGTTGTACGAAAGTATTTCGTAAATCTTTTAATCCTTTGATAATGTTACGAAAACTTTCCTACAATATACGAAATTATTCGTAAAGATAATTTTAAGAAATTTTACGAAAGTGTTTCGTAATATTTACGAAATATTTCGTAATATATACGAAAAAAATATTAGAAAATGGTTTACGAAAGCCCTTTCGTAATATTTACGAAAGATTCGTAAAATTAGATTTTGTTGAGAAAAATGCTTTCGTAATGTATACGAAACTTTCGTACATTTTACGAAACTCTAGACTACGAAAGTCTTTCGTAGTTGTTTTACGAAATTTTATTTTTAGTGTACATATACATATTTACTAATTAATTATTGCTGTGCACATTCTTTGTTGCTGCATTAATTACCACACTCAAACAAATATCATTTGTTTCAGAAGTCCATTTGCTTCAAAAAATTCCATTTCATTTGATTTGTTAAATATTTTTTCACAAAAACACTATTTACTTTTAATGTTTAAGTAGAATACTTAAGTTTGTGGATATTTAGGGCCGAAAAATTTATTAGTTTTTAAGTAACGATTAAATATTTTGCATCTCAATGCATATTTCCAATTTAAAATAGTCTATATTGTTGAACTGTCATTCCAGCAATTATTTGATCTCTTTGATCAGCCTCTGTTTCTTACGAGTTACGGTATATCCAAATCCTGAAAAATTGTGCTCTTGCAATCCAAACTGTAAGTAAAAATTGCGGCATGTACACATGAATATCTGAACATCAATTAATGTAGATAAATTTGAGTTTACTGGGCCCACATATTGGGTTATATTAATAAAATGCAGCTTTTGCTTTTACTTAAGATTTCAGACCTTTTACTCAAATTTTGAAATTTGGTTCATACAAATAAATGTCAAACTTCCGAAATCTTGAGTAAAAGCATTTGCTTGGTTTTTATTAATACGGTCCATTGTTAGCAATTTCTTCAAGAAACGTCTATTTTCGGTCCCTGTTACACAAATTAAAGCTTAATTTTTTTCTCTCTCTCTCAACCGTTGATAATTGCTTCCTCTTCTAGCATGTCTGCAGTGTAAATATTTAGTTTTCCTCTATTTCTTATTTTATACACGTCAAAGTTATTGAAGATATTTAGTCAAAACTCAAACCCTTCTTATTTAGCTATCTTTATTCGTATATTAAAGCCCGTCTCCACATAACTTGTTTCACCAACAAAACATGTAGCAAAACATCTCGCTCAATAACCCGTCTCCAGTTGGACATTTCTCTTTCTTGTTCTTCTTAAATGTTTGTATGTTTGCTTATTTTTGCGTCTTTGTTTTGGTCTGTGTGAGATTTCGATAGATTTTCGATACGAAATTAGAGAAGACATCGATATCATCGAGGTTGGCAAGATGATTCAGAATGAAACAGTGTTTCAATCTTCACTCGCTCTCAGAAATTTGTATGGAAATTGGCGAGTTTCGGCACTGGTTTCCGTGTCGAAACAAGATTGAGAGAGAAAATGCAGAAAAAAAGAGCGAAACACGTTATGTGGAGACATGGTATTAGCTTCTCGTGTTAAATATTTTTGCGTGTTAGCAAATGTACACACGTGCATACATACACATGAGTATGCAAATATGCCCACATATACATATGTATTTATATTTCTGTGTGTAAAGCGGTGATCTTTGATTGATGCAGTTGCTGCTGCGAGATCTGCATGATTTCTTCATTCATCGCTGAGCTGTCGAAAATTATAAAAAATTTAAATATGTACATATCGCACCCTAAATCAAAAAGTGACACAACTCAAAATTTTGCGAAATCGGGTTTCTTGCGGTACACAGAATATATCTCTAGCGACTGCAAAAAAATCTTTTCCATCAGTCTTTTTTTAACTGAAAAATAACAATTATACGTGGCCTTTTCCCATATCAGTGCCTATAAAAAGAAAACGTTTTTTTGCTCTCCTGAAAGTTTTTGAATTTTAAGTTGTGTTACTTTATGATTTAGGGTGCGATATGTATGTACATTGTACTGCTAATCATATTTGCCTGTTTGCCAATGTCCAATATCTATAAAATGAAGGTCGTAGTTAGGTTTGTGGCTATGCGCCAATGCAAAATTAAACTATTCAATGCACGAATATTAATTAAATGCATGCGTGAGAGAAAACTAAATATTTATTTACAAAAACGAAAATCAAAGCGGTTAGGAGTATGTTTATAAAGAGCAAGGTGACTTTTTTCAATTTCAGTTTTATTTTAGTACAAATTTAACTTTAGATTTATGTATTTAAAAAATGTTATTAGTTTTGTAATTTCATATATATATTTCGACAGCGACCCACAGTTTTTGTATATCCGTATATATGTACATATTTCCAAATATATATATACATTTTCCATAAATTGTTATTTCCGATAAAAATTTATATTTCCATTTCAAAACCGAAATAAAACCGAAATACTATTATTATACACTAAAGATTATTCTTTTGTTTCTCTTTCCTTCTTCCATATTATTTCTGCGAGAAATCGTTCCCGCAAGAAACATGTACATGTACATGAAAGGCGTCTGGAATCATTACTCATTGGCAGATACTTTTTCCAAATACCCAAATAAATAAGTAATTTAGTTGTACCAAAGTTCATTTAAATTTAATAAATAATATCACAAAATATTACTCGACAAGTACAAATGCTAATAATTATGAAAGGAAATGTCTCCCAGACCAACTAATCGAGTAAAATACAAGTCTAAAAAGAACGAGTTTTTCAATAGCGGCTACAGTTTTAGCAATGCAATTAATTCATCGAAAATATTATGTATAAAATGACATCAAATGAAATTTCTTCGCTCAAACCGCTAAAGTAGAATTTAACTAAGAATCTTTTGTAGTAGCGCTTAACACCCTGACGCCCGCGTTAATGTGCATTATTGATTCTTTCTTAAAACAACTAACTATACGAAAATTTCGTTAAAATTTAACTTAGAGGTTTAAAATTTTCCATGAAAAATGTAAGCAGACAATTATACATGGGGTCACCAAAGCTGAAAAATTTGTACGGGTTAAGGGTAAGTGTTAAGGTTGCTTAGTTGAAACCAACCTAATTTTAGATGGTTTTAACGGCACCTAATCAAACAATTTTGCACAGTAAAACTCTTTACTGATCAATTGTTTGTGTAAATGAAAGGAAGGTGCGCAAGTTCGAGTCTTAGCAGAAGCAAAAGTAACCTGATGAGTCTTAGAGAGATCTAAGGTGAAACAGCCGTAGTTACATCCATGCTTAAAAAAGTTTTTTTCTAGTTTCTAAAAAATAACAAAAAAAAAAGGGACGGAAAGGAATTTATGTAAGTTCAGGCGCGGATCCAGGATTTCGGCAAGGGGGGGGTTTTGAAAATTTCTTTTTTTGGAAGATGTTTTTTAAGGGCAGACGCTGCACATAGGTAGATTTTACGAATTTATGCGGCCAAAATTGAAAATTTTAAAATTGGTGCAAATACAAAATCCAAAATCGCTCTACGTTTATAATAGACCGGGCGATAATAAACCGGTCTTCTCGGCTTTTATAGACAACGGGGGTGTCCCTGCCGCTAGTCGAAACTTATTATTCTCCCACTTTTTCGATTTTTATTTTTTACGTATTTTAAGTAACCCGTTTTTAGTTTTAGTTTTAAGACAGTTATCAAAGTAAACATCATGGATTCGAGTGCTTCAGGTAAATATCATTATTTATTGAAGAAATCGTCAACCTAGCATAATAAGAGACCCACCATTTTGAAGCTTTTAAGCATATTGGCCTTTCTTGAAAAAATATTGTTAATTTTTTAATTCAAAAGCATTTTAGTTATATTATCGCCTCCGATCGATTACCCGTCAATTTCTCTACGGAAAAATGCAAAGCCAGAAATTATCTACAATGGATTAAAAATTGGCCTATTTGGAAAATTACCTGCTTTCGTATTTTTAGTATTTCCAATTTTTCAAAGTCAAGGAAATACTTATCATAAAAAGGGGCTAAGAATCCTAAAGCTACATTTTTTAGAAGAGTTTTGAGTATGCAGTTTTGCAGCTCATTCAATTTTAATATAACAATATGCAACATTCAACTTTTTGAAAATTTTCATTGGCTTTTCGGAAATTTTAATTCTAAAATTGACGGAATTTTTCACAGCATTGAGAATTTAACTTTTTACACTAAAATTTGTTGGCTACATAACAGTACACTTAGAAATCTCCTCAAAATCTTCTATAAATTATGGCCTTGCTTTGAAATTTTTAATCCACTTTCAGAAATTTCTACGATTTTTCAGATTTTTTCCATAAGCTCAGAAATCCTGCTTAAAACGATTTTTATTGAAAAATTTTATATATTTTTAAACTAAAATAAGAAAGTAAAATTTTCGACAGAACTCTTTGAAATAAATTTAAAAACTTTGGCGTATGATTTTTTTTTTCGAGTCACTGTATATATTTTTCAATAAAATCGACTTTTAACTCAAATTATTAAAATTTTGCATTAAACAAGCAATTTGAAATAGATGTAGACAATAAAATATTTTTGGCCGCATAAAACTTGAAAATCTACCTATGTGCGCTGGTGAAAATATGGACTAATACCACCTACTATTATTATTCTATATACTAGTTGCGCCATTTCCCGCACCTTAAAAACACCAAACTCAAAACCCTCCAAATTAACAATGTGTATGTCATCACATAAAGTGCAGGAGATTTCAATTGAAGTTCTAAATAACATGTATAACGTATGTATACATATATATTTTTGCATTGGTACGTGCGAATGAGTATCGTATCGTATTGGTGGCAAATTGATCATCAATTTCACTTACCCTTGCATTTAAAGCCAAAATAAATCAGAATATATGTATGTAGTACTTTTTGGTTATATTTATATTTTTAATACATAGAATTTTTACTTTATTGAAGTTCTTGTGTTTATATACTCAAATTTTTAAAAGATAAATTTAAACAAGAATTGCAAAATGCCTCTGAAAAAGGCAATTTCTCCAACGATCCAGACATTTCTGACCAAATTAATTCTGTACAATCCCGATAAAAATAGGGATAAGAAAGAAAAGAAAATAAATTTGCGATTTGGCAATTTGCGAATAGCATTTGACAAATTTGATTTTATGCGCGTGCGTCCAAAGGTACCTACATGAACTTTTTTCGCATGTAGGTACATATTTTGGATGTTATGTGGTCCAACCATTGCTTTTGGAATCATAGAGTTTTCCTTGATCACTTTGGGAAATTTGGGCGCAGAATCTATAAAGGCATTAATTTGGGATCTATGATAAACCACAAGGGGGGGTTTGAACCCCCAAAACCCCCCCGTGGATCCGCCACTGTGTAAGTTGGTACTCGTATCGGCCGCAATTCACTTAAATTCGTTTTTCGTCACGTTGTTTTGCTTAATTCTAGCAGACATCTTTATATAAGGACTGGTACAGAAAGTTTTGCAAATTAAAAAATGATCACTGCCTGCATATTGCTGCTTTTTTACTATTTCTGATTTTATTCATAGTTAAATACAATAATGTAATAACATTAAAAGCAAATATTATCTCAATTAATTCACTTCTGCCCGTATGCTCGAACTTTTCCTGGAATACCCCTCATCAAGTTCTGTACAACGTTCTTATCCACCTGTTTCGAAGTTTTTTGCCACAATATTTTTATCTCATCTACAGTTTTTGTGGGTTTCCCCATTTTTATTAGTTTGGCTTTCATTAGAGCCCAATATCGCTCAATTGGCCGTAGCTCAGGCACATTTGGTGGGTTTAAATCTCTGCTAACATATTGTACATTGTTACTCTGGAACCATTGCTGGGTAACATTGGCGTAATGTGCTGGAGCCAAATCCGGCCAAAAAAGAGTTGGACCATCATGGTGACGTAGGAAGGGACGAAGGCGTTTCTGAAGACACTCCTTCACGTAAATTTCAGTATTAATGGTCCCCATTGTGAAGAACGGTATGGATCTTTGACCACATTCACAAATGGCTTGCCAAATTAACACTTTTCTACCAAACTTTTCCATCTGGATGATTTTTTCCGAATCTGGAATGTCTTCTCCCGGCTGCAGACAATAAAACTGGTTACCTGGTAATGTCCTCACGTCCATTTTTAGATAGGTTTCATCATCCATAACCACGCAAAAGTTTTTGTTTGCTAATCGCGTTTCATACAACTTGCGTGCAAAGGAAATGCTTTTTGCGAACTGTTTCTCGCTTCGTTTTGGAACTTTTTTCTTTTTATATGATTTAATACCATTTCTGTTCTTGATACGAATTACCTGCACATGTGTGGTTTTAGCTTTTTTGGTGACATCTTGTTGACATGGAGCGGTTCTTCCTAATTATGGCTAGTACATTTTTCTCAAGCTGGGCGTCTGCTGAGCCTTTGGACGGCCACTTCTCGGTTTATCTTTCAGCGAACCATATTCCCTTAAGCGTAAAACCGTCCTTCGGACAGTGTCATAAGAGAATCCACTAAGTTTAGAAAGCTTTTTGTAACTTATATTAGGATTGTTAGTCCAAATGTGCACAATTTTTTTTCGAAGGTCTTCGTTCGAACTCATTTTTTTTCTTACTATTTTCTTGACTTTAAAAACTGAAACTGTTTTGAAAATGTTATAAAACAATAGTTCAAAAACAATTTTTCCGAAGCCTACTGTATCATTATTAAACAATTTATGGGGAGTAATAAATTTGCAAAACTTTCTGTACCAGTCCTTATATTACGCTAAGCGATTTTTTGTAAGCACCATAACTATTACAGCGCTATACCGATTTTCGAAAATGTGGTGTCAAATGAAAGGGCTTGACCTGTAGATGTGCAGGAAGGTTTAATTTTTTTGAACAGGGTTGCCAGATGTTTGAAAATTTAATTTTACTGTATAGTTTGTTTGATTTTAAAATTTTTGGTACCATATGAAGGGGCTTGACCTGATATTGAGCAATTTAATAAAATTTTTTCAAAAAGGGTTGCCACCTGTTCAAAAATTCAGTTTTACGCTATAGTTTGTTTGATTATTAAATTTGAGGTGTCATATGAAAGGACTTGGCATGGAAATGAGTAATTTATTAAAATTTTTACAAAAAGGGTGCCACCGTTCAATAATCCATTTTTACGCTACAGTTTATCTCATTTTTAAATTTGAAGTGTCATGCAAGGCCTAGCACTGAAGATGGGTAATAAAAGGAAAGGGAAGAGGAAAATGAACGGGACGGATATGGCGAAGGACAGGAAGCGAAAGAGGAAATATGAAAAATAAAATGGATAAAGGGAAAATAAAGCGCAAATAAAGGGGAAAGGGGAAGAGAAAGAGAACTAGAAAGAAAAGAAGGAGCGCGCCAAATTGCCTTTTGTAGGTCGCTTTAAGGTTACCATAGTCTAGAAAAATATTCGGCACAAAACTTCACTATGGGGCTCCTTGGTCAAAATCTATGTATAAAAAATCTAGGTCCACAGAAAATAAAAATAACCAGTAGCTATGAAGGTATATCAAAAAATTTTCAAATGTGGCAATAAGTGGTCTTCCACCCTCAAATTGTCGCACAGTGTAATTGAAAGCCACAGCATCGCGTGGCCTGGTTTACTAGTTGGGCCTAATGCATAAAAATCGAGCTTTAGCTCATACTCAGTTTTTTCGTAAAATGTGGATTTTGTATGCATACAAATTATTAAAATTGCTTAATTTCACCAAACAAATTAGGTTTATCTCATAGAAAAATTTAAAAATAATAAGACCCCATTCAATAAATTTAAATTATGTGGTTATTTCTCGAGATTAAGTTTGAGTTGAGTCTCTTGAGAAAGAGCTCAGTTTTTATGCATTATGGCCATTCTTCTCAACGCAAGGAATGTCCAAAATAGAATGTTGACCACCACACCTATTTTTCCATATTGATAATAGAGAAATGTGTGTAAAACTTTATTAATAACAGCATACCTACCGCTTTTATTGGATAGTGTAAAGTGGTAAACATAATATAATAAACACCAAACAACTTTTTTTTTTAAGAACAGTAACAAGCGGAGAAAATTCTTGAAGCGAAGTTTCACGCGCTGTATTTCTTTTTAATTTTTTTCCTATACCCGTATCCATCACACATATGCCAATTAAACAAAAAAATTCTTTACCAATCTTTTAACAACTAGAAATACCAATGCAAATGATAAAAGCAAAATTTTAAAATCATTCATGTCGCAATAAAACTTTTTACGAGTCCTAATTAGATCAAACCGAACATTGATTTGCGATCAGTAGCGTAGACGAGAACGTTCAATCAAATTTACTAATCTATCAGCGTTGTATGTACATTTCGACAAACACACACCCACCTTAGCATATACACAAACATTTTGCTTTTTTATTTGCTTTGATTTTGATTTTTAATTTGTCTGCCGCGTGTAGCTCTGCCTGCGCTTAATTCGTTGCTCCAATTTTACTTCTTTAATGGTTAATTTATGTCGTTTGTTTGTTAACATTTTTTTAATTTTTGTTTGTTGCTTATCCAAAAGTGCTATAAACCAATTCTTTTTAGCGCTTGCAATTTTCACCATACACATAACTACATATGTACATATGTATGTATATTCTTTTTCGCCATTTCATTCCTTTTTTCGCACTTTTGCTCCAAATTAAATTACGCTCTTAAATCCAATGGCTTAACTAGTTTCCATCTACATACATATATATTACATGCATATGTATGTATGTATGTATTAGAGATGAGCGAAACTGCGATTTTTCGATATCTGTGATTTCAGTGATTGCTATTTTAAAATCACTGCGATTTTAAACTGCTCTTGCGATTGCATGGACTGTTATAAAATCCTCAGTTACCGGTAGAGATTCATTTTATGTTTTCTGAGCGACATAACCTGTCAACATTTTATGTGGAAAAAATTATAGCAACAACAACGTATTCCGCAGTAATTTCGCTGTTGTCAACATTTTTCAAAGACAATTTTAAATTCAATAATCTTTTTTGCTTAAATTTCTATATATGTATGTACGTATGTGGTCTGCTCAGAAGTGTAAACAAAAGGAAATTTATATTGCTTTTGCGATTCAAATAGGTGAACTGCTTACTTGCTACATCGATAGCAGTTCCAATAAGTAGTGAACTGCGATTTTGAAAAAGTGATCGCAGTTGCGATTTGCGATTTTTTATTCACAGTGAAAAAATCACCGTTTGCGATATATCGCTCATCACTAGTATGTATATTATGTGCGTGTTGCCAGTGACATATTTTCTGCTTTTCGATCATTAACACTTCTTCACATCGCTTGGCTTTGCATACAAAAAACAAAACAACAACAACAACAATAACGCATGCACACGCTCATTATCGCGCTACTGTCTTGGGTCGCTCGTCGATCAACTAAAATTCTAAAATGTGACTTGAATTTTTAATTGATTTCATTTTCGAAAATTCGTGAATGAGCTAATTTTTCTACTTTTTTATTTTTTTGGTATTTTGTTTGTTCTCTTCGGCAATTTTTGGCAATTTCTTTACATACATACATTTTTTTCGTTTTTTTTTTTTTTTGAAATAATATCAATGGCGATTTATTTTTGGTGTGCGTTAATCTGGATCGGACTTGCTTTAGCACAGCGAGTTCACGAGCGTGCGAATTACAAACAAACATCATGTGCCAGAAATTGGGGCACCAAAACGTTTCAAGTTTGCAATTTAATATCGATTTCAGAAATCTGCTTAATTAAAATTGCTTTGCTATAATGTTGCATTTATAAAAAAAAAAGTAAGGCTGCTGTTTAACTAGAGCAGTTGTTCCACAAATGGCTATATCTGAACAATCGGTTGCATGAGAACTACATATGTATATCGATTAGTCTAGTTTGCGTTCAAACCTATAGATGAAAAAAGAGTAAATCAAACTGGCATGACTTAATCGAACAATCAATTCGATATTCTGGTATATATTTTGATTAGGCTATTACCTCTTCTTCCCATGCTTGAAAGAGTAATAATACCAAGTATTTAATGTTCGTGAAAGTTATAAAAAACAATATTTCTGTTAATGAAAAGAAGCAGTGTAATTTTCGCTTGAGCGTGAGCTCTACTAGAACTATCTTTAAATTATTCGACTTGAAATAAAATTTGATCTCTATATAACCATTCTGCAGTTTTCGAATAAAACACAATCGTGCTTGTTACCAAGCGAATTCGACCACTTTGTTCTCTTCAAAACAATTTCTCTTTCATTTATCATAGCAACAATGAATTACCGCTGACCTTAACCTCGTGTCATATTAAATTTACTTAATTTCGCTCAATAAAAATATAATCCTTTTTCCTGTTTTTTACTTAGAAAAGTAAATATTTTAGCGACTCAAAGAAGCAAACAAAAAAACGAAATTAGATAATCGCACTTATCCTTCTCTCGAAAAAAAAAATAACCGAAAATTAAGTAAATGCTGAATATGCTTTATTATTTGCATGATTTTCATCGATAAATCAATAAGCAATTTTATTTGTACATATGAACCCTCATAAATCGCCTGAAGGTCTTACAGCACCAATCAAAAAAAGCCAGCCAGCATAGTACATATAATTCTTGGTATCAATACAAATAAACAAACGTATATGAATAACTCTGCATATCATAGATAATAGTATTTTAAATGCGCCCACGCACGCAATTAACTCCATAAAAGCATTATTGATTTATTTTCATACTTTTTTTAATGTTTTTTCGCTGGTGTTATTTTTAGCGTTTTTTTTTTTCAAACAAAAATCAATTGAGTTAATTGAATTGCCAATTTTAAGCGTGTATTTAAAAAAAAAAAGCTATTAGCTTATGTTCACGCGATCACTATCTAAAGCATTAGACAATGTGGCGGCTTAAAAAATAAGGCAAAAAAAAACCGAAAAGAACAAACACAATTAATAATAGCGACAAATTGCAAAGTAATAAGAATTCATTGCATATGTATAAAAAATGTCATTAATAAAGTCATGAGAATGTTGATATGTTTATAAGTTTGTAGTATGCAAATCTATAAGTGTCACAAAATAGCTAAACAAATGTGCTAATAAAAGTTCGACATGGGCCTCCCGCAATGCTGAGTTATTCTAGAGTTCGACTGATATTAAGAATAAATATATAATCACGCTTCTCGCTGAGCACTTTCTTATGAGCCTTAAGTAGTCAATGCTTGTACTGATGGCCGGCGATGACATGCATAATCTTCAAAGTAATTAAATTCAGAGAAGTTTTCGCTCCTTTCCTAGTTGGCCATTATAAGTACAAACGAAGAAGTGTAGACTTTACTATGAGGAGCACAAGCTCTACCAAGAGGCTATACTAAAAAAATGAGGCTCAGCGCATGATTATAATACTCCAGGCCCGAAAAAAGGAGAAGTCGATTCTCAATACTTTGACACTCGCTAAACTACTTAGTTTCGTTCATATAATTCAATAAAAAAGCACAAGAATTTCAGCTAAAGTACTGTATAAAGAAATTTTCATACAAGTAACCGAACTTTCATTGATCCTGCTCTCTTCTTATGAACTTCAATTCAAAGCTGAAAAGTCAAATCACTTAATTTGCTCACAACATCCTACAACGTTTTGTGCGCGTACATACCGAGGTACATACATACATATATACATATTAATATGCATATGAAATTTTGTAAATGATCCTGCATTTCAATCCGCACCGACAAACAAAAAACCTCAAAAAGACAAACTATATAATTTGCCGTTGCCGAGGATTTGCGCTGGCGCTCAGTGTTTGTGTTGTGTGGGAAGAGAAGGAATTGCTGACAAGGCACGCGCCACATTCCGCTTGAACTGGATGTCATATAAAAGTACACACACACACATCCACACCACATTGTCATTATAAATTGCCAACTCAACGTTTTGTCTGGCGGCGACAGGTAAACCTCCAAAGAGACTCATACGCCCACATACAAATAAGCTGCGGTAATGATTTTTGCTGCTGAAGCAGCCAACAGTAGACAGTTGATAGTTGATACTTGTTGTTAGTGGTTGTTATTGTAGTGCTATGATATTTATCTAATTTTTTGTTCCCCTCATTTTCAATTAAATTATCGTACGGCTTAATTGAGTTGCAAATGTGACATGAACACTTGATGAACAAGATTACAACCAACAGCAATTGCTTCGATTTGAATTTGAATGAATGACTGTAAAGATGTGCAGTTGTAAATTGTTGTATTTACATACTATTTGCATATGGATAATTAGATGATGAGATTGCATGTTGTTAATATACACTATTTGTCACTCATTTGCTTTGTGAAGTTATGGATGCAAATGGGGTTTTTTAATAGATTTACATGGCGTTTGACAGCGGATTAAGTAATTTACAGATTTCTGTAATTGGTGATCAGTGATGCCGAAATTGGGCCTTTCGGACCAAATCTGGTCCGATAAATTTACTTTGGGCTGTTGGGCGGCTAAAATCAATTTTGGTCCGATTTGTAATATGAATATTTTTAGTGGAGACAATTTCTCGGACGCTAAACATTTTATCTTTCCCTTGTAAAGTTCTTTTATTGTTAGTGAAACACACTATTCGCATATCTATTAGAGTTGGGAAATTTAGTTCACTTTGTTGAGCGCTCAATTGGTGAGCGCTCTCTTCAGTGAACTAGTTCACTTTAGTGACTTTGCATAGGCTATCCAGGAAGGAAGTCCCAAGAAAGCGTTGTCTGCCGCTGTTAAGAGCCGAGCAAAGCAGTAGCAGATGAGGGTTCGATTGTTTCCTCGCCTCATCATCTTTCCAGCTTATGCAGCATCTGCGGTAGGGTGCACCTAGCCTCTCTGCGTGTTTCCCGATGAGGCAGTGTCCTGTGAGTACCACCACAAGGTTCGAGATGTCATCTCTCCTTAGAGTACTTATTTGATGGGATCGCTTGTGAACCCATTTCTGCCAGATTTGCCTTGATGTTCGACATACTGGCTTCTGTTGCCATCTATCGCTTGCTGGTTTATAGACATGCTGTTAAGGAATTAGCATGTTTGTGGCTAAGGCATACCTATGCCTTATGGAAGAACCTGCTCAGTAGTGCCCTGCCTCGCAAGTTCATCCGCCCTACAATTGCCATTGATATCCCTATGTCTCGGGACCTACACGAGGTGCAGACAGGTCTGTTTTGCCATCTCCTTTAGAGATCGGCGACAGTCTAGTGTTAGTTCTGAATTAAATGAGTGGGAGTCAAAATTACTTAGTATGTACATATGTATTTGAAAATAAATATGTAATTCCATTTTAAGTTGACTTCTGATTTTTGGGCCTTTTTTGGGCCTTTTTTGGCGGATTTGGGCGGTAATTTGGTCGGTAAAATTTTTTTTCAGTGGCAACACTGTTGGTGATACTCTATGCGGGATATACTTAGGGATGGCAGAAAAATTTAATAATCGATTAACCGTTTTTTAGGTTAATCGAAAGGGTTCGATTATTAATCGCGAATAATCGTAGGGAACTAACCGATTATAACCGTTTTTCGATTACAATTACTTATAAATTAATACGTAGTACCCCAAGAGGACAAACAAGCTAATTTTTTATACATACTATGTGTGTGTGTTCGTTTTTATTATAATAGGCGCATTTCTGTCGTACCCAAGCATGAAAAGAATACTCGCTTATGCATCAAATTTTAAAAATAGTCGAGTTGGTGTTGTTGCTTTGAAGGTAATTTTATGAATAAGCGAGTATTCTTTTCATGCTTGGGTACGACAGAAATGCGCCTAATAATAAAAAATCGTCATTTCGGCGAAAAAATCGTCAGTATTTTGTTGCTATCTCATTTTTACTAAAAACACGTTATAAACAAAAAGTGTCGGCTTTCCACTAAGAAAGCGCACCACGAAAAAAAAATTACTTTTTCAGGGGCTCTCAGATATCTCAAAACTGAAATCAAAACTTGCAGGAAGTTTACAGTTTACGAGATAATTACCCCAGAAAGAGAATTATGTCGGCTGAGGATTATTTTTTTAAAGCGCGGCTGAAGGCGGCCAACGCAAAATGTTGTTCTACACACATACATATATGCATTTGCTCGTTTTAATACGTGCTTTTATCTCGGCAATAGATCGTAGTTTTCGTGTTTTGTTTGGTAAATTTTAAAATTTTAACAACAAATATCTTGTAAATACAAGCCTCCGGAAATTTTTGATTTCAGTTCCAAGTCCTGTGAGAGCCCCTCTACCCCTCTGAAATAGTCATTTATTTCGGGGCATTGTTCCTTAATGGAAAATTTTCCCAAAAGCAATTTTAAAGAGGTGCGAATTCATACAAATTCCTATATAAATGAAATCGTATTTAAAAAAGCTGTGCACATTTATCTACACAATGCGCTTACTTATATAATAAAATAAATAAATAACATCATCAATCATTCATTAATACTAATTCATAACATTTTGCCTTGAAAAATAATTTACAAAATATAAGGATTTATTTCATGACGATAACCATTTAATTATTGTACAGAGATGGTTGAAATATTTAATAATGCCACTTTCCTTAAAAAAAAATATATCATAATCGAAAAAATCGTCATTTATTGGGAAAAATCGTCAAATCATTGCTTAGAAAAATCGTCAAAAGGGCGATAAAATCGTCAATTCGGCAACGCTGGCTGGAGGGAACGTTTATTGCGAATGAAAAGGCGGTAGCTGTGTAACCTAATACAAACGCATGCCGTCAATTTACTGTCAAAAATTTCTCATGCCCATACAACTTGTATGGGAGTAACCGAAATTGAACGGCGTGCGTAAAAAGCAAACTTGACGCCCAATTTTTGTTTTGCGTGACAGTTGAAATTAAGCATTGTGGGTGATTGTTTGCAAAAAAATTGACACTTGCTTTTGATATCGCGTGTGTTAGATACATATTCCACAAAATAGGATTTTCTCTGATTTTCTATATTTTTCTATTTCTTTATCTGTACACGCTCGCAAGTAAATTTCGGTTCAACGCATATGAAAAATTTGCGTGCGTGCGTTAATTGATGACTTTGTTTGTATTAGGTTACACAGTAATTTTCAACTTCGATTTTTTCCTTTCGATTATTTTCGACTTGAGAGGAAAAAGGTTAATCGAAAAAATAATCAAAAGGAAAAAACCGATACATTTTAACCGTTAACCGAAAGAAATTAACCGATTATAATCGTTTTAGTTATAGTTGCCATCCCTAGATATACTTAGATTGATGATGATAATATAGTAATTAATTTTAAATATCTCTGTTTTTTATCGTTCTACTAATTTTTATTTACTAGTTTGGACGCTTGGAATTTTATATCGTCTAGGTGCAGAAGTAAACCATGACAAAGCATTTGAACGTCTCGTATTCGAGTAAAGAATAGCCAGCGCTACTTTTCAGTAATAAATAGATATATAGATAAAATAAATAAAAATATCTATTGCTGCTTTAAGGGAAGATTTAACAATGTAAAATAATATATAAGTTAAGACTTTGGCTGTTACTTATAAGCGGTATAACAAGTATAAGGCAGTGGCGGACGCTTCATACAAGCCGAAAAGCCCTGCTTGCCTAAATATTTTCGTTTATTTCATTTTACAAATTCTGGTTATTTTACTTTTGAAACAGAAACAGCAATTTCTGCATGTTATTCCTTTTTGTGTCAGGATATCTTGGAAACTAGATCCAAGTGGATGTGATATTAAGAAAAAGAAGAAGATTCTACTTTTGAAAAGTGTTATTTTATTGTTCTTAATCCAAAATTTTTTTTGCGTTTAAGCGAGTGGAAATTGTTTAGAAATAAGTATAATTTTTTTTCAACAAATCCACAACAGCGAAATCAAACTTTTATATACACTAGTATCGCCGGTGGTCGAAATTCGACCATGAAATTTATTTTTTCAACTTTGTATTGGTACAAAAATTATTCCTTTTCGCGGAGATAAGCAACACTTTCCAAATTCCAGTCGTACCGCAACACTGATTTGCCCTTTTGATCACGATCCGACGCGAAATCATGGTCAAAATCAAGGCAGATCTAGGAAGGTAGGCCCGGTGGTGAGCGCTTTTAAATTAAAGCGATTCTTCAACTGTGTTTACGATATTTGTAAACACGTTTACGATATCTATTTATCTTCACTAAAAATTTTATTTATTAATTATAAAGAAATTAAATAATTTATAGAAAAAATTATATGCCTATGCACTGCTCCTCACTCATACGAACACATCCATATCAATTTTATGTGGATATGAGTATGTTAAATGTGCTAAAGAGCCTGGCAATTGTTTGTATGGAAAAAATGTTAGCCTATTAATATATAGATAGTGGGCACATTTGCCAACGAAGCAAAAACGAAGTAAATCAAAAATGGTACAAAACTAAAAACTTTATTTATTAATTATAAAGAAATTAAATAATTTATAGAAAAAATTATATGCCTATGCACTGCTCCTCACTCATACGAACACATCCATATCAATTTTATGTGGATATGAGTATGTTAAATGTGCTAAACAGCCTGGCAATTGTTTGTATGGGAAAAATGTTAGCCTATTAATATATAGATTATTCAAAGTGGTTAAAGTTACAAACGAAAAGAAAAAGAAAGCGATAAAGTTAAAACTACTGGTTGAATTTAAAAGAGTATGGGTTGTTATTAGAGCTTCAGATTTTTTTTGAACATTTTCGAGTAGCCCGAACAAATGTTGTTTAAATGCTCGAACAGTTGTTTGTTTGTTTATTACCCGTATGTTTGTACGGGCATTTGAACAACAAACGGGCTTCAAACAAAAACGATCAATTCGAATTGTTCGATATCCAGGTATTTAGAGCTCTAGTTGTTATACTTAAAACAATTCTACATAAACATCAATCGAAAATGGGCAAGCTAGAAATTGATTTTAGAGGCATGCTCTAGAAGACTTTTTTTTCATAGAATTTAATGCAGAATTCGAAATTGCCAGGAAAACTATGGCTTAGAAAATTGTCCCAGCCTAATGTACATATCTTCATATTATCCATTGTATATCAAAACTTAATTATTCTTCATCATCTTCATTTTCTTGATTTAGGGCACAACCAGACGACGCAAGAAAGTATCTACTTTCATAAAGTGAAAAATTCAAATTTTTGTATTCTTTGTTTTTTAAAACAACGTCGTCTTGTTGTGCCTTTATTCCAACGCGTTCAGTTTCATGCGTTATCAATATAAAAAACAAACCAAAAATGCAAAACTTATTTAATCAAAGTCAATGACAGAGCCGCAGTCATACATTCAGATATTACAGCAAATATGATTACATAAATTACTAATGGCTATGCTTCATAGATAGGGTTGCCCAAAAAATTTATGCTACAGCCGCCACTACTACATCGTATAGAATTAGCTATCAAATTGAGTAAAAAGAAACTGTCACTATTTGCCACTATTTACGCAGTTAATTTACTTGATAAGTTCTGGTTTATAATGTTTTATGTTGCACATTAGTTTGAAGATATAAGTATATAGTAAGTTATGATGTATTGTGGAGTTATAAGTTATATGATTCTTTGAGCAAAACAGAGCAGTCTAATACAAATGTAATAAAATATATATTTTAATAATATCTGCTTCTAGAACCTTAGTGCTTTATAATGAAAGTATATACGCACACATATACATATATTCATACATGTAAAGTGCAAAAATGACGTGCTGTTCTTGACATGCTTTCGATTACTTACTTTCTGCGTACTCATTAGTATTCCACTTACTCTTCAACTGATGTATGCACTCTGATAAGACAATTGGGTCAACTTAGTGAAAACGTCAATTTTTGCAACTTTTACGAGTTTAACAAACATTTAATTTTGTTAATAATTTTGGCAAACATGTTTGCGCTCATATAAATTCTTACATATGTATGTATGTATATAGACAGGTCTGCTTTGTCATAGAGGTGGGAAACTATCGATGGCACTATCGATAGTATCGATATTTTATTTTTTTGAAGACTATCGAAGACCATCGATGGCCTTCTCAAAACTATCAAAAACTATCGATATTAATATCTACTATCGATAGTTTTACAACTTTTACATCTCCATAATGCACACTACTATTTCGGATTCTGTTAAGGTTTTATATTCGTCTATGTACAAAATAGAAGGAAAGGAACTTTATAGAAGGCTTTGAAGATTTTTTTGTTTCGACTTCAAACTTTCACTTCCGTGTACTAAAATATACTGGGCAGAATGTAAAATATTTTGATTTTGATTTTTTCTTGAATTTTTCAAATTTTCCACGATAGTTCTATCGATAGTACTATCGATTGTTTATTTTTTTGAACACTATCGAAGAATATCAATAGTTTTTTTAAAACTATCAAATACTATCGATGGTGGCACTATCGATAGTTTCCCACCTTTACTTTGTCATAAACGTAGATCGTCTACATAGGTATGTATGTATATATATGTTTTTAAGTGCTGCTTTTGCAAAAATTCTTTGCAAAATACACAGACAAGAATAGATACAAATCAGTTTTTCACTTTCCAACTGTGTGTGCTCTTTTCAGCTTCTTTCTCTTATTTTTATAATGTTTTGCATACGAATATAAGTACATATGTAATCTTTGTTCAAGCACTCAGGCACTTCGTTAAAGTTAAAATTCCTCCCTTCAAAACGATTCTAATAAAATAAAACTGCAAACCAAAAACAAGTGAACGAGGAATAAAAATTCAAATGATCAACACAACAAAAGCAGCTGCATTCATTTTCTAACAAGCAAGAAACGCGCAACGCCATAATTCAAATTCACTTAAAATTAAAATCATATAAAAATAAATTAATATAAAAAGCGCATACTAACAACGCATGTATCTAAGCCAAGTTAAGGGCTTTAAAAGCATGCAAAGAAATAGAGCCAGTGCTCACGATTTGCCGCCTTTTAGTTAACAAAGGAAGTAAAGTAAAAGATTATAAAGGCACACTGGCAAAAACACATTCCCCGCCCTTATGCCCTTTCTGTGATCGTTGTGATTATGGGCATTCATTTTATTGCTGTTTATGCTCATTTAAGTGGTGTAAATGCTTTTGATAGTTTAATGTTTTATTCTAAAGTTTTTTTATTAATTTTTAATATTGTTAATGTTATTTTTATGATTATTTTTATTTTTTATTGAAATTAATATCGTTGTTTATGTAGTTTTATGGCTGTTTTTATATTTTCATTTTTTTTATGTATGTACTTATGTGTTTTAGTATTTTTGTGCTACCGTTGTCAGGCGTGGAAGGTGTAAATTTGTAATAAATTTAAATCGATGTAAACAGTCACTTAATGCTAACAATACCTGCCAACAAGACAGACTAAATTTCAAATGAGTCTTTCTTTTACAAATCGGATGCTTATTGTAACCATACACCTCCGAATTCCTTGAAACTCCGTCTATGGGTTCTCCACCTAAAATAAGTTTACACGTATCCGGGGATTTAATTTCGAAATTTTTTTTTTTTGGAGATATGATCTGTCAATGAATTAGGTAAATCACGTACATATGCAAACCCCAATATCTTGGCTTGTAGTCATCGTAGGGACTTCATCTTGGCACCGTTTGAAAGCTGAAAAAACAGGCTATTGATTTTTTTATATAAGACTAGCTGATCCCCGAGATATTGGGGTTTGAATATGTACGTGATTTACCTAATTCATTGATCATGTATCCAAAAAAAAAATTTCAAAATTAAATCCCCGGATACGTGTAAGCTTATTTTGGGTGGAGAACCCATAAACCGAGTTTCAAGCAAGTCGGAGAGGTAACATATTTTTTCCCCGAAATCCGTCCGATTTGTAAAAGAATGACTCAAATATGCATTAACTAATAAAAAAAAACATATGAATCTATAGTAGCATTTGGGTTCGTAGCAGTCATTTCGTAAGTAAAATACGTAGTGTACCTGGCATCGATATGCCAATCTAACTAATCCAAAGGCTTAACCCTTTCAACCCTCTTGGGACACTATTGTCCCATGGCAAGTTTGGAAGTCCCTAAATCACTGATATGTATGTAATTTAAACTGGCGTAAAAAAGTTCCAAGCACTAGTTTTAGGCAATATTTTTGGTTTTCTCATTAAAGCTGTGTAATATATACGATTGGGACACATATGTCCCGTCCCAAATTGTAATTTTAGACGAAAAATACCGCGATCCTCATGCCCACATCTGGGCATGTTTCAACTTGAAATATGCAAAAAAAATATACCAAATACCTTCTGCAAAAGTCGCATCGAAAGGATTAAACATTAACTTGAACTAAGCTCCCCTTCGAAAAACAATTGCATTTGGTTTAAAAAAAAATATATCAAACGCTCTTAAAAACTTCGAATGTCTCTGTTCTAACAAAGTTAGTCTGGGAGACATACTTTTTCATAGTTATTAGCATTTGTTGGTATTGAGTAAGCACATCTGGACATTATAATGGGACAAACTATGTATGTAGACTCCTTAAATATTTTCATTTTTTTATAAATGCCCCAAAATGTTGAAAAAACTTTAAACTGCCATTTTTCAAATTGTTATAGTAGATTAAAAAATACACAAATTATGCAAACAATTATGCA
Organism: Urophora cardui; assembly: GCA_960531455.1. Lineage (NCBI taxonomy): Eukaryota > Metazoa > Arthropoda > Insecta > Diptera > Tephritidae > Urophora > Urophora cardui. The sequence goes on along the minus strand of OY482672.1, from coordinate 30,189,894 downwards.
AAGCGCTAATCATTTATCGAGTTAAACGGTTAATTAGTCATTCGAAGAGGTATTTATGTATGTATGTATGTTTATATACATGGCTTTACATACATGATATATGAACAAATCGCCAGAACGTGCAAATCAAATGCTTGTCTTCGAAGAAGAATTTGCAAACATGATGAAATGATGATGACTTCATAATTATTTTTACTAAATATTCTTTATTTATTTATTATTTATAATTAACAAATTTTATTTTGCTTAATGCTAGTTATCATTTGCTTTTTTTTGTTTTTGCTTTACGCTGATTATATCTACACACGTGCTATCTAAATACATAAACATACATACATACACATACTCATATCTATTTGTGATGATTAATTCTTTTGTTCTTTCCTTCAAAATATTTCAGGAAAAGTTAAGAAGAAGAAACTGTTTAGAGGTTCCCCAATGGTTTTTGTTTTTACTAAATAGATTATGTAGGAATGTATGAATATTTATGTGTTCAGCTTTAGATATGTAAATATACATAGTTTATGTGCAAAATCGAAATGCATAAAAGGTGTACAGGTAGAGTCCATAACCAAATGAGCTTCTTCGGTCAAATTAGAAGAGGCCAGTCTTCTTTAAGTTTTACGAAAAAAAACGACTGGTGCGCTTTATATTTAACTCGACAAAGTCTAGTCATCTTGTGTTGAATTCATTCCAAGAAAGTCATCGAAATCTAAGCAACAACTAAGGTAAATTTCGAAAACGATTTTGTTGCTTTTTTTGCTCTTTGACCATAATCATACTGGCGCTAGGCTCAAGCTCAAAGTGATGGCATATTCGTATGCGCGCATCTGCCAAGGAAACGACACATTCAACAAAAACAAAAGATTATCTACCAATGAATCGACAAATAGTATATATATATAAAAATCAAGCCCATTTCTTTGTCGCCGGCTTTCGCCCAAACGCGTGGAGGGATTTTGACCAAATTTACACACCAACTTAGTAGCTTGCCCTAGATGGTTTATATGCATATTTCCGGAAATCGGTTCCCGAGATATAGGTCAAAAGGCCAAAACGTGGATCCGGCATTCCCCTGAATATTTTTGGACGATATTGGTATCAAATGAAAGTTATTGAGCAGAGAATTTACATAGAATAGTACTCATTGTGATTCCTAGGTCGGGTCTCCAGATATGGGTCAAAACGTGGGCACTGATGACCCGGAAAATTTCTCAGCAAGATTGGTATCAAATGAAGGGTGTTGAGCAGGGATGTGGACCGGGCCATAGATATTACTCTGGAAAAAGAATTTTGCCTGGTGAGGTTTATTTTTTATTTTTAACTATTGATGTGTAAATTCGAGCTTCCATAAGTTGGGCGATACTATTTTAGCTATTTTTTAATGCTATATTAGAAATTTTTCCAAATTTTTACATGATTAAAATTCGGTATTTTTTGCTTCGATATTTTATCATTCGACATTTTTTTTCGGTCTTTTAAGATTCGACATTTTTTTTTTCGACATATCGTACCAGACCCAGGTAGGATTTTTTCCTAGAGATGAACTTATTATGATTCCTAGGTCAGGTCCCCAGATGTGGGTCAAAATGTGGATCCGGATGGCCCCGGATAACTTCTCAGCGATATTGTTATTTAATCACGGCGCATGGCGATTCCAAGGTGGGACATGGGTCAATATGTGGACCCGGATAACACCGGGATATATCATAGGGATATTGGTACCAAATGAAAGGTGTTGAGCGGACTCTCATGTAGAGCCGTACCCATTACGATTTCTTGGTCAAGTCTCCAGATACCGTACCCATTATGGTTCCTAGGTCAAGTTCCCAGATGTTGATCAATAAGTGGACCCGGATTAGCCCGTGATGCTTCTGAGCACTACTGATATAAAATGAAAGGTGTTGACCGGGTCTGCTATATAGATATTTTCATAGTGATTCTTAGTCCCGATACCCAATTATGGGTAAAAGAGACGATTCGGACGCCACGGAATGATTTTAAGCAATGACGGTATGAAATGAGAAGTGGAATGCAGGGTATGTTAAGCTAAACCCAGTTCCCTAGGGAAGGGAGAAGAGTAAAGAGACTGGGAAAGCAAAGGGACGAAAAAGAAGAGGGAGAATATAATAAAAATGGAATGAAGAGAATGGGGAGAGAGACAGTAAAACAGGGAATTAGATAAGGAATAAGAGGGGGGAATAAAAATAAAAAGACAGAAAAGGAGAGGTAAGGGAGATCGATAGAGAAAGAGAAGCGGAAATGTGACGGGAAAGGAAAAAGGAAACGGAAATGAAAGGAAAGATAAATGGAAAGGGAAAGACGAAAGTAGAGGGAAAGGGAGATGTAGACTAATACGAAGAAAAATGGGATAAGAACATGAAGAGGGCAAACTTTTGAAAATATCAATTTTTTCCTTCACTTTTTTTAAACTTATCTGAATTGAGCTGAGCTCTGCAGCCCGGGGTAATTTCGGTTTCTAGATACTTCCAACATATTTTAAAGTGTGCCGTTTTTCGCTTCAAGTACCTATAATAGGAAGTGGGCCAAAGCAAAGCTTGGCTGGGTACAGCTAGTTAATGATAAAACAGGCAGGCATCAATAGCTGCTATCATTAGCATCAACAACTATTAGCATTTACATATGTATTATATGTAGTATAATATAAACAAATTAATTTCGAATGAGTATTTATGCTTTTGTGTGATGCCAACTGTACTACAATAGATAGACAGTCATTTGCACATAAATATGTTTTATTTTTTTTTGCGCCGTATATTTTTATATGAAACTAAACAAAAAAAAACATTTTTTATATTCATTTATGTATGTATTAAATTATTACTACTACTTAGTTGCATCAACACAGTAAAAAATAGTTTTAGTACTATATATTAATATTAATTGTTTTGTTATCAAATAAACTACTTCGTCCACCCGTGAAGTTTTGTGTCAAGATCATTAATCCTGTCATATTGTAAAAATATTAACACGCCCTAAATGGTAGGAACTTGCTTCTGTAGTGTCTACATTTGTTCAATGCAATCTTTTTTCTTTCTTTAATTTCCGCTTAGGAACATCAAGTCAAGTCATTCTCCAACTAATATTTCCAACTCAAAGCTTAAAAGTCGACAAAAAACGTTATAGCTTAATTTCTAAGGCAAGTAACACCTTCCTTAAGACATATGTAGATATTATTCTTAATTTTTTCTAAATTTTTACTATTCATATCATTCATTCCTATTCATTTGATTATATTTTTATGCTGGTAGCTAAAAGAGGCTGCCATAGAATCTGCACTTGCGACATATAGAAACGACTGACTAGTCGAATTATATGCTTTCGAATTACCAATTTCCAATCTCAAAATACATACATATGTATGTATATATACATACTTAGTTATATGGAACATTTTCAATATTAAATAATAACATATTAATAATTCTTGCTAACTAATTCCGAATGTGTAAAGTTTTAATTGGCCAATTAACACCTGCTAACGATTGAGTGAAGACACACAACGCGCAAGTCACCAACATTCAATCCGGTAAATATTTTGCTGCTTTTTAAATCAGGAACTGCTGTGCTGGCTGAGAAAAAGAAAAATTACTTATACGTATGTATATATATTAATATCTACTAATATGCGCATAAATGTATAAATATGTACATATATTTAGATGTTCGTCTTTTTTTGTGTTTTATTTATGTATGTATATTAATATAAATCTATAAATAAATATGTACACATCATATCAAACGAAACGAAAATAACTAACTAGTGATGCGCGCAACTAAACAGTTATTTAGTTATGGGTGAAAATCTATCTAGCTGTGTAAAGGGAAGGCCGCTTTTAACACGATCTCCCAAGTTAAAATGAGTCACGTTCAATGTGGCTTCTGGCTGGCGCGCCGCCAAACGTCATTGTGCTTAAGCATACAGATGTGTGCATGTGAATGTTAATACTTACATATGTATGTCGAAAGTCTGGTGCGACGTACAGCCAAACGACGGCGCAACGCAACGCGAACGCAGACAACCTTCCTTAGTAAGGGTCAAAACAGAATCGGTACGTAACGACACGACATTGCGACAACGACAGTACCTTGACGTAAAAATGTCGGTGCAAAGCCAGCGACTGAAACATAATAAATGCGGCAGCGACCGCCCCTACAGAAGGCACGTTGCTGCCACATTACAGTTTTTCATTCACAGCTAAAAAGTTTTTGGTTCAGATCGTAATTTTTTAATGTAAAATAATAAATAAAATTGCTAAATTTATTAATTGAATGCTTTAAACTGTTATTATATTTGGTTGTGTATAAATACTTCTGCTTTTTTTGTAAAGTTTCGTTAGATTTATTGAGTTGTCAAAATTTTTATATTTTATAATGCAGTGGCAACTCATCGTCCGCTCGTCGTCGTCACCAAAATTAGAAATCGGCCTAAGTTGACGACAACGTAATTTTGTCGGTGGACGACGTCGTGCCGCGTCGTCTTTATTATAATTGCTTTCATAAGAATGCATGGGTTTTAATTTTGACAGGCTGTCGTTGTCGCAATGTCGTGTCGTTACGTTCCGATACTGTTTTCACCCTAACTTAGTAGCTCGACGCGACGAATGTTTTGTGTTTTCTGTCTCTATTTTATTTTATTTAATTTTTTTTTTACAAAGAATTTTCATACTTACTTTTACATACATATAATATAAATTTTAAATTATACATTTTTTATGCATACATACATATGTATGTATATAAAATATACTATAAACATAAACAATATTTATATTCGTACACATCTGTATGTAAGTATGCGCCTATGCATATTATTTTTATTATGTTCAATCTTGATAATAATATAAGCCCATTGAACACGTGTTTTATTAGAAAGAAAAATGTTTTTAATTTCCATTTCTATAATTTGTTTTTATACGAATGTTGCAATAACAATAAATTATAACTAAAAACTGAACTCGAAGTTTTCGCTTTGTATAATTTAACTTAGTAACTACATAAATAAAATTATTGTACAAACCAGATATGCTTAACGAACGAACGGATTCTATTTCGTTTTGTTAATTCACAATGCTAAATTAGCGAAATGGTTTTGTTTCGTTAATTCGCAACGCTAAATTATCAAAACCATTTTGTTTCGATAATTCACAAAACTAAATTATCAAAATGCAACCGGTAACGTTGAAACGAAGTAAATCAACAAAAAGATTGCCTGCGCGAGGCGCATACATACACAGTTGGCACTCAAATCGTAGCAGCCCAGCAAAAATCTGGTCATCGCTATTACCTGTCAGGCATGATAGAAGGCCTTGCCATGGAACATCTGGCGAGTTCATCACTTCTTTCACACATTGCTAGTGGAATGAGCTTCCATTACCAATTTCACGTAATGCAAAGTAGAATGGAGCGTGAAAAATGAACTGGAATAAATACCAGTAGAAATTTCCATCATGCCTCACATTTTTCGCCTTCTTTCTCTGCTTCCCTGTAAGGTACTCTTTATTTCATTCACTAGAATCCTTGCGGTATTGCGTGATTTATTCTTTCGGCGGTAATGCAGTGGGCAAGTCCTTCCCTCCAATGACAAGCCCATGATAATGTCAGGCATTATGTCAACGAATGTGGAAGCGATTGCCAGGGTTTTCCTGGATTACCCTCTTAATTCCACGGACATCGAGTTCTTTGGTGGGAGTTCGTGTGCATATGCATATATGTATGTATACGAGTACTCGGCCGATTGTTCGCGACGGCATTGCGAGCGCACTAAGCATTTCAACGTTATAAATTTGGTTATGATAACGCTAATTAACGAAATGAAATTATTTTGATAATTTCTTTTTGCTAATCAACGAAATGGGATTATTTCGATAATTTCCTTATCGTTATTTTGTGACTGTAAATTATTTTGATAATTACGTAAACGGTAAAAACCTGAATAGTTTCAACGGAAACGATTGCTTTTTTTCGGTAAACGATAATATTAACGTTACGATGCATCCTTGGTACAAACTCGTGATTGTATGTACATATATAATTACTATAAGCTTTAGGCCTAGCTCAGTAGGCAATATACATATAAGTCAAAATCTATGAATTGCCCAGTATTATATTATTTCTCAAAACTTATTCTTAATATTGCACAACATTCCTTTGGCTTACATACAATATATGATTGACAAAAATTTGGACTTACAAGGAGCTATTTGTTTGAAAAGCAACTTCTCCTTCCCCATATCTCATATTGGGCTGGAATTTTCCTCATATACTTGATTTCTTCTTGTTGTAAAAATTACTAATTATCACTGAAGAGCGCAATAAATGACTGGCACAATAGTTCTTTGATAACGAAATAAAATATTGAACTTCATCAAAATGCGCAATAAATATTTATGAATGAAAAAAAAACATATCTCTATACAGATATTGTATGCTAATTATTAGTTTTTATTTATTTACAATTCGAATTTAATAATAACCATTGATGAGTCAATTGCTGCAGACTCATGGCAAATTTTGCAACTAAGTTGCAGTTATTCTTTTTTTTGTAATAAAAAAGACAATGTTATTCACATACACATATTTCACATTAATAAAGTTTGTCAACAATCGCGCACAAAAAAACAATAGCATAAAAATAACAAATTGAAAATACTTGATTAGGAAATTACAAGCATTTCTTTAAGCTGTTGATAAATATTAAAATGAATTTTGTAATTGAATTAGGCGCCAATGAAGTTTGTGGCTTAAGTCTTTTGACCGTAAGCGAAAGGTTAACAATTTATTTAGCTAAATTTTTTGTTTGCCTCCATTTTTTTCATTTGTTGCCATTTATACATAGTAATTAGACTTACCGTTAGATAACATAGGTAAATAACAGGTCATAATACCTTTTAACATTGTGTATATAATAGAAAGAGAATTTCAAATTTACTATTCATTATAAATGACCGCGAAAAAAGAATAGATAAATGGAGTTTGGCAATTTTTTTTTAAAAGAAAACAAAACAAATGCCCAAAAAAAAGTGAAAAATTTGAGAAAAAGAAAAAAATACTTGAAGCGCAAATTCAGTCAAGCCAATAGACGCTTAAAATAACAAAAGCAAACGTGATAGAACGTGTGAAACTTCATCAACAAAATAAATAGGAATAAAAATAGTTTGCAAACTCCCACTATCACCATGCGTAGCCAAATGGAGGCAAACGAAAGACTTGAGTGATAGACGCAAAAAGACATTATTGATTACACTATGTTTATGCATTTGATAAAACAACTGTTCGGTTCTTTTTTTTATTTTAAATTTTTCGCAACATGTTTTGTTTAAATAACGAAATCGAATCTCTCTACTAAAGCCTAATGGTTTAGAAAACTCATGCCAAACTTCAAAACTGAATAGGTATAAGATTTCCGGTATTTTAGCGTTAAGTTAATAAAAAGGGAAAATTGTTGCACGGTGTTTTCGTTTGTAGTTTTGTGTAGACAAAAGTAATGCAAAGCATACACACATACATACCCTAATGTATATCCTATAATTGGAAGTGCAAAAAAAGAAATTATAATTAGACAAAGCAAACAATTTGCTTGTGTAAATAGAAGTTTATTGGAACTCAACGAAAATCAATATTTTTATATGTTAATCGGCGTATAAGTTTATTTATTCTCTGCCTGTAAAGGTTGTGAATTTAAAAAGCGACAATGACCTGCTCTAAGCCATTCCACTTAATGCAAATTCAATTGAACGGGGCTAAATTTTGTTATACACACAGACAAACATACACAGCCACATTTGCGTATTTAAAAGTAGTAAAAATTTTAAATAACTCATCTTATTATCATATATGGACATGCAGACACATGCTTCGCGCCACGTAATAAATTAGGTGTGCACTAGCTTTTCGTACCTACTAAGTTCTAAGTACTAACTTTTTAATTCTATATTTATATATTGCATATTTTGGTATACTTTAGGGAGTTTGTTAGCCTCAAAGTGCACATCGTACGATTTTTCATTGTCTAAGATTAGTTATTCCCAAATGGATACGTGGTTAATGAATAAGACGCGTCCAATTTTGTTTTAACTTTTCGAATTTTTATTAAATGTTATTGGGAATAAACTAAGTGTGTAAAAGCGGCAGTGTTACAAAAAATGGTAGTCATAGAAAGCTTAAGCGCAAAAATCTTAATTAATGTAGAATCGATACAAACGAAAATATAATATGAAAATATGTATGTACATAAGCAGGCAAAAATTAGACAAATACCGTATAATTAACACTTGTAATTACAGTTATAAATTCAGCCAAAGTTATTTTGTTAGCAAAATATTAACACAATTGTGTTTAAGCCTACAAAAATTGTGGCATTAATAATTACATAAATGCTACTTTTTTTTTGATCAGAAATCGTGTAAGCGCTAGCTAGCATGTACATAATTAAAAGCGTTTGTTTTTAGAGAAAAAAAAAATAATTTTTTTCGAGCTTTTAGTTTTGTTTCAAACTGGTTTGTACATACATACATGAGTACATACGTATGTATGTATCAGCAACTCAGCAAGCGTGTAAGAATTTCACATCGCAAAACATCTTTTTTTTTATTAAACCTCAAGAAAAATGCTTATTCAAATCTTATTCGAGTATATATTTACATTAGCGCGGGTCGATTTGTAGGAGCCCATAAAAAATTAATAGGGGAACATCGTGGTTATGAAAATTTGGGTAATTTCAAGCATTTTTTGCACAAGAAACCATATATCTAAAGTCAATTTTGATCCAGCGGTTTTTACGATATATATTATTTCCAGCCGTATTACAGAAAATTCCAAGTGTGTTTCATAAGATCAAAATGTATTTAAGAAATTTTCAAAGTACAAAATATATGTAAAATTTCTAAAATACATTTTGAATTTTCTGAAATACATCTGGAATCAAATCAAAAAGTCTCTCACCTGTTTGGGTCGAGGAATCCATTTTCTTTTGAGAGCCGCCACAGGGCATTTCCGTACTGTTTTTTTGTTTGATAGTAAAAAGTGCTGGCTCAAAATTCACCTATAGTTTCTTGGACAAAAAAAAAAAACTTGGACACACAAATTACACAAATAATCATAATCGCGATGTGCTTTTGATGCAAAAAATTTAACCCACACTAATATACATATGTACGTACATACATACATATGCGCTAAGGGTGCTCGAATATTCCCAGCTGTATGACTCGATGGTTTTTCCTCCTCTTCTCTGTCCGACTCTGTTAATCTTTTTGCCGACTTTTTCAAATCTAACTTCGTAAGTGATGCTGGTGTGAGCACTTATAACTCATTTGGTGATGATCTTGGTCTGCATTACCTAGATTTCGGAGCACTTTCGATCACAGAGTTAGATGTTCAGATGGGTATCTCTTCCTTGAAACTGTCTCATAAAAATGATTCCGATGGCCTGTCCTCTTTTTTCCTAAAGAATTGCTGTTCGTCACTAGCCTTCCCTTTAACCCATTTAATTAACCTCTCCCTCTCCTCTGGTAATTACATTGACAAATGGAAGGTGAGCTCCATTACCCCCATCCACAAATCAGGTAACAGAAATGATGTCAGGAATTACCGCCCAATTTCAAAATTAACCACATTCTCAAAACTTATTGAAAAGGTGGTAAAAGATAAGTTATTCTTCTCAGTTAAAGAAATCATTGATCCCAATCAGCATGGTTTTGTTAGTGGTCGCTCCACTGTAACCAATCTTGCGGTTTTTTCTGAGTACTGCATATCGGCATTTAAGAGTGGATGCCAGGTGGATACTATTTACACCGATTTCTCTAAAGCCTTTGATACAGTTTCTCTTAGTATATTATTATACAAGCTTGAACGCTTAGGTTTCCACTCAGTTTTTCTTCTGTGGTTTCGCTCCTATCTCACGAACAGAACAACGTTTGTAGAAATTGTTGATACTGCATCTTACTCTTTTGTGGTCGCCTCTGGAGTCCCGCAGGGTAGTATTCTGGGCCCGCTTCTTTTTGTTATTTTTATTAACGATATCCGGTCCTGTTTTAATCACTCGCAATTTTTACTATATGCCGATGACTTGAAACTGTTTGCTAGAATTACCTGTCAGTCTCACGTGCTTCGGCTACAAAATGAACTCAACAATCTTACTGACTGGAGTGTCAAAAACAAGCTGTCGCTCAATGTCAATAAATGTTTCCATTTAACTTTGTCGAGAACCCGGAATCGCATCAGTTCAAGTTACTCGATCCTAAGCAATCAACTGTCCTCAGTCGAGGTATTTTCTGATCTAGGCGTTTTGTTTGACTCTGGTCTTACCTTTGTTACTCATGTGAACACAGTTATCCCCAAGGCTTTTTCGAACTTGGGCTTTTTCAAGCGTTATGCGAGAGACTTTAAAGATCCCTATACGAGGAAATCCCTTTTTAATTGCCTTGTCCGGTCTAAGTTGGAGTACGCATCTATTATCTGGAACCCTTTATATATTTCTCATTCTGACAGACTTGAGCGTGTACAGCGGAGTTTTACACGCTTTGCTCTATATCCCCTTCATTTCGTCGACCCCTATCCATCGTATAATGCTCGGTGTTTGCTCATAAACTTAAAATCTCTCTCTTCTTCTTCTTCTTGATTGGCGCTTAACCGTCTAGACGATTCTGGCCGAGTCCAACAGAGCGCGCCAATTGCTTCTGTTTCGTGCAGCATGGCGCCACTTGGGAACACCTAGGGAGGCAGCATCGCTGTCCACCTGATTTTCCCAACGCAGTGGAGGTCTCCCTTTTCTTTTGCGTTCAGCGGGTTTCGATAGAAATGCTTTCTTGGCCGGAGCGCCTTCGTCCATTCTCACGACATGACCTGCCCAACGCAGCCGCTGGATCTTTATTCGCTGAACAATGTCGATGTCTGTGTAAAGCTCGTACATCTCATCGTTAAATCTCCGTCGGTACTCGCCCACGCCAACGCGCAAAGGTCCATAAATCTTACGAAGAACTTTTCTCTCGAATACTCCAAGTGCCATCTCATCTGATTTTGAAATTGTCCATGCTTCTGCGCCGTACATGAGGACTGGAACGATGAGCGTCCTGTAGAGTGTGATTTTTGTTTGTCGAGAGAGGACTTTACTTTTCAGTTGCCTACTTAGTCCGAAGTAGCATTTATTGGCAAGCGTGATTCTTCGTTGGATCTCCGTGCTGACATCATTCTTGGTGTTAATGCTGGTTCCCAGATAGACGAAGTCCTTAACAGTTTCGAATTTGTAGCTATCAACATTGACGTGGCTGCCAAGGCGTGATGTTTCTTTGTGTGATGACAGGAGGTACTTCGTCTTGTCCTCGTTGACCGCCAAACCCATTTTCTTAGCCTCTTTATCCAGCTTGGAGAAGGCAGAACATACGGCGCGCGTGTTAGTGCCAATGATGTCGATGTCAATGTAAAATCTATCTCTAGTCGTCGCACAATTCATTCGATAATGTTCATTTTTGATATTGTTAATGGACTAATTGATTGCGTGAGCCTGCTTGAGCAACTAAGCTTCAATGTTCCAAATCGGGTCCTATGTTCCCACTACCCTTTTCACCTTACAGCAGTTAAATCCAATTACCATTATCTCGCCCCCATTACCAGGGCAGTCAGTGAAATCAATAATATTTACAAAAAATTAGATCTTGACTTTGCAATGCCGAGATCCCAATTTGCCGATAAGATTACTTCATTTTATCCCTAGTACGGAATTCCAGCTTATTTAGTTAGTAATTTCTTGTACATTTCTAGTCTGTAAGATATTGTTATCATAGACCGAATAAAGTACCTATATGTACAAATGTTTTACTAAATACACGATTAAGGAGGTACGAACAAACAAGCAGCAAATAGCTGTATGTAAATTCATTTGGTATATACATATTTATAATGGTGTGAGTAAATGTGTAACCAATTTAGTCAAGCCCCCAACTTGCCTCGCTTACAGTTAACAAGCAACCATTAAAATAACAAAATTTGCTAAATTTCAAACTCTTCAATAATTTCAATACCAAAAAGTTGACTAAAATTCAAATTCTTTAATCATCTACGCATGTTATTGTTTACAAAATTTTGCCACGCCCCCTATCATACATATTTGCAACAAAGAACCATCCTCCAGTAACTATTTGATGTTTTAGTGTATTGTTTTTAGGAAAGGACAAGTTTTTATGCGCTAAGCATTTTTTTTAGTACTTCTAATGTTTCTTTGTATGTTATTATATGATTTAATGTTTAATTGCCCCGTGCTTAAGGCAACGCATTAAAAGGCTGAGCTTTAAAACAATTATTTTCGCTCGCTAACAGATGGCGCCTGAAGCGGTTTGTATGGACCTATACTAGTTTTCGTCAATAATTTTATACATAACTTGAATATATGTATGTAGTATTTTTGATAAGGCTCACGAAGAAAAATTTGGATTTCACATTGCTAGAGTCTACAAAAAGAAATGTTCAAGCGCCAATTAAGAAGTTAAAAAATAACAAGTAAGGAATCCTAAGTTCGAGTGGAATCGAACATTAGATACTCAGCTGTATGCTTTCATTGTTTGTTTGCGTTTGATGGATTTTATATAAAGCGAGTGCTGCATAAAGTGGGCGTAGCCACGCCCATTTTCAACATTTTTATCAGTCATCCAACTAAGCATATGAATATTATACTTTGTGCAACATTTCATTCCTTTATGACTTCTAGTTACAAAGATGACACGTTACAAATTCCCAAAGGATGTTCCAGAAATATCTTTGTTAAAAAGTAGGCGTGGTCACAAACCGATTTGAATAAATTTTTGCATGTCTATTAACACAAGTTATAAAAGTAGATAAACCAAGTTTCGTCATAATATCTCAATTATTTGCCGAGTTATAGGCTAAGAAATCTCGTACATTCCTTTGTCTAAAAAGAGGCGGTGCCACGCCCATTTTCCAAAATTTTTCCATTTTTGTTTCCGGTCTATTGTGGAACTCATGCCACAAAATTTCAATGAATTATCTTTATATTTGACAAAGATATCATAAAATGTTTTTATTAGGCCCCTTTATAGTTCCCATATATAAAAGTGGGCGTGGTCGTCAACCGATTTTGCTAAAATTTTGAACATGTATTACCACAAGAAATAAAAGTGTACACACTCAGTTTCGTCATTATATAACAATTATTTGTCGAGTTATGAGCTACGAAATCGCGTAGATTCCTTTGTCTAAAAAGAGGCGGTGCCACGCCCATTTTTCAAACTTTTTTTATTTTTTGTTTCCGGTCTATTGTAGAACTCATGTGACAAAATTTCAATGAATTTTCTTTATATTTGACAAAGATATCGCTTAAAATGTTTTTATTGGGACACTTTATAAGACCCATATATACAAGTGGGCGTGGTCGTCAACCGATTTTGGCAATTTTTAGTCCAAACATTTGCCTAAGTAAGTATATCACGCATACCAAATTTCATCGATATATCTTCAATGGTTTCTGAGTTATGACATATAAAACTTTCCATGTTTGACCCTTAATAAGTGGGCGTGGCACCGCCCATTTTCCAAAGTTTCGTCAAATTTCTTCATAGGGGCCTGAGCTCAACACGTGGGTAAAATTTCATCGCTCCAGCTCTATTAGTGACTAAGATACCAAATTTCCGATTTTTTCTATATAGGAAAAGTGGGCGTGGTCATGGTCCGATTTCGCCCATTTTCAATACCAACCGTCCCAGTCTCGATACCAACTGGCATTTCAAATTTCATCAAAATATCTCAATTTTTGCGCGAGTTAGAGTGTTTACAGACGGACGGACGGACGGACATGGCTCAATCGATTTCTCTTTTCACCCTGATCATTTTGATATATATAAGTATATATCTATCTCGATTATTTCATTCTGTTACAATCCACCGTTATGTGATTAAAACTATAATACTCTGTGTACTAGTACAGCTGAGTATAAAAAGCACATGTAACTGATATTAAAACTAAATCCAAGTAGATAAAAACACCTGCTGTGATTTTTCCTTTCGTATGTGCAGTTCCTAGAGGCAAAAAAATAATAATTATATTCCATTTATCGTTGAATCTTTGACGGAAATGTATTCACTTAGTAAATACCTTGGAATAAGAGTTAAAAAGGCAAAAGCATTGCAAGGTATGCATTTATATGAATCTTAATATGCTAAAGAGCACAGTGGTAGAGAAGAAAAATCACATATCTCAATAAAATTAGAAAGAGTATTCCTTTTATTCCATAATATTTAAAGATAGAACGCTGAGATAACACTATCAAACCCACATGTTTAAGGTCTCATAAACTGAAGAGGAATTAGATTAGGCCGGATAAAGGCAATAACAAAATACTATTTTTTCACATCAAAATAAATTAAAAAAAAAAAGCTTAGATTTCCTCCAGCCACCACTGTAAACGAAATTAATTGTCCGAATCCTTTGATGTTTTGCAACAGCTCAAAGTTAACAACGCCTCATAGTAAATAACTCCCCGTAACTCAGTCGTGTCAATGACTAAAGACTTCATGTTCGCTAGCAACAGTGGCACTATCAACTTTAGAGTCATTAAATTAAGACTTAAAAGCATATTGGATCACCAGTCAACACTTGGTAAGCTGTGTGCACATATGTAACAAGGCGAGGCGATGAACATAAAAAAAAACAAACAAACAAGAAATAAGAAAAATTGAACATAGATTATTAGGGTTGGGCGCCCGAGCGATTTATTTGATGTCTGCATATTTTATTGCATTTTATTATGCCATCAAGTTTTTTGTTTCTACACACATACATACATACAAACATATGAGTATAGGTACATATCTGTTAGCAAACCATTTGCTCTGCAATCGCTCCCCTTGATGAGTTAATTGGTTTCGTGGCTGCAGAGCTTGGCTTAGTGAGACAGCAGGCAGCAGGAAGCCTTTGGCCAACGCTTAATGGCTTTAGGCAGGTTTTTCCGATCATTATATGCGGAGCAGAAACAGCACGCATACACAAACACATAAAAAGACAATGCGTGATATTAACTTTGAAACAAACAACTCTCTTTCAGGCAACACGAGCGTTTTCGAACTATTTGCATTTGCAATTTTTTTTGCTGTTTTCTTTTTTTTGCGCTCATTTTGGATAGTTCCATGCGTTAATGGAGCAGCAAGTCGCCAGTAGCCAATTTGGAGTTCAATGTGATGAGATTTTGCTGTGATATAACAAATAGACAGGAATAGAATATACATATCTTGTTATACTTTTCGAAACTTGCTTGAATACTGTGTTTTAAACATATTTTGTCAATATTCATATTTTGCATACTTTTCATATTATGCATATTTTCCTCATATTATTGCATTTTGTATTTTTATCATATTTTTTTTTTGGTACTTTTCTCATACTTTTCTCGTATTTCTGTCATATCTTGTTCATATTTTCGTCATATATTTTTCATCTTTTTTTATTATTTTTTCATACGTTCCTCATATCTTTGTCATTTTTTTCATATTTTTGTCATATTATTTTCATATTTTTTTATATTTTTTTATATTTTTTCATATATTTTTTACACTTTTTTCATATCTTCTATATATTTATTTTACATATTTTTGTTTATTTTTTTTGTACGTTTCTCATACTTTTCTCGTTTTCTGTCATATCTTCTTCATTTTTTCGTCATATATTTATACTCAGCTGTACTAGTACACAGAGTATTATAATTTTGATTTCATAACGGTGGATTGTAACATAATGAAATAATCGAGATAGATATGGACTTATATATATCAAAATGATCAGGGTGAAAAGAGAAATCGATTGAGCCATGTCCGTCCGTCCGTCCGTCCGTCCGTCCGTACGCAGGATAACTTGCGTAAAAATTTAGATATTTTGATGAAATTTGAAATGCAAGTTGGTATCGAGACTGGGACGGTTGGTATTGAAAATGGGCGAAATCGGACCATGACCACGCCCACTTTTCCTATATAGAAAAAATCGAAAATTTGGTATCTCAGCCACTAATATAGGTAGAGCGATGAAATTTTACCCAAGTATTGAGCTCAGGCCCCTAGGAAGAAATTTGGTGAAATTTTGGAAAATGGGCGGTGCCACGCCCACTTATTAAGGGTCAAACATTGAAAGTTTTATATGTCATAACTCAGAAACCGTTGAAGATATATCGATGAAATTTGGTATGCGTAATTTGCTTGCTTAGACAAATGTTTCGGCGAAAAATTATCAAAATCGGTTGACGGCCACGCCCACTTTTATATATGGGAACTATAAAGGGGCCTAATAAAAACATTTTAAGCGATATCTCTGTCAAATATAAAGATCTATCACTGAAATTTTGTGACATGAGTTCTACAATAGACCGGAAACAAAAAATAAAAAAAGTTTGGAAAATGGGCGTGGCACCGCCTCTTTTTATACAAAGGAATCTACGAGCCTATTACTCGACAAACAACTGAGATATTATGACGAAACTTGGTTTATACACTTTTATAACATGTGTTAATAGACACGCAAAAATTTATTGAAATCGGTTTATGACCACGCCTACTTTTTAACAAAGATATTTCTTGAACACCCTTTTGGAATTTGTAACGTAAGTCTTTGGAACTAAAAGTCATTTTGCACTAACAATAATATTTATATGCTTATTTGGATGATTGATACAAATTTTGAAAATGGGCGTGGCTGCGCCCTGTTTATGCAGCACTCGTGTCATATAAAATACACCCTATATCGAATAAACGCAAACAAACAATGAAAGCATACAGCTGAGTATCTAATGTTCGATTCCACTCGAACTTAGGCTTCCTTACTTGTTTTCATCTTTTTTTATTATTTTTTCATACTTTTCTCACATTTTTGTCATTTTTTTCATATTTTTCTCATATTATTTTCATATTTTTTTATATTTTTTTTTTATATTTTTTACACTTTTCTCATATCTTATATATATTTATTTTACATATTTTTGTATATTTCTTTTTGTGCTTTTCTCATACTTTTATCATACCTTTGTCATATATTTTTCAAATTTTTCACCCTTTTTCTATATATTTCTTTGAAACATATTTTTTTCATATTTTTTTATACTTTTCTCATATTTTTTCATATCTTGCATATTTTTTGCATATTTTTCCATATTTTTCCATATTTTTCTGATAATTTTCTGATATTTTTCCATATTTTGCATTTTTGTATTTTTGTCATATTTTACATACCTTTCTCATTTTTTGTCATATCATTTTAAAATTTTTTATATTTTTCATAGTTTTTCATATTTGCCCATATTTTCTATATTTTTATTTGACACATTTCCACACAATATCATATCATATGGTATCATATGGTACGTACTTATTAGCATATGTTGCATGTTTTTGCATATTTTCTCATATTTTTTCATATTTTTGCATTTTTGTATTTTTATCATAGTTGGTCATATTTCCTCATAAGTATTTTCTCCATATAACCTACATATTTGGCATATTTTCATCATTTAAGTTTCATAAAAATCCCTTCACTCGCTTCTGGAATCTCACTACACCGAGATTTTTCTTTTCAAATTTCTTAATTCGCATTTAGTCTTTGTTTGCCCCTTTTTACTCACTCTGATTTCCAAGAAATACTTAACAAATTCATCGCATGCCATAATGCGATTTTTATAAGACCAAAGATTTACTACTTTTGCTGTTGTTGCTGTTGCGATAGTTCGGCCTTATTGCAGCTCGTAAAATGGCTTAGCCCCATTATGCATGCACTTATTAATGCATGCATGTACATATGTATGTACGTATATATGTATTCTCATATCTATGTATAGACAATTGTTTCCACGTCATTTGATATCCAGATACACATATGTAAATACATGTTGTTTGTATGTATGTGCTAACCGATATAAGTGCATTTTTAATGATGGCAATGCACCAAATCTCCAAAGTCTGCATGATTTCTGTTAATAAAGACGGCCATTCCTATTCGCCTCATGATCATTGAACAAGTGCTATTTTCCACATTTACTTACCGCATTCAGGAACCCTTGGTATTGGCATTGGCAATGGGAATGGGCATGAGGTTTTAGCTTGACACAGGTTCAATGTCGGCGTCTGCGTTGCCGCAGTTGGTCGTTGGTCGTTGTGGTCAAGGCGTGTCGCTAATGATCGTGGTGATGGGTTATGTGGCAGCTGCGTTTGTGCCACAGAAGCTCTAAAGCTTGCATGCACAAAGTTCAAATAGTTGCTGCCATCCGGTAACCAAGGGCACATAATTCTCAAGGACATTCATAAATTTATTGTTGCTTTCGCTTTGTGCCTCTTGTATGCATTGAATGACTTTTATGCCCGTTTTTGCTCCATCTTAGAGCATTCTTCTTTTTGGTGATTAAATTGCTGTGGCCTGAAAGAAACAATTAAGCAAAGTAAGAGTGTAATTTTAAGTCGTAAATGTTTGCTGAAACTATTTGCCACTGATTATTTGTGCTGCTCTCTTTGTACTAGTGGAAAATGCATACCCTGTAGGAAATTTAATTAATTTTAAATCACTTTATAAACTACTTTATTTTCAATAACAACTAATTGAAAATGTGACTTTTTCCTTTGCAATGAACTGACTTTTTTAACACGGCGATGTCATAGCAAGCAGTCAATTGCCCTATCCTGCATTTGTTTTCAACTACTTTACTAGTAGTTTAAAATAAATAACTTTATCTTGAGTTTCTTTTCAACTACTTTATTTGTAGTTTAATATAAATAACTTAATCCTGCATTTGATATCGAAATTCAAGAAATGGTAAAAATGCGAAACAAATTTTCCTCAAATTTCGCAAATCGTTCTCAAGTTGATAAACAATATTTGAGAAACAATTGAATTTATGTTAATTTTCAAATGATAAATATGAAACAATATTTTCTCCGTTTGAGAATTTCGTTTTCAGTGTTTAATGGGAAGTGAAGCTGAAAAACGGTAACCAAAAAATGGAAAAAAAACAATCTTGGCATACTTAGATCTGAAAACATGTGTTTACATATAAATATGTACATATACAAGAAACTGTCCCGCGCTGCATTTGTTTAAAGCTACTTTAAAATTAGTTGAATATAAATCACTTTTTAATATATTTATTTTTGCAACTAACTTTTTTTTTCCGTGAGGGTATATGTACGTATTTTGTATGTATTTATGTATGCATATACGTATAGAATATGAAGAGATAAAATATGTCTATATAATTGAAGTTCTTCTTCTATTTTATTACTGCTGACCGCTTGTCTAAATGATTTTTCGCCTTGTGATGCGTTATTTCACCCCCTCCAAAAATCAACTGTTCCCCAGGGCAATTCATGCGATGCTGACTTGCCGCTTCCGCTAAGTGAATGCATATAATACACTTGGGTTATTATAACTCTAATGAGTTCTAGGCCAAGATTTTCTCTCATTTCGAGGCGTGTTCCTTAAATTGCTTACAAGTATTGGTTGAGCCTAGAGTTTTGTAGCGGCGAATGCTCTGTGAAGCTTTTTCAATGCAGAAAAACACTTGGTGGAATGAGCGCATTTTTCAATTATCTTCGGTATGGTTTTTTTAGGTTTAACAATACCACAAGACAGTAGAGCTGCAAAACTATCGATGGCACTATCGATAGTATCGATAGTTTTTATTTCGTGTCACTATCGATAGTTTTTTCCGCTATCGATGGTTATCCCTATTCATTCTTGTAGTTTTGTCCCAAGAGAAGAATACTGAATGTCAGATACTAGCGGTGCGAGCAAATTGTTTCTTATTTTAAAGGCAGTACTATTGAATATGAGAAGCTTAAGGCCGCGCAAGAAGTCTATAGTGTTTTGCAAAAAAAAAAAGTTGTAAAACGACGCCCTATACACGGATGAGTCATCTAACCGAATTTTTCGTCCATAAAATATCCTTATTGTTTCACATCAAAGAAATCGCTAAAAATAATGTTTTTATCAGATATCCTTGATATTACGTTAACAATTAAACGGGCTAAATTTTTAAATATAAAACTTTTCTGATTTTTACAAGTTTTTATAAAAAACTTAATTTGAAAATCAAAACTTTTTCAAAAATCGCAAAAAATTAAAAATTTTGACATTGACCAGATGTCATTTAGCGAGGTGTGGTTCAATTACTAAAAGTTGTATATTGTTAGAAGCGTAACTCCAGCGAAAATAATTTTTAAATAAAGTGATAACAAAAAACACAAAATTACTGTTATCTCAAAAACGTAACCATACAAAAAATTAAAAAAAAAAAATTGTTCTGTGCTCAGCAGGCCTATACCTATCCTCCCCCATAACTGAAATTCTTCGTATTTTTTTTTTGATTTATTTAAAGCATAGTGTATTCTACATTAATGAAATGTTTAAGCAGTGTGCCTTTTGATTATCGGTATTTTACATTAATTAAATGTATAAACAATGTGCCTTATGTACTAGTCAGCGCCAAAGATGCTAAAAAACAAATGTACTACTTTTAGTTTTATTACTATAGCGTTTTCAAGTCAAATGAAACCTTTTTCAAATCAAGTGCAAATTTTAAATTGAAAAAGGTTTAATTTAACCAAAAAATGCTATATATATAAGTGAAGTATTTAATTCCTATTTGTTGTTCTTTTGTTAATTAATTAATGTTATGCGTTAAAAAAATTAAAGATATTGAAAAGGAAAATGTAAACAAAACCATTCCTCTTTTTATACTCAGCTGTACTAGTACACAGAGTATTATAATTTTGATTTCATAACGGTGGATTGTAACATAATGAAATAATCGAGATAGATATGGACTTATATATATCAAAATGATCAGGGTGAAAAGAGAAATCGATTGAGCCATGTCCGTCCGTCCGTCCGTCCGTCCGTCCGTCCGTCCGTCCGTCCGTCCGTCCGTCCGTCCGTACGCACGATAACTCGCGTAAAAATTGAGATATTTTGATGAAATTTGAAATGCAAGTTGGTATCGAGACTGGGACGGTTGGTATTGAAAATGGGCGAAATCGGACCATGACCACGCCCACTTTTCCTATATAGAAAAAATCGGATATTTGGTATCTCAGCCACTACTATAGCTAGAGTGATAAAATTTTACCCACGTATTGAGCTCAGGGCCTTATGAAGAAATTTGATGAAGTTTTGGAAAATGGGCGGTGCCACGCCCACTTATTAAGGGGCAAACATTGAAAGTTTTATATGTCATTACTCAGCAACCGTTGAAGATATATCGATGAAATTTGGTATCCGTAATTTGCTTACTTAGACAAATGTTTTGACGAAAAATTATCAAAATCGGTGGACGGCCACGCCCACTTTTATATATGGGAACTATAAAGGGGCCTAATAAAAACATTTTAAGCGATATCTCTGTCAAATATAAAGATCTATCACTGAAATTTTGTGGTAGGAGTCCAACTACGGACATAAAAAAAAAATACAAAAATTTTTGAAAATGGGCGGTGCCACGCCCACTTATTAAGGGTCAAACATTGAAAGTTTTATATGTCATAACTCAGAAACCGTTAAAGATATATCGATGAAATTTGGTACGCGTAATATATTTACTTAGCCAAATGTGTGGACGAAAAATTATCAAAATCGGTGGACGGCCACGCCCACTTTTATATATGGGAACTATAAAGGGGCCTAATAAAAACATTTTAAGCGATATCTCTGTCAAATATAAAGATCTATCACTAAAATTTTGTGGCAGGAGTCCAAAGACGGACATAAAACAAAAAGTACAAAAATTTTGGAAAATGGGCGGTGCCACGCCCACTTATTAAGGGTCAAACATTGAAAGTTTTATATGTCATAACTCAGAAACCGTTGAAGATATATCGATGAAATTTGATATGCGTAATTTTCTTACTTAGGCAAATGTTTTTGCGAAAAATTATCAAAATCGGTTGACGGCCACGCCCACTTTTATATATGGGAACTATAAAGGGGCCTAATAAAAACATTTTAAGCGATATCTCTGTCAAATATAAAGATCTATCACTGAAATTTTGTGGCAGGAGTCCAACTAGGGACATAAAACAAAAAATATAAAAATTTTGGAAAATGGGCGGTGCCACGCCCACTTATTAAGGGGCAAATATTGAAAGTTTTATAAGCCATAACTCAGAACCGTTAAAGATATATCGATGAAATTTGGTACGCGTGATATATTTGCTTAGCCAAATGTGTGGACGAAAGATTACCAAAATCGGTTGACGACCACGCCCACTTTTATATATGGGTATTATAAAGTGACCTTATAAAAACATTTTAAGCGATATCTCTGTCAAATATAAAGATCTATCACTGAAATTTTGTGACATGAGTTCTACAATAGACCGGAAACAAAAAATAAAAAAAGTTTATAAAATGGGCGTGGCACCGCCTCTTTTTATACAAAGAAATCTACGAGCCTATTACTCGACAAATAACTGAGATATTATGACGAAACTTGGTTTATACACTTTTATAACTTGTGTTAATAGACACGCAAAAATGTATTGAAATCGGTTTATGACCACGCCTACTTTTTAACAAAGATATTTCTGGAACACCCTTTTGGAATTTGTAACGTGAAGCCTTTGTAACTAAAAGTCATAGAGGGATGCAATTTTGCACTAACAATAATATTTATATGCTTATTTGGATGATTGATACAAAGTTTGAAAATGGGCGTGGCTGCGCCCTGTTTATGCAGCACTCGTTTCATATAAAATACACCCTATATCGAACAAACGCAAACAAACAATGAAAGCATACAGCTGAGTATCTAATGTTCGATTCCACTCGAACTTAGGCTTCCTTACTTGTTAAGGTTTAATTTAACCAGAAAATGCTATATACATACACAGAGAAAAAAGTACAATGGTTTTTTCAACCAACTTCTTGGTTAATGTTTTATTGGTTGATTTATTCATGTCAAAAGGAAAAAATGTAATATGTACATTTTCATTGTACCATTAACCAATATTTTGGTAACAATCAATATCAAGCGGAAAGTTGGTTTCCCCAACGTGTATATTTGTTATATTAACGAAAATATTGGTTAATTCATATCTAAAAAAAAAGTAAAAATATTTACGAAGCTTTATGGCTTCGGCTCTGTTGTTACCATCGTCTTCAACACCGTTTGTGCTTGATGAAGTTGAATGGCTGGACCCGAATTGCAGAGAGCGAGAGAGTGAGTATTTGGAATTTTCTTTGTTATTCAGTTAACATATTAACACTCTCTTATAGATCTATGTATAGCAGTGCTGCTACTGATTTCTAAGCTAGGTAATCTGGGATTTCACTCCACATTTTTAGCTTGGATTAAATCGTACCTCACAAATCGTCGATGTGTAGTGGTAGTTGATAACTTGTGCTCTCAACCATTTATTGCTTCCTCAGGTGTACCACAGGGAAGTATTCTGGGCCCATTACTTTTTATTATTTTTATTAATGACATCTCAAAACGTTTTAAATACTCGCAATTTCTTCTATATGCGGATGATTTGAAAATATTTAATAGAATCACGTGTCAGTCTGACGCTATAAATCTTCAATCAGATATTAAAAATCTTTCTGAGTGGTGTCGTAAAAACAAGCTCAGCTTGAACATTAAGAAATGCTTCCAAATGACCTACTCCAAATCTTATTCTGCCATTCGAAATTCCTATAATATCGGAGGTTCTATATTATCTTATGTAGAAGAGATTTCGGATTTAGGTATAATATTTGACACGAGATTTTCATTTCAAAACCAATTAAACTTTGTCATTGCAAAATCCTACTCAATGCTGGATTTCATTCGCCGTTTTAGTTCGGATTTCATGGACCCATATACGCTAAAACTACTATTTACCTCACTGGTGCACTCTAGAGTTGAATATGCTGCTGTCATTTGGAGACCTTATTATCGGTGCAATACAAATAGACTACACCATTTCCAGATGGATTTTAGAAAGCGTCAACTGGATTTTAGAAAGGGGAAATTGGATTTTAGAAATGTCAATTGGATTTTAGAAAGAGGAAATTGGATTTTAGAAATGCCAATTGGATTTTAGAAAGGGGCAATTGGATTTTAGAAATGTCAGTTGGATTTTAGAAAAGGGAAATTGGACTTTAGAAACTGTAAATTGGATTTTCGAAAATTTATATAATTACGTATATGTACATTATACTTTCATACGCAATAAAGAATTTCTATTCGAAAAATTCTGTGTAAAATTTATTTTACACGCACATTCTGAAATCCAATTCACGCTTTCGAAAATCCAACTGACATTTCTAAAATCCAATTTCCCCTTTCTAAAATCCAACTGACATTTCTAAAATCCAATTTCCCCTTTCCAAAATCCAATTGGCATTTCTAAAATCCAATTCTCTCTTTCTAAAATCCAATTGTCTTTTCTAAAATCCAGTTAACGCTTTCTAAAATCCATCTGGAAATGGTGTAGAAAGAATTCAAAAAGTTTTCTTGAAGTATGCGTTACGCTTTCTTAGATTCACTGAACCCATACCCTCTTAGGGAGCAAGATGTTTGCTCATTAGGCTCAAATCTCTTGAATCTATAATGACATTGATCTCGGCAAATTTTGTTTTTGATTTAATAAGAGGGGCTATTGATTCTCCGTTCTTGTTAGAACGCATTTATTTTAATATCCCACAAAGGAGTTTAAGGAATCATGATGTTTTTTTCTTGGAGCTAGTTAAAACTAATTATGCCATGAATGCTCCGATATATAGAGCACTAAAAGAATTTAATTGTCTATCAAATTCTTCATACGTGGATTTAGCTTCCACAAAATATACATTTAATTCTAACATTAATGATTTACTAACCTAGTTATACATTCTTGATTTGCCCATATTCTGTATGAAATTTATAATTTCTAGAAAATTTTACAAATACAAAATACAAAATACAAAAATACAAAAAATATAACCAACAAATTGTTTAATAGTAACAAGAAATTGGTTGAAGATTTGAACGAATATTTTGTTATATCAACAAATATCATGATTAATATAACCAAAAACACTGTCTAATATATCAACAATGGTAAAGGTAATATTAAACAAAATTCACATTGATTCCATTTCAAGTGTGAAATTAGTACTATTAACCAACTTTTGGTTGATTTTTCTCTCAGTGTAAATGAAGTATCTAATTCTTATCTAATCTTTTATTTAATTATTGTTTTCCGTAAAAAATTAAGGACTTTTTGGAAATAAAACTAAAAAAACCATCCCTCTTTTTATTTTAGTGAAATGTTCATAAAAAACTATCGATAGTATCGATAGTTTTATTTTCGACTATCGAAACTATCGAGTGGTCCGACTATCGATGGTTTTGCAGCTCTACAAGACAGTAATGTTATTATGTGATTTTTAAACTAAATCCCTTAGATTAAAATTATGCCAGACTGTGCCTTTTGCTTGGCAGTGCTTAGAAAGCAGCAGCCATAATGTGATTGCTTTGGGTTACCTCCATCATATAAAAGCTTTTCCACACCCTACGAAACACATATCCATTACTAATGCTATGTCTTTTCAAATCATATTCGCACCTATATGTAAATATATAAGTTTAAGCAATTAGAACCACATCACTCACGCACTCTTCTCATTTACTTCCCAGCTGTGCTATGTTTTGCTTAAATTTATATGTTGTTATAAATTTCTATTAACTATATTTTTCAGTTTAAACACATAAAATAATTAAATAATAGAGAAAAGTAAAACTTTGCGCTTAAAATGGTTTCAAATGACTACTATCCACAGACACGTTCTTTAAATGGCTTATTTTTATGGCTTAAAAGGGCTAAGTAGTATTCCTTCGTATTGAGAAGGAAATAAATTATAAAGCAATTATATTTGTTTTAGTTAGCAATAAATGGCGAAATACACGATCAAGTGCTTTAGCTGATTTTACAAAAATTCCTTATTGTGATTTTCTTGCAGTGAAAATATTCCTTTTGCTGACAAAAGTTAGTTTAAGTAAATACATTTTTGAAAATATCATTATTTCTCTTCTTCACTTTCTTTTCGAATGCCTATGTATCTGCTGGCCTTCAACTTGCAACATCAAGTTCGTTGCCTAAGTCTTTTGTTAGAGTTAAAAAAAAAACACACAGAGATGATTTATTTAGTTTTTAATAATAAACAACTTAAGGCATAAAGTTATTCATTACTATGCAGCATTTCAAAATTGGCTATTTTTTGTTCTGGTAAATTTTTAATGGTTATTTAACTAAACATACGTACAAAAAACATACAAAAAACGGATTATTTTGCTAATACGCATGTGTATATCTCTTGCGCCCAAAAAGAATATATATATTTGAAGTTAAACATGTATTCTAAAGAATAAAGTTATTAAACTTCACAATATCTTTAATTATAATTTCTCTTTATAAACATTATTCTAATCTGCTATTTGTCGTCAATCATATGCCAAATTTCGCAATCGCGAATATCAACAATAGTAAATTTGTCACGCTCGTCTGCAACACTTGCGTGTGTTTTCTTTATACGACGCCTTAAATATACAACATTAAAAAAATCCGGAATCAGAATTTAAAACAAAAGAACTTACAATTAGTCATCTTTAAATACATTGAAATTCATAAAGAATTTATATATAAATTGCCAAGAATTCCCTACGAAAATTCTAAATATATTCACATACAAATGTATATTTATCATTGACATGTAGTGGCAGAAAGAAATCTTCGGTAGGAGAATTTAACATGCAAAAATTAGTCGTCTATAGAAAAACTTGAACATTGAATGATATGGAAAGTAAACTTTAAGTGGAAGGAATCTCCAAATTTTCTTATTCTTGTACTAAAGTGAAAGTTATGGAGTCACAACGACTTCTCAAGCTATTTACTTATATGTTTATGTTTTAATAATAATAATAATAAACCCAACGTTTTCCCTCCACCCAACCAACCGCACGAGGGGCGCATCCGCAATTAATACTTTGTTTAATATTTGCCGTTAGATCTGAACCATCATTCATTTGTTTGTAGAAAATTTGTTGACCAATATCGGTTTTAAACTTCTACATCACAAATTTTTTTTTTATTATGAAATCAAATTCGTTACATAGCTAATTGCATTGGCCAAAAGAGTCGTGTCTTAAAGGTTTTTACATATGCAGATATGTATGTATGTATGTATGTATATTCATATGTTTTATTACTTGATTTTATAGACATATGTATATATGTACTATAAATAAATAAATTTTAGAAACAACAAAAAAACAAGGAAGACACTTTTAACACATGGCATGAAATATCGAGTTGTCGGCAATGAACTTTGCAAATTTTTTCTATGAAAACAAGAAGGTAAACAAACTATTAACATTTCTTTTGTTTTCTATATGTATTTTTAAGACTCAAATTATAAATCACATGAATATGTACATATTTTATCTCAAAAAAAAAAAGAATTACAATTTATAGGCAGCTACATACATATAATAATTAGGGGTAAGAGATAAAAATCTTTTATTGAGATCGAAAATAACAAAACAAGAACGTATTTGTATAGTTTACCAATTACACTGCTCTACAGCCAAAAAATACTCTGAACGCGACCATCCTTTCTATATGTAAAATCGGTCGCTGATTCCGAAAATCGGGTTTATTTTTAATTCTATGGGAAGGTTTTTGAAATATCGGCAATTTACCGTTATTTGGCCAATGAGTCCACTTAATCCTGTATATCTCTTTAACACAGTGAGTTATCTTCCTTAGGGTCACACCAAACGAAAGAAAATTAAATTTCCTTTTCACGGCTCCTATAACATTTTTCTCTAGTTCTTATAGTTTCTGAAACATTGACGATTAAATTTGAATTTTTTCGATTTTTTACGATTTTTTGAAGAAAAAATTTACTTTGTCAGGCAATATCTTTAAAACCAATGATTTCACCTTCGGTTTTACTCCTTTGCGTGAAGCTCCATTCCATTTCCAAAAAATAAGCTATCAACGAAGAAAATCCATGGTAAACTGGAAAAGTTATAGGCGATCAAGTAAATACAACCAAGTCGCGCAATGCCTCTGCACGGGTACATTCTATCAAAGAGCATATATCTATAAGAGGCTGCAGTTTGGAAGTAGCGAAATTTGCCAACGGGCCTGAAAAAATGACGATTGCGCGAGTTCAGGCAAAGAGCATATATCATATATATATATGCTCTTTGTTGGTACCAATACCTACACATCTGCAGTAGCAGCACATTGGCAGCGCAGTAGATACAAGCGCGTTTACGGGTATAACATGCATAGAATATACCCGTGCAGAGGCACTGCGCGACTTGGCTGTATTTACTTGATCGCCTATAACTTTTCCATTTTACCATGGATTTTCTTCGTTGATAGCTTATATTTTTCCCAATAGAATGGAGCTTCACGTAAAAGAGTAAAACCGAAGGTGAAGATATTGGTTTTAAAGATATTGTCTGACAAAGTCAATTTTTTCTTCAAAAAATCGTAAAAAATCGAAAAAATTCAAATTTAATCGTCAATATTTCAGAAACTATACGAGTTAGAGAAAAATGTTATAGGAACCGTAAAAAGGAAATTTAATTTTCTTTCGTTTGGTGTCACCCTAAGGAAGATAACTCACTGTGTTAAAGAGATATACTGGATTAAGTGGACCCATTGGCCAAATAACGGTAAATTGCCGATATCTCAAAAACCTTCCCATAGAATTAAAAATGAACCCGATTTTCGGAATCAGAGACCGATTTTACATATAGATAGGATAGTCACGTTCAAAGTACAGACAAAAAATTTCATTTTGTGATCCAGTGTTATTTGTTTGTTGTGAGAGCTCGACTACAGGAAGTTCTTAATATATGTAATATAATACAATGGCGCTATTATAACTCTGGCGAGTTTTATGGCCGAGCTTCTCTTCCAATTGGAGGTGTGCTCCTTTCGTTTTTCCTACAGTTTAATGCCGGCTCCGAACGGAGAATGCATTTTTTTATGAGAAGCCTTTTCATGGCAGAAATACACTCGGAGGGTATGCCGCCCACTGCCGAGAGGTGACCGCTGCTCTTAAAAACCCCAATAATTGCATTTTTACTAATTAGAAAAAAAAAATTTTTTTGGTGTTTTGTTCGGACTGGGGTTTGAACCCGAGACCTCTGGCATAGCAGGCGAGCACTCTACCCACTGCACCACAGCGGTCACTAGGAAGTTCTTACGGTTCGATTTAAGGCAACACATTTTTTAAGCCTCTAAACATTTAAGCTGCAAGGGACACGAGGAATCACAATTGAATTTTTTTTTTCATCGAACTCAATATAGAATTATATGCTATAGCATAACCATTGGCCCTATAAGTCATCTTCTCCTCCCGCTTCAGTAGCTATCTCTGCTGGCTCACTTGCTATATCTGCTCATCCTTCTAGTACCCGTGTACGGCACAAAAGCATAAACAGAATCACAATCAGATCAGATGATACTTGTGGTATTCAAGAGAAATATTCTTCGTTAGCGATGGCGTGTATAGATGTAGCCTTAATGATAAGCTGTACCAGCTTTAGGCAGACATCGACATTATCCGGCGGCTGCATTGGTTAGGTCTTGTCGTGAGAATGGATAAAGGTGCTCCGGCCCAGTAAGTATTTCTATCGAAACCCCCTAAAGGCCTAAGAAAGGGGACAGATCCACTACGTTGGGAAGATCAGGTAAAAACTGACTCGTTCCCGCTTGATGTTTTCAATTGGCGCTAGGCAGCACGATACAGAGACGACTGACGCGCTTTATTGGACTCGGCTAAAAACGTCTAGACGGCTACGAGCCAATTAAGAGAAGAAAAAGTACATACAGAAAGTTTACAAAATTTACACCATTTCCGTAAATATCTTTATACAGGAACAAAATAAACCATCTAGTTAGTAGCTACTTGTACCATATATGGCTTAAATATGCATATATATGCAAGTAAATAATTCTTTATTTAATTCATTAAAATATGTATGCAAGTATTGATTGAATAGAATATGCATATTTTATTTAATTCTAATATTTCTTTTTCTTTTTAAATTATAGTAAATTATTAAACACAGCAACAAAATGCAAAAAATGCCAATTAAAAAATATTTAGTAATTTGTATTAATAAAAAACGTGATTACGTTGTAAAATTGAAAACGAACAGTGCACAAAAAAAGAACGAAGAAAACGAAAATATACAAAAACAACAAATAGAATAGCAATGTGCCAATGACGACACCAACAGCAAAACGCTTCAATCATAAATAAATTGTGGCAGCAACTTAGACACCTGATGAGTAGAGCCATTTTTGTTTTTGTTGTTTCTTCTTTACTTTACATTGGCAGCTGTGCTGCAACAACGACGCAAAGCACACTTCAGCACTTCGAATACGCAACAAGCCAAACAAATGTAAGCAGTGGCTTTCAACATCAACAAAAAGCAAAAAAACAAAAAAACAAAAAAGAAAGAAACAACAACAATACGTCATCGACACATCTGCGTCGAAATGCGGTAGTCAAGGACGTTGAAGGCCACACATCGACATTTTTCATTTCATTTCGTTTTACTTTATTTTTGTGTTTTGTATTGCTATTTGTATTGTTATTAGTTATTATGTATGTACATATGTTTAACTTGCAATGATGAGCTTGTAGAATAATTTCTTGTTATTTTTTATTTTTTTTTTAACTTTTGATTTCCAATTTAAAAGTAAATATAAATATATGTATATGTATATTATACTAACTAGTAAAGTCAGACTTACTCATTTTCATTGTTTACATATGTACATATATATATAGCATGTTAGGAGATTGGTGTATACATACATATGTATGTATAAATATATCTGTGTGTTCAGGGTCGTAACCAAAGAGGCAGTTATTACTAATAACTTATTAGTATGCTAACACCATAAACTATACTACTCTATCCTCACTCTAAGACGATAACACAGAATGCAATTCCTGGTACACAAAGAGCAACGGAAAGTTGAGCTTCAAACTCGTTGACCGCCAAAGAACCTTCGAGCCCTCCAACTTTATCGAATTTTATATACATACGCTTCAAACTCATATGTATACATTTATATATAATGCATATATTCACATAAATGTGTCTAGTGTGAGGAATTAGCACGGAAGTACTTAATTTAATTTTTCACAGCTGAGTTTGAACGTCACGCCCATTAGAACATCTGCTTGCTGCCTTATTTCGGGCATCATTATGTATTCACATAATTATGTATTAATGCATAATTAGTAAGATTAATTACAAGCGATGATTTGTAGAGAATAAATCACACTTTAAACAAATTGATAGGAAGATTCTTAATATATTTCATATTAAATGATATTCTATCTAAATATCAATCACTGGCTGCGTTATTATAAGCAAGCAAAATTATTATATACATACATACATACATACATACATACATATATATATACATACAAAATTATAATAATCGACAAATATGTTTTGTTATCTAATTTTGCACAGAGTTAAATATGAAGTGCTTATTATTTCCTCTGATGGGCTACTTAATCTATTGAATTGATGAAACTTGAAAAAAAATTTTAAACAGTTTATAATCATACAAATAGTGGCGCAGAACTGGTTAAATACAGACAAACAGATTGTGGGTGGCATAGAATGATTATAATTAATATAACTGCCAAACCCATACTATCCAGTATAAGCTGAGGAAATAGGAAAGGTAAAGAAGAGTACTGGCGCCAGTTACTCGCACTGCGTAACTAAAGACAAAACCCCGGTAAAATAAAAATCTAGAACTTCTTTAAATATATACTAAGAATCTTAACAACAACCCTTACATTCCATTGCTGCCGGCTCAAAAGGCCACATGCACAGGCTAGGCATCGTGTCGAACAGTCTATGTCGTTTTTGTTACATATGTTTGAGGAATCTGCAGAGCATATACAGGTCTAATGGGATGCTACTGGTAGGAAATGCGAAAGACTTGGACAGAAAAAGGGCACATTCTATCTTCCAAGCCAACCTCTATAAATTAAATTATTAGATAAATAATAATTTAACATATTTTTTTATGGTTTAACCATCTCTTTAAAAACAATCTTTAATACTTTTAACTTTCACCAACATGCTTTGTCATATTAAAGAAACATGTGGCTTCAAATCTAAATAAATCAGTAATACTAAATATATTCAAATATGTGGAAATAAACGTGGCCAAGGCGCCGAACAGCATCACCGATAATGACAAAGTCAAATCGCAATGCAAACGACGCCAACATTTCAAAATTCCCAACCACAATTTGCGCAAACGCAAACGCCAAGAAAACGAAACGCCACTACGTTGTTGTTGCTCCAACAACAGCAACTGTTCCATGTCGTTGTGTATGGGTTGAAAATTCAAATCTAATGGTATAGTGCCATAGGAGGATTCAGTAGCGATACGTTGATGTGATTGTTCCATTTGACCGATGCGCCGATAAAGGAGTGGCGGTAAAATGAAAACTAAAGGTGCCACTATAGTGCCGCCCACAATATCCATAAGCACATCGAATTGGGGCACAAATTCTGCTATAAGCACTTCGAAAGCGACAACGCAGGAACGCAAAGCAATACGTTTCCACGATAAAGCTGTAAGAGATGGGAAATTTTTGTTTACACACCCATTAATGGTTTCAAATTTCGAACATCAAAAGTAGTTACTAAACGTTCACTTACATTCTTTGATCTGCAGATAGTTTTCAATTTGTAAAAACAATGCCGAGCTGCCCACAATTATCGAAAAGCACAACTGCAACGCGATGAGTATAAGCAGCAAATATAATGGTAGACTATTCGGCAGTGATAGGAGCAAATTATCGGCTATCATCGCACCAAATTTGTAAGCGGCAACAATGGAACCGAAAATCGCAATGACGCTGGTTACTAAAATAACAAATGAAAAGTTTTACATAAAAATAAATTGATATCATTTAAATATGTATGTACATACATTAGACCGCACCAACTAAGAAAGCAACAATTCATCGGCTCAAAGGAGAATGTATCGTTAACCGAAATCGTTTCGTTACTAGAGTGTATGTTGAATTTTTCGTGTCGGTACAGTCTAATGTGTTGCAACTTAAAAAATATATAATATAAACATTACGAACTTACTGCTGATGCCACCAAAAGCCGCCCAGTAAACTTGAGATTTGTGCTGCATATCGATTTGCAAGGTAAGTAACATTGGATGAATATCGAATTGAAAAGCCAAAATGCTGTAACCATTTAAAAGAGTCAAGAACGTTGGCAATTCTGCAGAAAAAGTGGACACAGCACATATATTCATGTAGGTTAATATGAAAAGTTGACGTAAATAACACTGCTCTACAGCCAAAAAATATTCTGAACGCGACCATCCTATATATATGTAAAATCGGTCGCTGATTCCGATAATCGGGTTCATTTTTAATTCTATGTGAAGGTTTTTGAGATATCGGCAATTTACCGTTATTTGGCCAATGGCTTCACTTAATCCTGAATGTCTCTTTATCGCAGTAAGCTATCTTCCTTGAGGTAACACCAAACGAAAGAAAATTAAATTTCCTTTTTATGGCTCCTATAACATTTTTATCTAACTCTTATAGTTTTCGAAATATTGACGATTAAATTTGAATTTTTTCGATTTTTTACGATTTTTTGAAGAAAAAATTGACTTTGTCAGGCAATATCTTTAAAACCAATGTTTTCACCTTCGGTTTTACTCCTTTGTGTGAAGCTCCGTTCCATTACCAAAAAAATAAGCTATCAACGAAGAAAATCCATGGTAAAATGGAAAAGTTATAGGCGATCAAGTAAATACAGGCACGTCGCGCAATGCCTCTGCACGGGTAGATTCTATGCATGTTATACCCGTAAATGGGCTTGTATCTACTGCGCTGCCAACGTGCTGCTACTGCAGATGTGTAGGCATTGGTACAACATGCATAGAATATACCCGTGCAGAGGCATTGCGCGACGTGCCTGTATTTACTTGATCGCCTATAACTTTTCCATTTTACCATGGATATTCTTCGTTGATAGCTTATTTTTTTGGTAATGGAACGGAGCTTCACACAAAGGAGTAAAACCGAAGGTGAAAACATTGGTTTTAAAGATATTGCCTGACAAAGTCAATTTTTTCTTCAAAAAATCGTAAAAAATCGAAAAAATTCAAATTTAATCGTCAATATTTCAGAAACTATAAGAGTTAGAGAAAAATGTTATAGGAGCCATGAAAATAAAATTTAATTTTCTTTCGTTTGGTGTTACCTCAAGGAAGATAGCTCACTGCGTTAAAGAGACATTCAGGATTAAGTGAAGCCATTGGCCAAATAACGGTAAATTGCCGATATCTCAAAAACCTTCCCATAGAATTAAAAATGAACCCGATTTTCGGAATCAGCGACCGATTTTACATATATATAGGGTAGTCACGTCCAAAGTACAGACAACAAATTTCATTTTGTGATCCAGTGTAATCAGTTAAAAAGTCAATGAACGTATGATAAGTAAATAAGCATGTATGTAAGTACTTATGGCATCTCACCCAAGCTAACACCCTCGAAAGGTTTGCCCGACGGTGCTGAAGCGAAGAGACAAAACCACAAAAGAATCACAATTGCAATGACTACAACGAGTGAGAAAATTGTCAAGCCACTGCAAAGGCAAAGAAGAAAATATAATTAAAAAAAAAAACAACAAATATATATAACCAAATCAAACTTGACAAGGGATGACGGAAATTCGTTCCACAATATTTAACAAATACATACTTACTTTTATAAATAGCAAATTATATATGTAGATATATGTATATGTAATTACATCGTTAGTATAGTGTGGAAAGGGCTCAACTTCAAATATTTACACATCGTTTAAAAACTGGATATTGTATGATCAAACACTTAAGCAAAGCTCTAACCTGTAGCCACATTTATTGAAAAAGAAAAGACCCTAACTCATTTATTTTACGATAGCTCGAAGATTGTCAGCATAACCAACAAAAGCGCGCGTTTCTACAATATGTGTGAATTGGATTTTAAAAATGTTTAAATTCATGGCGTTCCAGGGCCCTGACTCTGTAGTTCGATTCCAAAGAAAATTTGTTCGCTTTCTGAAAGCGCTTCTCGAGTAGATCTCGTTCCATGTTCAAGTTCAATTCTACAGGATAGGTACTACATGTTTTTAAACAAATTTACCTTATACATACATATATATGTAAGCTTACAGAAGCGGACAACTTAATATAGCCAATTTGAATAGCGAATATAACTCTTAACGAAATTTAAGCCTAAACTTCTCCCACAATTTGCGACTCCGAGTAAAAGAATTATAAGCTTTTTTCATGCCAAAAATACACTCCGAGAGTAAATCAAACACTTACGAGGAGTTACACCAGAAAATAGTTTTTTAATTACTTAATTATGAGTATGTAAGTACTCTTTTTGTATTTTGAGGCATGTAAATAATAAACATAAATAAAGCTTCTAATAATAAATTCTTCATCTCGACAAAGTCTCGAGAATCTATACTACATTTTTTTCCAGAATGCCTTATATTTACATAGCTATTAGCTAATTCCTAAACTGGCCAATTTCACGGACGTCTGAGTTCAACGAACAGTGGACGATATCAGTTTTTACAAAAGAGCTACAACTCACTTTTAAATTTCTTCTAATAGACAAATCTGTGGCACATTTTCATCATATCTTCTCTTGAGGACAGTCTGAACGAACTAACTCGCCGATGCATAATGTTGTATGTGCTGTGGATGCAAAATCATAAGGAAATCCTCTGACTTATGAATACTTCTCTGGTGCCTGTTTATATGCTCAGTAGTTTCGCTGGATATTGGCTGACAGGAATTTACTGTACTCTGTTGTTATGTCTTATAGAGCTTTACTGTCAGACTGTCAAAAGCTCTCTCCGAACTTACTTTACAAACAACGCTCTAGCTGAATTTCCATTACATCTTTTAATTTGGAAATTCTGAACTTCAATTGTAATTCTCTGAACTTCAATTGTAATTTTCTGAACTTCAATTGTAATTTTCTGAGCTTAAACTGGAAAAGCTGTAGATTGGTATATAGAAGATAAATTCTATCTGTTAAAAAGCTACTTCTTTTCTAACATCATCTTTTATTGCTCTATTCAGTTTTCCATAGCTGTAAATACGTCACGCACTACTAGAGCATCTTACCGCATATGTTTAGGACTGCGCAACCACATTAGCGGGCAAAATAATAAGCCCAATATAATAACCCAATAACAGAATGAGACAGAAAATTGATTATCGCTTATCCTTTGACCAACCAACTCAAGACTTTGTGCGGCTATTAGCAAACTGGGGATGGCTGTGGAGAAAGTGCTGATGCCGAGTAGGATGCGAACAAATATGCTGAGATAGGGACCGTATGCCAACTCGGCTATAGCTGCATAGGGATAGCTGTAAAGGAAGAAAAGCATTAACATTATACAAATTGATGTTTGCTTTACTTGCATAAAAGTACAACTGCGGCTCTGCACGACAGAGGAACCGATTTCTATACGAACTCATATACATAAACTCACCGACTCTTTTGCTTTATAGACGGATCAAAAGCTTCAGCCATCATCCAACATTGACTCAGCAAAAATGAAGTGTAAATTTGTAGCACAATAATGGACAGAGCCAAAGGTATGCTAAGATAGCCCAATTTCACCAACAACGATGGCAACGTTATAAATGGTAAAACACCAAATAAATCCACCACATAGAGCACAGCAATTAACAAGCTTAAATTATCTTTTTCTTCGCCAATATTATGAAGTTTGGGTAGAGCACTAAACCGTGTACGCGACAAAAATGGACGCTGATCATTATGTGGTTGGCTGGAAAGTGGATCATTTGTGTGGTAATATGACTTCGAGGGGCGCATCGTCGAGCGTTTGCGGCGAAGTTTGAAGAACATTTTTGTTTTGTAGTGCGGGTTTTTTTTTATTACTTAGTACCAAAAAGTTGCTATAAATTAGTGTTTATGTATGTGTATAAATTTTTTGAAATGTTTGCACAATTTTTGTAGCCATTTGCATTAATGCGACTGGGCGGTTTAAAGTAACACGAGCAACTAACTGATGAAGCCCTTCTTTATGTTAGAAAATTGTTGCAGCTCTCCCGCTAGTTGCCGATACGAAGTACATATCTAAATAGCACCGTTAGATAAACGTATAAACATGCATAAATACATACATACGTATCTAGGTAGGCAGAAACAAACACGGTATCTCAAAAATGTAGACCTAGATTTTCATGGCTGATATATCTACACACGGAGAATTTACCGCACACTGCAGAGGATGTTTGTTATTTTTTTATAAGGAAGCCTTTAAAATACTTTTAATTGATTCATTAGAAAATTATGTAATTAATTGTTAATTTAGCTTTTTGATGTTTTTTCGGTCCAAGCTTTAACCCAAACCACCTGCATGACGAGCCTACACTACGCACAAGGCTATAGCAGTACTAGCACCCTTTTTTTAAAAGCTTTTAGATACCAAAATTCAATGCATACTTACCATTATCTTGTACCTACCTTGAAAATTTATCCGAACGCTGGAACAATGTGACATAGGGTATGTTCAGAAACGCAGCATGAAACGCAAGAGCGGCAGTAATTATATTTTTGATGATTGTGATGAGCGACGCTTCATGCAAAATTTACGTTTATGAACGCTCTGCTTGTACTACAAAAGCAGGTTGCGCTTCAAACTGAGTTTCTGAACAGAGCCATACTAAAAGAAAAAAATCCCATAGATGGCGCAGCTGTCGCGTTAAAGAAAAAACTCCTTTCCTAACCAATTTTTTTTTAGTTTTGATCTATTTTCTTATTCTTTCCATTGCTCCTCCAAGAGCGTCCACATTTTTCATATAGTTTCTGGATAAAGTAACAGATTCTATGTCACCTTGTATAGAAAAAAGCGATTTGCCCATCTATCGAATATGAAAATGTTTTTTACTCTGAAGATATGTATCTTGCTCTAAGTAGTTCAACAAGCGAGTTGCTGGTAATTTGATCCTCCTTGCATATACCTACAACAACTGCAAATAAGATCGCACTCATTTAGTTATGTAGGTATTAGGGATTCCGCCCTTTTTGGCTCCCCGAAAATACCGGGATAGCTAGAATTTTATCCCGGGATTTTCGGGATAAGATAAAGAGAGAATATTCCGCTATTATAACAAAGAAAAGTTATATTTTATATAATTTTTATTGGTCTCAGATCTGTATACTAATAGCATTTCCTATTTTGAATTAAAATGTTGCATTATTACATTGCAGCATTATCAACATGTGTCCTGTGCCCTATTAAAGTGTTGCATTTTTCATGTCATGATGAATGAAACAAAAATAATGCAACCTTTTTCTTGTGCTAAGAGCAGAAAATATTGCCCGTAGTCGGGCCAATAGAACAAACATCCCTAAAAAAAAGTGTTGAGTCTGTGTGGAAGAGAACAAAAAAATGTGACAGCCGGAAGAAAGTGCGACATTTTTGCTAGAATAAAAAAAATGTCCATTAGTCAAAGTAGGGATTACAATTTTTGACTTTTTTTTAATAATTAAATTTTTTTGTGTTGAAGTACGCGTTGTAAGGAAACGTACGTTAGGTATTTTTAGAGCTTTTAGCTTGAGGCTAAATTCATTTGATAATTTCTATTTCCTGATTTTTGGTCATTTATTTCTCAAATGTTTTTTGGAGTTTCCCCACATGGAAAGTAAATAATGGAAGAAAATGGAATCAAAATTTTAATTAGACTTGATAGTCTTACAACACTGTACCAAAATTAAATACGCAGCTGCATTCTCGAAATTCATATCACAATTTTGCTTCCGATATTTATCTATTCAGAAGTTGCATTAATTTTCTGAATTTTTCGGCAAGCTTGGAAATATTCGCTTAAACAAAGCGCGTCGTTAAATTCTAAAAAAATTTTTATTGGAAATTATCAAATGATTGCAAGCCTTTTTATTAATATCCTAAAAGTACCAATTGCAAAGGCAAATGTTTTGTTCACCAAATGTATGTAATTTTCGTTGTTGGTTGTGCTTTTTAAAGTAAATCTTAGGTATTAGTAAATAATACGCATGATTTTACATTCCTATTTTATTTTGTTACTAATGAAATAATAAAAAATGGCAATAAAAATCTATTTTTTCTTTGCATTTTAAAGTTGTAGCGTTTCTCTAAAAATGTATTTACTTTTATAATACTGGTCGAAAAATTTTTGTAACAGAAATAAAATTCTACGTTTCAAAAGGATTTCGGTGTAGTTTTTGAGATATTCATGTCCAAAGAGGCGAAAAACGCAGTTTGTGGCAATATTTACTCCTCAATATTTTTAAAATTACTCACTTTCATTAAAAATTGATTACATCTATTGAAAGCACGATCATTTCTTTTGAAGACAACATAGATATCTGAATAGGATACCCGAAAAAGCAATGCGCTGTTTTCAAGAGAAATGAACGTTCTTCCAATAACTGCAATCATATTTTAATGAAAGTAAGTAATTTAACAGATTGAGCAGTGAATATAGCAAAAAATCGCATTTTTCGTCTGTTTGGACATGAATATCCCAAAGCCTACACGTATTACCGAAAATCCGACTTCAGATTCAGAATCAGCGCACCGAAATCCTTTAGAAAAGTAGAATTTTATTTGAGTTAGAACATTTTTTGGAAATTTTGTCGGCCTGTGTAATTAAAGTCCAAATCCCGGGATAAATCCCGGGATCCCGGGATTATAAAAAAAATCTCGAAAATCCCGGGATCGTAAAAATCGGAAAAATTGGAATCCCTAGTAGGTATGTATTTGCATATGTTAAATGTGATTTCGCTGTTGTACTCTTGTGCTTTTATTCTTTGTCTCTGAGCAAAGGTCAATAACCATAGTAGGTATATAACGATTATTCCATGCAATTGGTAGAGGAAATTGCGTTCTTCGTCTGTCAAATGTGTGTGCCAGAATGCAAACCAACTTATAAGTTTTCTGTTAATCAAACTGGTATAAAATCAAACCTGTTAAATTCCGATTAGGATTAGTAATCAATTAAATTGTTTTGTTTTTTAATTGGTAATCATTATTATTTAATTCTTTTGTAGAAAAAAAAGTAATTTTAATTGATTACCATTAAAATAATAAAAAAAAAAAATCAAAAAATAATAAAAAAAAATCAAAAATAATCAAAACTATTTTTTTTTTGATTTTTTTTTTGCACCCTTATTACGGTTGTCGTCGTCGACGTCGTTGTCACTTTTCAGTCGACATCACGTCGTCTCGACGTCGTCGTCACATCGACGCAAAATCGGTATTAGCTAAGCGTATTGAGACGACGTCGACTGTTTATCGGTAACCGAATGACGAAAGTACCATCACTATAATTTCTGCACTAGCTGTTTGATTTTATTTAGAATCTGTGCGCATTTTTTTTCCGTATTTTTAATCTGTGCTATTTAGATAATTTATTTCTTTATAATAAATGTATTTTGCATATGATTAATCAAGTTTTAGCGATGAACATAGCAATGAAGTGCTCGAGTAATTAATAAATAAAAGAAATAATATTTTAGTTGAAATACATACATATATACATATGTATGTATGTACATAAATATTTAATAAATTAGTTTTCTCCTCAATCTTTCTTAAAGGAGGTGCCAAGGCATTCAATTTAATGGTGATTGCTTCTCAATGTTGTAAAAAATTAGTTGGTATCGTACCCCATTGAAAACCTTTGGGTCGGCTTCGGTATGTGCGCTCACCGAATTTATTTTTAAACTAGTGGGAATTTTTCAATAAAACTAGCAGGAAATATTCTGCGGATGTTAGTTCTACTAATTTTAACACTCCCGTAATAAAATTTTAAAAACAAAAATGCATACATACTAAATTTTCTTCTCGTCACCATTAAACAGCGCGTCGACGAAAATGGCAACGAGTGACCGTCGACGTCGACTTAGCTGATACCAAATATGTTTCGATAGTTGTCACAAGTTATCGACTTTACCATACGTAATACCGATTTTGATAGGTCGTCGCCGACAGCGTCGAGTGAGTGTCGACGACGACAACCGTAATAAGGGTGTTGATTTTATTGATTTTTTATGATTATTTTTCATTTTTTTTTTGAAATTTTATGATTTTTTTAATGGTAATTGCAAAGTAATCATTAAAATTTGAAAACAATGGGTAACCAATCATTAAATGGATACCTGAAAAAATAATCATTATTTAACAGGTCTGTATAAAATAATGTGGAATGGGAATCGGTTCGGGGTTGAGTTTACATTTGTGTGACAGTATATACTCACTATATAATAGCACCTAGTCCGCTATGAAGACCGAGCTCAAGGTAAAGGTAGCTTCGAAGTTAGCACTCTGGTTTAGGGATCTGTAAAAGCTTTTGTAGTTGTTGTTGTTGGGTTGATTGCTCTTTCGACTACATTGCCGTGGGTTTTGATGGTAAATAACTTCCCAAGCCATATGTGCAAAAGCCAAGTTGCTGTCTTTTGCTATTCCACGCATGCCAAACTCTTTTTTTTTTCAATTCTAATGTTTTTGGTTTTTTTTATTTATTTATTTTAGCGTGCATACGCGTTGTACTAACAAAGCTTTTGTGTCTTACACAATTTTGATATAAATATAGTTATATTTAGTTAAGTATGAGATAAATTCGGAGCATTGTTTAACATATACATATATAAATATAACTAAGCATTAAAGCAAAACATAAGTATGTAATATTTTATATAGTAACATATTTATGTGATACAGTTTTCAAACATGTTATTAACTTAATAACACTTTTAGATACATACACATGTGTTTAGCTAATTTACATACAAAAATAACACATACAAAAGTAGCTTATCCCTTGAGTAGACTTTCTAACTAAATAATATACACTGACGTGCATAAATATAGATTACAAGTTTATAAATAATAGTAACTAATATACACTGCATACGTACATATATTTATGGACATGAGACCACATTGGAACGTTTTGCATACTTTTTGTTTGTACAAAAACGTTAATATCAATTTGAATTGCAAACTAAACAAAAATGTGCAACACAAAATATTTGTTCTATATACTATATACATATGTATAAGCTAAACTATTTTAAGGCTTTAGCAATTAATCTTTTCGCGCGCTCACAACATTCACCAAACACACACAATATACGCTTTACAGCCTTTGGTTATCAATATGTTTCATGCTTTGTTCATATGACGATTTTAGCAAACTTTTAGCCGCTCACAAATTAGACATCCACAACATCGGTTCTTTTCTTTTTGGCATCGGACTGCAAGAAAAGATAAAGATGAAGATAAAAATTATTATTTTTTTTTTATAAAGAATTGTGTTTAAAATTTAAAAAAAAAAAATCGCTTAAACTCACCTCATCTCTTCCACCAACAAAATTCCGTTGTATTTCAATTGATGTTTTCGCTGCTCCCCACTTCTCGCTCGTTACCACTTGTACGACTTGCCCTGGCCCATGGCGACTGGGTAGTAGTTTGCGTGTGGTGGCCACACTATCCGTACCATCACCGCAACAAAAGACATTCATGCTTCTTGGTGTTTTACGATTATCTAAATTGAAACTATTTAGAATGTTTTTAATAGAATAATCACTTTCATCCATTTGCTCAG
This sequence comes from Urophora cardui, assembly GCA_960531455.1. NCBI lineage: Eukaryota > Metazoa > Arthropoda > Insecta > Diptera > Tephritidae > Urophora > Urophora cardui. The sequence goes on along the minus strand of OY482672.1, from coordinate 30,147,144 downwards.
TAGTAGTGGCCCGTTTTTCTGCCACATTGCCATCATTATCATAGTCATCATTAGCGACATCATCATCATTATCATCATTATCATCATCTGATGGCGATGAATTATTGATGGATGAATTGCGATTAGTATTAACACGATTTAGATATAAATTATTATATTTTTTGCGATATGCTGATCGTTTATTTAAGCCAATTATATACTTACTGCACATACATACATACATATGTATGCATGTACATATGTAGTCAACATGTTAGCAAGAAAGTGGAAGAAATATAAAAGGGAATACAATTTTATATCCAATTTGTTTGGAAAATTAATACAAGGGGTCAAGAAAGGTCAACAAAACTGTTCTAGCTTAAAGTGATGGGCGAAGGGGCGTGTTGTATGAAGAATGTTAATATTCGATGAATATGAAACTATTTGTCTAGCGCTTCTAAATAAACGATTTATTTGCAAATGTTAAGATGAATGAAATAATTCGCAAATTTGAAAATAAATATAATAGATTTATGTTTTAGCTGTTAATATTAGTTTATATGAAACTCGTCAAGATTTTTTGCATGCAAAAAGTTTTGGCTGCGCACAATGATCTTACTTCAATGATAACGACTCTATATTTAGTACAATTAGTTTATAAATTTACTTCAATTAACATGCGGTTATACATTGATGTAGTTATAAATACATACATACGTATATGCCAGAGCTGTGAAAATTTAATCCACTCAATATTTATGTTATACTATGTATGTACATATCAGACATGGGCATCTGCAATTACAAAATTTTTTAATTACAATTACTTGTAATTTTAATTTAAAAATTTCCAATTATAATTACTTGTAATTGTAATTGAAAAACTTCAGATACAATTACATGTAATTGTCATCGAAAAGTTATCAATTACAGGTAATTGTGAATGAAATGCATCAATTACATGTAAGTCTGCTGTTATGACCCACCCACTTTGATTGATTTTTATGCTCAAAATAACTATGTATGCTCTTAAATGTAGGAATGTATTAGCTTAGGGATGCGCCAACACCCAAAAAAATGAACTAATTCACTGTTCAATTACATGTAGTTGAACACTATTCGGTAACAATTACATGTAATTGAATGCTACTGAGTTATTTTAATAGCAGCATTTCAATTACAATCGTAAAAATGTAATTGGAAAATTTTCCATTACAATTATTTGTACTTTGTAATTGAAAAATATCAATTACAAGTAATTGTAATTGTTGTGTGTAATCAATTACAAAATGTAATTGAGTATGCCCATGTCTGGTACATATGTATGTATGTTTAACTTTTACATTGAACAACAAACGCCTTAATATCTTTTTTTTTTTTTTGGTTATGTAAAATTCCCACTCACACTCCATTAACAATTTCCATTCTATTTCGCTGTTTGGCTGCGCTGAATTGGCGAACTTTGTTTGTAAGCAATTCTTCTTAAAACTATGATATTTATAAGGCGATGATGCGGTGACATTTGCTTGAGAAAAGTTTAGAGTGCCATTTTGTCACCTAAAACGCCAGGAAATTTCAAGTAAACAAGAAATGCTTTAACATTAGAATTTTTTTTAATTACATGGGTTTAGTTTTTCAATGAGGGATATTTAATAAGAGTTACGTATGTTACGAAATCACTGTACGTATCCGCATATTTTGTGCACCTATCCGATTAAGAGTGTTTTACTAACTTTGATTTACACACAGCTCTAAGTGCCGCAGATATTAAAAGCATTTAAACGGCCAATTGAAGAAAAATAACTAATCAAATCTTATTCCTGTAACTACTAAACTCAAACCAAATATACCTAACTACGTAATGTGGAGAGACGCCGCATGACACACAGCATCTCTTCTCATGTCCACTCAAACCTACTCACCTAACCCCCCTATCCCTATGGACTAGCCCAAAAAACGCTGCCTCATTCCTGGGCCACCCGTTAAATGAGCCTGACGACGATCTATGAACCTATCGTGCCGGCTAAGCAGGGCTTAGTACTGTTATAACAACAACAACTACTACGTAATTTTACAATCGCTCAGCAATGTGGAGTCTTCAAATTAGATTATTGCAATCTTATCTGCTAAGAAGTATTATCGACAGCATTTACTAAAGCCATATTCATATACGGCAGCATGCATTTTTCTTTTTTTTTTTCAATTAAAAAAAATTCAATATAACTTACGTTTTACAATTGAATAATCCTTGCATTTTTATATAATCAATAACTCTATCATCGAGTAGGTACTTCACCGATTGTCCACGCGAGAGAAGACGACGTATCATGGTGGAGCTAACTTCGTTTGGCACCCAATTCGTTATAAGCACGATATTTTTCTATAAAAAAGCAATGAATGCATTAATAAAATAGTTTTATAAATAAATGTATGAAACTACCTGATATTTGGTCAATAAATCCGACTCGAAAATGAATTTTTCAGCATTTGAGCCATGACGTGAGATCACCACTAGACCATGATTGCCAACAATGTCCTCGATCTGTATAATAGAATTATGTATATGAATAATGTATATAGGTATATGTAAATGTTGCAATATTTGTTTTAGAGCGTTTATTTATATGCACATACATCTTTTTCCGCCCATAGACCCGGCACCGCAAATGATTCCAACAAATCTGCACCACAGAGTAATTTCAGTTGTACCGCATCTCGACGTTCACGTAATCCTGGCGGCAACCAGCCAGGTAAGATGCCATTCATTTCATTTTCCAGCGGTGAATAAATATAGTTATTCATAAAGTTTTGATGATGTTGCAAAACTTTGAGTGTTTGTGACCATTCGGGCTGTTGCAGTTCCCAGTCTGATACCTGCAATAACAAAACGCAAAAGTAAAGGTAGATAATATTAAAGGAAATAATAATTAAAGTTGTAAAAATTAAAGTTATATTTTTCCAATCTACCTTTATCCAATCAGAGGACTGTAAAGCCAATTTGATCATAGCAAAACGGTGTGTGCCCGCAACAAGTCCCTTTTTCTGATAAGAGTCATGTGTGGGCGAGACAATGCCACCAACAATATCATGTGTGCCTTGTGTTGCAAAATAATCGCGAGCGATTTCTAAAGCAACATATCAAGGAAAAACTACATATATTTTGTGTTTCGATTGAATTTCACAATTAATTTTTACTTACCGAACATACGCAGATGCATTGGAGTGGGCGGACTGAATGAGCCGCAGGCGATCAATGCTATCCGTGGCAATAACCGTTGGTTATTCATTTGCTCGTCTTCAATTAATCCAGACATTTCAGCTAGGCTATTTATATAATAAGGAGAAGAGGGAGAAAGTGTATTTTGTAAACAATAAATTTATTTGTTTGCACAGTATGTAGCCAGATGTATTGCCACAAACGTTATTCAATTGCAAAATACAATAAATATTTACACATGTTCACATATATATGTATGTATGTACGCTAATGAATCTGAGAATAATTTCAAAACTTACTATTTACGTAGCACTGTGTAAAAATTTTAATTAAATTAATAAATTACACCTGCAAACAGTGTAAAAAAAAATCCAATATTTACGAAATTGCGTTGAAAGAAAAGTTATAAGTAATTGCGCCATCTGCAGTAAAATAGCAGAAAACCAGGGTTGCCTAGATGACTTGGCGAAGAAAATTATCGATAAAATTGACAATCCAATATGGGCGTTCGTCGGAAACATACACAGCTATTCTACAATTCCTCGGAACTCCGATCGCGGCGACGTCGACTGCTACGACAAAACGAAAATTGGTAATCTGGTTTACGACGTTTCGAACATAAGTGTTGTTAAGTGTTAAACTATGTTCGAATCAGTGTTAGATAGCGTTTATGCGAAATAATATGTATTATTTGACAGCACATTTGTATTTATATTTTCAGTAAGTTTTAGATTAAATTTTCAGAAAGAATATATTAAATGGTTAAAAAATGGATTCCATTGCTGCAGCAGCTTATTTAGTGGAAAAATAAATGGAAGAACAAAGGAATTTGGACATTAATTTTAATTCAATTTTTTAAAATATTGCTATTATAAAAAAAAAGTGCCAACATATATGAAAACGGCATTTATAGAATACTGTCACCAAGTTTCATGCGATAATACCTTGTAATTCGGAAATTAACACCGGCTAAGCTTGGAGAGAAAGAACCAATTTTATTTATTTACAAACTACTGCGAATTTTTCAGTGAAACTTTCAGGAAATATTCTTTGGAAGATAATTCATCTACCATTAACGCTTTCAACTATTATTAAATTATAATATTAAAGTTCTCCAAAAGGAGAATTCTGTCGGCTGAGGTTTTTTTAAAGCGCGCCCAAAGGCCGGTGACACAAAGAAGTCTTCTACACACACATTGCTTTAACAAGGAATATCTCTTGCGCTATAATCGTCCGCGGGAGCAACTTTTTTATGATCTTCGATAGGATCGTGGTTCATTATATACAAATTTTCCCTTAACACCAGTGGTACATTATTGCGATTCCCACTTTAATTTAAAAATAATGAAAAAAACTGGACTCCATGAACTCAAGGGCAATGAAAATGCCAACTTTAGTGAAAATAACATTTACAGCTTATTCCAACAAAGTTTCATGCGAATACCTCTTGCAGTTGGTTTGTTTTACACTATTTATAGTGATATGTTATACTGATGCAGTGCATGGATGACGCTCCACACTGGTCGCATATCAACAAGTTTTTATGGATCGCAAAACATAAAAGCAAATTTGAGATCCAGGTCGCGATCAATCAAATCATGAATATGTACATATCGTGTAGCAGGACGCGTTGAGCATGAACGGATATTGAAAGTGAGCACGTTTCTTCGATTTGTTAGTTTATCGTGCAAATGTTTGTAAATCATGTTGCAAGGCGATATTTTAAATCTTTAAAAAGACACAGTCAGGAAAAAATGCTTAAAGGAGTACATCTTGGCACAGAAATTATGCCCGAGTTGCGCTACCCACTCATATTACATGATCGTAGTAATAATACACAATTAAAATTATTTTCAGAAGCTTTTATTAAACAATAATATATAAATATTGCTAAAAAGGATAATAAATTTTATTATTAAATAAAAGTTCCCTCTATTCAGTCTATTGTACTAAAGCAGATTCCTTTTGTTTACTTATTTTGCAAAGAAAAGGCCAGTAGCATAGCTAAACCAAGCCCGTTTTTTATAATAATGTTGCATAAATTTAAAAATCATAGTTTAATTACATTAAATTGGTAATATTTCCAAAAATAATCAAAATTTCTATTGCCTCCGACAGACAAAAGCTGACGGAAAGAATCGCTCCGATAAACTGTCAAAAATCCGATCCATCGTGAACCAGAATGCCGATTTCCGAACTTCGAAAAAATCTGACGTTCATCGGACGTCAATCGAAATGCAGAATGCCATTTGATCCGATTCACCTCCGATGAAAGTGGATTGTAAACCGGAATAGATGTGATAGAGTATGTTTCAATTGTGAAATAATGAAAACGAATATAATAACCCGAGAACGCACAGAATTGAAAAAAAAAATACAAAGGTAATGTGAAAGCAAAATGTCAATCTCAATAATGCAAAAAGAAACTAATCACAAGTCCTAAACCTCACGAATCCACACAGACAATGTTGTTACAGTGTCAAAATCAGGTAATAGCTAGACGGACGAGGAAATTAAAGAATATCGAAAAAGTGGAATAAACTTAAAATTTAAACATATTTATTTATATAACTTGTACATGTATGTATTCTTTGTGTTTTGCTATTCTCTAGACTGATGATGTGGTTTCTTGCGTCCATTGACTTTTTCATTTATTGAGAATAGCTTGATTTGATTTTGAAACTGTCAACACATAAGCCTAAAATGTCTTTCAAAAAACAAATCTAGAGACTAAATATGTATTTAGTAAGTGAAATCCATATACATATGTAATATTGATAATATGATATGTGGCAATGTAATTTTATTCCGAAAAAAACATATTAAGGAATAAGAGGGAAAATTTTCCAACCGTCTACCACGCGTTGGAAAAAAAAGAGTTATTGGGCGTTGTAGAGGAGATCCTCCTGATTCTAAATGTAAAAGTCCTGGCTTCCGGAGATGTATAGTTTTTAAGTAATTTGTAGTTAAAGTTGCAAAAAAGTCATATTTTACCTCACTTTTCTCTGCGAAACAATGAAATAGAAACACCGGTGTTGCCACACGTAGTCGACTATTTCATAAGACCGTCGTCACAGTGGTAATCGAGTTGGGACGTATTGAATTTTTCTGCGTTGGCGGCCTTCGGCCGCGCCGCGCTTATAAAAAATAACCCTGGGCTACGCCATCCGTCCGGACGTGTGCCCTAACCGTGGCTACAGCCGCGGTGATGTCCTTCTGCGTAGTACACCCTTCGCCTTTATTTACTCATTTGATTGGCTCCGAATCGCGCACTGTGAATGCGACCTTATCATGTGACTTACCTTTTGGTAGGTGTGGCATCACCATTATATGTTGGTGGCCATTATTATTATTGAAAAGGTACAAAAGCAGTTGGTCGAACAATGTAAAATTCGGCAAGTAAAATTAATAAAAAGTGTGTGAAAATGCTTCGAAGAGCTTAATAAAGCTACGTGTAAAAATATAGTAACGATTAGGTGTGTGTTTAATTTAGAAATTGGTGATAATGGTGTTAGTTTATTTAACAGCAATTTGCTTTGCTATTATTAATAATAGTAAAATATTTATGAAAGTAATAAATTTAGATGAAGAAAAGTCCCGCCTAACATCCCCTGAAAGATTCATTTGAAAAACATTATTACTTTTGGAGATATAGCTTTTGGTGGACAGAAGGAAATGTGAGCCGAATAAGATTTTGAGCTCAAAAATTCTGGAGGTGATGGTATATTTGAATTTTTTATATTATGTAATTAATTTTAAATTTGTTACAAATATGAAAATATATGAAAATATTTTCCTTGGATCACTCATCAAATTTTGTGCTAAGGTCGCCTATTGTAAACTCTACGTTAAAATTCATTAAAACCGATAACAATTTAAGTATATCGATAACTTCAGCAAGCATTGCCAACTGCTAAAATTGCTCATATGACAGCTAAATTGACAGAACACATTTTTTTTGTATATATGGAGTCAGCCTTAATTATTGCAATTGTCGTTGCGTTGTGCCAATAAAAATAGAAATATACGTATATTTTTTTAACTAAATGAAAATGAATTCATGAATACAAGTGCTGTTAGTGATAAACGAAGGAAATTCCATCAAATGAGCATGGCTTTGGTGACCGTGCAACGCTCTCCGAGTGTTACTGGTTCGCCGCCACAATGTGGCTCGGTGAGTTTGTGTGTTTTATCCATTGTCCCACTACCACAAAGGGAGCGACAGCGAGAAACTTCATATAATAGATATATGATGGCAAATATTTTTTTCACTCCCTTTCATCATCATTAAGTGAAAATTAAACGATAAATGAGGGCATTTATTGTAAATTTAAAAGTACATAGTTTATGTAAAAGTTTATGAAAATTTTTTCTAAAGCAAAATGTGGTTGTGAAGTGCGCAGAGCAATATGGTAATTGACGTGCTTGCTACAAGAAAAAAGTGGGAGTAAGGAAAGGGAAATAAGCAAATGACGGCTGCTGCATTTTATGTGCAGGAGTTGATTAATAGGTTACCTCCCCTTAAAAAACTAAAATGTCTTACACGGAAGTAAAGTACACGGAAGCGAATAAATGAAACTTTTTGGACTACCCAAGAAGATTGGTGCTGATGTGATCAATTGCACAAACATGTATGTACATACACACATATGTACATATGTATATTCTTATGTAGGCATACAAAGATTGTTTCTATGCCTTAGCTGTGGTTTTTTTAGGAAGCACGCCCCGAAAAAATGGCTTTCAGGTCTCAGAACTGAAATCGAAACTTGCCGAAGGACAGCTTACGAGATATTTGTTGTTAAAGTTGGATGGGTCCATAGATTTTACCACAAAAAGAGAAGTGTTTTGATATATGTATGTGAGAGCACCTCTACTCCCCTGAAAAAGTGATTTATCTCGGGGCGTGCTTTCTTAATGGAAAGCAGGCCCGTTTCTTTTCCTAAGCAAACATTACTTATTGAAACTTGCGTTGTAAAAATAACAAAAATTATTCACACCTCTTCGCACCCTCGCCTTAACACAGTTTACATTTGACGGATTGTCCACGTCCATACAAAGATCGGGATAATTTACTAATACTTACTACATTGGTGTAGTAATAAATACTATGTATGTATGTGGATAACTCTGAGATCAATAAACCAAAGGATAAATGGGTTTTTAATGTACCTAAATATACAATTTCAGCAATTTCTTTAGCCATATTCCCTCCAATTATGCATCTGTCATTTATTACACAAATACATTAAAAGGACAAAATTTCCTTTATATTAATTCTTGCTGAATGAAGCCGATATTAGGATCTCTGCCATGGTAACATCTATTGTCTTTTTATTTACGGAATATAGATACAATGTATACCAAGTATGTATTTCGGTATCAAAGATAATCGAGTTGCAAAAAGCTTTAGTAAAGTAAAAGGTGGTCCTTATGCCCCGATGTGCTGTGGGTGCTGGGGGCCGTTAACTTACATATGTACATTAGTTTTTTTTTCTGTACGCTTTGAATAATTATCAATAAATTCAATCATTTTAAAATGTTTTTACGCATCTAATGAGATAATAAATGCTTCGGATTGTTGGACAGGTTCTCAGTCAAGCACGGCTATTGCTCTTTGTGTCCGGAATGGAAAGTCATTATATTTTCAAATTACCTACCAAAGTGATTGTATAGCTAAATTGGTAAATTAAATTTTAGTTTATAGACCATAGTTGCCCAAGCCCTATACTCGCATACACATTTTGTTTTTGTAGTGCTCGTAGGTATTGAACTTCACTCGCCTATACACTTTCATAAGAAATTTGTGTATATGGCGAGCATAGGAAAACAAAATTTGTATACTCCCGAAACATTTCTATGGAAACACAAAAACAATTTTTTATTTTGATTCGAACAGGTCCAACCCAGTAAAGAAAAAATGAAATGTGGAATATATACGTATATACATATGTATATTAATTTGATTCGTTCATATTTTCGAGAATGTTATCTATGTCTATTTCAACATTTGTGGTTGATAGTTGCAAAACTGACTCGAGGTGTTTGTCTGAGATCCGGTTTCTGTGTTTTGATTTTACAATTTTTAATTTTGAAAATACACTTTCACATTTATACGTACTAAAAACATTGACGAAAGTTTTAAAATAAACGCTCGGAGGCAAAGATATTTAACTTTGTCACACTAATAATTAATTAATTATTTATTTATATATTTTGAAAAATTTAGAGGAGGGCATTGAAAATTAATTATAAATTCAGTAATAGTAGCCAAAATCCATAAATCTCGTATTAAAGATATTTTTTAAGCTTTCTAAAAACAATCCACTTATCAATATTAATTAATTATTTATAAATATTAATATTAATTTTATTAATTAAAAATGTATACATATGTTTGTGTCCTAATTTTTTTACTGGGTTATCGAGATATCAATGAAGTTGTAGAAAACTACAAAAACAACCATATAGAAAAAAAAATTTTTTTTCTTTAAATTATGATATTGCTCGCCCGTAAGAAATGTTTGGGCATCATTGTTATAGACCATAGATGCCCAAGCCCTATGCTCGCATACACATTTTGTTTTTGTAATGCTCGTAAGTATAGGATTTTACTCGCCTATACACTTCCATAAGAAATTTGTGTATATGGCGAGCATAGGCGAGCATAGGAAAAAAATTTGTATACTCCCGAAACGTTTCTATGGAAATAAAAAAACAATTTTTTATTTTGATTCGAACAGATACAACCCAGCAATGAAAAGAATGAAATGTGGGACATACATATATGCATGTATGTACATATAGACGGCTGAGAATAAGATCGCCCTATTTCAAAAATTGTTTCAAAAACGCCCTATTCCAAAAATTGTTTGAATAACGTCCTATTTCAGATTTTGCTTCAAAAACGCCCTATTTCAGAGAAAATTCCATATATGTTTCTCTGAAATAGGGCGTTTTTGAATAATTGTCTGAAATAGGGCGTTTTTGAAGCAAAATTTGTAATAGGACGTTATTCAAACAATTTTTGGAATAGGGCGTTTTTGAAACAAATTTTGAAACAGGGCGATCTTATTCTCAGCCGTCGATATATACATCGTCCCCTCAATATAACAATAGCGTATGTGCTCATACGCCAATATTTTTTTATTGCATATTTAGAATCTCCATCATTGATTCTATGTCTGGTCAAAATTTCGTCAAATTCTACTTCCACAAAGTGGGTCAAAATGTCATTGGAAAAAATGGTGTATAATTTCTTGTTCAAAAATTTAATAGATATTTGATTTGACAAAAACTTTAAACTCGATTTTCTCAAAACCCAAAAAAAATTATACGCTATTGTTATATTGAGGGGACGACATATATATACTAATTTGATTCGTTCATATTTTCGATAATGTTATCCATGTCTATTTCAACATTTGTGGTTGATAGTTGCAAAAGCGACTCCAGGTGTTTGTCTGACATCCGGTTTCTGTGTTTTGATTTTACAATTTTTAATTTTGAAAATACACTTTCGCAATTATATGTACTAAAAACATTGACGAAAATATATATAATAATTTTGTCACACTAATAATTAATTAATTATTTATTTATATATTTTGAAAAATTTAGAGGGCATTGAAAATTAATTAATAAATTCAGTAATTGTAGCCAAAGTCCATAAATCTCGTATTAAAGATGTTTTTTAAGCTTTCTAAAACCAATCCACTTTTCAATATTAATTAATTATTTATTTATAAATATTAATATTAATTTTATTAATTAAAAATGTATATATATATTCCAATGCATATTCGATAGCTTTGTTTGCATAACATAAATACAAAGTTGGATTTTTAGTTAATTTCGATCATCAGTCTGGTTTGTGTCCTAATTTTTCTACTGGGTTATCGAGATGTCAATGAAGTTGTAAAAAACTACAAAAACAAACATATAGAAAAAAAAATTTTTTTCTTTAAATTATGACATTGCTCGCCCGTAAGATGTGTTTGGGCATCATTGTTATAGACTAATGTAAATGTAAATACATACATACATGCATACCAAATGTACAGCTGCGAGCACATAAATAGTAGTGTTGGATCATTGCGAGCGGGGAGTTTATTGGTTTACCTACAATCCAAAAACAATTTTAAGTCAAAGGTGTTCTAAACAAAAATACTGCTCTGTGTACTATATAAATTCTCGCAGCTGTGCATTTAATTATATGTACATACATTTTTATGTACATATGTATGTATTTACATATATTTCTATCCACATATTAATATATATTTTTTACGTAATTATCTTGTTTAAAAGGTCCAAAAAATTATGTAGATATGTATGTACATATATATATATGTATTTTCAGCGCACAATTTTTCTTGACCTTGTTCAGAGCATTCGCAGACGCGCATATACATATGTACATACATACATATGTAAATATGTATGCAGGTAGGTATATATTTAAAAGTCAGATTTGTAGTTGGAAATCATTGCCGAAAATATCGTCAGAAGATTGGTGCGCTCTCCATGAATGAACTCTTTGTTTTAATACAAACGAGCATGTTTATGTATACATACAGTATGTACATATGTATGTACATACATTTGTATATAATTTTAACATACGTTCGTACAGTATATACGTACATATGTACATATATTTAAATATACATACATACATATGTAATATGTGCATATGCATAAATGTTTGAATGTTTCATATGCATATTATACCTAAGTACATACATAATAAATGTGTAATTTGTTATTTTTATTATTTTGACGAAATAATTTTTCCTTGTTTGGGTTGGTTGTTGTTGGTGGCAAATGCATTTTTATTTATATTTGGTTGTTATGGCAGCGCTGATTGTTATCAATATTTTTTTGCAAGTTTTTCAAATCAGCAATCATACCGCAGGGGTAATGTATGTATATACATACCCACCAAAAAATCTAAGCCTTATTTAAGAGTTAAAACAGCATATTTAAAGGCTAAGAAATATAGCCTGAATTTTATAAGGGTAGCAAATTTGTATGGCGTAAGGCTTAATATAAGGCTGATTTTCCTGTGTTGATGTCATCAGGCCATAAGGAGTACTCTCTCTCTCTGAAAGCACACCTTATTCCAAAGGCTTATCCGCCATGCGAAATAAGGCCTAGATAAGTATTAGAGAGTTAGGAGCAGACAGAGTGAGTGCATAACAGAAGCAGAGCTGCCAGCGTACTCCTTTTTTAGACCTGATTTGTCAACAATAAGCAAAACTTTTTTGCCGGGTATGTATACATACATACATAAATAATATGTACATAGGTATATGTTATGAGTCATTCACTCTTACAGCACCCAGCCATTGGCGTTGCAAGGGTATACCTATTTGTACATAAATGTCAAATGGGTTGCTATATGGAAAGAAAATATGTAAAATACTTTAAGAATTAAGCGCACTCCACATAATATATAGTATACATATGTACATACATATGTATGTACATACCAGGATATGTAGGTACATACATAGGTACGAATGCCTTGTGTTTTGGAAAGAAAAAATAATACATATAATGCTTTTATGCAGGACTATCTGCCGTTTAGATTAGTAGCAAATCTTTTTCGCTGTTCTTCCCTTCGCTTGCTTAGCACTCCCGTTTTATGACTTGACAGAGTAAAAACCTTCAAAAAGACGTGTACGTATAGTTTCTTTCGCTTCTTTTCAGTTTGGGGCATACCTGGGTAATACTGAGTAGTAATTGGACTATTACGTACTTAAATACTTTATATTTTGATCTTGAAGTAATGAGTCCGTACCAAGTACTTTCAGAATATTCAAGTACTAGTACAAGTACAAGTACTTTCAGAATATTCAAGTACTAGTACAAGTACAAAGAATTGAATTTTTAGCAAATACTTCAAAGTAATTGAAAAGAATTGAATGTACATTAATTTGTACATACATTCATTTGCTAAAAATTCAATTCTTTTTCAATTCTTTGTACTTGTACTTGTACTAGTACTTGAATATTCTGAAAGTACTTGTACTTGTACTAGTACAATTCTTTTAAAATGTACTTGTCACAAGTCGTACTGGTACTTGATATTTCCCAGGTCTGGTTTGGGGTATATCTTCTGCAGGTGAAAATAGTGGTTTTCTTCTAACCAATCGAACTGCTTAACATTCTTAAGGAGACGAAGTTGCAAGAATTTAAATTCGAATACTCACCCCTAACTTATAGGTTATGTTTATTTCAGCAACAAATTGCTTGCTGTTAATCCTACATACATTGCTCTTGACAAGTAGAAAATCACAAGTATTAGCCTAAGTCCCTCCATACAGTGATTTTTTTTCCTTTTAAATAACGTAGAATGATAATTTGTTAAACTTCATTTTTTAAATATTTGTTGCAGGAAGGAGAGACAGAAGAGGATGATGCTAATAAATCGGAAAAAAGGTAAGTAAACAAAAATATTTGCCTCACGTTTAAGTATGTACCAACATTTCAAATAACAATCCTGTACATTACAGTGAATGTTTTTTTGCCAGCAAAGCCACTGCAATGGGTCTCACACTCAAGGATATTCCCACACCAAGGAATTCGGAACGACGCGGAAGTACGGATTCGGTTAAATCCACTAACAGCATACAAAGTAATAGTTCTGATATACAACAACATTTGCAATCAATGATTGATCTACTCAATCCCGAGGAAACCTTAAAGATGGTAAATAACAATTGAAAAGCAATTACTGCAAACAAGCGAAAAAAAATCTATTTAAAACCATGTTAATCAACTTTACTAAAACATTTGCTAACAGGCCGTTAAACTTGAATCGCAACGCCCAAATCGCACACGGTATTTGGTAATTGTATCACGTTGCTGTTACCGCGCCACCACCACCACCGATCGAAAGCATAAAATCACTCGACATAATTCGACTAAAACGAGAACTCTTTCGGAAACGTCAATGATAAACATCATACCGATGCGTCAAACGTCCGCGGATGGTAGTCTGCAGCAACAGCAACTGTCACAAACTGAGTTAAGCAGTGGCGGCGGCGAGATGCCTCTAACGACAACGGATGCGCAAGAGAAGCAACAAATGTCAAATGTAATTCTCGCCACGCCACCACCGCAACGGCAGAGCCTAAGAAGTGATAATGAGAAAATTAGCGCATCCGGTGATAGCAAAGCTGCAGCTGGTATTGAAGAAGAGGAAGGTGGCATTGAGGAATCATGTCTATTGGGCATCGATTGCAATGAACGCACGACAATTGGACTTGTGTTGCCAATACTTGCCGATACGACAATACATCTTGATGGCGATGGGTAATAATTGGCATACATACATACATATGTATAAATTTAATAAATTCATTTTTTTTAATGAAATTATTACTTTTCTAGTGGCTTTAGCGTTTCAGTGTATTCAAAGACGCATATATTTAAGCCGGTTTCGGTGCAAGCCATGTGGTAAGTTTGAACGCTGGCAAACAGTTCTTGCACATTAGAAGTCAACTTGTGCTAATACATTTACCCTTCCGCTCGACTAGGTCTGCATTGCAAACGCTACATAAAGTATCGCATAAGGCTCGTGAGAATAATTTCTATCCACGCGGTCCGTCACACGATTGGACATCATTTTATGATAGTCGCATCGAATCGGAACAGTCTTGCCTAAATGAGTGGAATGCTATGGATTCAATAGAAAGTCGACGTCCTCCATCACCAGATGCCATAAGAAATAAGTAATTAAAAAGAAATTAAAAAAGAAAAAGATGTAGCAAAAGTAATGAAATATTCAAATAAATTTATTTTAATTTATTTACAGACCAACCGCAAAGGAAGAAACAGAAGGTGTGATCAAAATGAAATTAAAAGAAATCATGATGTCCGTAGATTTAGATGAAGTAACTTCAAAATATATACGCGGACGACTTGAAGAACTTTTGGATATGGATTTAGGCGAATTCAAGTCGTTCATTGACGAAGAAATGCTAATTATATTAGGACAAATGGATGCGCCCACGGAAATATTCGAGCATGTTTACCTCGGTTCGGAGTGGAATGCAAGCAATTTGGAGGAATTGCAAAAGAACGGGTAAATATACATTTCAATGCTAAAATTATGAATATACATTATTTTTCCTTTCTTTAAATTTACCATTTTTTCTTAATTCTTTGCTCTGATTAGCATACGCCACATACTCAACGTAACACGCGAAATCGACAATTTCTTTCCGGGCGTGTTTGACTACTTCAATGTGCGCGTTTACGATGACGAAAAGACGAATCTATTAAAACATTGGGACAACACATTTCGCTATATAACACGAGCCAAATCCGAGGGCTCCAAAGTATTGGTGCACTGTAAAATGGGCGTAAGTCGTTCAGCATCTGTGGTAATAGCTTACGCCATGAAGGCATACAATTGGGAATTCAAGCATGCGCTCCAGCATGTTAAAGAGCGTCGCAGTTGCATCAAACCGAATAAGAATTTTCTCAATCAATTGGAAACTTATCGCGGCATGTTGGATGCCATGAAGAATAAGGAGAAATTGCAACGCAGTAAAAGCGAAACGAATTTGAAGAGCACAAAGGATGCGCGCCTTCTGCCGGGCAGTGAGCCCACACCACTCATACAAGCGCTAAATCAATCGAAATCCCAGACATCTCGCCCCAGCCACAGCCACAACGACGATGCCAGTTGTTGTGGTGATAATATTACCGCTGTTTGCGTCGCTGTCGCTGTCGCCGCCGGTGCCCACGACGAAGGCGGACCCAATAAAAGCGTTATACTTGGCCGATCCAAAGGTTTAGCTGGCCGTGCAAGTGGCACGGGAAATGATAGTGGCGGTGCCGTTGGCGCTAGTGAGCATAAACAACGTCGTCTGGTGCGTCGGTCCAGTAGCACATCACCGCTGGCGGTGCCACACGTGCCACTCATAACCGCCGCAATGAAGCAGCAAAGTCAGTCGCTTGAAAATCTCACACCCGAACGTAGTGTGGCCGAAGAGCCGAAGAATGTACGTTTCCCCGGCAGCAATGGAGAGAATTATAGTGTCACGCAAAATCAGGTGCGACACATACAGAAGAATGTGCAACCGCCACCACCGCCGCCGCCGCCACCACCGGCAAGCAATTTGCAAAAGCAAAGCAAACAACAAATGCAGCAACAGCTGCAACAGAAAAAGCAAAGACAACAACAGCAACAGCTGCAAATAGCATACGTACGCACGCGCGTGCTCGATTTGGAAACGACAACGCAGGCAAAGCACACACGGAAAACGGCAGACGATCGCAGATCACTTAACTTGCAATTCGGACGTTCGGTGTCGCATGATACGGGCACTAGTGGCGCTGCCCGTGACGAAGCGCTGCTGGCTGCTGCTGCTTGCTATGGAGGCGATGCGGTGTTGCAACACAAAAACGAACACAGTCCCGTATGGACATCATCGGCCAAACTGATTACACAGACATCCAATTTGAAAGGTTCGGGAACGGTAAGTGGCGATGTTGGCGGCGGAACGGATAATATATCAAGTGTCGATGCGGCCGCGAAATCGCATATAGAGCCCAAAGACCAAGATAACCAACAACAACAGCTCGCTACGGACGCCAGTCGACGTCATAGTCGCAAAACGCACTCATGGACGGCAGCCAGCGGCGGTACAAGTGAGCAGCGTTGTGGTGGTGGTATTGTTTTAGATCGTGTCAATGTGCTGGGCGGCGGCGGCGGCGGTGACGGTATAATAGGAACAAGTGGAAGCAGTAGTTGTGCTACAAGTAAACTGGGCTCCAATAGCAGTATTGATTCGATCTCATCCACATGCGCATCCGCTCCGACGTCAGCAGCGGCCGATAGACGGTCGGACGAACAACGGGTGATAACACGAATACATAGGCATCGTGATTTGCCTTCCAGACACGCCTCCTGGGGTTCCGGTGATACGCGTTGTGCTTTGCCGACTCGAAATAGTTCTTGGGCGGCATATGATAGCAACCGCAACTCATTTCATTATGGTGGCATTGGTGTTTGCGGCGCCGGTGGCGGTGGTGCAGGTGGAGCCATAATCGAAGGGCAAATACATGAACTTAACACTACGAATAAGAGTAATAAGACTGTAACTCCACAATCCATTTATCAAAGTATCGCTGGATCACCGCAATATCAGCATCGCCAGCAGCAGCAGCAACAACAACAACACGTGGGTACGGTGAAACGCACGAAACAAAAGTTGGAACAATGCACCACTGGTAGTGTTGGAGGGGGTGTTGGCGTTGGTTTTGGTGGTGGTGGTGGTGGGGGTGCACTAAAGAAACTTTGTCCGGAGAATTGTGATTGTCCGACTGATGAAACAACACACATGGACAGCACAACCAGCAACAGCATCAAGCGTCATGCCAAGGGTGCAACAAATCTATTTCGTAGCGCTTCAGCGGCTGGTTCAATGCGCGCCCGCGTTTCTCCTTATCGCTGCAACAGTGTCGAGATTGTGCCGGGCAGTGGCTCAGCCACCAGCATTGCAATCGGTGGCAACACTGGACAGCTCGAACCAGAAGCACTGGCATGTCATTTGGTTATGCGTCGCAGCGAAGGTAGTCGTCCCTTGCATAATGAACTATTTTCCGCTTCATCGGTTCCCGACACATATACAATGTCAGATATTGAGAACAAAAATACGCTACCAGCGCCATCAATGCAATCTGCGCAAGCCCAAGCCGCTGCTGGCGGTCTAGATGAGGATGATGAGACGGTTGTTTTACGGGGTGGTGGTGCCACAAGCGCAACGGACCAACGCATCTCTGGCAGTGTGCAAATACTCAAGAAGAATTTTGAGGCAAAGGCGGGCAGTAATAGCGCAGCAAGTGCTAGCGCCTCTAATGCGAACGTCTTACAAATACAAACTGTTGGCGCACCTAACAAAAAAGGCCACCACTCACTGCCTTCATCGCCTGTGGCACAGCATGTGGATCCACATTACCATCATCCGCATCATCATCATCAGCAGCTGCATCACACACACAGCCCACAGAGCATAGCAACGTTGGATGTGGGTTCGAGAACAGCCAGTGGGAATGCAACAGCACAACCAACATCGTCATCATCATCAGCAATAACACCAACCACTATGTATGAAGACGAGCTTAGCGCTGAAATGTCGCCAAACAATACAAATACTCTTACGATTGAGGGCGGCCCACATGCGACCACTACACCCGCCGCTGTTTTGTCTGTTTCATCAGCATCATCACAACCGCCGCCACCACCAGCTACGTCTTCATCTTCGTCATCGGCATCGGCGTCCTCATCGTCATCCACTTCATCTTCGTTATCGTCTTCTGCCAGCATGTGTGAAACCTACAATGATCGCAATGTCAAGGTGCTGGTTCATAAATATCAAACTCCTTCGTCCGTCATGGGTGGCAATCCATCGGTAACATTAACCGAGTCAGCAACAACAACGGTAGCAATTGGAGTGCCTGCATCCTCAGGAACAAGTCTCACCAAACCGCGGCGTCATTCTTACTATGAAAGTGGTGGTGGTCAGGCGGCACACAAAGCCGCCGTGGCTGGAGGACTAATTGGAGTGGGTAGTGGCGGCAAAAACCTTGTTGGTGTTGGCACAACTGGTCGTTTAACGCATGAATATAATGATAGTAGACCACCACCTGCACCAGCCAAATCCGGTGTTACGCATGCACGAGATGCCGTGGGAGACAATACACAACAACAGCAGCAGCAGCAGCAGCAACACCAGCAGCGTCGTTTGCAACAGCACGGTCGGACGCATCCACTCAGTAGGCTGACTTTGCCGAAACAAAGCTTCAATGCAGCAGCCTACAATACTATGTAGATTATTGTCATTAGCGTTGCTTCCAAGCCTGAAACCTGCAAATCTTCAAACCCTTAACTCACCACATACCCACGCACCCACTCTATTCCCATCACTTCTCAGCACTTTTGCCGAATCATACTATGTTTTAAATTAAATGTACTCATACATACATACATACATACATATGTACATATGTATATGCATATAAACTTATGTGTTATAATTGTAAGCATGTCTTAAATGTTATATTTCTTTGTTTTTGTTTTAATATTTTTATTTTACAATATAGTATTCCATAAACAACGCTACGTACACACACGACGCACGAGTAAATGCATACATATACATATATACATACATCTTTCTGAACTACGTACATATATAGTTTAGAAATAAATAAATTAAAATGTAATCGAGATGTTTATTAGCATTTACATACATGCAGTTTGTTAAAACTTGAACGCTTAAACAGAATTCTACTTAAATATTCTTAGCCTTCAACACTTTCAGCGCCTTGATAAGCTAAATGTTTTGAGTGTATAGGATCGTTCAAAAAACTTCTTAATATGTATCAAATTTGGTGTGGAGTTCTAGCATGAACCGTCTATTAGTGACAAGCAGCTAGTAAACAGTTTGTAAAGACACGCCCTTTCTTGAGAAATCAGGTTATCCCCAATATAATGCATTTGTTTATTATACAGAATGCAATGGCATTTAATTGAATTAAGCATTTTGGACGTATATTCGTGTGTGTGTGTGTTTCCATTCATCAAAGCATCCCTGCTGGCAAAACTAAACTAGTATGAAAATAAATTAGTTGATAAACTGGTAGAAGTCGAAAAAAATCATACTAGTTGTACATAGCCACATACAAAACTGCATGCATAATACACCGTGAGCATAAAAAACTTACCACACACCTTTTACAATATTAATTTCTAATTACACTACTCGACACCAAAAATCACCAAGAATAAAATAATACTTTTCTAAAGCGAAATTTTACGCTGATTCCGAATATCATCTCCATTTTTTTGTGGCAGACCCAGTTTTTGAGATATTGGTAAAAATGTGGAAAAAGCCATATATGCATGACATTGCATCACATAAGTGCATCAAAAAGTTTTATTAGACATCGTGGCGATTTGACATCTTGGAAGTGTTGGTAGAGGGAGCTCCAACAAACATTTTTTGCCTTCACACTCCAAAATTGGTCAAGTAGTTTGGATACAATGGCAAAAATAATGAAAAAAAATTTGAAAAAAATCGAATTTTTTTAAAGAAATTTCATATTCGACTGTCCTAAAATCAGAAAAATTTTATGGGGGACAAAAAGTTAGCCCCTCTATCCTATAGAGAATTTCATTGTGAACATTTTAAGACTATTTGTGTAATAATCGGATGTACCGTTATTTACATTTATCTACTTTTATTGAAAGTCCTTAACCAAAAATTTTCCGGAAGAGTAAAATTTCAACAACAAAATTGGGTTTTTTCATAAAACTTTATTAAGGAGTAATACCCAAATTATTTCATTCCATTTATTACGTGTTTTGAAGTGCACAATATCTCTAAAAAGAACAATTAATAGGAAAAAAAATTATTTGAATAAAAAATATCTATATTTCGCGATTTTAAGGATAAGATAAATAATGAGCAATGTGAGTAGGTACTTTTGACTACTCTTTTGTAATTTTCTGCACTTGTTACACGTATGATTGTCAAAAAATAGGCCCCCATCATATCCTCGTACCAAGATCCTTGATATCGCCATTCAAAAACTATTAAGTCCTAATGAAATCTCTCACCATATTCATCACTTTCAGCACCTAAGATTGTAGGGAATTATGAAGATGTTATGCTAGAAGTGAATTTTAGGCGGTACATTACTTTCCTTGCTATATAGTTTTGCAAAAAGCAGCTTTTTGTTAACTAGAAATCCACAAACAGAACAAAAGTTCTACCTATTTCACGATAGATTGGGTCCTTTTTGTTACTGCTTGGAGCAGTTTTTAACAGACTGTTTGTGGATTTCTAGGTAACAAAAATTTACTTTATTGCAAAAGATTGTAATATGCCGCCTAAAATTCCTTCATATCTTCATAATTCCCTACAAACTTAGGTGCTGAAAGTGATGAACAGGGTGAGAGATTTCATCAGGACTTAATAGTTTTTGAATGGCGATATCAAGGGTCTTGGTACGAGGATATGATGGGAGACTATTTTTTGGACAATCATACGTGTAACAAATGCAGAAAATCACAAAAGAGTAGTCAAAAGTCACATCGCTCATTAATTATCCTCTCTTTAAAATGGCGAAATGCAGATATTTTTTATTCAATTAATTTTTTTCCTATTAATCGCTGTTTTCAGAGATAATGTGCACTTCAAAACACGTAATAAATGGAATGAAATAATCTTGGGTATTACTCCTTAATAAAGTTTTATGAATAAACCCAATTTTGTTGTTGAAATTTTACTCTTCCGGAAAATTTTTGGTTAAGGACTTTCAATAAAAGTAGATAAATATAAATAACGGCACAACCGATTACTACACAATTAGTCTTAAACTGTTCACAATTAAATTCTCTATAGGATAGAGAGGCTAACTTTTTGTACCCCATACAATTTTTCTGATTTTAGGACAGTCGAATCTGAAATTTCTTTAAAAAAAAAAATTCGATTTTTTCACATTTTTTTCATTATTTTTACCATTGTAACCAAACTACTTGACCAATTTTGGAGTGTGAAGGCAAAAAATGTTTGTTGGAGCTCCCTCTACCAGCACTTCCTAGATGTCAAATCGCCACGATGTCTAATAAAACTTTTTGATGCACTTATGTGATGCAATGTCTTGCATATATGGCCTTTTCCACATTTTTACCAATATCTCAAAAACTAGGTCTGCTACAAAAAAACGGAGATGATATTCGGAATCAGCGCTCAATCAATTTCGCTTTAGAAAAGTATTATTTAATTTTTGGTTGTTAAAGTTGGTCAAAATTTGTCGAGTATTTAAAAATTGGTTTGCGTTTTTTTTTTCGTTTTCTAATTTTTTTTTAGTGCAAATAAAGTTTTTTTTCGTTTTTTTTTTAGTTAATCACCATCCACTAGATCTACATCATCTTCGCAAATAAATACATTTTTTTGTTCTGCAAATAACGCCCACCAAATGTATGTATGTATTATGTGTGAGGCTAGCGAAAAAATATTTATTATATACATACATAGTTACAAAAACAATTTTTTGCACATTTTTTCACCCTTCATCTTCACCTTTTCCGCCGGCACATTTCACGAATTTTTGTGTAGCCTTTCTATTTACATAAATACTAGTTTATTATGTATCCTTTTTGATTTCAATCCGCTGCGCTGATTTCAAATTAATCCTTATTTTAATTAATTATGTTAAACTTAAATAAGATCGCATTAGAAATATAAGCAGCAATTTGTACATACACTATTCTATGTATGGATACTACCACGTAGAGCATTTTACCATATAACCGTTACCATTATCATTGCCGTATTTGTATTTTTAATTATTTAAGCATTTGCAACAAAATACAAAACAAACGAAAAAAGATGCAAAATACACAATATCCAAATATACCCTATATGCTGAATACTTACATATACCTGCAGTATGGTGCAATACGTTTGTAAGCAACTCGGAAATATGATGAGTTTGGATGACTTAAGTATATTTTGTTGCAGTTCATAGTTCGTTACAAGCTTGCAATTACACTGTTTTGCTTAGATATTGTACAGTACTGTACGACACTACATGTAGGGTATGTTCAGAAACGCAGCATGAAACGCAACAGCGGCAGTAATTATTATACTCAGCTGTACTAGTACACAGAGTATTAAAGTTTTACTCACATAACGGTGGATTGTAACAGAATGAAATAATCGAGATAGATATAGACTTATATATATCAAAATGATCAGGGTGAAAAGAGAAATCGATTGAGCCATGTCCGTCCGTCCGTCTGTCTGTCCGTCCGTCCGTCTGTAAACACTAACTCACGCAAAAATTGAGATATTTTGATGAAATTTGGAATGCAAGTTGGTATCGAGACTAGGACGGTTGGTATTGAAAACGGGCGGAATCGGAACATGACCACGCCCACTTTTCCTATATAGAAAAAATCGGAAATTTGGTATCTCATTAACTAATATAGCTAGAGTGATGAAATTTTACACACGTATTGGGCTCAGGCCCTTATAAAGAAATTTGATGAAATTTTGGAAAATGGACGCCCACTTTTATATATGTGTATTATAAAGTGACCTAATAAAAACATTTTAAGCGATATCTCTGTCAAATATAAAGATATATCACTGAAATTTTGTCGAATGAGTTCAACTATGGACATAAAACAGAAAACACAAAAATTTTGGGAAATGGGCTGTGCCACGCCCACTTATTAAGGGGCAAACATTGAAAGTTTTATGAGTCATAACTCAGAAACCGTTGAAGATATATCGATGAAATTTGGTATGCGTGATATACTTACTTAGGCAATGTTTGGACTAAAAATTGCCAAAATCGGTTGACGACCACGCCCACCTTTATATATGGGTATTATAAAGTGGCCCAATAAAAACATTTTAAGCTATATCTCTGTCAAATATAAAGATATATCATTGAAATTTTATGGCAGGAGTCCAACTGCGGACATAAAACTAAAAACACAAAAATTTTGGAAAATGGGCGTGGCAGCGCCTCTTTTTAGAAGCAGGAATATACGAGATTTCTGAGCCCATATCTCGACAAATAATTGAGATGTTTTGACGAAACTTGGTGTGTACACTTTTATTACTTGTGGTAATACATGTTCAAAATTGTTGCGAAATCGGTTGACGACCACGCCCACTTTTATATACGGGTATTATAAAGTGGCCTAATAAATACATTTTAAGCGATATCTTTGTCAAATATAAAGATAATTCATTCAAATTTTGTGGCATGAGTTCCACAATAGACCGGAAACAAAAAATAGAAAAATTTGGAAAATGGGCGTGGCACTGCCTCTTTTTAGACAAAGGAGTATACGAAATTTCGGAGCCCATAACTCGACAAATAATTGAGACATTAAGACGAAACTTGGTTTATACACTTTTATAACTTGTGCTAATAGACACGCAAAAATTTATTCAAATCGGTTTATGACCACGCCTACTTTTTAAAAAAGATATTTCTGGAACACCCTTTGGGAATTTGTAACGTGACATCTTTGCAATTAGAAGTCATAAAGGAATGAAATGTTGCACAAAAAATAATATTCATATGCTTAGTTGGATGACTGATTAAAATGTTGAAAATGGGCGTGGCTACGCCCACTTTATGCAGCACTCGCTTTATATAAATTACACCGTGTTTCCATCAAACTTGCAATTAGAAGTCATAAAGGAATGAAATGTTGCACAAAAAATAATATTCATATGCTTAGTTGGATGACTGATTAAAATGTTGAAAATGGGCGTGGCTACGCCCACTTTATGCAGCACTCGCTTTATATAAATTACACCGTGTTTCCATCAAACGCAAACAAACAATGAACGCATACAGCTGAGTATCTAATGTTCGATTCCACTCGAACTTAGGCTTCCTTACTTGTTTTTTTGATGATTGTGATGAGCGACGCTTCATGCGAAATTTACGTTTATGAACGGTCTGCTTGTACTACAAAAGCAGGTTGCGCTTCAAACTGAGTTTCTGAACAAAGCCGTAATACATAAAAACATGAAAAATATATATACATACGTTCATATGCCATCGTACAAGCAGGCATCATGCAAAAATCGCTAAATCCCTTGAAAAAAAAGAACAAACAAAAATGGCATTTGACTAAAATATTAACATTTTAAATAAACTACTACAACAAACATAACATACATACATGCATACATATATGTATCTAGTAATGCATACAAACATATATATATATATATATATATATATATATATATACAGACATACATACAAAAAAACATATTACATATGTAAAACATTAAAAGTAAATTTTCAAGAACAAACAGAATCAGCAATTCATTATATTAACTACTTGCATACATACATAATTATAATTAGCCAGCAAAACAGAGCAGCAGCAAAAAATATATATGTATTTGTAAATATTGTAAGATTTTTTCTATTTTTTTTGTTTATATATGAACAAATGGTTTTTTTTAAATAACTATTAAAGCTCATATTGAATACGAAAAATGTGCATACATAGATATATGTATTTCCAATTGTTTTTGTACATTTATATTTTGAGTTTGTAGTGCTTCCTTAATAATGAGGTAGCGGTAGTGGAATACTAGTGGTTTTTGATACATCCTTCTTCCCAATCGCTATGAAAAGGTTTAGGAAAAGAGAAAAAATATATAATTCTCAAAAGGTGGCGTTGTAGGGACATTTTCCAATTGGACACGAAAGCTCCAGGTAGTCGGTAACATTTATCAATCATGATGAAAAATCCGTTAAGGGTTTGAATATTCGATTAGTCGAATATTCATATCGTCGTCCCTGTTACATTACAATCTAATCTATTGAGTTACTCGTTCAAACGGCCTTGATGGAAAAGCATTTACAACCAATAAAACATGAACTCTATTCTAAGAAATTTGATACATAATCCATGGCATACTGGTATAAGTACCGGAATGACACGGATTGAAATACAGCCAAAGACTTCCAACAGCAGTTATCCCATTGATCTCAGACGAAGCATTCGCTGAGGAGCGATACCCGGACGTTAACTAAATCGTCCTTACGGTACTATCAAACGTTCCAATTTCGAATGACCGAAGTGCTGCGACTACTCGATTCAAAGTCGAACTTACAATTGTCAATCGGAACATTCGACAAAGCGAGCTTTTCGAGTAATTAATTTCTAGAAAATTTCTGATACATTTTAATTATAATAATTTGCAATTAGATATTCGATTTAAAAAAAGGAACGAAATTTTCAATGGTTCGGTGTAAAGAAAAATCCAAAGCCCTTCAAACTGTCAAGTATATGCTGGCCTTCAGATGTTGCGAAAAATAAAACTATTGGCAACCACGCTAAACTCATCAATTGGCATCACTTGCCCCTATTCCAATTGGATGTGTCAATTTTCTGTCAAATTATCGTCCCCTCGTTTTCTGATTTGTGACTGTGCTTTCTGCTTAGATTTTCCAATTTTTGCATTGAAAAGCGAAAATTTTTGCAATTTTACAACGTAAAAACTTGCAATGTGTAAAGCTCTAATGTAATAATCGAAAAAGAAGTAAATAACGAATGAAAACTTGATGTATTGAGAAGTTTAAATAGTTTTTTTGTGTGTTAATTATAGTGATAGCAAACGGTAGCTAACAGTACGTGGCGTTAATTATTGTGCTAATTTTTCTTTATCAATACATTATATACTCCGTTCTTCTCTTCTCTTCGTTCACTCCGTTTGTTCATTTGTTGTTGGTGTTTGGAACTTTAGCCACATTGTTGGTCATTGCGCTGGGTTGTTGTTGTCGGTGGGGTGGGCGGTGCAGGTGGTGGTTGACGGCGACAAAACGCAACTGGCACAATTAATAAATTTGCTGCTGCTGTTGATACCTTAAGAAAATATTAGGTTAGGAAAAGAGAGGAGAAGGCAGAAGGTTGAAGCTGAACAGTTTTGAAATTAAATATTCACTTCGGCGGAAGGAAAATGTCGTCGGATAAACCAACACCCGAGCGGAGTTCCAACACCGCCGGGAAGGATCCTGAAATGAAGGGTTGGCTCATGAAATGGACCAACTACATCAAAGGCTATCAAAGACGCTGGTTCGTTCTATCCCGAGGTGTTTTAAGCTACTATCGCAACCAAGCCGAAATGAATCACACATGCCGTGGTACTATATCACTGCATGGTGCTCTCATTCACACCGTAGATGCATGTACTTTTGTTATATCGAATGGCGGTACGCAAACTTTTCACATAAAGGCTGCCAATGAAGTGGAACGACAATCTTGGGTGACAGCCTTGGAGCTGGCCAAAGCAAAAGCCATACGTAATATGGAAAAGGAGGAGGAGGAGGAGGTTGAAACATCACACGTTATACCGAGCCAAGAAATCAATGCGGTAATGGCAGAGCTAAACGGTCGTTTGGAGAGTTTGAGAACATGTTACGACTTGATCACAAAACATGGCATCGCCCTGCAACGGGCACTGAGCGAGCTCGAAACGAACGACGAAGAGTCGCTGGCAAGTCGCACAAAGATAGTGAATGAGCGTGCTACGCTATTTCGTATAACATGCAATGCAATGATCAATGCTTGCAATGATTACCTGCGCAGCGCCGAATCGCAAGGCCACAAATGGTCAAAAGCGGTTGAACACGAACGTGAGCAACGACAACGTCTAGAGGAAATGGTTGAGATGTTAGCCAAACAGCAAACCCGATTAGAGCAAGCAGCACACTCCGCCGCTCAGCACAGCCATCAGCAATTAACTCGTTTGGATAATGAAAATAGCGCTGTGTCGCTAAATGCGGTAACTTCGGATGATGAAAACGAATTTTTCGATGCTGAAGAGAATAACGGAATGTATAGTGGCAACTGCGGTTTCGTAATGTCATTATCATCACCGAATACAGACGGCGATAGACATAATAATGAAGATGTTGAGGATGGGTCATTTGTAATGAAACTACAAAACATGCGTTCAAACTCAGAGGAACAAACACATCACAGTAGCTCATCCGATAATGAGGAGCAAAAGGTAAATAGGAAATCCGAGCCACAGCCAACCCAGCAAGTGGTTGTAGTTAGAAATAGCAGAAATAGCAATAATCCATTCCACACAACGGCTAATCCAGAATCCGAAGCAAGCCCCAGAAGTTCCAATAACCCATATGATGCAAAAACCCAATCCTCTAAATCAACACGACAACGTCGTACACGTGTTCCCGATAAGCCCAACCATTCGCTTAATCTTTGGTCAGTAATGAAAAATTGCATTGGAAAAGAGCTTTCGAAAATTCCAATGCCAGTCAATTTCAATGAACCATTATCGATGCTACAACGACTAACCGAAGATTATGAATATGCTGAGCTGTTGGATATAGCTGCACGTTGTACAGATGAATGTGAGCAGTTGGCATATGTGGCCGCATTTACAATTACCAGCTATGCAACAACAACAAATCGCACAAGCAAGCCATTCAATCCGCTTTTAGGCGAAACATACGAATGCGATCGTAGGGATGATTTAGGTTGGCGTGTCGTGGCCGAGCAAGTGTCACATCATCCGCCAATGGCTGCATTACATTGTGAAGGACGCGAGTGGACGTGTTGGCAGGAATTCACTATGACAAGTAAATTTCGTGGCAAATATTTGCAGGTAAGCTAAGCTGGCTTAAAAAATATATATGTATTTATTTAAATGTTTAAATATCAAGTAAGATAGTAGTTTGATATTAACTAAAAAAAAAAACATCCCACTTTCTCTGAAACGCGTCTACGCTGCGTATACGTAATTTATTTATTTACATACAAACACAGCTAAAAGTAATAAAAGGGTGTTAAAAAGGAAACCCAGGTCATCCGCAAAAGGGTTTCGGCGTATAACTCTTGAAACCAGGGATTGCAAATACTTGATCGTTATTTTTGAAATTTTGACTAAAAAATCATACTGAAGGGGAAATTCTAAGCACAAAAAAGTACACAGATATAATCACCGTACCGCTGACTACTTCTAGGTGCAGTAACTTCTATTTTTTCGATTTTTATAACTAATTAATAATTTTTTTGATTTTTAATCGGAAAATCGGGAAAAATAAAACTCAAAAAATACGTTTTTCTGATCGAAAAATAAAAATCAAATAATAACTTTTATTTTCTTAGCCAAAAATAAAACTCATAAAATAATTGTTAAAAATCAACTTTTTGGATATAGCAACTCATAACCGTTACGGGCCTTGCTTGAAATTATAGGCAAACATCAGTAGGTGTCCTGACGTAAGACTAAAAAGACGAAAGCATTTCAGAAAGACCAGTCTCGGACGGAGGATATTACAATTTCTAAAAGTTCTTCAGATGTATGCGTTGTAGTATCCCACTAGGCCCATTTTTGAGATGATGCGATTTTTTTTTCATGCCAGGATACTAGCTTTTGTTAGATATACCGCAGGCACTCCTAAAGAATGTTGAGCGGCACGTACAAATTCAGCACAGATCATTTCTTCACTGACAGAAGTATGAGTTAAAAAGAGTAAGCCGAAACAGAAAAATTTATACGAATGAAGTACATAACAAAGTTGTAGGTGGTAGCCAGCTGTATATTCAGCTACAATTCATGTCGTGGGACATAGTCATGGAAGTTGTTATCTTCCCTAAAGGAAATGTAATGAGGAAAGTACTGGTGATTTGTAGATCCTTGGGCTCACTCGGATACATATGTATATCGTCTATTCCTTTGCAAACCCGCCTATTAGACATTTGTGGCAAACATGAGATTTGGAAACCCTGAGCTACAGACATCGATAACAACACATACAAATCGTAAAAACATTATTTCAGTAACAATTTAAAATTTTTCGATGGGCGGTTTTTCAAAGACACCGACGATATGTACATACATATGTACATGCAGCCGAAGTCGTATGCGCCCTTGAACATTCATATTATCATTATGACGCTAATATCATTTCACGTTCATAAATGTTTACATATGTACATACATACATAAAATTTCTACGAAATAGCTTTAATCAAATATCGTTGACAATCGTCTAAACGTGTCTGTTTAATTGTTTAAATTAACATTGGACTTTTTATTTATTGTATTTTTAAGGTGCAATTGAAATAACACTAGTATGCTATTACAGTTGCTGTTGTAGCCGTGTAGTCCTTGGTTGTGTGAAAATCAGTGTCGTTAAAGTGTTTAGACCTGACACTTTGAAGTCACAATATCCGGTTATTTTTGTTGTTTAAAAATATGTATGAGAAATAGGATAAGGATAAGAACCAGGTATAGGAAATGTACAATCAGTTGTTTGCGTCCAATTTTGCTCCCGTCGGCATTCAATGTACATGCATGAGCTCCGCAAATTTGAAAAAATCTAAAATTTGGTTAAATGACTCATCTTTGGCCAATTTACATGTAGGTAGTCGAATTTCCTACAGGGTAAAGTCAGCCATGCAACTCTCTTAAATAATTCACACACAAAATTGATATATGACCCCTGTATACACTTTAATTGGTATATGATAAGTAAATTTACAAAATTCCACAATTGCTGAGTTTGATTTTATCTTTTTTTCTAGGTCATTCCCCTCGGGAATGCATTTGTAAATTTCCCTGCAACCGGACACAAGTATACTTGGCGTAAAGTGACAACAACCGTTAATAACATCATTGTCGGTAAATTATGGGTGGATCAACATGGCGACATGGAAATTCGTGGTTTAAATGCCGCCTCTGGCCTGGTATGCCATCTAAAATATATAGCCTATTCGTATTTCTCGCGAGAACAACAACGTCGCGTCAAAGGTGTGATTATGGATCGTAATAAAGAAGTGAAATGGGTGTTGCGTGGCACATGGGATTCGTCCATTGAAATTGCGCCGGTACTTTCAACCTCCGGTTCGGCGGAAAGTCCAGTCTACCAAACGAATGGATATAAAACAGTTTGGACGCGCCGCCACCCTCCACCCGACTCAGAGAAATACTATAATTTTACAACATTAGCCGCCCAATTGAATGAACCGGAAGATGGTGTAGCACCAACCGATTCACGTCTGCGACCCGATCAACGTTTGATGGAGGAGGGCCGTTGGGATGAGAGTAATCGTGAGAAATTGCGTCTCGAAGAGAAGCAACGCAGAAAGCGACGCGAACGCGAGGCGGAAGCTGAGGCGGCAGCAAATGAAGGTCGTCCATATCCGCCGTACGAACCGCTTTGGTTTAGACGTGAAAAAGAAGAGGGTAGCGATAATATGGTGTTTGTGTATAATGGCGAATACTGGAAGCACAAGGAAAATCAGGATTGGTCTATGTGTCCTGATATATTCTAGAAGATGAATAATAACGTAAATAAGATTGAAAATCAACAACAACAAAAACAGCGAATAAACGAAATTTTGACGCATAAAAAGAGAATAAATTCATAATTGCGACAACTGCATTAAATTAAAAATTAACATCAAACCGAAAGTATCAAAATAACCCCATAAAAAAAGTATTAGAAAAAAACAAGATAATAGCTGAATAGGTTTACGCAAAGGCGCCCACACTAAACACTTTTACATCAATACAAACGAATACTTAAAATAACAAAAGGAGCAAAGATTTAAGTGAAACTCCATGAAAAATACATAATGACGTACATACATACATACATACAAAAAATTACAAAAATTAGGAATGTTCTTAGAAAAATATGATTGAAAAATTTAGTAAAAACAATAAAAAAAAAATTCCTTATGAAGAAAAATGTTAGCACTTTGTGCATGAATCATTAGCATATTAGATACACTATGCAACAAAAAAGAAGAAAACAAAAAAAAAAAATGTAAGCAGCGTTGCTATGTGGCTTTGACGCCGAGTTATTTATTCATTTTTTTTTGTTCAGGTGGATTGAACTGGACCGAACATAGCATATTCTGATCTAGAATTAGGCTTAAATAAATAAGCGTACTCTATATTTTCTATGTCGAATACTTTTAGTGGTTATTAGACATTGAGAAACTGTATGCCTATGTGAAGCATTTATACTCTTCCACAACTCAACAGCTAAATGTTTGTTGTTGCCGATTGATGAAAGCAAAATTATTGCAAAATAGCTACATTTTAGCAGAATCTTACGTAAGATAAAAATATTTGTCATAGAAAGGTACTAAAATCTTCTAAATACATCATAACTTAAAAACTGATTTGAAGTCTAGAAAAGTCTCTGCCAAAAACGGGTAAAAGGGCTGATTTAGTACTTAAACTAAAAGCGTCCACAAAGCACCAAGTCTTCTCCAGCTTTTTAGGAAAAAAACCAAAACAGTTGTTAAATAAAACTCGGATGTAAAATTTTTTAAATGCATACAATTTTATAATTTATTTGCTTATTATTGATCTACACAGTAGAATCGCTTGTTAGAAGCTTGATATTTTGGCATAACTAAAAAGAAAATTGTTCACAATATTTCTATATTCAGTAGAACTACGCTGCTTAGAAATACATAAATATTGGCAAAAGAAATAATTATGTGTTGCACGCGATTTGAAAAGCGAACAGGAAAAAAAATCGAAAAATAGAAACTAATCAGACTGGCACTTTTGTTAATTTAAAAAGAATATACTTTTATATACATATACATACATATGCATGTAGGTTTGCGTATGTTTGAATTTAGATATGTATGTCTGTTTAAATTACAAATGGTCGCTGGTATTTTTTTTTTTTGTTTTTTGAATTTTTGCTGCTGAACCAAATGCGATAATATACATATACGCGACGGCTGAAAACCATATGCCGCACAGTGGGCAAGTAGTGGTGGTCATAAATAAAACATAGCACGGAGAATACTATAGCATCCACTCAAATATGTAACTTCAATGTAAACGCTATTGCAAATATATATCCCAATGTCCCTCCATATATTACTCCATGTATGTACATTTGTATATCTACATTTGTAACATGTATGTATGTCTGTAGGTATGATTATTTCTTAGTTTATGTTGTGTAAATTTTTGTTTTTTGCTTAATTTTTAATGAAAATGTAAATAAAAGTGAATTGCAAGCTAAGAAATGCATACATAAATATCCAAATACATAAATATTATATGTTGAATGTTAAATTGAAAAACAAAAACAAAATTAATATTATTACAATTATTATGAATAAAAAATAAAATATTAAATTGTAGTATTATTAAAGGAAGAAAAAAGAAAAAATATCCATGGTTAAATAAATGCACACATACAAACAAACAAAAAAATTAAACATTAATACTCTACATACAAATTAGTACATAACAAATAGCCAAACTCATACGACGTGTGCTGTTATATCCCTGCAAAAAATGCGATTAATCCGGGACGTGTCCGGGATCAATCGCAAGGGAGCATGCGACTAATACAATTTTACATCCCTTTATATGGAGTGAATTGATCGCATTTGTTCGAGCATGTCCTATGAAGAGACTAATTGTTCAACTTGTTTACCCGAACGGGTACCAATGTATATTAATCACTAACATACCGAACGGGTACAAATGTAGATTAATCGCTTTCATCTAGAACGGGTACCAATGTAGATCAATCGCTTACATCCCGAACGGGTACAAATGTAGATCAATCGCTTACATCCCGAACGGGTACAAATGTAGATTAATCGCTTTCATCCCCAACGGGTACAAATGTAGATCAATCGCTTACATCCCGAACGGGTACAAATGTAGATTAATCGCTTTCATCCCCAACGGGTACAAATGTAGATCAATCGCTTCCAGCACGAACGGGTACAAATGTTGATTTTTCCAATTTGTTCGCCAAGGCAATTTTTAATAACAATCTTTAAAAAATTGTAAATGTTCATGCATACATAAATAAAGATTACATAATGTTTTACTTTTGAAAAAAAATCTCAATAAATAAATAAAAAAAATTGTAAGTTTTGAGTATGCATTATATGAGCGTAATGTAAAGGATTTTTTCATAGAATATTTTAGGCAACATTTGGTTAAAATTACTTATTATTCATCATTGTTATTAAAAGAAAGGGTGTTCAATTCGTTTTACCGGTTGTTCTACAATTTTTTAAATACATTGCATATTTTTGTAAAATTTCTACATTTAAGGAATCTAGATTTGTACCCGTTCGGAATGAAAGCGATTAATCTACATTTATACCCGTTCGGGATGAAAGCGATTAATCTACATTTATACCCGTTCGGGATGAAAGCGATTAATCTACATTTATACCCGTTAGGGATGAAAGCGATTAATTTACATTTATACCCGTTCGGGATGAAAGCGATTGATCTACATTTATACCCGTTCGGGATGAAAGCGATTAATCTACATTTATACCCGTTAGGGAACAATTGGTCTACAATTAGTCTACATTTATACCCGTTCGGGAACAATTGGTGTACAATTAGTCTACATTTATACCCGTACGGGAACAATCGGGGACTAATTGTGGATCCGATTGTTCTCGAAAGAGATCAATCCGGGACAAATATCTTTCGGTATTAATCGCACATTTTTTTGCAGGGATTATACACACATATAGGGTGTATTTATGTACGTTTGTATGTACTATATAAATATACATATATGTATACCTACATATTGCTAAAGCATTGCGTTCCAAATTGCCAAGAAACGATGTATTCATAATAAACGAAATTTGTTTAATGACCAACCTGCCCAACGGGCAACAACTCTCGTATATGTATGTATGTACATTAGACTGACTACAAAACATATGGGATTTGCAAAAGTATTGAATTTTTTCGCTCCCCGCGCATTTTCTGGTAGCTTGACAATAGAAAATAAGATCTGCATAAAAATCTGACAATCGGTAGTAGGAAATAGCCACGCGCATTTGAACTAAAGTTCAAAAATTGACCTAAAAATTATGCATTGCTTTAGAGACCAATATCTCTTTAAACAATGATTTTTGGAGAAATAATGTAATAATCATTTTTATACTAAATGAAACTGGGAACATATTCTCCATATGATAGTTATACCTACCGTTATCCTTTCAGGACATATTGAGTCCTTAAAGTGAAATTTACATTTTTTTGTTTGTTAAAA
Source organism: Urophora cardui (assembly GCA_960531455.1). Taxonomy (NCBI): domain Eukaryota; kingdom Metazoa; phylum Arthropoda; class Insecta; order Diptera; family Tephritidae; genus Urophora; species Urophora cardui. Next base: position 30,112,316 of record OY482672.1, on the reverse strand, counting down.
ACGCAAAAATAAATATTTCAAAAATAGAGAATTGTATAAACTATACATCATTTAATAGGTTATTTAAAGTAGTTTTACACATCATAATTTTTTTTTGATTTACATGCACTATTAGTCAAGAAAATGATTTAAAATAAGCAAGTCGCATTTTTTTCAAACTTTTTTTTTTTTACTAAACTGAAAATATCGTAGTAGGCTTGGCAATAAAAAAAAAAATGTGGTATAGTTTCATATTTCAGCTCATTCAATAGTTTGTTGAACTTTCTTTAAAGTGAACTTGTAGCGGTAGTGCTCATAAGTGTGTTATATTCAGTTCAAAAAAGTTTTTTTCAAATTTTCTTAAAACTATTATTGTAATGGCATTAAGATCCAGATGCATTCCCTTAATTGGTAATTATTTAATAACATCTTACGAGCTAAGTGCTATGTAAGGCTTTTCTATTGTATAATGTAAGAGTACCTTTTGTAAACACAGTCTTGAAAAAAAAAACTTTGAATGGAAATATGCTTCCAGGCAGAAGAAATGTGTTAAGCTATTTATTTTATTTGATTCGTGATGAACATTAAACGGCAAAGGAAAGCATTCCTATTTTGTCCAATAGATTGATTGAGGTCTATACGAAATTCGGCATTCATCCCAAAAGAAAACATGGAATAGAGAAAATGATTAAAAGGCGTTTAAATCAATACAACAAAATTATTAAATTGAAATGTGGTAAGGTAAAAAAACATTTTACTGACTCTCTGGACGTGTTATTTGACATGTCTCATGCAAATGCCATTAAAACATTGCAAAAGAATAAAAATACGAAAGCCATAAACTTTTTAAAGGAACATCGCGTATCAATAAAAGCTGTGCCCTCAAAATTGGCTTTAGAAATTGAAGTACAGTATTTTTATTCTTTTGCAATGTTTTAATGGCATTTGCATGAGATATGTCAAATAATACGTCCAGAGAGTCAGTAAAATGTTTTTTTACCTTACCACATTTCAATTTAATAATTTTGTTGTATTGGTTTAAACGCCTTTTAATCATTTTCTCTATTCCATCTTTTCTTTTGGTCGGAATTCCGAATTTCGTATAGACCTCAATCAATCTATTGGACAAAATAGGAATGCTTTCCTTTGCCGTTTAATGTTCATCACGAATCAAATAAAATAAATAGCTTAACACATTTCTTCTGCTTGGAAGCATATTTCCATTCAAAGTTTTTTTTCAAGCCTGTGTTTAAAAAAGATACTCTTACATTATACAATAGCCTTACATAGCACTTATCTCGTAAGATGTTATTAAATAATTACCAATTAAGGGAATGCATCTGGATCTTAATGCCATTACAATAATAGTTTTAAAAAAATTTGAAAAAAACTTTTTTGAACTGAATATAACACACTTATGAGCACTACCGCTACAAGTTCACTTTAAAGAAAGTACAACAAACTATTGAATGAGCTGAAATATGAAACTATACCACATTTTTTTTTTATTGCCAAGCCTACTACGATATTTTCAGTTTAGTAAAAAAAAAAGTTTGAAAAAAATGTGACTTGCTTATTTTAAATCATTTTCTTGACTAATAGTGCATGTAAATAAAAAAAAATTTATGATGTGTAAAACTACTTTAAATAACCTATTAAATGATGTATAGTTTATACAATTCTCTATTTTTTAAATATTTATTTTTGCGTTTTTAACAAACAAAAAAATGTAAATTTCACTTTAAGGACTCAATATGTCCTGAAAGGATAATGGTAGGTATAACTATCATATGGAGAATATGTTCCCAGTTTCATTTAGTATAAAAATGATTATTACATTATTTCTCCAAAAATCATTGTTTAAAGAGATATTGGTCTCTAAAGCAATGCATAATTTTTAGGTCAATTTTTGAACTTTAGTTCAAATGCGCGTGGCTATTTCCCACTACCGATGGTCAGATTTTTATGCAGATCTTATTTTCTATTGTCAAGCTATCAGAAAATGCGCGGGGAGCGAAAAAAAACAGCACTTTTGCATTTGTGGTCAGTCTAATGTACATACATTCATACGTATAACCTTATAAAAGGGGTGTTCCAATTCGACTACGTCAATGTTTTTGCTGTAACCCTTTTGCTGAATTTTGCCATTGTTTGTCGTTAAATTTTATAGACTATCAATACCTTAACTAAACCAAATCAAAGATCATTTCCTTTGGTCTCTTATTTGGAGGTTAAAAATTTAATATGTGAACCCGTAGAGCCCAAATTTCTTCAACTACCTTAATTGCGAAACCCTATATATGTATACAAGCATACTAATACATAATATTATATTTACATACATATGTACATATATCTCGTGACTCATGTGTCAATCACATACATACTTCAGTTTTGGGGTTTTCTGCCCACCTGCAAGTTTGGCTACCGTTATTAGAATTCTAATCCGATAACAGTGATTGAAGTTCAAAGCAAATTTTCGTATACATACATCTATATATATAAAAATGGTGTAAAAAATGTTACTAACCTCATCAGATGAGAACGGCTGGGCCGATTTCTGTAAAACTTTTTGTCAATTGTTCGTATTCTCGAGGAGATGGTTCGTACGGAAGAAAATTTTGGAAAATCCCTCCGGAAAAGTCCGAAAATTGGAAAAATCGGTGTGTATGTGCGTATGTGTGCATCTGTGGATGTGTGTCCTCTATAAATTCCCAAAGTAACCAACCGTTCTTTATGAAATTTTTACAGTAGATTCATGTGGTGTTAGTGCACATAGTAGGGTATATAGAATTTCGAAAAATTGGGAGCTTCCCGGAATACAGGCCTAAATGAGGACCCAGATCGATCCACCAAGCCTTCGAGCAATATTGGTATCAAATGAAAGGTGTTTAACAGGCCTTCAACATAAAGTTATTTTTATTGCGATACCTAGGCAGGGTTCCCAGATATGGGTTAAAACGTGGGACCGAGTGACCCTGGAAAGTTTCTGAGCGATATTGGTATCAAATGAAAGCTGTTGAAGAGGACTTCAGCAAAGAGCTTTTTAAATAGTGGTGCCTAGGCCGGGTTCCAAGATTTGGGTCAAAGCGTGGACCCGGTTAACCCCTGAATGTTTTCGAGCGATATTGGTAGAAAATGAAAAGCGTTGAGCAGGCTTCCACATACAGCTATTTTAATTGTGATTTCTAAGGCTGTTTCCCAGAGATGGCTAAAGTAGTGGGCCCGGATGGTGATGGACGGTCCCGGATGGTGATGGACGGTCCCGGTAAGGTAAAGGTAGGTAGCTATAGGGATAGGGGTAGGGATAGGGAAAGGGATAGGGACAGGGATAGGGATAGGCATAGGCATAGGGATAGGGATAGAGATAGGAATGGGGATAGGGATAGGGATAGGGATGGGGATAGGGATAGGGATAGGGATAGGGATAGGGATAGGGATAGGGATAGGGATAGGGATAGGAATAGGGATAGGGATAAGGATAGGGATAGGGATAGGCATAGGGATAGGGATAGGGATAGGGATAGGGATAGGGATAGGGATAGGGATAGGGATAGAGATAGAGATAGAGATAGAGATAGAGATAGGGATAGGGATAGGGATTGAGATAGTGATAGGGATCGGGGGAAGTAGGTTTGTCGCGGCGAATATAACTATAACTTTTATTCAGAGAATAGACAATTTTTTGTTATTCGCAGTCATTAAGATGGACTCTAAGATAATGGTTAGCAATACGGTAATCAAAGACTTTCCTTTAGGCTTCATAGGAATAAGTTTTAGCAGAACAACGTCTGCCGGGTCAGCTAGTATGTATATAAATGAGTATATGTATGTACATATCGACGCTTCCAAACAATACTGTACCAAGTCGACTTAGTACATCGTACCCTAACTTTGATGTTGTCGAGTTTTGGTGTTGATCGTTCAATCCAAGCAGAAGTTACAAGTGAAAATATACTTAGCATACAACTGAAGTCTCATATCGAGTTTAAACTTTGAGAGTTTCTCCTGCAAAACACAGTTTTCAGACTTAGTGCAGTTTTGTTTGGAAGCGTCGATATGTTTGTACATAACATTTATTGATGTAGTTACATTAATATGATCATTACCAATTAACTCACTCCTTACATAGCACTTTACCAAAATATCGAGAGAAAAAAGAAAATTTCTGTTGAAAAAAAAAATCACGTATACGCACGCGACTATCGAAAGAAGTGGAATTGAGCAGCGCTGCGTTTCAGAAAGGGGTATACGACAGACAACAATTTACAAGCTTTTATTTAACTTCACTTTTTGTATGTCGTCAAAGTTTACAACGAATATTTAAGATACTTCCAGTTCAGCTAGGTACGTGCAACAGATGTATGTATGTAGTTGTAGTTCAAGACCCGACGACAATGCAATGTGAGAGAAAGGAATCCGATAGATGGAGCTGGTATCGATATATTTGTAAAATTCGTATGTACTTTTGGCTCGGCTTTTGCTTTAATCATCGGTATTTGGTAAAAAGTCTGGAATCTAGATAATTGGACATATCAATTTTCCTGTCACAGCGCCATCTAACGAATAATTTTTTTTTATATATCGTCGTACCATACGAAAACTAACATATTTAAAATTTCTGGCGAAAGCTATCAATAAAAAAATTCTGTACGAAAAGTAGAACATTTGACTTTTGGCCGACGAAAAGTAATAAAATCGAGTTTTGGCTGACGAAAAGTAATAAAATCGACTTTTTGCTGACGAAAAGTATCAGTAATTATATACTGTTTTTACATTAAAATTGTTGTTGTTTAAACGAAATTGATAGTTTTCGTCAGCCAAAAGTCGATTTTATTACTTTTCGTCAGCCAAAACTCGATTTTATTACTTTTCGTCGGCCAAAACTTGAACTTTTTACTTTTCGTCAGCCACAAAAAATCTGATGTTAGTTTTCGTATGGTACGACGATATAGTCATTTATTACAATTGCTCTTTAAAAAAAAACCCCAAACAAAAAAGGACGCATGCAATATGTGAATTTTCCGAAAGTTTATTTCATTAAGAATGCGGATGAAGTGCAATCAATACAATTAAATTTAATGCAACAGTTGGTTTATTTCTTTGTTGTGTTGTGTAAATAAGCAAAAATCTCAACTGTTTTCAATCCTTACACTCCGCTTCCCTACTGTCTACCACTGGCTTTCAATTATTGTACAAATTTAGCTAGCGAGTAGAGAATTAATTGAACAGTAGAGAACAAAAGTATTCCTACAGTGATTTGTATGTTTTAATATTTGTAACGGCTTATGTTTGAAGAAATTTTTTAAAAATGGTGTACAGTTGTTTGTTGTTGTAGGAATACTGTACTAACTGGCCATGCGTACTTAGTATACATATATATATATGTGCATACATAATATGTATACCACAAATTAAAACTATAAAAAATAAGAATAACAACTCAAAGTATATGCATTTACATCTGTATATACATATAATCGCATCTACAAATCACCGGTTGTTTGGGTTTTGTTATATATATTTAATGACTTAAGCAACGCTTCCACCGATGGATCTCGTCCACGGAATCGTCGAAATACTTCAGCTGTTGGTACAGAGCCTCCCAACGCTAAGAATGTGTCCTTAAAACGTTTGCCCGTCGCCACTATGCTATCATCGCCGGATTTCTCCGCAAAATCTGCACTTATATCAGCCGCCAACATTTTCGAATATAAATGACTAAACTGCGCCGCCGCCCAATCGCCCGAAATAATGTCGGTCATCGAACAGGGATGGGCATCCTTCTTATCCAATGGCATGCATTGATAAACTGGCCATAACTTTTTAACAATATCCAACCAAAAAGCATCAGACTGATTTAGCTCAATATCTAAATCAGCTAAATATAATTCTTGACATAAATTATAGCCGGCCAAGCTGGTTTTTAGCAAATGTATCTTTTGCAGTGTGTCATCGGGCAGAGAATCATTGGTCGTGTAATGTTTGGAAAGTAGTTTGAGGACATTGGTGTCATCAAGGAAATTACTCATCACATTGCCAGCCACTTGTGTGGCATCCCACTCTATGTTCGATAGACCAGCTAGATCTGTGTATGTAGCTTTGGTTAACAAATGTTGCAAAGCTGAGCCGAATGTTTTCAACATCATTTTCAAATCATCGAAATTCAATAAATATGGCATGCCTTGCGTTGGTTCGGTAAAATTGAATATAAGTGCACATAATGGTGTTGATTTTGCAGCTTCATTGCGATTACGTATGCTAACCATCCAGCCAGTATTTTTGCCAAATTTATTCTCTTTGGAATAGCAATCAATATAAAAACCGCCAATTGGTGCCACACCCTTACCCGCCTCATTATCGAATACATCGAAATATTTGACGGCCGGTTGCCAAACCTCAACATTTTTACGCTCAATAATGCTGATATTGAAGAGTCGTTCGCTTAATTGAATAATGCCCGCGAATACATTTGGTAGGGGGAAATATTCGCGCAATCGTTCTTCGTCCAAGCCATGATTGGCTATTAAATGTTTACGCTGCCAATATGAAACATCATACAAATTCAATTTGTGCTCGAATCCACTGTCGATGGCGAATTGTTGCAATTGCTCTATTTCCTTGAATTGTGCAGGTCCAGTAAATTTCAGAATATTTGCAAAGATTTTCTTTAAATTATCAACGCTTTTGACCATTTTCGTTTCCATCGACATTGCCACATAGTTGGGGTAACCTGTTTTAAAGAAAATGAGAGCATGAGAATTCTACTATTATGGTATATTTATTGCTTTTCTTAAACATACCCAGCAAATTTGCCTGTCGCTTTCTCAACGATCTGATATTCTCCAAATGTGTACTATTCGCTAAACTGCGCTCTTGTTGGCCAGACGCTTTGCGCACATTGGCATACCACACATTCCAGCGTTGCGTACGATCTGGGCAGTATTTTAAGAACCCTTCAACAATTTGCGGTTGCAGTATTATTTTCCATGGTCCTTCCGCGGGCGCAGTTGAATCCTTTGCTATCGCCTCCAATAATGTCGCAGGGAAATCGCGAACTAAACCAAAATCTCTGACGACATGGCCAAACGTATGTGTTGCCATATTCGCTTTGTTCTTAAAATTGGCACGTTCCTTGCCCAATTGTATGAGTATATCCTTGAGCTGGTCACGTTTAGCTTGCGTTTGCGTTAGTCCATTTAATCTGCCCTCCAAGAGGTAACGTTCTAAGAGGCGTGCTTCCTCACCCTTAATACCGATTGATTGCTGTGCAAAAGTGTCGTATAAAATTTTGCTATTATATTTTGATGAACGTGCAATTCGTGCACGTTCGTGTATATTCATATAAGACTTTGTTGGAATCAATGTGCTATTGCCCAGATAGAGTGCTTTAGCAATACCCCATGTCGTGTCCAGTGGTCCAGCCACTCTATCCAATTCTTCGAAAATGCTATGCAGATTACGTTGTACTTTTTGTTCTTGTAATTCATTTTCAAGATTTTTTACTGTTTTCTCCACTAAACCCGCTTGTTGACCTATAGCGCCCAGACAGTTTTCAATAGTTATATCATTGAATGCTGGCAATCCATCTGGCCTTAATATGGCATCAGCTGCGTGACTGTCTTCTCCGATTTCAGGTACTCTGCAAGAGAAAAAACGTAATAAGTAAACTAAGACCCGGAAGAACTACCGCCAGTCAAGGTAATGGTAGATTTCATTTTCTTGCTTACAAGACTATGTAACCGGCATTTCGGTGAACGATGTATTGACTTTGCTTCGCTGAGCTTATCAATCGACTACAACGTAACACTGTATACATATTCGTTGAATCCTCTGTCAATGCAAATTGTGAAATCCTTCAATGTAAAACCGCAAAAAATGCAATTGCAATTTATCAGAGAAAAAATGCGTTTACACAACCAGTACCGAAATGTCAAAGGCAGCAAAGACAAACAGGTGATAGTCAAGACCATGGTGGTCAAGACCATGCCGAATTTTGTCTAGTTGCCCTCAAACTGTAGGTGGTAGCAGCCCGTCTTCACATGCTGGAAAATTAAGTATGCCAGGCGAGATATGCTAGAAGCAGAATGTGAAGAGCGCAAAAAGTATAACCAGTCCTTTTCGCATACCAGGCGGTTTCCGAACCAGCATGCTGCTAAGAGCGCTTTCACATTACTCGGTGCGGTATCGGATCGACATTTTTGGTTTTTACCGAAAGTATACCGAAACCTTACTGACCACATGTATTTCAATTGGCCGCTGTGGCCGCTGTGGTGCAGTGGGTAGAGTGCTCGCCTGCTGTGCCAGAGGTCTCGGGTTCAAACCACGGTCCGAGCCAAACACCAAAACAATTTTTCAATTAGTAAAAATCCAATTATTGGGTTTTTTAAGAGCAGCGGTCACCTCTCGGCAGTGGGCGGCATACCCTCCGAGAGTATTCCTGCCATGAAAAAGCTTCTCACAAAAAATGCATTCGCCGTTCGGAGCCGGCTTAAAACTGTAGGTCCACCCAATTAGTAGGAAAAACAAAAAGGAGCACACCTCGAATTGGGAGAGAAGCTCGGCCATAAAACTCGTCAGAGTTATAATAGCGCCATTGTATTATATTATATTATTTCAATTGGCACTTTCACATTAGTGTTGCATACATGAAATCGGAGCGGATTAATTTCGGTATACCGCAACGCGGTAAGACCGGTCAGTAAAATTTGAGGAATTACTGCATACATTTTTGCGGCGTGATAAAACAAAGTCAGTAAAAAACTCGTTTCGGTAATAAATGTACCAAGTTATAATGTCTTCGTCTTCGCTAGAAGACATTATTGTTATTATTAAGAGCGCTTTCACATTACTCGGTGCGGTATCGGATCGACATTTTTTGTTTTTACCGAAAGTATACCGAAACCTTACTGACCACATGTATTTCAATTGGCACTTTCACATTAGTGTTGCATACATGAAATCGGAGCGGATTAATTTCGGTATACCGCAACGCGGTAAGACCGGTCAGTAAAATTTGAGGAATTACTGCATACATTTTTGCGGCGTAATAAAAGAAGAAGAACAAAGTCACTAAAAAACTCGTTTCGGTTATAAATGTAGCAAGTTATAATGTCTCCGTCTTCGCTAGAAGACATTATTGTTATTATTGAGTCATTTGTTGAAGTTAAAAATTTTGCTTTGCAAATTTCGATGTTTGTTCTCCTATTTTCTGCCGATTACGCACCGAAGGTATTCCCACAAGTGTGAAAAACACAGCAACTCGGAATCGTTTCGGTAAGCTGAAAATACCGAGCAAAAAATGTCGATCTGATGTCGTACCAAGTAATGTGAAAAGGCCCTAAATGATTTGTTGAAGTTAAAAATTTTGTTTTGCAAATTTCGATGTTTGTTCTCCTATTTTCTGCCGATTACGCACCGAAAGTATTCCCACAAGTGTGAAAAACACAGCAACGCGGAATCGTTTCGGTAAGCTGAAAATACCGAGCAAAAAATGGCGATCCGATGTCGTACCGAGTAATGTGAAAAGGCCCTAACTGTAATTTTTGGTGTATGACAGCTATTTCAAAAATTGTCGAGGTATTGATGGTGCCAATATCGTGGCGAATTAAAATAGTATACATACTATTATTATTCTTTGCGTAGATTATGAAATTTTTTCAAGCTTCTGAGAGCCTGTGATCCTCGAATCTTCTTCGTTGGCGACATTACACAAATGAAAAAATCATGCTGTCAAATTCTCGGTAGAAAAACATCCGGCTTGCGAGATACCGGATTTTCCGGCAAATAAAGGCAGCAGGTTTATTAAATTAAAACTGTAATATAGTTGCCACACCAAAAAAAAAATTTGGATCAAAAATTCTGTAAATGACCAAAATGAAAGTGGCCAATGAGTCCGAAATGTATACTTACCACCGAATACTGCTTTAAAAAGAATAAAATATAATTTTTAAGATAAAACAATAAGAAGTCATTTAATAAAAAAATAACCATAAAACACAACTTTTTCATAAAAAAAATGGTATGTATGAATTAATTAAACCAACTAAAATAAAAATAAAATAATTTGACTTTCAATATTTAATAAAAAAAGAAGATGTATGAAAAAAATCGTCATTTGTTGAAAAATCTTTAAAATGACTATTTAATAGCAATACATTACAAAAATCGCCAATTCGGCAACGCTGAGGACAGCACACCACTACACCTGTTTGGGAATTCCCCTCAAACGATCAGCTGTGTATGTTTTTTTCACCGGTATCGTGCAACAACAACACAGCTAAATTTCGGATTTCAGTCTGATTACACTATCAAAGGTCATCACTGAAGAACCATGACGGGGATTGGAATTCTATGCAGAAGAATAACCAACAACCAAATTTCCATTAAGCAATGCAACTTTTCCACCAGCATAAGCAATAATGCCTCAACCCGGCGGCGGGTTGTCATCACGGGCATCGGCACAGTTTCACCTCTAGCCAACAACGTAACCGAAGCTTGGACGCGTCTTTTGGCTGGAGAATCTGCTATTTCCAAATTGGGTGAACAATTCAAGGGACTGCCTTGTCAAGTGGCAGCACAAATTGAACGCGATCAATTGCCAATTGAGGAGCATTTCAGTAAAAGTGATTTGAAAATTATGAGCGCTGCAACACAATTAGCGATAATAGCGACGAGGGAGGCCCTTAACAGAGCCAATTTAAATCCAAGCGAATTGACAGCAGAGCAAAAGGAACGTTTCGGTGTTTGCGTTGGTATGGGGATGTTCGATTTAACGGAAGTTTATGGCGCATGGCAGCAACTGCAACGCGGTTACAATCGTGTGAGCCCATTTTTTGTACCGCGTCTATTACCGAATATGGCCTGTGGTCATATAAGCATGCGTCATGGTTTACGTGGACCCAATCATTCCGTATCCACAGCATGCGCAACTGGTGCACACGCCATCGGCGATGCCTTACGTTTCATTCGCAACGGCGATGCAGATGCAATGCTGGCCGGCAGTGGAGAGTCTTGTATAGATCCGCTCGCTATTGCAGGCTTCTGTCGGCTACGTGCCTTGAGTACGTCACACAATGAAACACCAGAAACATCCTCCAGACCCTTCGACCAAAAGCGGGACGGCTTTGTAATGGGCGAAGGTGCCGCTATATTAGTACTTGAAGAGCTGGAACATGCGCGCAAACGTGGTGCGCCCATTTTAGCTGAATTGCTGGGTTACGGCCTATCCGGCGATGCCTATCACATAACATCACCCAGTGAGGATGGCACCGGCGCCACTTTAGCAATGCAACGTGCCATAGCCGATGCATGCATCTCGCCAAAAGATATTACCTATGTAAATGCACATGCTACATCAACACCAACAGGCGACCGTATTGAGGCGCATGCTATAGAGCGGGTCTTTGGTGAACATGCCGCGCAGGTGCGCGTATCCTCAACAAAAGGTGCACATGGTCATCTGTTGGGTTCATCCGGCAACTTAGAATCGGTTTTTGTGGTGCAAGCATGTGCTGAAAATATGCTCCCACCATCTATTAATATAGAACACTTGGATAATAAGATCAAAGTGTCGATTGTACAAAATAAGGCGGAGAAATGGTGTGAGAGTAAAGAGGCGCCACGTATTGCTTTGAAGAATTCATTTGGTTTTGGTGGCACAAATGCGTCTTTGTGCATTGCTGCGTTTCAAGAATAAAGTTTTCTCTTCTTTATTTCCACGCTTTTATTAATTTCACCTGTAGATACATATGCAAACGAATGTGTAGCCTAAAAATATGCAATAGATGCATTTCAAAGTAAGTCTAAAAGTATTCAATAGATGCTTATCATTTCTTTATCATTAAAGCGTGTTTTTTAGTTTTTTTAAGCTATGTATTATTAAATATTGCATTTTGCTGTTCTGTTAAATGTACACACAATTGTATATGTATTTATAGTAGCTTTATTTTATAAAAGGGTCCAGCGACTAATAAACAAAAAGCCATATGTGACAGCGCATAGAGAAAGGGAACTAAGGGTAAAAAATCAATTTTTTTAGGGCATGGGATCGGTCTCATTCGATGCTCAGAATGTTGTCCACATCAAAAAAAAAAAAAACAAAATTACCCTTAGCTCCCTTTCTCTGCCACATACATATGTATATTGTGCGAAGTTAATTTTAATTTTTAAGTAATTAAATAAAATGAGTCAAATTTTGGCACCAAGTGATTGTTGTAAATATTCATGTTTTTTATTTGATACCTTGATGTTGGAATCATAACCAACAGCATCTGGCTGTCGTACACTGGGTGATAGCGGCCAAAAATAAAATTGTAATTAAAGTATTAGCCAGTCAAATTTTTTTAACAGCGATTGATAGATATAACACTTTATAAAGAAAAAGCTAAAAGTATGCTTCGAAAGTAGTCAGTGTTCTGTATCGGGAAAATTTTTCAAATTAGTGAAACTTAAATATGCTATGGTGTAGTGGGTAGAGTGCTCGTCTGCCATAACAGAGGACTCGGGTTCTAACCCCAGTCCGGACAAAAACAAAAAAAAATTCCAATTAATTAAAACCCAATTATTGGGTTTTTAGAAATAGCGGTCAACTCTCGGCAGTGGACGGCAGAACTTATAAAATCCTTAAAAATGCATATATTTTTATAGACCGTGGAATGATTTGCGTCTTTTCCAAAATGATTCAAAAATGTATGCACTAATCAAAATTGATCATTTAGCTATAATAGTTAGCAAAATATTGAAATTGCAAAAATTACGTTTATGGGAGGGGGTGTATTTGTGTGTCGATTTTGTTCAAATTGTCGCAGTTTACTGCTTTCAATGAAGAAATCTTAAGTTCCGAATTTTTAGTTTCCAGCTCAATTATTACTATTTTGGCCGAATTTGTATGAAGGAGTCTCCACTGTGTGTCGTTGGTTTTAAAGGTTATTTTGAGGAATGTACGAAAATGTTCTCTCCGGTTGGTTGAATATTAATAGAGTTCTCGAATCGAATAACAACATTTTCCTATGAAAGAGTTCCGCTCTCCAATCGCTTTCGAATTGTTAACCATGCCTAATGTTTTTTTTTTTTTATTTCAATTAACCAATTAAATTGTTGAAACATTTAGTAATTATATCATTATAATCATTTATTTTTATATTTATTTTTATTATATTTAAACCGTTAATTAATTCATTAAAAAATGCTTACACTTAGAAATATATATATATATATATATGTATATATGTATGTATATTAAGTTTCGAACTACACTAAAACTGTTTTAGATTCTGCGACTTTACTTGACATCATTTCTGGCTCCAATCGTTTTTATTTATTTTTTTTTTCATATCATTTATGTATGCATGTAAAGTAAAATCTTATAGTAAAATATATACATATATAGTTACATATGTATGTATACATATATATTAATAATATATGCATAAGTGCATATATATATACATATATATTTAAATACATATGTATGTATGAATATGTATACATATATTTATATGCATACGTACGCTACCAATTACAAATACGACTACATAAATATTTATATATGTATTTTTATCATTGAATTTTTATTTAAATTATATTTTCCAATTTTATCATTGAATTTTTTATTTAAATTATATTTTTAAAATTTTATCATTACATTTTTTTTAATTATATTTTTATAAATTTATTTTCTTTTTTATTTTATTTATAATTATAATTTTTTCTTGCTGTATAAAATTCTAACTGAAATCTGCATTGCGGCTTCTTATTTAAGTTTTTTGTTCTTGTTTTTGTGTTTTTTTTTTCAAGCTCTTTCATAAACTACTGCCAATTTAACTTTCGTGCACCTGCAGCTGTAATTCATTATAATGAAGCCTCAGCCAGCAAATAATCATCACTATTCTTCTTTTTCTTGTTATGTATAAGCAAATGTGCATAAACATGCATCTGTTCTTTGCTTCTTCTTGCTTTTACTTTGATTCGAGTGAACAGAAAAATTAAAATTATTTGCATTAAATATGTAAGTATATTTTGATTTTTGTTGTTGTTGTCATTTTCTCTACATTGCTTTATATAGTACATATGTATATGTACATACATATATTTCTATATAGTATGTATATGGTTTTTGTATATATGTAGATTTTATGTAGTTTGAGTTGTGTATTCAGAGATTTTACTATTTTTGTCCGCATAGTTTTCCTTTTCTAATTTATATTTACTTAACATTTTGCACATAATTTTATTTTGTTTTTTCTTTATCCAAAAAGTTTAATTAACAATTTTGAGGCTTACGGCGTTTAACCACCTTATATTTATATGTACATACATACATATGCATGTAGGTATATACATATTTGTAGCAATAGTTAGCAATAAAAATAGATTGAATTGGCCAAATCGCCTTCAAGTACGTATTTTCGGTAAACATCGTAATCGAATAGGTAAGTTTGCATGTTTTTTTTTTTTGCATAAATATTTATGTGGTTTTTGTGTGTTATTAGGCTTATTAAATCGAACATTGTTTTCTTTTTTTTTTTTTTTGGTTGCTCTATCTTATTTCGGTATTACTAGGTTTTTTTCGGAAAATAATATTTTTTTATTGTAATTATATTTGGAAATAATTTGTGTTATTGGAGTTGTTCTTGTATGCTGTTTTGTTATGATACTTTTTTGTTTAACTTTATTCAGTTTTTTTACAACATATAATATATATAGTACATATAATAATAATCACATATAGTAGAAACTTCAGAAGACATTAATTTTCAAGCAATGGACATATTTAATAAACATTATGTTAAGACAAATTAAAACATGGAAAAATATACAAAAAACAAAGAAAAAAGGTGCAGAATTATGAACAAAATTCAAGCCGTCACATTCAGAAGGCGGCAGCCAGCCTATTGAAAAATAAATTCTATGTTCTAACTGCTATCTATTTATCTAACTGCTAACGCAATAAATACAGCAAGAAACGCAATGCTTTTTGTTTAGCATGTTAATTAAAGGAAACTACGTAAGTTAAATATTGATTTATTTGTGTGTATCGCATGATCCAAACCACGGGTAGCCAAACAACGTTATAAACTTTACAACAGCCATCGTTCCCGTCTTAAAACAAAAAATATGAACAAAAATATTGATATTGTTGCTGGGAGCAAAATTGAGCCAATTGATTGGCCATCCAAACCATGCTAATATATGATAACTTGACTTTTGCACACGCTTTATTAATTTCACTCCTTTTTGCATGGCATACTTTTAGGCGAATGCGTGAGAATTCATACACTGGATGACAGTTTTTCAGTGTGAAATGTGCTTATTTTAAGTATATTTTCGATTGTTAATCAATATAATTTTTCTTTTTCAATTTTCACATAAGCGAAAATTACACAGGCCGACAAGAAATTTGACCATAAACCAGACCATACTTTCCTAAAGGTTTTCGATGCGCTGAATTCAAACAGCTTTTTTTGCTTAAAAAAGCACACATAGTATTTTAAATAAGAAGTCTTTCTTTTACGAATGGCGTTGAGTTTGCTCAAATATTTTTTTTTTCGCTAAGATAGAGCAATTTAAAGTTTATGTGTTCATAGTTTGTGGGATTGTGTATTGTGGGCTTGTGGTGTTTAAGCATTTATAAATTTTAAATTGCTCTATCTTAGCGAAAAAAAAGATATTTGAGCAAACTCAACGCCATTCGTAAGAGAAAGACTTCTTCTTTAAGATGATATGTGTGCTTTTTTAACAAAAAAAATCTGTAGTTTATATATATCGTCAAAAATATGCAAAAACGGTGTTTTTTGCACATTTAGGTTAGGATATCTCAAAATCCTGACGTTATAGAGCAATTCTGCGTCCAGATTTGAATTCAGCGCATCGAAAACCTTTAGGAAAGTATGGTCTGGTTTATGGTCAAAAAAATCGGTCTCATTTTGTTGGCCTGTGTTATTTATTTTAAAAGGGACATTGCGATGCGTTTATGTGTACGTAGGGTATGTTCAGAAACGCAGCATAAAGCGCAACAGCGGCAGTAAATATTTTTTTGATGATTGTGATGAGCGACGCTTAATGAAAAATTTTGCGTTTATGAACGCTCGGCTTGTACTACAAAAGCAGGTTGCACTTCAAACTGAGTTTCTAAACAAAGCCGTAATTTTTAACGGTCAGATCTAGTTCTTGCTACCAACGTAATTTTTTTTTTTTTTTTTTTTTTTTTTTGTTTTTGAAACTGTATGCTCTTCTGTATGTTTTTTATTTAACTTTTCTTAAAGTATATTGCGACCAGTTGTATGTATGTAAAACAAAATACCAACAAGAAAGGTGTTTATTTTTCGAGCAAGTGAGATTTTAATCAGCATAAAACTGCTAAAGACATACATATGTATGCACGCACATATGTAGTTAGATGAAATGTGTTTACAGTTATTCCAAATGGTGATCACTGAGTGATTTTTTTCACAAAATATGCATAGTTTGCCATTGCTGATATTCAAAAATTTTAAGAGTGTAGTCTATATGAATTAATGAATTATAATAAGAAATTAAACATTTGAAATAATTGACATAGAAAATAATGTAACGCTATGCAGTTATATCTATCTATTTATGCTTTATAGTGGAAAGCAAACTTCTGCTTAAATCTTTCATTTACTTTTCATTCAAAATTTACGAAAAAATATACATTTAAACAAACTAAAAAAAAAAAAAAACACACAACACTTGACGTAAATATTTTTATGAACGATTTTAATCTTCATTGCAATAAACTATTAACGCCTAGTTTGTTGAAATGAAAATTGCTTACTTATTAAACTAAGCATAATAAATCAATTAATTAATAATTAATTATTTAATTTAAAAAAAGGCATTTATACTTCATGCAATAGAAGTTACAACTAAATTTAAATAATTAAAGGCAAACTTTACTTTGTTTTTGTTTGGAGAGAAATTCATAGGCGCCATTTCATGCAGTAAAGTACAAAGTGAGTAAGCAAAAACGAATTGCGAAACAAACAACCATAGGCGATAGGTGTAGAGCATTGAGACAAAGTTTTGCTGTTTTTGTTTTTCTAGTATGGAAGCCAACAAATTGATACATCTAAAAAATTTATTTATATAAATATACATATGAAACTATTTTTCCTGGTAAATATATGTATAAGTATGTATGTATGTTACGGCAATGGCTGCAATGGAGAGTTTAATTTTAAGCTAAGCCTAAGCCATATATGCTGTGAACATATGTACATGTGTGTTGCAGCACATGAATACATGCAAATCACGTCAAATCAATTTGCATATACATATGCATATAATTACATAAATTTCCTGCTATTACTTATACTAATTACTAATTAAATCTTTAATTACATACTATGAAAGTTGTAAACATATTTAGCTGTATCGTTGTCCATATTCTTTCTTCACCGCCTTGTTGCCAATCTTTCCCAATTATGTATTGCCGTTTTATCAATAGATTAATTCGCTTGATTGCTACTTTTTTTTGCTTCCCCGCTCTCTCGCTCCCTCTCTCTCTATCTCCTTGTCCCTACTTATCTATTCGTCTCCTTCATTGTCTCTTTCTATATACACGCTTTACCATCTTCATCGAGTCCAATTACACACTGCGCAAGCGTAAGTCAGCGCTTAAACTACATATTTCACACAACAACGCATGGAACGGACGAACACGCAAGTTCAAAACTTTGTATCTTGTCACATTCCAAACATGTATGTATGTAAGTGAATATGTACATATCTATGTATCCCTTCCAACGTCAAATGTCACAGCAAACGCAATTTTAATTGAGCAATGCATCCATTGTGTAGGGAAATGGTGGTGGGGTACGTTGTGGTGGCATAGATTTCATTTGTTGTTGTTGTTGTTGCATTTGTAATTTTTGTTGTAATTGTTGTTGTTGTAATGCTTTCTCATTGCGAACCATTGACATTGTTACATTTGCGGCTTGTGTTCCTGCGGTTGTCACTGCGCTTGTAGTTGTTGTAGTTGCTGCTACTGCTGTAGTTGCTGTTGAGCCTGTTTTTGTTGCTGCTGTTGTTACTGTTGTTGTCTTTGCCTCCACCGACGACGGTCAATCGAGTATTACAACTTGCGATTCGATGTGTCTATTCATCGCCACAGTCGTCGGCGCTAAACCCACATGCGCCATCTGTGCCAATTGTTGTGCCTTCCGCGGTAATTCTCGCCAAGGTTTACGTGCAATACGTCGTAGATCGGCGGGGGAAAGCGTTTTACGCCATTTTCTGCAAACGCAAAAAAAAAAAAATTTCCCATAGTAATTATTTTCGATTTACTAAACTTTAGTTAAGTTAACTTACTTGCTGATTTCCGTAGCTCTAAAATAGTAATCATCTGGCGCATCAACCCAACTAATCACTTGCTTGCGTCCATTGCCGGCACGTCCCATTTGTGCTAATTTCGGCTTACCATTCAGCTAAAAATACATCATAAGCGGTTAAAATTAAATTCAAACTAAATAAGGCGCCATATGCGCTAAAAAGACGTATGAGCCAAAAAAATATATAAAACTGTATGCAGCAATGAAATTTAATTAGGATCAAACTTTGAAACGGTATATTACACAGCTCTGAAATTCGTGAGTTGATGCGTATGCTAATAAATTATTGATTTCCATAAAAAATTAAAATTCGCAAATCATGGTTGATACGTCTTTTTAGCGCACACGGCTCGATAAGTATTTTAGCTAAATTAATTACATGATGTCTCGTCAATGTATGACCAGCGGCTGCCATCATTGCGGCGAATTGCTCATTACTTGGACGATGCGATGGCATGGGATCTTTATTCGGACGCTTTGCTGGTGGATAGACAGGATAAAGCATACCTAATGTATAAAAAAGAGTAAGAAAACAAATATATTTTTACAAGTTCAAACCGAATATATGCAATTTCGATTGTCAATTACCATCCGCAACTTCCTCGCTCCGTTCACGTCCACGTTTGCGCCAACTATCATTGCGCCGCGCTGCCGCACTGCCACCAACAGTAACAGCTGCTGCAGCTGACGGTGGTGGCAAATCATTTTTGGCAGCTCCCCTACCACGTTCTGCTGCTGTTGATTTGGCTGTTGCTGCTGCTGGATGTTGATGTTGGTTGTGTTGTGCTGTTGTTAACTTAACTGCGGATACTTGCGCATTGGTAGGTACTGCCGCGGCGGTTAATGCTGCAGCATTGGTGGTAATAGCAGCAGCAGCAGCTGCAGCAGCAGAGATAACGTGTGTTGTTACTACCGGCGTTGGGGCTGGTATAATGGTTAGATCTTTGTCGAGCTCTATAATTTTATTCGGCACACGATCATATAATAAACTGCCATCGGGCGCCTTCGGCGGTTTGGGAAATGATACAACATCGGGTTTTGGTATTTTATCCTTTGGTGTTAACACCAGCCAATCATGTGGCCCATTGCCAGGATAACCCAAATGATTTGCAATTTTCGTAACACTGCCACGTTCTCGCCGCTTACATTTCATCAGTAGTATTTTTTTGATGTCGCCAGCCGTTTTATCATGTATGCGATTTGTAACTGTTTTAACAGGAAATATAAAAATTCATAATTTGGATTAAAATCTAGCGATAACATATTAAAGTCTCTAAAAACAATATTTGTAGATTTGTTGTTGTTGCTGCTGTAACAGTAGCAGTTGTAGGTTTCATTACAATCCCCGGTATAAACTTACATTCTTGCTTCACCAATTGCGTATTAATCGCATACGATGTTTGTCGTGCCGCCTTCCTCGGTTTTATACAATTTCGACAGAGAACACGTGCCAGACGCGTCATAGCATTCGTATGTAAATAAAAGGCGGTGCGAGTTTTCATGATGGGACGTGGTGAGCCCGATGTAATAGCTATGCCATGCGCCTGATCGAAATGACGCGCCAAATGTGTTTTCAATTTAAATTCTTTGCCACAATTAACCATCGGGCATCTAAATGTGAAAAGGAAAAACAGAAAATTTAAATATTATCTTTATTACTGCATTTCAATTTTATTCAAGTTGTTACTCACTTGTGCATTTGACGATTGGACAAGTCGCTAACTTTCTCATTGTCAATCACCTCAACTACAACTGGCGCCTTCTTTTTGGGTTCAAACTCGGCTTCGAGCTTAGCGCCACTCCTTAAGCCACCATACTTTTTCCAATAGTCCCAACAAGTTTGACAAAGACGACATGCACCATGACCAGTGCCGCCAGTCCATGGATACCACTGTATGGAGAAAATAAGAATTTTAGTTTTTTTTTTGTTTGATCATTAATTAAGGTACATATTAGATGTATAATTGTACAAAAAGCTGTACCTGTGAGGACTTAAGCGTTGAGCAAGATTCGCATGGTTTACCATTGTTTGATAGATCAGCACCGCCACCACCATTTGTAGTGCCATTATATATATTAGCGCCACCCTTTATTGAAACACCACCGCCGCCACTGCCTTTCTGGCCTTGAATATATTGCGGCACATAAACCTGTTTCAATTTCAATTCCGCCTCAACCGCTTTGACACGCTTTTGCTGCACATAACGATCGGTCGTCTTCCACATATAATAATATTCAATTATCTGTTTCAGTGTTTTCCAAGGTAGCTGCAAAAAAAAAGAAAAGAAGGGCATAATTATAAAGAGAACTAAAGCCGAAATTGATGCGATGTTTGCTGCTGGTCAATCTACTTACGAAATCCTGCCGTATATCATTGAAATCTTTGCCATATTTATCCAATGCCTCCTCAAATAGATTCGCCTCAGAGGCGCTCCAATCTTCAATTTCATCGCGGCAGAGTACTGGCCCGGTGGAAGGAACTAACGAACACATCGCCTCTTCAATGGAGTAATTGTGCTTGTGCAACGTATCCATGGCATGAAACTAAATTCCAAAACAAAAAAAAAAAAAAAACGGAAAAAAGGAAAAAAAAAAACGAAAATGTTTAGATTGTAAGTATGTATGTATGTATTTTTAAAATCAATAGCATTTATTATTAATTAACTAGCCATGCGCATACCAATGTTATGTCACGGCTCGCTGCAGCGGCGGACATATGCAACGATGGCTGCTTCACCGAACTGCTACAATCCAGTGCGCGTGCAAATGTGCCTATCGATCGCGACACAACTAAAAATTGATCAATCTTACGATCGTTTAGGCTATGCTGGGGTGTCCACACCAACGTTTCGAGATCCTCCAATTTGCGATCATCGTTCGAGACATCTTTTAGTTTAGCAGGAATTTCACTTTGATAGCGACTACCCACACGTATTTCACCTTTGTCGGCAAGCAACGTCTTCTGATTTGGATCGAAGACTAAACAATAGAAGAATGTGTCCTGAATATATTCCAAAGACAAAGAGAAAATGTTAAATTAATATTTAAGTAAATAAATGAAATTACATTTTTTAGTACTAAGTAGAAAGTTAGTTAATCAAAGAAACCAAAGTCAAAACTATATAATTTTACAAAGTTAGCGTACGATGCGAAATTTACGACTCACGTCTTTACTGAGATAACTCTGCAGTGATTCTGTTTCATTCAGCAATGTGACCGAACATTTGCCACGAATTTGTGTGGCCGGCAGTGCCTCAACTTGGCGTGACAAAAACAATTCGCGATGTTTGATCTGGTAACGTTGTTTGGCTGTTAGTGATTCACCTTTTTCCGCAGATGCCCCACCCCCACCGGCGATTCCACTGCCAGGCCCATGATTTATGGGACTGTTTACTCCTTCATCCAGCGCTGCTATAGTGATAGAAGAAAAAAATACACGCACAAAAACTCAGTTGTTGAAGTATGAAAAAACTGCTTTAATAACATTATGCGCATTTACAGTTTTGTGCAAAACAAAGGCAATATGTAACTAGTATTTTTTTAATTTTATTGCAGAAAATACAATAGAATAGAAAATACAATATAGAAGTCTAATGAAGAGATGTGGTGATCTCCGAAATGGGTTCATAACTTCTACCAAAAATTTTTTTCAATTTTTCTTAAATAAAACTGGCCAATAGCTCTATAAAAAATACACATAAGTACAACACAATTTTAATGAAATGTTAATGCTTTTAGTAAATTTTTTACTGTTAATTGCTTATATAGTATACCATGTTGCTAATATTTTGCACATGTCTGTATGCCGGCACAAATCATACATTCATATGTACGCTAAAATACATACATACATGCATATATGTAAGCACTAAATGCTACTTTCTACAATAGTTAAAGTAAACGGAATAACCAAAAGCGCTTATTATAACTAATTCAATCTGTAAGAACGAAATTTCTAAAAAAAAAAATTAAGTATGTACATTAGAGATGGCCGATCCCGTGATTTTTGAGGAACATACAGATTTTTTTCAGTGACAGTGACATTTAGGGTTCCTGACAGGAACCAAGACTTTTATTCACTTTTTAATAAAAGTAAATAAATGTCTTTAATCGAATTATATTTTTCAAGTCCTGATAAACCAAAACAAAAATTGATATATGTAAATTGGAAAATACCTGCATTTTACTTAGTTCCTTAAAAATGCGTTTGGAAATCTTTAACATAATCAAGTGAAATCAATTTGAAACATTATTTCGCACGTTTTATGCAATAGGGATTTAACTCAAAAAAATTTTTTTTTGGGAAAACGCAAATAAAGCTTTATAATTTCAAATAGTTTCCTTCTACGGCTAACTACAAAATCACTTTTATTTCCGCCATTTTAATCTTTTTGAGTATTTTATAAGACTAGACCTAAAGGCACTACTATTGCAATATATGGCAAAATCCCAGAAATCGAAAATTTCGAGTTAAATCCCTATTGCATAAAACGGGCGATTTAAAAATAAAAACAAAAAAAAAACAAACAAAACACTATACATTTTTGAAAACTAAAATATTCATGCTTTCAGAATAAGTACGTGATTTTGTCAGCGTGATTTTGGAAATCAGTCACGGCAGTAATTAATGACTTTTGGGGAACGGTGATAAAATCACAGGTACGCGAAATATTTGCCATCTCTAATGTACATAAGTAAGTTTTGATATCGTAAGCGGAAAAGAAGTAAAATAAGAACAAAGAAGGCACAATCACAGTATTTTGATCAAATATTACCAAAAGTAAAAACCATTTTACATATATAGCAAATATTCGATTACACTACAAAACAAAGTTCAAAAATATGCAAAAAAAGGCATAACTACAAAATCACTTTTTTGGATTTGCTTGTTTTTTTGTTTTCTTCTACACACTACTGTGAATTTAAGTGATTTTTGATTAGTCGATACCTATCGAAGGATCTAATACTGCTTGTGCGGCTTGCTCTTCGCCTACTGGTGTTCTAAGCCATGTTTTCTTCAGCTTTGTAGCCAGTGGTGAATCCTCAGCTGTTGCCACTGTGTTCGATAAGGATAAGGATGAGGATTTTAGTGAGATTTTTTTATGCATGGTACTTAGATTTATGTTCATATGTGCAAGGTTTGTGTTTGTTACTAATTAATGAACTTTGTGTATACTTAACTATGTAAATATGCTAGTAATTAGAATAAGTATGTATTTTATAATCTTAAATATTAAAAATAGTTTTTTTTTAAATGCGCATAAAGTGTGATTAGTAGAACACTTGAATGTGCGAAAGCTTATGAACTTATGTATTTATGTACATTAGAGTGCATTTAAAATTCAAATTAACGATATTTTACTGTATCGCCCCCTCAATCTGTAATAACATGGTCAAAGATATCACAGATAAATTTTGGTACCGATTGGTGGCGATTAAGGCGTGGCGCATTGAGCTCAAAATTCAGAAAACTCTGAAGGGTGAGAAAATCAAAATATTTTTTTTAAATTATATTATACCCAAAATTAATACTTCTATACTCAAGGATAACAAATATAAATTTTTGTCCCGATTGATGACGGTTTAGAGGTGTTTTAAGGGGGTAAATTTTCCGATTGCCATAGAAGGCTTACATTTTTAGCGTCGCATATGGTAATCTGAACTTTGGCCCCCTTGAAACACCAGTAAATCGTCATCTATCGGGACCAAAATTTATATTTGTTATCGATGGGTATAGAAGTATTAATTTTGGGTATTAGATAATTAAAAAAAATATTTTGATTTTTTGACCCTTCATAGAGTTTTCTGAACAATGCGCCACGCCTTAACCGCCACCAATCGGGACCAAAATTTATGTGTGATATTTTTGACCATGTTACTACAGATTGAGGGGGCGATACAGTCTTTTTATGAACTTTTAAATTTTTCATACAAATTAAACGCACCCTAATGTACATACATACATATGTATATTTCAGGAAAGTTATTCCTTTTCGATAAATATTATACGGTATATTTTAATTATTTATTATTATATGTACATATTATTTATAAATGGCAACTCCAACTGAAAATCCCACTGTCACCAGCCCATTTTGTTTGACTCCCATACTCTCTGTTTATAACCTTAAAGTAATAGTGTTTTATTTGTGAAACCTTGAATATGTATGTAGTTTGTATTTGTTGCACCAGTTATTTGGGTCCGGTTAGTGCAGGTAGTTAAAAAAAATAAATTTAATTGAAATCCAGGAAACATTCTGTTTTGATGATGTTCGAATGAAGAAGAGGAACTACAATTCTGTAGCACCCAGACATGTCAAACCAAACCTATACACATAAATATGTTCAGCATGAGGAAATTCCTATCAACAAAATTCCTCTCAAATTAAATCATCTAATACTCCCCTACCTCTGGTCCTACCCAATCTATTACCTAAAAGTTTTTGCTTTGCCATACAAATTTTTTACATATGTAACTAGCAGAGTAGTGGCGAACCAAAAACTCTAATATCTACCTTCTTTTCCGGCAATAATTTTGTCTTTATTTTATCCAATGGACAAGCAATAAAACTCGTTGCTCCACTTCATTTTGTTGTTGCTGCATTGCATACGCCTCTATCTGCAACCTTCTCTAGTCTTAGCAAAATGAAAGAGCTAACCGTTTTCTTAATAAATTTAATTTTCGAAAGCGAATTGATTTAAATTGCTTAAATACACTGGGTAAATAACTTGGTGAGTTAGTGGATTCTTACCTATCAGCGGGTGAGAAGGAAAATATGTTTAAAAAATTGTATTCTTCTGTGATAGTGTCGCGTTTTCACGTGGCTTTGGGATTTTTTTTATAGATGCATTAAGACATTCCCATTTACATATATGTATATTTACTACATATATAAAATTGTAGAGGGTTTTGCGAGGAAATGGCTCAAAAACTACTGAACGAATTTTTGCAAAATTTAGACAGTTTATTCTTTGGATAAGTCCCCTCGACATAGGCCATATTTTTTCCAAGAATTTAGTTACAAAAAATAAATCCGCTAGAGAATTTAAAGCATATTTATTTCAATAATATATGGAGCCGGATGGTCACGAAGTGCTGTTAATAGGGAACGCGAGATCAAGAGAGAGGGAGAGAGAGCAAATAGAATAGGGATAGGAAGAGATAGAGGGACAGGCAGTAGTAGGCAGTGGCATAGTGTGATTTGTCGCAGCGAAGCGGGACAGGTATTTGCTAGTATGAAATAAAACAGAATTATTGGCAATGAATTTATGTACTTGATGTTTCCATAATTACATACATATGTATATCGCTTGTTTTAAAGAATATTTTTCTTAGGCCTGTTTTCTTAAATTACGTTTATTACGTCTACTATGAATGCTAAAGGTGTTATATTCAAGGAATTATTTCAGCCATTTTGCATATTGAGATATAACAACCGTTGAGTTCCACCACTTGATTGGATGAGTGTTAGGATGGTACTCTTTTTCAGCCTGAAAATTAAATTACATTTATGTTAACGCAACATACATACCTATGTACATATATATGTATGTATGTACATATGTATGTACAAAAACAGGAAAGGTCAACGGAGCAGCTGGCGTTGGTTGACAAGAACAAATTCAAACCCAAGATTTTTTTCGTTTCAAAGGAAAATCAAGTGTTTCTCCTTCCCCTAAACTAATAAAAAAGGATGAATTCATTTTAAGGATAATACTTTTATCGCTTAAAAGCGACATTGATTTCCTTAAAGTTATGCTGTAAAATGCTACAAAACAATCCTCAAAAAATTATGTATGCATATTACTTAAAAAAAAAAAACAACCCAACTGAATGGGTGTAAACGTGGAGATGGAGAAGAAAGTACGGAAATGGATTACCAACAAACAGAAGAACCTATGAAAGTACATATCTACATATGTACATACATACATACATACATAAATCCCTGCAAAAAAGTGTGCGACGAGTCTCTAAAAAGATTTGTCCGGGAGCGCTCTCTTTCGGGTACAATTAGTCTACAATTGTTCGCAATTGTACCCGAACGGGTACATATGTATACTAATTGTAGACGAATTGTACCCGAAAGGGTATCAAACGGGTACAATTAGTCGCACAAATGGATGTGTCGCATTTGCTAACCGTTCGGGTACAAAACGGGTACAATTGTGCGCTTATGCTACCCGTTCGGGTACAAACTGGGTACAATTAGTCTCTTCATAGGACATGCTCAAACAAAAGAGAACACTTCAACCCATATAAAGAGATACAAATGGGTAGTAATCGCATGCTCCCTTGCGAGTTGTCCCGGATGTATCCCGGAGTGATCGCATTTTTTGCAGGGATATGGCCATACGAAAAGCCGAATAGCCGAAAAAAGAGGAAGCGCAATGTGATGCAATGCCGTTGAATGGGGTGGATAGCAAAACAACAAAAAAAAAGAGAAACAGAAAACAAATTAAAAAAATAACAAAAATAACTGATTGTGGGTGAGCTAAAGTGGTGTACTTTACTTTTTTTCTTAGTTAGTTGGTGTTCAGCAAAGATGTCTGGAGTTGTCGCTTAACGGCGAATGGATGACAGTGTGTTGGTAAGTGGGTGGTTGGGTGGTGATAGTGTTGGGAAGGGGAAAAAAATTCACAGACATATCTACATACCTAAATATGTGTGTATGCATTTACAAGTACACGCATAAATATCAATGTGCTTACGGATGAGCGCGCTGGGGCCGCGAATCTACTTGTATACTTACATACAAACAAATGTAGAAAGTAGAGTAGAGTATATTGGTAAGGAGTATAGCTTTTTTTTTGCACAAGTTTGTATGTATGTATGCACATTCAAACCAAGTTGGCGGCCAGAAACGCGTTTTGCGGTATTTGCTACCCCCGCTTGCGGCCTCCGCTGTTGCCACCTAAATGCGCCACCTTGCGCTGGGCTCGTTTTTGAGCAATCAAATGATTGAAAAAGAAATGTATACGTGGTATTTACATATGTATATGTATATGTATGTACCCTGCAAAAAAATGTGCGATTAATACCGAAAGATATTTGTCCCGGATTGATCTCTTTCGATAACAATCGGTCCACAATTAGTCCCCGATTGTTCCCGTACGGGTATAAATGTAGATTAATCGCTTTCATCCCGAACGGGTACAAATCTAGATTCCTTAAATGTAGAAATTTTACAAAAATATGCAATGTATTTAAAAAATTTCTTTTAATAACAATGATGAATAATAATTTCAACAAAATTTTGCCTAAAATATTCTATGAAAAAATCCTTTACATTGCGCTCATATAATGCATACTCAAAACTTACAATTTTTTCATTTATTTATTGGGTTTTTTTTTTCAAAAGTAAAACATTATATAATCTTTATTTATATATGCATGAACATTTACAATTTTTTAAAGATTTATTAAAAAATTGCCTTGGCGAACAACTTGGAAAAATCTACATTTGTACCCGTTGGGGATGAAAGCGATTAATCTACATTTGTACCCGTTCGGGATGTAAGCGATTGATCTACATTTGTACCCGTTCGGGATGAAAGCGATTGATCTACATTTGTACCCGTTCGGGATGAAAGCGATTGATCTACATTGGTACCCGTTCGGGTATACAAGTTGAACAATTAGTCTCTTCATAGGACATGCTCGAACAAATGCGATCAATTCACTCCATATAAAGGGATGTAAAATTGTATTAGTCGCATGCTCCCTTGCGATTGATCCCGGACACGTCCCGGATTAATCGCATTTATTGCAGGGTATATATGTACATACATACATACATACCCTGCAAAAAAGCTTTTCTTATTGTTGACAAATCAGGTGCATTCACTCTGTCAGCTCTTAACTTTCTAATACTTATCTAGGGCCTTATTTCGCATGACGTGTAAGTCGTTGGAATAAGGTTGCTGTGAGAGAGAGAGAGTACTCCTTATGGCCTGATAACATCAACATAGGAAATTCAGCCTTATTTTAAGCCTTACGCCATACAAATTTGCTACCCTTCTAATTTTCAGGCCTTATTTCGTAATCCTTTAAATCTGCTGTTTTAATTCTTAAATAAGGCTTATGGCGTTTTCTTTTCTACGAAAAAATGTTGCCCTCCTATATTCCAATTATTGAAATACGTAACTTGACTTTCTCTAAAATGGTTGAATTTGTCTCACTTTGTTAGAGGTTAATATTCGTTGAAATTATCAGACAAAGCCACAAAATGGCAAAGAAAATCAAACAGGGCAACATTATTTCGAGAAAAGAAAACGCCATTAGATCTTTGGCGGGTATGTATGAATGTTTGTATGTACATATATTTGTAAAGGCTTTTGCATGAAACGCGATTTGTGTGGATATACATACATATACATATACTCTTACATACTTTTTATCAGTTTTAATGCAAATCTTCGAGATTGTGAATAAAAATTAATCTTTTACGAATAAAAGTAGATTGAGGTGAAAGATTTTAAAATTTAATGTACAAAGGGTCCTTTCTTGCAAATATGTCTATATTCCTTTGAACCAGTGGGGATATTTTTGGCTTCTGTCCGCGTGTTTATACTTTTTGATTATATTTTACAGCATTTTCCAACATTATTTCAAAGCAATTTCACATTTCGTCAATTTGCCGGCAAGAAAAACACTTATTTTGGAGATTTTTTCTTTTTGCTATAAGTTGAATAGTGCAGGGGTCTCCTCGACCCATTCTGAGTCCCTGATGGTATTATAGGGTTAAAAACCTAGTATATTATAAACCTTTATTTGATAGTCAGTGACTTGGTTTTTTATTATCTATAAAAATCTCCACCCTTTCGAAAAAAATTTTTATTGAAGTTTGGTGTCCCTATTATTTTTCACAAGCTGAAACGAACTGACTCCACAAAATCATCAGCCATTAGCTGCATTCGCGTACTTTTTCCAGCAGCTTTTCTCTGTCTGCCTCTATCACTCTCTATCTCGCCAAAAATTATTTTTCCTCCCACCAGAGATAATTATCCAAAAAAGTAAAAAAATGCAAATCTATTCAAATCTTGCAGAAAAGACGAACAGCTGATCAAATTAAAATTATAAGAATTAACAAAATATATACAAATCCTATATTTACAAAAATTTGGAAGAAATTTGAATTACTTTAGCTTATATGCAAATATGTCTATATTCCTTTGAACCAGTGGGGATATTTTTGGCTTCTGTCCGCGTGTTTATACTTTTTGATTATATTTTACAGCATTTTCCAACATTATTTCAAAGCAATTTCACATTTCGTCAATTTGCCGGCAAGAAAAACACTTATTTTGGAGATTTTTTCTTTTTGCTATAAGTTGAATAGTGCAGGGGTCTCCTCGACCCATTCTGAGTCCCTGATGGTATTATAGGGTTAAAAACCTAGTATATTATAAACCTTTATTTGATAGTCAGTGACTTGGTTTTTTATTATCTATAAAAATCTCCACCCTTTCGAAAAAAATTTTTATTGAAGTTTGGTGTCCCTATTATTTTTCACAAGCTGAAACGAACTGACTCCACAAAATCATCAGCCATTAGCTGCATTCGCGTACTTTTTCCAGCAGCTTTTCTCTGTCTGCCTCTATCACTCTCTATCTCGCCAAAAATCATTTTTCCTCCCACCAGAGATAATTATCCAAAAAAGTAAAAAAATGCAAATCTATTCAAATCTTGCAGAAAAGACGAACAGCTGATCAAATTAAAATTATAAGAATTAACAAAATATATACAAATCCTATATTTACAAAAATTTGGAAGAAATTTGAATTACTTTAGCTTAGTTTCAGCAGTAGATTATGCCTGCATTATATTTTACTAATAAAGAAACATGTATGTATGTATATAAATGTGGAGTTGCGACTGCCTGCTGGCATTGCATTTTGACATACATACATACATATAAGTTAGCAGAGGGTAACCGGCGGACTTCCTACATTAATCAACAAACATACAATGCTGCTGTTATCATCCAAAATTTAGCTCAAGTACAGATGCAGACATAATAAAATGTTATTTATTTGCATCTTTCATAATTAATTCGTCCATATTTAACTTTTTTAATTTTGAATTTCAATTTTGCAATTTTTGCAATTACAAACATATGTTTTTTCATCAGCTGTTTTGCTGCTGGACAAATGTGATGGAAAAAATTTGTCCAGCAGACTTTTGCAGCCTCTCACAAAAATAAACGTCACTTTGCTCTCTCATTTTCCTCTCTTCTGCAATTTTTTTGCGTAAAAAAATGGAAAAAGCGGATATTTGTTGCAAAATTGTAATAAATTGCAACAAATTGCTGTACGCGAATACACCTATTATGAAACGATTCAAAAAATTGCAGATTAAACACCTGTTCCTTACTTCGGAGACATCTGAGCAAGAAATTAATGTATAAGTTTTGACTACTGTTTAGAAATTGAAGCAGGATCGATCTTTGAAATATTCCAAGGCGAGTGTCCCTATTATTTTTCACATGACTGTACATATTATGTATGTACATACATACATACATATGTATGCACTATAATGAGGTACCTATAGTAACTTGATATCAAATCTTATCATAGATATATGGAAACGCTGGATTATAGAGTATAATATGTACATACATAAATAATTGTATGTGAATTCGCGTTAACCAGCATTTGTGACCTGTACTAACTCGCCCCAGCGGGTTAGGGGGCTTAGAATATACCCGTGGTAAGGAATGCCTGTCGTAAGAGGCGACTAAAATCCACCGGCCTAGAAGGCTGATTATGGCCAAAAAAATCGTTCGCACGACAGTCGGGCTAGTGTCAGAAGGGACTAGTACCCGAGCGTACCGGATTTATCCGGCAAAGGACTGTCACATCCCCTACACTCCCCAAAACCTTCGGGGTGTCTTGGTGGCTACAACAACAACAACAACAGCAACCTGTACTAACTGGTACGGAGGCCTCACAATTTAAAAGCATCTAAGTAAGTACAATTGTGTGTATTCATGTTGGTCGGGCTAGTGTGCACCGAAAATTCGTACGTACAATATGGGGGTTGCTATTGGAGTGGACCAAGTGTTGTCAGTTGTATTCTTTTGTTATTGTAGTTTCTGTCATTTGAATTTAGCTAAGCGCATACACACGCCCAAAACTGTGCTCGTTTCATACGTTTGCATAGGTATACAGTGTTGGAAAAAATAATAGAGAAAATACAAAAATTCTGCAATTTTCCATTTATGTATTTCACGGAAAGGACATATTTCAATGACTCTTGCGTGGTTTTTGTATGATACATAACTTTATTTTTAGAAACAAAAATAAATGAAATGCATAATTGAAGTTGGAAATAATAATAGGGACAAACCCTAATGCGATTGTTTTTTAAATAAATTATAATATTACTGCTGCAGCTAGATTTCGACTAATATTTAATTAAAGCTCTTGTTTTTTTATAACTTTTTCACATATGCGTGACAGTGTGAGAGTTCACCAAATCAGCGCAAATTGCAAGTGGTATTAAGTACCAAGCTTTTTTTCTATTTTTTTTTTCTATAGCTTTTACTTATTTTTCCATTTTCAAACCCAGATCGTCTTATTTAATACTTTCTATAGATGTTCTATGGGGTTGAGGTCCGGCGACTGTGAAAGCTACTCCAAAACTGCAACTTTCTTACGTTCAAACCATGATTTTTCGATACCGAAGGCACGTGTGGGTTCTTAAAATGAAATAAATGGAGATGTGCAGAATGTCCCTATCATTTTTTTCAACACTGTACATACGAATTGATGTACTTTCGACAAAGAGTGTAGGTGTGCTTTAGGATGTTTTTCGCAGGTAGGTATTGAGATATATTTGTGCGTACCTATGTGCATACATATGTATGTACAAATGTATGTAGGAATACAGAGCAACGCAGTCCTCTCTGATTTATGAAAGTAACGTATATTTACATATATAAGACGTGCCATGAACACACAAAAAGCAAAAACTGAATCGTTTTTACTTCTCGTAACTGGGGTCCGATTAGCAGACCTGAAACTCAGTTTAATTTAGAGATCCTGTCCACATGTCTATATACATTTTTTATAACTTTTAGTCATTTATTTCGTGGAACGAGGATAATAAATGTATAAAGCCAATACCAATTTTTAGGAATTTCGGCTGACTAAAGAGGTATCACATCAGCGAAATGTTCAAAGTAGGTAGGTACCTACCTATTTATAAATATGTTTGCATGTACGTATATATGTATGTACATATTATGTACATACATATATTGATATAAGCCACCATTCGGCAAAATGCATTTTAAAATACATACATTTCCACCCACCTCGTGGCCGTCAAAAAAGTGTCTTCTCCCACAATACAAGTGCATACACATATGTACCCTGTAGGGAAAATCTCTAGTTCCGAACTAGGTCGCTTCTAGTGCATTTTTCGCCACTACTAGTGCGAGCTAAGTCTCGTTTGCATGTTATCAACTGGCGTATTTAACACGGCGATGTCCTAGGCGGTGTCAATTGTCACCCTCTGCACTACATTTTCGATAGTTCCGAACTAGTACTAAATTCTACAGTTTACACTAGTTCGTTTATTTTACATCTGCCGCTTAAGTGCAGCCTTTGACACACTTCATGCAAGTGGCGCGATGGCCGACTGGGTAACACATGTGCCTTTCAATCTGAGGGGCGGGGTTCGAATCCTGTCGGTGTCAAGGTGGATGATAATTTTTTTTTTAACTAATATTTTTTATTTATTTATTTAGTAAAAATTTAGAATAATATTTAAAAAGCAATAAAATTAAAAATAAGCCTGAGGGATCGGAAAAGCATAATTAGGGGAACATATCATTTCATAAAAGATGCAAATAGAAAACTCTTTATATAAAATGCTTCACTAAACATCTGAGAATTGCAGAAATATACAAAGCCGACGGCAATTGAACGAACAAAAAATTTTCATAGAATTTTTGTCAATTTGAAATTGCATACAAATCAAAATGTGTCTTATAATTGTCACTCAATTCACTCCTTCTGAACTGGTACAATTTATCTAGTTCCCTTTTGACACCTTTTCGCTAGTTCGGAACTAGAAATTTTGCTCACTAGTTATTGAGTTCCCTGCAGGGTATGTAAATATGTACATATGTATGTACTTCCATACATATGTACACAGTAAGTGTGTATATCACCATCACATCGCCTCCCTATTCACTATGAGTGTAGGTATCCTATAAAAGCCCTCCTAACGGTATCGCAACATTGCTACCAACAGCAGCAACCAACAACCTGAAGTGGAGCGGGAAGTTTAGGCAGCTCTACGCAGCTCAGCAACTCGACCAGATATGTATGTATGTACTATGTTTGTAGGTGCGCATTAGGGATTCCAATCCCGGGATCCCGGGATCCCGCCCTTTTGGACACCCCGAAAATCCCGGGATCGCTAGAATTTTATCCCGGGATTTTTGGGATAAGATAAAGACAGAATATTCCCCTATTATAGCAAAGAAAAGTTGTATTTTATATAATTTTTAGTGGTCTCAGATCTGTATACTAATAGCATTTCCTATTCTGCATGAAAATGTTGCATTATTACATTGCACCATTATCAACATGTGCCCTGTGCCCTATAAATGTAGCCTTTTTCATGTGATGAATGAAACAAAAATAATGCAATGTGCTAAGAGCAGAAGATGTTGCCCCGTAGTCGGGCCAGTTTTATATTTTGTCAATAGAACAAACAGCCTTAAAAAAGTGTTGAGTCTGTGTGGAAGAGAACAAAAAAGTGTGACAGCCCGAAGAAAGTGCGACATTTTTGCCAGAATAAAAAAGTCCATTAGTCAAAGTAAGGATTAATATTTTTGATGTTTTTTTTAATAATCAAATTTTTTGTCGTGAAGTACGCGTTGTAAAGAAACGTACGTTAGGTATTTTTAAAGCCTTTAGAATTCTTGTGGTAAAAATCATTTGATAATTTCTATTTCCTGATTTTTGGTCATTTATTTCCCAAATGGTTTTTGGAATTTTCCCATATGGAAAGTAAATAATGGAAGAAAATGCAAACAAAATTTTAATTAGATTGATTCATATCAAAATATGTGCCTCCGATTTTTAAATATTTTCGGAAGTTGCATTAATTTTCAGAATTTTTCGGCAAGCTTGGAAATATTCGCTTAAACGAAGTGTGTCGTTAAATTCTAAAATTTTTTATTGGAAATTATCAAATGATCGCAAACCTTTTTATCCTAATATCCTAAAAGTACCAACTATAAAGGAAAATATTTTGTTCACCAAATGTATTTAATTTTCTTTGCTGATTGTGTTTTTTAAAGTAACTCTTAAGTGTTATTAAATAATAAGCATGATTTTACGTTCCTATTTTATTTTGTTAGTAATGAACTAATAAAAAATGGCAATAAAAATCTATTTTTTCTTTGCATGTTAAAGTTGTAGCGTTTCTCGAAAATATACATATTTAATTTTTCAACCTCAAATGTGGGAAAATAATACTGGTCGACAAATTTTTGTAACAGAAATAAAATTCTAGGTTTCAAAAGGATTTCGGTGCACTTTTTGAGATATTCATGTCCAAAGAGGCGAAAAACGCGGTTTTTGGCCATATTCACTCCTCAATATCTTTAAAATTGCCCACCTTCATTAAAAACTGATTAAATCTATTGAAAGCACGATCATTTCTCTTGAAGACAATGTTTTGCCTTTTCGGATATCTTGCTTGTAACTTGCAATATTGCAAATAAAAATTTTGTAGCACGCTTTTAGGCAGTTCATTATATTAACAACAAACTGTGCGTTAGAATGAAATAAGTGAATTAATTTATATTAATTTATCGAAAATGCGACTAAATTTTGCGTGACTGAAACAAAAATTCCAATCAGTGGCCTACTATGTATATATTTTCTATACTGAAATAAAAATAGTTCGGCAGAGCAGCTACAAAACTTGATTTCGATTAAAACAGCGCTACAAATACTGCCGTTGATTTCGAAGAAAAATACCTTATTGTACAAAAACATATATTTCTAGATATATAAATAAGAAACCCGAGAAAGCAAAGCGCTGTTTTCAAGAGAATTGATCGTTCTTTCAATAGCTGCAATCATTTTTTAATGAAAGTAAGTAATTTAACAGATTGAGCAGTGAATATAGCAAAAAATCGCATAAATATCTCAAAACCTACAAGTATTAACGAAAATCCGACTTCAGATTCAGATTCAGGGCAACGAATTCCTTTAGAAAAGTAGAATTTTATTTGAGTTAGAAAATTTTTTGGAAATTTTATCGGCCTGTATAACACTGGATCACAAAATGAAATTTTTTGTCTGTACTTTGGACGTGACTATCTTATCTATATGTAAAATCGATCGCTGATTCCGAAAATCGGGTTTATTTTTAATTATATGGGAAGGTTTTTGAGATATCGGCAATTTACCGTTATTTGGCCAATGGCTCCACTTAATCCTGTATATCTCTTTACCGCAGTGAGATATCTTCCTTGAGGTGAAACCAAACGAAAGAAAATTAAATTTCCTTTTCATAGCTCCTATAACATTTTTCTCTAACTCTTATAGTTTCTGAAATATTGACGATTCAATTTGAATTTTTTCGATTTTTTACGATTTTTTGAAGAAAAAATTGTCTTTGTCAGGCAATATCTTTAAAACCAATGTTTTCACCTTCGATTTTACTCCTTTACCTGAAGCTCTATTCGCAGTAGATACAAGCCCATTTACGGGTATAACATGCACAAAATATACCCGTGCAGCGGCATTGCGCGATTTGGATGTATTTACATGCTCGCCTATAACTTTTCCATTTTACCACGGATTTTCTTCGTTGATAGCTTATTATTTTGGTAATAGAATGGAGCTTCACCTAAAGGAGTAAAACCGAAGGTGAAAACATTGGTTTTAAAGATATTGTCTGACAAAGTCAATTTTTTCTTCAAAAAATCGTAAAAAATCGAAAAAATTCAAATTGAATCGTCAATATTTCAGAAACTATAAGAGTTAGAGAAAAATGTTATAGGAGCCATGAAAAGGAAATTTAATTTTCTTTCGTTTGGTTTCACCTCAAGGAAGATATCTCACTGCGGTAAAGAGATATACAGGATTAAGTGGAGCCATTGGCAAAATAACGGTAAATTGCCGATATCTCAAAAACCTTCCCATAGAATTAAAAATGAACCCGATTTTCGGAATCAGCGACCGATTTTACATATAGATAGGATGGTCGCGTTTAGAGTATTTTTTGGCTGTAGAGCAGTGTAATTAATGTCCAAATCCCGGGATCCCGGGATTAGAAAAAAATATCTCGAAAATCCCGGGATCGTAAAAATCGGAAAAATTGGAATCCCTAGTGCGCATACATATGTACATACATACATATATCCCCATCAGTATATATGAATATGTACATATGTACACTGTCGAATGTGAATGGGGGAGCCTCCTCAACTTCAGCTACAGCAAAAGCTAAAGTCTCTGCTGCTGCTGCTCTTGCTGACGCTGTCGTTGAATCATGTTGTTTTTGTTATTGCTTATTCGCTGCTCTGTGAACTGATTGCCTAGTTGGCTCACTGTCTGGTCTGTTCGTTTGATGGTTGGTTAGCTGGGGCCTCCTGTACTGCATTAGGCATCGATGCAGATGTAAATATTGTGAGGGAATCTGTTTGGCTAGCCTTTTTGTATCGCCGTTTTCGTATCACCTCATTTTGTTATTGCTGTTGTTACAGTTGTCGGCGGTTATTTGGAATCGTTTAATACGCTGGTTAACGTAGACAATGCCACTATATATATGTAGATAGTTTCTGGTTACATATTCGGATGTGCATATGCACAGACAAAACGAATGTAATATACCTACCTACCAAAATGTGAAATACTCGACCCAAAGCGCCAAGTGGTCCTTTGTACACATACATATGAACAAATATAAGATACTGCATACAACCCGCTCGGAATTTTGTTTGTCGACACAAGGCCGGAACCATGGAGAAATAAATTGTTGTTTTACCGATAATAATTGCTGGTCATCAATGAATATGAAATCATCAAATATTAAAATTTGTTAAAATAAAGTATTTGTTTTAAAATTTTCCTATTTGTTCTACGATGGACCTTAAAATTATACAAATGACTGTAGATCAAAATAAGACTTTTTAAGACTTAAAGTTTAAATATGTTTGAAATTGACTGAAATTCCAACAGGGTTTTTTATGTGTGCATACCAACGAACTAAGTACATCAAGCTACTAAAATTTTCAAGCCGCTTGATTATTAATTGCTGATTTTGAGTAGCTGTAAATTGAAATTAAAATTCCAGATGGATTTTAGAATAGCCGACTGGATTTTAGAAAGGGAAAATTGGATTTTAGAAAAGGGAAATTGGACTTTAGAAACTGTAAATTGGATTTTCGAAAATGTATATATGTAATTACGTATATGTACATTATACTTTCATACGCAATAAAGGATTTCTATTCGAAAAAATCTGTGTAAAATTTACTTTACACACACATTCTAAAAACCAATTCAACTTTCGAAAATCCAATTTACGTTTTCTAAAATCCATTTAATTCTTTCTAAAATCCAATTCTCTCTTTCTAAACTCCAATTGTCGTTTTTGAAATCCATTTGACGCCTTCTTATATCCATCTGGAAATGGTGTAGATTCAAACAAGTGAAAATCATGATTCTTACCACTACATGTGTTATGAAACGGGTTTCCCCTTTCGGCCTTACATAATTGCTTTCCATTTTTCCCCTAACTTGGAAACGCCAATGAAAGACCTTGTGCAGGACACTGGCGCATATATAATGAATTTATGTTCATACATAGGTACATACATATCTATGCACGAATGTGTTTGAAGTTTGGTCACAAATTTGTGTGATGACGAAAAGCTGGTCAGAGATTCTACCTGCACACAAGCACGTCTACATACATATCCCTGCAAAAAATGCGATTAATCCGGGACGTGTCCGGGATCAATCGCAAGGGAGCATGCGAGTAATACAATTTTACATCCATTTATATGGAGTGAATTGATCGCATTTGTTCGAGCATGTCCTATGAAGAGACTAATTGTTCAACTTGTATACTCGAACGGGTACAAATGTAGATTTTTCCTTAAAAAATTGTAAATGTTCATGCATATTTAAATAAAGATTATATAATGTTTTACTTTTGTAAAAAAAATCTCAATAAATAAATTTAAAAAATTTTATGTTTTGAGTATGCATTATATGAGCGTAATGTAAAGGATTTTTTCATAGGATATTTTAGGCAACATTTTGTTGTTGTTCTACAATTTTTTAAATACATTGCATATTTTTGTAAAATGTCTACATTTAGGGAATCTAGATTTGTACCCGTTCGGAATAAAAGCGATTAATCTACATTTATAACCGTTCGGGATGACAGCGATTAATCTACATTTATACCCGTACGGGTACAATCGGGGACTAATTGTGGACCGATTGTTCTCGAAAGAGATCAATCGAGGACAAATCTCTTTCGGCATTGATCGCACATTTTTTTGCAGGGATAACACACAAATGCTTACGTACACATACAATACGTATATAAGTACGAGTAACTACAATTTCTGTGCGACACTCCTGGCATGAATTAACTTTAATTTTTAGTTTAATTTTTTTTTTACATTTTTATTAGTTTTACATTTGAATTAAAAAAAAAAAATGACAGCAAGCTCTATAATTAACATTGTGGCTTAGTCATAATAAATCATAGGAAACTCTTGAGTTGCTTGCTTTTCCGACAGGGTAGGTATATGATGTATTGTGGAACGATTTTCCGTCATCCCTTGTCAAATTTGGTTTGGAGACAAACCGGAAATTCTTGAAGCTTAATAGGTACTTCACTTAAAAACGAAGGCAATCAAAAATGTTCAACTTCTTAGAAGCATTGATGATACATAACTTGATGCTAATTTTCGTAAAAAATTTAAATTTACTGTCAGTTTGTTTTTACATGGCCGTTTATTACTAATAATTACTTTACTTATGTGTATTTTTTATGGAGCTATTGGCCAGTTTTAGATTACCAATCGTAACGATGCAGGTTAGATCCTCGGTGAGACCGCCTAAGAAGTCTGATGAAGAGATGTGGTGATCTCCCAAATATATCCATAACTTCAGAATTTTTGCAAATGTTTGGGTATATTGTTTGGCGATAAAAATATAAGTCAGACGCTATGGGCGTGTGCTGCTGGAGTAGACCGACAAATTCTCATTTAGTTTTATATCATTTTATTTTCAGCATACACAGTTAGATGAAGCCACTTACATATTGCAATTTCTTAAGTAAAATGCCTAAAAGTATGCTACAAATAATTTAATTTTTTTTTTGTATGGAGAAAATTTCGCAAAGATAATAATGAGCTTAAAAAAAAAAACAATTTGAATAAACGGACTACAGATTCAAATTCAGCGGGTCAAGGTCTTTTAAGTATAGGCTCATCTCCGGGTAAGAACTTTGTTCAAATTTTGTCGGATTGTGCAATTTTTAGTGACAGTTTTTATGTCAATATAAATACAAATAATAGGTTCTTTTCTTTACTTTCCAGCAAAACATTAACTAACATTTCTTGCTAATCTCTTTTAACGAAATTTGTGAGAGTAAAGTGACATTTGCTCTCAGTGAGAGATATTAGCAAAATAGATTAGGAAACCTGAATTAGCAAATGTTAGTGACATATCACCGTTTACACTTCGTAACCGCCCAAGTGAGACTTTCATAACCGCCCAACTCTCCGACTTCAGAGGTGAAAAGGACATTAGAAGGAAATATAGAGCTTTCCAAAGGCCAAATCTATGGTATAAATCCATAGAGGAGACCACCAGGAGTTAAAGTTTGGAAAACCTCAATATTGGCATAGGCGGTTATGAAAGTTTCACTTAAGCGGTTATGCAGTTTAAACGACGATATGATTGTTTGGCGCATGAAAAAAGATAAAAGACACGCCCGAAAATTTAAGAAAAAATAAAAAATTGAAATCATCATCAGAAAAGAAAAATAAGGATTTTAATATATCCCTTTAAGTGTTCTATTGCCTTAGAAAAACCAATTTCGACTGACATATTCGCTCGAAAACGCTTTCAAGCAAGCTTCTGGAGATTCGAAAATTATGACGATAGCTCGGAACTACAATTTCAATGTACTGAAGTAAACAATTCCTGGTATTTCGATTGGTTAGAAACAAAAAATGCATTCGCCGTTCGGAGCCGGCATTAAACTGTAGGTCCACCCAATTAGTAGGAAAAAACAAAAGGAGCACACCCCGAATTGGGAGAGAAACTCGGCCATAAAACTCGTCAGAGTTATAATAGCGCCATTGTATTATTATTATTATTAGAAACATGTCGACTGACTTTAAACTTTCTACAGCTACCTGATCAATCTCGTCATCGCTTTAAATAGGCTCCATAAGCATTGTTACAATTCTTAAAAATCTTTGTATGTACATATGTATGAAGATGGATTTGTCTAATAGCAAAGAGTGAAAGGTAAGAGTGAATTGTAAGAATAATTTTCCTTACTTCTTCCATTACAGACGATCCGGCGGAAGATGCACTCTCATCATGGTTCTTGTTTTGAGCCGCTGTCTAATGTATATATGTACATATATTTCAATATAGGATTAGTTTGACAGCATCCATACATTATAAATAACTTCCCGTTTCCATATTAAACCTTTTTTTTTTTTAATAAAAATAGCTATATAACTTGATTTACTACGTATATATTTACTTTTGTATTTTCAAATACAAATTTGAATTCCTTTTTCCACATTTGACATTTCTTCTTCTTCTTGCTAGTGTCTTGCTAGTGGAAATTTGTCCAGTAAAAAAGTTAGTAGAACTATCATTGCCGCTCTCACCAGTTTCGTTCAGTGCTCTCTGAATTTTCGTTCAGTTCGCTCTCTTTTACTGGAGAGAAACCAAAGAAACACAAATTATATGTCAAATCTAAAAATTAGTGTTTATTAACGTTAATTAGTGTATAAAGAAACAAAGCTAATGAAATGTTTCATGTACTTGCAGTTTCAATGAAGAAATTATCCCCCAAAATCCCAATAAACATTGTTCAAAAAAGGCACCCATATTTCAAATTTCAATGAACCCAGACCAACGTACATATGTACATCGCTTAATATATTACCCCTCCTTCTGGTGTTTTGTCATAATACTATTTCGTGTTCATGAAAGGTATGAACATCTGATTTTTCACTTACCATAAATCCTAATGCTAGAATACCCCATTGTTTTTTTTATCTCAAGCACTGAAGGTATTAGAATAAATATACATACTTACATACATATAATTACATATGTACATACATACATTGTAGGTATATATACACATTACCTCAAACATACTTAGCTCAAAAATTGTGTTAGACATCATGGAAAGGGGTAAATATTCCAAACAGATATAGTAAATATATGTACCTATGTATGTACATATGTACATAATAAAGTAATAAATAATAATAAAACCGCTTAGACTTACGTTGATGTTTATCCGCCAATTGCACGAGTGGATTTGGTAAATCTCGTCTTCTGTAAAAGCACATAACTTTTGCTTCTACATTACCGGATTGATTTTTATTTAATTCCTCAATGCGACGTATTAAAAATGGATTACTCGGACTTGTTTCTACGTAAACATAGTCTGAAATGTAAGAAAAAAGGCAATCAATTAATGGATTTGTATAAAATTGTATTTCTTTAAATTTATTGATTTATTCAGTTTCTGAAGTCAATGAACATATGTACATATGTATGTACATATGTACATATATGTATTTATGTACATACATATGCATACCTAAATTAAGAACATGCATATTAACTGGGCTAATCTGGCAACTGTCTTTCCAAAGACAACCATCTTTGGAAAAGAAAAAAAAAACATTGACGGTCGTTGCTTTTGTTGTTGTTGTTGTAAGTTGTTGCGTTGTAGATCCCAATGCTATGCTAAACTAGCAATTTCTACTGCAAGGTAACTGATTGGAGAGGGCTTTTAGTAGAAGAAAATGTGGTGCGTTATTTTTCTTTAAAAATTTTGTAAAAAAAAAGAAAATTACGGTAGAAACGCCATGTTAATCGTTTCATTCAAATAGCCAAAATAACAAACACAGAGTGGAAAATACCAACAAAGCTGATAGCAGGCAAAATAGCGTTAAATGATGCTAGGCAACAGCATGCAGAAAAAATCCATAGGTCGGTATCTAACAAAATGACAATCACAGTGCCGAAAGAGGTAAAATTTTGAAATTGTTTATAGGTATGTACCTAATTATGAAAGCTGATTAAGTGAAATACCTAAATAGACTTTTTCTGGACCCTAGGCCTAGTTTCTATGCTAATATAGGCAGATACGTACATGAATTAGTTTCAAACTATGTATCTCATCCCCTTTTCTTGCCAGTCTACTCATAGGTAACCAAACATTCAATTGCACATATGTACATACATACATACAAAGCTACATATTCCACTGTTGGCAAGGCTTGTCTAAATAGTC
Source organism: Urophora cardui (assembly GCA_960531455.1). Lineage (NCBI taxonomy): Eukaryota > Metazoa > Arthropoda > Insecta > Diptera > Tephritidae > Urophora > Urophora cardui. The sequence goes on along the minus strand of OY482672.1, from coordinate 30,069,419 downwards.
AAATCGACGTACACACTAAGTATTGTTCGAACATGAAATTTAAAATATGTATGGTTGTATGTATGTATGTATGTACATAATTACCTACATTCGAGCGACCAAACAAGAAAGAAACAAATCAACTTTAAATAGAAAACAAAACTAAAACAAGTGGGAAAATAAAAATTAGTAGGTATTTATACTGCGCTTTTAATCAAAAACGTTCAAATATGTATCCACACATCTGCATGTTTATATGTAATTATACATATTAGGGGTGTGATACCAACATTCGAAATATGTATACCATGTACATATCAAAGCTGTAAAATATTCAACTCATTTGCATTCGAAATCAATGAAAGTGTTCTTTAATGATTTATTTAGTTTTTTTTTTTTTGTTCCGGAATGCGGTATTGAAAATTTCAATTCAGCTCTCATCCAAATGAGATATGCATTCAACAATCAATATTTTCAATCATTGAATTCAAATCATTAAATCTTGATGTCAAAAATTTTTAACACTCAATGCTCATTCAGACGATTCAATGAATTGAGTGTGTACATTCCCAAATCAGGGCCATTCATGCTGTTCAAATTGTTTGCTACAGTTACGAGCGGTTGTTTATTGAATGAAAAACCTGATCCAATTCAGTTAAATTTTTGCACTCATGCTTCTGAATTCACATTATCTACTGAATGCTTTCCCCACCATTCAAAAACACAAGTACATACGTTTTTTGATTGGAATTTCTAATCCTTTTGAAATCTGGTTTCAATATTTGCAATCAGGCACACACAGGAATTATGAATGAATGAAATCAACATTGATTGAATCGGTTTACAGCTCTGGTACATATTTACATATAAACCCGGAAAGCAAACTAAATAAATGTAATAAGTAGCTTTTTCATGATAGAATCGCGCAGGTTTTGCCACCTGTCGGTACCAGGAATTGAATCTAGTATACCTTATATATGTATGTATAAGCTTACTTAATATGTGAGCCTATTATTCTACAATAACACTGTGGAACAAATTCAGGTCAACAAAAGTTAACTCGGTTCTGAAAGTTGGGGGTGAAAATAGAGGCTAAATTAGAAGACCCGTATCGCGGCGTTTGCTTAGGTTAGTTCGAATTTGTTTTTAATCGACCTTTGAACTTTGCAGGCAAATGCCGATTTTCAGCATACTGTTTGTATGGTTTTTTTGCTATAACTCGTCGACTAATTGAGATTTCCTATACAAGGGGTCTATAACATTTTTCTCTACCTCTTATAGTTTCTGAAATATTGATGATTCAAATTGAATTTTTTCGATTTTTTAAAGAAAAAATTGACTTTGTCAGGCAATATCTTTAAAACCAAAATTTTCACCTTCGGTTTTACTCGTTTACGTGAAGCTACATTCTATTAGCAAAAAAATAAGCTATCAACGAAGAAAATCCATGGTAAAATGGAAAAGTTATAGGCGATCATGTAAATACAGTCAAGTCGGGCAATGCTGTCACTCCAACAAAAAAATCTCAATTAGTCGACGAGTTATAGCAAAAAAACCATACAAACAATATGCTGAAAATCGGCATTTGCCTGCAAAGTTCAAAGGTCGATTAAAAACAAATTCGAACTAACCTAAGCAAACGCCGCGATACGGGTCTTCTAATTTAGCCTCATTTTCACCCCTAACTTTCAGAACCGAGTTAACTTTTGTTGACCTAAATTTGTTCCACAGTGTAATCATATGTACATACACCATCATTTGTTGATTGTAAATAATTGTTAAATTTGTAAATATTTGTTGCACGAATTAAGTTTATTGCCGCCCACCCCTAATAGACGTACATTTATACATACATATATGATATGAACTTAGGCGCACACACGAAAGCGGTTTACAAACACATGTGCATATGCCACATCGTATAGACATGAATATATGTACGTACATATATACCAGCAAGAGCATTGCGGAACACTAACCATCGGAGTTTATTCCAATTGACAAAGCGATCAGTCTACTGGCCGCTACAAATAAGTACCCCTGAATATTCATATGGATGTACAAATGAGAGTATTAATCTATGTATATAGATATGTAGGTATGTATGAATGTACATATGTATGTATATATATTTTGAATATAATTTCTACAGACTAACTAGCGCAAACTAAGATTTAAGCTTGAAAGCCCTTTTTATATACATATTTGGATGGAATTAAATTTAAAAGTATCAACCTATGTACATACATATGTACATAATTGAAATGCTTATAGGGTATCTACATATATCTACCTTTGGGGAAAAATTTTCTTGCAAAAAATATGTATGTACATACGCGAATACACATACACATGCTCATATACCTATTACATAAACAACCATCAACTTTCTCTATTTATCTTCACTGCATCACACGCAGCGATTTAGGATTTGAGTTGCGAATAGACCACGTGAAAGCATTAATTACTTGTATGAATAGCATTGGCTGAAATATTTCAATTGCTACGGATGCTCTAAATTTATTCGTACGTATTAGGAGTATATACCCTGCAAGAAAATGTGCGATCAATCCCGAAAGAGATTTGTCCTCGATTGATCTCTTTCGAGAACAATCGGTCCACAATTAGTCCCGGATTGTTCCCGTACGGGTATAAATGTTGACTAATTGTAGACCAAGTGTTCCCTAACGGGTATAAATGTAGATTAATCGCTTTCATCCCGAACTGGTATAAATGTAGATCAATCGCATTCATTCCGAACGGGTACAAATCTAGATTCCTTAAATGTAGACATTTTACAAAAATATGCAATGTATTTAAAAAATTGTAGAACAACCGGTAAAACGAATTGAACACCCTTTTTTAATAACAATTTTAACAAAATGTTGCCTAAAATATCCTATGAAAAAATCCTTTACATTACGCTCATATAATGCATACTCAAAACTTAAAATTTTTTTAATTTATTTATTGAGATTTTTTACAAGAGTAAAACATTATATAATCTTTATTTAAATATATATTAACATTTACAATTTCTTAAGGAAAAATCTACATTTGTACCCGTTCGTGCTGAAAGCGATTGATCTACATTTGTACCCGTTCGGTATGTTAGTGATTAATCTACATTGGTACCCGTTCGGGTATACAAGTTGAACAATTAGTCTCTTCATAGGACATGCTCGAACAAATGCGATCAATTCACTCCATATAAAGGGATGTAAAATTGTATTAGTCGCATGCTCCCTTGCGATTGATCCCGGACACGTCCCGGATTAATCGCATTTTTTGCAGGGTACTTACTAGATATGTATATGTATATATGCAAATATATATATACATACAAATGCACATACGTACATAGGCCTTTATTATCCCAACGAACACCGAGGTTAGATATCGATTTTTAAATTACTCGAGAACCAGCCCTTTTCGTAAATCTTTAATGTTACGAGCAGGGTTGCGTGATTTCGAATCAATTTTGATTTCAAATCAACTTTCAAATAAAGAATCAGCTTGATTTGTGATTCAAAATAGTTGCAAATAAAGGATAAATTTTATTTGTGATTCATTTCACAAAAGAATCAAAAACACACTTTGATTCGTGATTCACACTATTTTCATATCCAAGATAAATATAAATAAATATTTTTTTTTTCTTGATTCAAAATATATCTTTGATTCGAATAAAATTTGTGAGTGGAATCATATCAAAATCACGCAACTCTGGTTACGAGGGCGATTCGAGAAACTATCGAGATTCGTAGCGATCTCAAACAAAATGGGTCATAGGTAATTTTCAAATCGAGAAAATTGTAAATCTCGGATCGACATTTAATGTAGTCTTTAATGAGATTCTAATAAGAATTTGCAAATATGTACATACTTTTCTAATCAGTTTCCAATTGAATTCTAGAGTTTGTTTTCTAGCTTCGCTTTCGATTAGAGAATAGTTTAAGAATTGTACTAGTTATCTACTGTAGTCACCACAAATTCTCTAACGTTAGATATTGTGTTTGCTGGGATGTTGCGATGTTTTTTTTTTTGTTTTTGCAGTAATTATAAAAAGCCAACATTACTAAGCACTTTATGAATATGCATATTCGTACATACATACGTACACACCATGACATATATGTATATACATATGTATGTACATACTATTTCCATATCAATAAAACTGTTTCCGAATTTGAAGTGTGTGCACCACTTAAAAAATGACCGTTGATAATATAAAAAATTCCCAAATGATCCCTGCAAAAAAATGTGCGATCAATCCCGAAAGCGATTTGTCCTCGATTGATCTCTTTCGAGAACAATCGGTCCACAATTAGTCCCCGATTGTTCCCGTACGGGTATAAATGTAGACTAATTGTAGACCAATTGTTCCCGAACGGGTATAAATGTAGACTAATTGTAGACCAATTGTTCCCTAACGGGTATAAATGTAGATTAATCGCTTTTATTCCGAACGGGTACAAATCTAGATTCCCTAAATGTAGAAATTTTACAAAAATGTGCAATGTATTAAAAAATTGTAGAACAACCGGTAAAACGAATTGAACACCCTTTTTTAATAACAATTTTAACAAAATGTTGCCTAAAATATCCTATGAAAAAATCCTTTACATTACGCTCATATAATGCATACTCAAAACTTACAATTTTTTAAATTTATTTATTGAGATTTTTTTACAAAAGTAAAACATTATTTAAATATGCATGAACATTTACAATTTTTAAGGAAAAATCTACATTTGTACCCGTTCGTGCTGAAAGCGATTGATCTACATTTGTACCCGTTGGGGATGAAAGCGATTAATCTACATTCGTACCCGTTCGGTATGTTAGTGATTAATCTACATTTGTACCCGTTGGGGATGAAAGCGATTAATCTACATTTGTACCCGTTCGGTATGTTAGTGATTAATCTACATTGGTACCCGTTCGGGTATACAAGTTGAACAATTAGTCTCTTCATAGGACATGCTCGAGCAAATGCGATCAATTCACTCCATATAAAGGGATGTAAAATTGTATTAGTCGCATGCTCCCTTGCAATTGATCCCGGACACGTCCCGGATTAATCGCATTTTTTGCAGGGATATCACAATCGTAATGCACAAATATGCGTTTCCTTTTTTCCTAATTATACATAATACATATAGTACGTACATACAGGCCCGACGAGAGGGGGGGGGCTGAGGGGGTCAATTGCCCCGGGCCCGGGCTTTAGAGGGCCCGGGAATCTCAAAATGATATCCAAGTTTTTGCTTACAGAAAATAAACGAACAACACCTTTAATCGCCTTTCGTAGATAGCAATCATTTTAAATTTCAACAAATTTTATAAATCTCTTAAAGTGTCTGCACCCCACTTAAGGAATTGTTGGTTTTTGGCGTCGACTTTGCAGCATAAATTTGAATTCGTTTTCTGTTGCAACAGAAAAATTCGGTATGATGCAAATTCTTATACAGCGATATGGGTATATCCTGGGCGTTTCGGACGGTATGTTCGCACGATTTTTTGAACTTGGAAAGATTTAGGCCACAGCTAATGATTAAAGTATGTTAGCGACAGAAATTTAGTTTAATGCCTCTGTTTTAGCCACTTAAACTGCGTTCCGGACGCTACAAAAACACGTCCATTTTTTTTTTTTTTGAGTGGCTAAAACAGAAGCCTGGCATAGCAGGCGAGCACTCTACCCACTGCACCACAGCGGCCATGTGTAGATAAATTAAAGTTCGTAACTATATATTCATTGAATTTTGATTTTGAGAATTTGTTCATTTAGTATGGGGGCCCTTAGTTATTTTGACCCCGGGCCCGGATTTTCTCTCGGCGGCCCTGCGTACATATGTATGTATGTATATATGTACTATTGCACCAGCTGATAGAAACGCACTTCAGAGATTGATATGCCACCATCACCAATTCCTTGTACATTTCTGTCTCTGCTCTGATCTTAAATGCATATCTCCACTCCACTCTGTACGTAATATGAACATATAAGCATACATCCATACAGACGTATCTAGAGTACAAGTGCAAGCCATAAATGCAGATTTGGACTACGCAGACAATATGAAAGCTTCAACACCGGTGACGACAGCGACAGGCAGATAAAACCAATAAAACACACAGTCCAGAGCGTACGCAATGCACATACATATGTATATGGCAATGCATAATCGCGCAACGGCATCATCACGCAACAACAAAGCAACGACAATAGCAGTGACAGCGGCAGCCTATGCTGTAGCAGCAGACCAGAAATGCAGTCAGTGTCGTCAGCAGCGACAGTGGCAGAAAAAACCACGGCAAAAGCAGAGAAGCAAAAGCAGGCAAAAGCGCCAGCGCTGCCGAAAGACACAACGACGAAAAAGGTGCAAAACGTAGCCAAAAAAAATGGAAAATTTTTTTACCTCCAACCCGATACATATTTGTAGCCATTTCCACTTAATTTCCACACACTATTTCACACACAAAGTGTTAAGCACTCTTTTAACTAGCGTTTTTCACAATTTTCATGCAAATTTTTTCACATTTAATCGCGTTAATTTTAATTTGTTGTGATTACATTCACAAAAGACGCGTTTTTTTCGTCGCCATCTTAGAAAATACAAAAACGTCAAATGTCAAAAAATTTTCGTTTGGTTTCGTTCGTGGTGGAATTTGGTGGAATTTATGCAAGGTGGACCTCTACTGGTGAAATTTCGAAACTTAAATTGATTTAGGCGACATCTGCAGTAAATTCGATTATAAAGTTGCCAGATTATATTCAACTTTTATAACTTCAAAATGACATTTTAAGAACCATGAAAAACTTTAGGGGTCATCGAAGTAACGGAAATGCTAAATACTTGCAATTCACCACGAATATTTACAGAAAAAAGTTCTTGAAAACATGAAAACCAGTCGGATGAAAGTAAGTTTTATCCAAATAGAGGTTATATTACTCCCGTTTTCATGTGTTTCTTGCTTCTTTATATATCGTCGTACCATACGAAAACTAGCACAATTAAAATTTCTGACGAAAGCTGCCAATTAAAAAATTCTGTACGAAAAGTAGCACATTGACTTTTGGCTGACGAAAAGTAAAACTTTCAATTTTTGGCCGACGAAAAGTAGCAGTAATTATATATTGTTTTTAAATTAAAATTATTGTTGTTTAAATGAAATTGATAGTTTTCGTCAAGGTTAATACATAAGGTTGTCCTGGTACAATGCGCTGACTATATTTTTTCATAAACTAAATTATCAAACTTTATGTGTTTGTTGCTTTTCTCCATATATATATTTCTGAAATAGGGCGTTTTTGAATAATTGTCTGAAACAATTTTTGAAATAGGGCGATCTTATTCTCAGTCGTCGATATGCTCTTTGCTTCGAATCCAGTAAATTTACAGGCCCAGCTTGAATATAATGAACCAATTTCATTTATTTACAAACTAATGGGATTTTTCCACTAAAACTTTCAGGAAATATTCCTATATATAACCCTAGTTTATCTGATTTTAACACTTTCAACTATTTTTAAATTATAATATATAAAGCTATATTGAAAAAAACCAAACAAAATACCATCTAGGCGATTAAAAACCAACGAGCCAGCTTGTATTTCGGTAGGTTTTTTGGCATTCGGTCATTTTTTCTGACAATTTTTCCAATTTGACAACAATAAAATAAATTATATTTAAAATAAAAAAATATATGGAAATACAAATTTTAAATTTGCCTCTTGTAAGCTTCTGCTTTGGCCGTAAGGGTAAAGAAGAAGTCCGGAAGAAAAATTATATTGCGTACTGGCTTCCCTTTATAGTATGGAATACACAGCTATCCTGCCCTTTGAGTTTCATAACTTTTTTATTTCAGTAATTTAAATTAAAATTTCCAAAAAAATTAATTTTTGAAATAAATATTATTTTGATTTAGTTTGAAGTTTAATGTCAATCAAATTGCTTTTGAGGGAGTATTTGTCTCTTTTCAACCTACAGAAGAATTGTTTTTGTATTTTGACTTTCGGTGGGTTTTCCAAACCAAAAAAAAACCAAAAAAAATGTAGTGTCATATAGGCATTAGTAATTTTTAGTGCGTTTTTTTATTAATAGAGGTATTTTGTCGAGTAGGTAATTCTGAAAAGTTGGCAGCTGGCAACCCAATAAACATTTTTCTTCATTTTTAATATGAGGTTCATTTGAGAAGTAACCCTATTGTCAAATATCAAACGTTAGTTATCAAATGCACCTCAAATTTCTCTTGATAGCGTTCTCAAACAAAAAGGCACATTTTTAGTATGGGATTTTGGGCTGATTCTCAATTTGATAGATTTCATTTTCTGAAATCAATTTCAAAGTTAGTACGAAATGGAATGCAATCAATAGATGTATGTATGTATTACATATTTGTACTCTGATGTGATGTTTTTCATTTACCCGTGCGGGTGAATTTCGCCGGTGCCTTTTGTACAGTCACATGAGTATATTAATATCTTTTTTAATATGCATACACACATGTGAAAAACAAACTATGGCTTTAATAAAGTTTGTGTAACTTCACAAAAAGCAACAAACAAATAAAATAAGAGTAAGAAATACAGAATCATTATTATACACAATCATTTTCAACCATCATTTCAACCGTTAAGAGACTGCTCACGTAAAACAACGAACGTTGATTGAAACTTGCAAACATACAAAATGTCTTCGTTCCTTGAAACCTTGACATGATGAAATTCGTGAAATGGTACAAAATGCGAAACAAGCTTTTTTTCGAATGTGTTGTAAGTTATTCTAAAATTGATTAACAATGTTTGTTGAACACTTGAAAATATGTTTATTTTCAAATTATATATGTGATGATTCTCACATTTAGAAACAATATTTTCTCAACGTTTGAGAATTTCCTTTTCAGTGTTTAGTGGGAAGTCAACAAAAATAAAAAAAAGTATTTGTTGACATTGTGTGTAAAACATACATACGTGTTTTGTTTAGTTTTTTTTTGAATAAAATATATTATTTATGTATATGCAACATATTAAAAAATGTGTGTGTAATGCAGTTAATATAAATATATGTACGTGTTATCCAATGTTAAAAAATAAGATGCATTTGTGTGTTCGTGTTTGTGCAAGAAGCAAGACAAAAGTTAAAACGTTTTTATTAACTGTTTTATTTAAATCAAAGAAAAATTAGTTCAGCATCATATTGGGGTTCGCGAGATTGAAACGCGTCGATTGATACCCCGTTTTTTCTTAAAATTGGCTAATTTTAGCCGTTGCAAATTAAACTATATCGAATGCTCACTCGAACAAAAGGAAGTGACTCTTTTGACAGTTAAAGTGACCGTTTTCGTCACTTTGGGTTTTATAAAATACCAAAAACGTAACATACTCACCAAAAAAACGTAACACATTCACTTCGAGTCACTTACAGTCACTTTCAGTCACCTAAAGAGATACAAAATACGAACACGACAATAAGTGACTCTGGGTGACTCGTTGCGTCGCTTTGCGTTTTACAAAATAAGGCCCTTAAGTTCGAACGTAACGACACGACATTGCGACAACGACAGCCTGTCAAAATTAAAACCCATGCATTCTTATGAAAGCAATCATAATAAAGACGACGCGGCACGACGTCGTCCACCGACAAAATTACGTTGTCGTCAACTTAGGCCGATTTCTAAGGGTGAAAACAGAATCGGAACGTAACGACACGACATTGCGACAACGACAGCCTGTTAAAATTAAAACCCATGCATTCTTATGAAAGCAATTATAATAAAGACGACGCGACACGACGTCGTCCACCAACAAAATTACGTTGTCGTCATCTTATGCTAGTGATGAGCGATATATCGCAAACGGTGATTTTTTCACTGTGAATAAAAAATCGCAAATCGCAACTGCGATCACTTTTTCAAAATCGCAGTTCACTACTTATTGGAACTGCTATCGATGTAGCAGTAAGCAGTTCACCTATTTGAATCGCAAAATCAATATAAATTTCCTTTTGTTTACACTTCTGAGCAGACCACATACGTACATACATATATAGAAATATAAGAAAAAAATTATTTAATTTAAAATTGTCTTTGAAAAATGTTGACAACAGCGAAATTACTGCGGAATACGTTGTTGTTGCTATCATTTTTGCCACATAAAATGTTGACAGGTTATGTCGCTCAGAAAACGCAAAATGAAGCTCTACCGGTAACTGAGGATTTTATAACAGTCCATGCAATCGCAATAGCAGTTTAAAATCGCAGTGATTTTAAAATAGCAATCACTGAAGTCACAGATATCGAAAAATCGCAGTTTCGCTCATCTCTATCTTATGCCGATTTTTAATTTTGGTGACGACGACGAGCGGACGATGAGTTGCCACTGGATTATGAAATATGAAAATTTTGACAACTCAATAAATCTAACGAAACACAACCAAATGTAATAACAGTTTAAAGCATTCAATTAATAAATTTAACTATTTAATTTATTTTTTTATATTAAAAAATTGCGATCTGAACCAAAAACTTTTTAGCTGTGAATGAAAAACTGTAATGTGGCAGCAACGAGCCTTCTGTAGGGGTGGTCGTTGCCGCAGTTATTATGTTTCAGTCGCTGGCTTCGCACCGACATTTTTACGTCAAGGTACTGTCGTTGTCGCAATGTCGTGTCGTTACGTACCGATTCTGTTTTCACCCTAATTTTGGTGACGACGACGAGCGGACGCTGAGTTGCCACTGCATTATAAAATATGAAAATTTTGACAACTCAATAAATCTAACGAAACTTTGCAAAAAAAGCAGAAGTATTTATACACAACCAAATATAATAACTGTTTAAAGCATTCAATTAATAAATTTAACTATTCAATTTATTATTTTACATTAAAAAATTACGATCTGAACCAAAAACTTTTTAGCTGTGAATGAAAAACTGTAATGTGGCAGCAACGAGCCTTCTGTAGGGGCGGTCGTTGCCGCATTTATTATGTTTCAGTCGCTAGCTCCGCACCGACATTTTTACGTCAAGGTTGTCGCAAAGTCGTGTCGTTACGTACCGATTCTGTTTTCACCCTTTCTCATCATATATTTTAAATGGCAACAATACCGCTATCCAACTGTCAACAAGAAAAATTAAAATCGACTGGCATCACAGTTTAATGTGACGTTGACGTGTCACTTCCTGGGGATGTTCATTGGATTTTTGTAAAATTAATTGAAAGTTTATCTATTGCTGTGGTTTAATAAGGACATTTTCAATTAATTTCGTTCATCTGTAATGACAACATACGAGGAGTTCATTCAGCAGAATGAAGACCGGGATGGTGTGCGTCTGACCTGGAATGTTTGGCCATCAAGTCGTATCGATGCAGGGCGTCTGGTTGTGCCGCTTGCTTGTCTCTATCAGCCAATCAAGGAAAGGCCCGATCTGCCACCTATACAATATGAGCCTGTATTGTGTACGCGTACCAATTGCCGGGCCATCCTAAATCCGCTGTGTCAGGTGGACTATCGGGCTAAATTATGGGTGTGCAATTTTTGCTTTCAACGTAACCCGGTAAGTACGATTTTTATACCCTGTTGCAAAAATAGAAAGGGTGTTATACAATGTATGTATGTATATGTACGTGTACATTTATTTCTTAATAGGAGAAATTGTTAATACAGAGACCGGGTGGGGTTTTTACTAATGAGCAATAGTTTTATATTGAAAATTTAATAGTTTTATTTTTTTCCCTTGCTAGTTTCCTCCCCAATATGCTGCCATCTCTGAACAACATCAGCCTGCTGAATTGATTCCTGGTTTTAGTACCATCGAATATACAATCACCCGTGCACCATGCATGCCACCAGTTTTCATATTTCTTGTCGATACGTGTATGGATGAGGAGGAACTAGACGCTTTAAAGGACTCTTTGCAAATGTCTTTGAGTTTACTACCACCAAATGCATTGGTGGGCCTAATCACTTTTGGCAAAATGATTCAGGTGCACGAATTGGGCGCTGAAGGTTGTTCAAAAAGTTACGTTTTCCGTGGTACCAAAGACTTAACTGCAAAGCAGGTACAAGATATGTTGGGAATTGGCAGAGGCGCAGCAGCGCCAATGGGTGCACCCGGACAACCTGGCCCACAGGGTCCCCGACCAGGTGTTATGAATAGTGGCGCTCCACCAGAACCGCCGGCGAATCGTTTCCTCCAGCCCATTAGTAAGTGTGACATTGCTTTGGGCGACTTGCTAAGCGAATTACAACGTGACCCTTGGCCGGTACCGCAGGGCAAGCGTTACTTACGTTCCACGGGCGCTGCACTGGCAATTGCAGTGGGTCTGCTCGAATGCACTTACCCAAATACCGGGGCACGCATTTTAACTTTCGTCGGTGGTCCTTGCTCCCAGGGTCCCGGCCAAGTGGTTGACGATGAGCTGAAGCATCCGATTCGTTCACATCATGACATTCAAAAGGATAATGCACGTTACATGAAAAAAGCCATCAAACACTATGATGCATTAGCCTTGCGTGCTGCCACCAATGGCCATTGTATCGATATATATTCATGTGCATTGGATCAATGTGGTCTTATGGAGATGAAACAGTGCTGCAACTCAACCGGCGGCCATATGGTATTGGGTGATTCATTTAATTCGTCGCTTTTCAAACAAACATTCCAACGGGTGTTTGCACGAGATGGTCGTGGCGATTTGAAAATGGCATTTAATGGTACATTGGAGGTGAAGTGTTCGCGTGAGCTGAAAATATCAGGTGGCATCGGCTCGTGTGTGTCGCTGAATGTGAAGAACTCGTCGGTGTCGGATGTAGAGATTGGCATGGGCAATACGGTGCAGTGGAAGATGTGTACACTCAATCCCAGCTCAACGATGGCGTTCTTTTTCGAAGTGGTGAATCAGCATGCAGCACCGATGCCACAAGGCGGGCGCGGTTGTATACAATTCATTACGCAGTATCAGCATGCTTGCGGACAGCGGCGCATACGTGTTACAACGTTGGCCAGAAAGTATGTAAAAACAACAAGATTAGTGAATTAGATATTCTATGGGTATTTAATTGTCAATATGCTATTTTCCTATATGAACAGCTGGGCAGATGCGACGACCAATATTCCGTTCATTAGTGCGGGTTTCGATCAAGAGGCTGCTGCCGTAATTATGGCGCGTATGGTTGTGTATCGCGCCGAAACCGATGAGGGACCAGATATATTGCGTTGGGTTGATCGCCAGTTGATACGTTTGGTAATAGATTTTAAGCCTTTACAAAACACTATACATACCTATACTAATGCATGCTTGTGATATTTAACGCTTGCAGTGCCAAAAATTCGGCGAATACAGCAAAGATGATCCCAATAGTTTTCGCTTGGCACAAAACTTTAGCCTCTTCCCACAATTCATGTACCATCTACGCCGTTCACAGTTCTTGCAAGTTTTCAACAACTCACCAGATGAGACCACATTCTATCGACACATGCTGATGCGCGAAGACCTCACCCAATCGCTGATCATGATACAACCTATCCTATATAGTTATTCATTTAATGGTCCACCCGAACCTGTACTCTTGGATACATCGTCCATACAGCCCGATCGTATATTGTTGATGGATACGTTCTTTCAAATATTGATTTATCATGGTGAAACGATTGCCCAATGGCGTGCACTCAAATATCAAGATATGCCCGAGTATGAGAATTTCAAGCAACTGCTGCAAGCGCCTGTTGATGATGCTCAAGAGATTTTGCAGACACGTTTCCCTATGCCACGTTACATTGATACGGAGCATGGAGGTTCGCAGGCACGCTTTCTGCTATCGAAAGTGAATCCATCGCAAACGCATAACAATATGTATGCGTATGGACAGGTGAGTTTTGGATGAATGATTGAAAGATGCTGAGTTTTTGGGAAGTTCTTTTTTTGAGCTGATTTGCGTTGTGATTGTTGTTATGATTACTTGAATTGTTTTAGACTTTGTTTTTATTTTTTTTTTTTTTTTTTATGGTTTTTTTTAAATTTATTTTATATTTTTTTTTTTTTTATTGGCATCGCATTTGTTTATTCGTCTCTCTGTTGTTAAATCGTGTTAATCGCATTGGATTTTGGCTGCTTGCAAAAATGCAAACAAAAAACACAGCCACCGATTGGCCAATCTACGGTATTTATGAGTTTTTTTATAACATGCTTGTTTTGTAATTTGGAAAGGTGTGCGGTGCTGCGTTCTAGTATTTTGCTGTACTATGTATATTTTGCATTTACACTTTCACTTTGGTTAACACACAAACACTTTGCTTTAGCTTGCTGCTTTCCTATTTTTCTTACTTTTAATACTTATTTTTAATTTTCTTGCCTTGCTTTTCTTAATTTTTTGAGAATGTACAAATATTTCATTTAATAAACCTTTCCTATAACTGTATGTGTGTAGGATGGTGGTGCTCCGGTGCTAACCGATGACGTTTCGCTGCAACTATTCATGGAGCACCTGAAAAAGCTGGCAGTCTCTTCAACGACATGAATCGACAGATTTTGGTTGCGCCTTAAGTCGTGCTTCGCGAGGCTTAAGCAGGCGCTTTGGTGGATGTTCTGGCGACGCAAATGATTTAGAACAAGATAAAGAAAATGTATTGCTACAAGCATTTCCATGATTATTACTACATTACGATTATAAATAGTATATATTATATTATATGTATGTAATAAATATGAAGAGATTTTCCTTCCTATATGCTCGTATCCATTATATACATGTAAAGTTTTGTTTTAAGGTTGTATATCTAAGATTTGATGTCTTTTTTTAAATTATAATTACATTATTTCAAGCGCAAATAACGAATTCTTTGAAATCCATAAAGCGTCAGTGTAATTTGTTCACTAGAAATTTTACGTTACTGCAACGAAGTTGAGATTTGCCTTCGGCCGCAAAAGCTGAATCCCTGATATGACTAAGCGATATCTAAATCCTTCTCGTGCTATATATCACCATCATCAGTATAATTGACCTTAGACGAACCGAGAGTTAAATAACAACGCACATAGACTATTGTCGATGATGACGATATCCAGCATAATGCCGATTGTTGGAGACACTGCATAACCCTTTGCCATAAAATTCGAATCAAACGCATCATTTTAATTTTATTAACCTTCTAATAGCTAGTTAAATTTTATTAACTAAGAACATTCCGCATTTGAAATCAATTATTTGTAAAAGGAATCTATGTATGTACATTAATGCATGGATGTATAATTCAAACTAAATGCAATAAATGCTACAAAAATTAGCTACAAACGGTTTTTATATAGTGAAAAAAGCAAGCATCTGAATGCATTTGTATATCTGTAATACTTTCTAATTAAGAAAACGTATCGACATCTTATTCTCTACGTCCGTGCGCTCTAAGGCTTTGCAAAAGTCTTCAAATGATATCTTTCCTTGACAGCCTAAATCTGCCTCCAAAATAGTGCGTTCGGCGATGCTTGATAATTGGTCTTGACTAATATTAGCGCCGACCATCATATGTAAAATACTCAACAGCTCATCGCGGCTTATGACGCCATCATCGTCCAAGTCATACATTTTGAAAGCAACTATAGAAATTAGTAGAAAAATAAATTAAGAAAAATAGTAAATTATACATTCTTGTAATTATGTACATACATTTGAGCTTCTCTTCGCGACTATTTAATCCATTTTCCTTTTTCGAGTTAATTGGCCGGAAATGCGCCAATACATTCATGAATTGCCGAAAATTGACACGATCATCGGTACTATCCTCGAAGAAGGCGTGTACGATACGTTCGCAAAGCGGATTAATCGCTAATTCGGGAATGCGCAGAAAATCCTCACGCGACAATGTTCCACAATCACCACGATCCAGCGAAGTGAAACGCGAATAGAGGCGTTCTATTTGCTTGGGCGTAACTGTAAGCGAGTACAAAAATATTTAACAAAATTATGCACATAATATGCATATTATATTCAAAGAACAACAGCAGTGGATTTCAGTCTCGGGTAAACACACGTGCATGTATAAATGTTGGCGCTATGTACTGGACCTACCGAAAGGACCTCCAAATCTGGCGGTACCATTCAACAATTTAGGTATATAGAAGCGTATAGGATGGTAATTATCATAATACGTACTGTGGATAATGAAGTTATAAACTAAATGAATTATTGTTGGGGTAAGTGGAAAAAAATTCAACAACTATTTACAGCGAAGGTTGAGTGTATAGCTATTTCACGAAAAACCATTTTCGATCATCAGCACTCTTTTCGGAAGTGGATGCACCGGGGATTGAACCCGAGTCCATTCCAACTTCAGCCGCAATGACCCAACGGATAAACACACTCGGCCATTGAGACTCTGTGCAAGCTGTTGGATTTTCCCCACTTTTGCCTTTTTCATTTTCAACATTAACGTTAGTGTGTATATGCTTTTGCATATATTCTCCACAAACGTGCTGAATTTTTGTTGTAGGCAGTTCGCAATGAACATTGTTGTTGGTATTTATTTTATGTATATACCAAACAACGTTAACAATTTTACTTGAAAGAGTTTTTAGTGCTTAGCACGAAATTTTTATTTTTAATTCAATTTTTAATTGTTGGGGTAAGTGGAAAAAAAATTCAACAACTATTTACAGCGAAGGTTGAGTGTATAGCTATTTCACGAAAAACCATTTTCGATCATCAGCACTCTTTTCGGAAGTGGATGCACCGGGGATTGAACCCGAGTCCATTCCAACTTCAGCCGCAATGACCCAACGGATAAACACACTCGGCCATTGAGACTCTGTGCAAGCTGTTGGATTTTCCCCACTTTTGCCTTTTTCATTTTCAACATTAACGTTAGTGTGTATATGCTTTTGCATATATTCTCCACAAACGTGCTGAATTTTTGTTGTAGGCAGTTCGCAATGAACATTGTTGTTGGTATTTATTTTATGTATATACCAAACAACGTTAACAATTTTACTTGAAAGAGTTTTTAGTGCTTAGCACGAAATTTTTATTTTTAATTCAATTTTTAATTGTTGGGGTAAGTGGAAAAAAATTCAACAACTATTTACAGCGAAGGTTGAGTATACACACTAACGTTAATGTTGAAAATGAAAAAGGCAAAAGTGGGGAAAATCCAACAGCTTGCACAGAGTCTCAATGGCCGAGTGTGTTTATCCGTTGGGTCATTGCGGCTGAAGTTGGAATGGACTCGGGTTCAATCCCCGGTGCATCCACTTCCGAAAAGAGTGCTGATGATCGAAAATGGTTTTTCGTGAAATAGCTATACACTCAACCTTCGCTGTAAATAGTTGTTGAATTTTTTTCCACTTACCCCAACAATTAAAAATTGAATTAAAAATAAAAATTTCGTGCTAAGCACTAAAAACTCTTTCAAGTAAAATTGTTAACGTTGTTTGGTATATACATAAAATAAATACCAACAACAATGTTCATTGCGAACTGCCTACAACAAAAATTCAGCACGTTTGTGGAGAATATATGCAAAAGCATATACACACTAACGTTAATGTTGAAAATGAAAAAGGCAAAAGTGGGGAAAATCCAACAGCTTGCACAGAGTCTCAATGGCCGAGTGTGTTTATCCGTTGGGTCATTGCGGCTGAAGTTGGAATGGACTCGGGTTCAATCCCCGGTGCATCCACTTCCGAAAAGAGTGCTGATGATCGAAAATGGTTTTTCGTGAAATAGCTATACACTCAACCTTCGCTGTAAATAGTTGTTGAATTTTTTTCCACTTACCCCAACAATTAAAAATTGAATTAAAAATAAAAATTTCGTGCTAAGCACTAAAAACTCTTTCAAGTAAAATTGTTAACGTTGTTTGGTATATACATAAAATAAATACCAACAACAATGTTCATTGCGAACTGCCTACAACAAAAATTCAGCACGTTTGTGGAGAATATATGCAAAAGCATATACACACTAACGTTAATGTTGAAAATGAAAAAGGCAAAAGTGGGGAAAATCCAACAGCTTGCACAGAGTCTCAATGGCCGAGTGTGTTTATCCGTTGGGTCATTGCGGCTGAAGTTGGAATGGACTCGGGTTCAATCCCCGGTGCATCCACTTCCGAAAAGAGTGCTGATGATCGAAAATGGTTTTTCGTGAAATAGCTATACACTCAACCTTCGCTGTAAATAGTTGTTGAATTTTTTTTCCACTTACCCCAACAATTAAAAATTGAATTAAAAATAAAAATTTCGTGCTAAGCACTAAAAACTCTTTCAAGTTAAATGAATTATTGTTTACATCACGTGACTGCAGAATCTGGATGAAAATTAAATTTATCCAAAGTCCATGGGCCACGTTCGCAGGCTTGAGTTTGTTGAAGGAATCATGATCACAAGTATACTTACAGCCAGTCTCTTCTTGAATTTGTGCAATCTCTTCCGGGCGAAGCAGCAATGATGATTTGTTACCCATCTTTCTTGAACTGATTTGTAACTTCTCTTTTTTTTAATAAACGAAAAACTATTTTAATAAATACTGCACAAGAAAAAATCAGCTCAAATAGATTTGTTGACTACCGCATGAGATCAGAGAGACATCTATCGGAAAACGTTATATAACAGCTGACTGAATCATCTGTTGTCACAGTCATGGGGAAATTGTGACCATGACACCGGATCAATGTCGGACACGGACCAAGGCCATAGAGCATACCATTTGATACCAAGGAATTTTCTGGGGTCATCCAGGTCCGCATTTTGACCCATATCTGCGGACCCGACCTAGGAATAATAACCAATACATCTCTCTGTAAAAGCCCTGATCAGTACCTTTCATTTGACACCAATAACGCTCAGATTTTTTCTGGGGTCATCCAGGTCCGCATTTTGACCCATATCTGCGGACCCGACCTAGGAATCATAACCAATACATCTCTATGTAAAAGTCCTGATCAACACCTTTCATTTGATACCAAATCGTCCAGAAATATTTAGGGAAAACAAATAAATAGGTTTGACCTTTATAGCTGACCAAAAAAAAATAAAAATCTTAATAACGGTTATTCAGGCCCAAAACAGTTTTTTGGTTGCCATAACGGTTATTCAGGCCCAAAACAGTTTTTTGGTTGCTATAACGGTTATTCGTGGCCGCTGTGGTGCAGTGGGTAGAGTGCTCGCCTGCTATGCCAGAGGTCTCGGGTTCAAACCACGGTCCGAGCAAAACACCAAAACAATTTTTCTAATTAGTAAAAATCCAATTATTGGGTTTTTAAAGAGCAGCGGTCACCTCTCGGCAGTGGGCGGCATACCCTCCGAGAGTATTTCTGCCATGAAAAAGCTTCTCACAAAAAATGCATTCGCCGTTCGGAGCCGGCATAAAACTGTAGGTCCACCCAATTAGTAGGAAAAACAAAAAGGAGCACACCTCGAATTGGGAGAGAAGCTCGGCCATAAAACTCGTCAGAGTTATAATAGCGCCATTGTATTATTATTATTATTATTATAACGGTTATTCAAGCCCAAAACAGTTTTTTGGTTGCCATAACGGTTATTCAAGCCCAAAACACTTTTTTGGTTGCATAATAGTACATTCAGATTGACTTCATTTAACGTGATAAATGAACAAACCTTGTTCGTTAAACGAGACCGTTCAGACTGCAGTTCTGTGTTTACTTTTGACAGCTGGTTGTTTTCATTTCAAAACCGTAAACAAACTTTAGAAATGGTTCGGCACGGAAACTTTTTCGTAATTTTTAAAATAATAATTTTCTTAGCAGACCTTTTTAAAATATTGGAGGAGATATACTCAAATGCTATAATTAAGCGCCTGCGAGAGTGTCGAAGAGTGGTAGAAAATGCTTTTGGTCAATTAAAAGCAAGATTTCGAAATGTAATCGCCCCATACCTGTATTATAGCACTCTCGAATGAGGTGGACCACTTAAATTTTTTTCTTTTCACGTTTTCCATTTTTAAATTATTTGCGAACAACGGCGTTTGTTTCTACCAAATTTCTACACTTGGTTTTTTTTTTGACACTTGCCAATTTTCGACCTGTTCGTTTAAAAACTTGGGTATGTTCCCTGTAAGTAACGACATTTTTGCTAATGCAACACTCCGCGAAACTGGGTTTTGAACGTGTTAAATTATTTACCTAGTTTCAATTCCAACAACAATTTCCGTGCAATTTATCACGTTCAAGAACTGGGTTTGCCCATTTATCAGGTTGTAGGCCATTTAACACGTTAAATGAAGTCAATCTGAACATAATATAACGGTTATTCAGGCCCAAAACGGTTTTTTGGTTTTTATAACGGTTATTCAGGCCCAAACCGGTTTTTTTTTCTCATGATAATGGTTAAATATGACTTTTACCCCATTTCTCTTATAACCGTTACGTCCCTGATTAAAACCCATGCATTCTTATGAAAGCAATTATAATAAAGACGACGCGACACGACGTCGTCCACCGACAAAATTACGTTGTCGTCAACTTAGGCCGATTTCTAATTTTCGTGACGACGACGAGCGGACGATGAGTTGCCACTGCATTATAAAATATGAAAATTTTGACAACTTAATAAATCTAACGAAACTTTACAAAAAAAGCAGAAGTATTTATACACAACCAAATGTAATAACAGTTTAAAGCATTCAATTAATAAATTTAACTACTTAATTTATTATTTTACATTAAAAAATTACGATCTGGACCAAAAACTTTTTAGCTGTGAATGAAAAACTGTAATGTGGCAGCAACGAGCCTTCTGTAGGGGCGGTCGTTGCCGCATTTATTATGTTTCAGTCGCTGGCTTCGCACCGACATTTTTACGTCAAGGTACTGTCGTTGTCGCAATGTCGTGTCGTTACGTACCGATTCTGTTTTCACCCTGATTGGTCGTTGGCGATAAGAATGACAGCACAAAGCGTGTTGGCCGAGCACCGACCATAACCTAACTATAGAAGGACCATGCAAGGCAGAGTAGCTCTTCTTACGCGAGTTTGTAGCTTATGTCAAACTATTGTCTTTTGTTTTGATTTTGCATTCTTGCACGTGTTTTTCGTGGAAATAGCTTGTGTGTTCGCTCGCATTTTCTCTGCTTTTGACATTCTTGAAAGACGCCATCTAACTGTAATCGCCTATTTTGCTTCACATAAGACGACCTGGATATAGATTGGTCTTGGCACCGACGACTTGGTGCCCCCCTTCTTTCCTCGTCGCCTTCTCGCCAACAAACGATCAAAAGCAGCGGCAGCGTTGCCGTTTTGTGGGTAATTCCCCAAATTTGGGGAATTTTTTTATATTTGGGTAATTTTTGGGGAATTTTGGGGAATTCGCCTTTTAATAGTTTTATATGAAAAATAATACCTATAAAAAATTAATTATTTTCACGAGTTTCTATTACATTAGAATTGTGTGAAAGTGTGCATGAGTTTTGCAGCATTTATTTAATCTTGAATTACCGGCTGGTCGAACATGTACAAGCAAATTTCATAAGCCCATTAAAGTAAGAAGTTAGCTAGGAAAAAAATAAGCAATTTTATACCTTTCATGAACATGAAATGGAATTATAACATTGAGCCAAAACAGGTTTGTCGAAAGTTCCAGAAGGAGAAAAATTAGACCCACCAAAATATATACCGATATTATTAGAATCATGAGCTAGTTCCTCAGTTGTTAAGATACGCTGATCATTTGTCGGAATCGGCCAAATTGGACCATTATAACATATAGCTCCCCTACAATCAACCATACATTTTGGGGTAAAACTTCTCCACTTAAATTGCTAAGATCATTACAATATTTTTTTTATAAATATTTGCATAAACAACCCATAGAATTGGAGGTACCTATTAATTAAAGAAAATCGGACTATTTAATGTTTCATTTCTCTCTTACTTGTTTTATGTTTCATTAGGCGCATTTTTGTCGTACCAAGTATGAAAAGAATACTCGCCTATTCTTCGAGTTGGTGTTGTTGCTTTGAAGGTAATTTGATGAATAAGCGAGTATTCTTTTCATACTTGGTACGACAGAAATGCGCCTTTTATAACTTTTTTTAACCACACATACATACATACATATATGCACATAAATTTAAAAATACAAACCGTTATAAAGTAAAATAAAATTGAAAATATTTCTTTATTGGAAATCACTTGATAACACTACCCGACAAAAAAATATCCTCGACATTTGATTCCTATGTATTCCTGCTGATTCCAAATATGTAATCAAATGGTTCAAAAGTAGAACCGTTTTCGAGATATTTTGAAATTTCAGTTTTCGCGCTAAGAAGAAAAGGAGGATTACTAATCTGTCAATATCTCCGTCATTACTGTCTTGAGTTTTATGCTATTTCATTTCATTTTGAGAGGGTGAAATACCCTTTCCAATTCCACATAAAATCTACATCAAAGTGACGGAATTATGGCGGACAAAAGATTTGTTTTGATGCAAAAAAAAAGTTAAATACAAGATGTATAAAATGTCGAGGATATCAAAATTTTTGAAATTTTGTCGGGTAGTGTAATTTGAAAATTTGTATGGGGAATTTTGGGCAATTATGGGTAATTTGAAAATTTTTGGGTTATCTCAATAATTTAAAACGGCAACGCGGAGCATCGGGTTGCTCAACTATTTGTCTCCGTGTTTGGACGTCGATAGGTATGGCATAAAAAATGAAATAACCGATTAACCGCTTTTTAGATTAATCGAAAGCGTTCGATTATTAATCGCGAATAATTGTGGGGAACTAACCGATTATAACCGTTTTTCGATTACAATTATTCCTTAAAAAAAATATAATAAAGGAAAAAAAATCGTCATTTATTATGAAAAATCGTCAAAATGACGATAAAATTGTCTATTCGGGAACTGGAGGGAACATTTATTGCGGTTTTTTTGGATATACTCACAAAACCGTAGGTAACCGAATTTGGACTCGGATGAAAAGGCGGAAATTCTCAACTTCGATTATTTCCTTTCGATTATTTTCGACTTGAGAGGAAAAAGGTTAATCGAAAAAATAATCAAAAGGAGAAAACCGATACATTTTAACCGTTAACCGAAAGAAATTAACCGATTATAATCTTTTCCGGTTATTGTTGCCATCCCTAGACGTCGACAATGTGCTTAAAGAAATTAACCGACTTTAATCGTTTTTTCGATTAATTCTGCGGTTTCTATTTATTTCTCGGTGCATTTTTCAATAAAATAATGGCTATTTTCTGTAAATCTTTTAAGCATTTTTCAAAAATCTAAATTCTGGTATTTGTTTTGTTGTAAAATAAAAGTCAATGAGCGTATTAAAATACAAAGCTATCACAGATTTATCATTTCCAAATTTAGCCAAAATTCAGAACCCAAGCAATTCCAAAGGAGACAGGATGGAGAAGCTGAATTCAACGCTCACCGCTGTGCGCTCATTGCGTTCCAGCGTGCGCCAATGTTTCGAACATTTAGCAGATGGTACCAATGCAGAATTGGCTGAAGATAGCCGTACCAAGTTTCTACTCAAATTTCAGGAAAATTTCAATAATATGAATGCTCAATTAAGGTAAGGAAAATGAAACTATATATTGTATAATCCATCTACACCAAAGATTTTATAATTACTTTACTTTTATTTTTTTTTATATATCATTTTCATTATTTACACACAGAGAAGTCGAAAGTTTAATAAATGGTTTGCAAGCTCCACAAACGCCATACTGTTTGGGTCAAACTACATATTTGGCACAAGAGACGGCCCAAGATCGACAAGCACTGTATTCGCAGTTGGTGAATAGTTACAAATGGATTGATAAAGTGCATGATCATAGCTTCCTAGCATTTAATAATCTAAATCAAAATAATCTTAGACGTTCGTATACTTACTGTTCCCAAAAACGTGGACGCATACCATTCACATCTTGCAATAATACCGATCCAGAGTAAGTACAAAAAAGCTATGAACATGTACATGTACATACCTACAATCCTTTTTTAGCCACACAGATAAGTTGCTGAGCGAAATTAATTTACCACTCACAAGCTATCAAGTTTGCCGACCTTTTGGCTCTAATGTTGTTGTAATTGTAAGTTTTGCATTTAGCTCGTTCTATTGTGAAGTTATAACTGCTTTTCTTATTTCCCCGCTCAGGTTACAATCAGTCGTGTTCTTAAAGCAGCAATAGTTTGCAAAGGAGTTTTAATTGAATGGGTAACAGTTAAGGGCTTCGATGAAGCACTTGATCCCGATGATTTGTGGACCGAGTCGCGCTATGAAGTATTTCGCAAAGTACAAGAGCATACACATATTGCAATGTTGCACTTTTTCTCGCCCACACTACCGGATTTGGCTATTAAAAGCTATATGGTGAGTGTACTTAAAATTTTACTTAAATAAATTTTTTAATCCAATGGATTATTCATAGACTTGGCTACATAGCTATAGCAAGCTATTTTTGGAGGCCTGCAAACGTTGCGGTAAATTCGTCTCAAATGGTTTACCACCAACTTGGCGTGATTTGCGTACACTCGAGCCGTTTCATGAGGAATGTCGCAATTGTTAGCTCTTACATACCTTCATACAGATATCAAACATAGGCTTAAGAGTATAATAATACACATAATTGCATACTTTTAAATAATTTCAATATATATGTATGCGCATTGCATTAAGGGGGGAATATACCCAAGAGGATAATAGGAATGAAGTTTCAAGGGTATGGGAACTTCAGCCTGTAAAGCCCTCGTATCCCCTTCCCGGTGAACTAACTTTGGAAGAATTACAAAAATTTTCTTATATGGAGAAAAAGTGCCAACGATTAGATAGTGAGGAGGTTTGCGGCAGTAAAATGTACGCTGAGGTTGGACGAATGTACCAGAAAAATGCGCTCAAATTAAGACAAAAAATTGCCAAACTCTGACGTCAAATGACAGACTTACCGCAGAAGTATGTAGACTTGGAGATGCTGTAATATTCGCCAACTTATAGTTGACGCCAAAAATTCGTGGTATGGAGATGAAGATGGCTAAAAATTGGCCAAAGGCGTATACATTTATGGCCATCGATTTGGGCTTCCGTCTACCACACCCCTCATCCCTTTTGCGGTGGCGCCCAATACGCGCTGTCCGCCCTGACATTGACGCTCAAAAGTCATGGACAACCTAAGTCAATGATAAGTTCAATGCCAGAAAGCCATCGCGTTTGCCAAATCATGTGCAATTCACATGACAAAAGATTTGACCTACAATAAGTTTTATGACGTGAACAACGGTTTCGCCGATTGCGAAAAAGGTCAAAAGCAAAACGGTCGCAGACAAGTGCATTTTTTCATGGTAAAAGAAATATTAGCAATTGGAAATATGTGCTTTCCTACTATGTGGCACGCAATTCGGCTCGCTCCCACGAACTAGTGAAGTCAATATTGATATAGTGCAAAGTATCGGGCTAAAAAAAGCTGCAATATGCGATCCAGGCTCGTCTAATATTTCCGCCTTCAACCTCCTTAATATAAGCAGCATTATCAACTCTTTACTCAATTATAATGAGGAAAACAAAATTCGAAAAAATAAGTGTTTCCCCGGTTACTCAACTTTTGAGCAGTTCTGTATCGGCGGCGGGTATCAAAACGATGTTTGAGCTAGGACGCTATTCTCAGGAAGAGAAGCTATTTATCAAGCGAATGAACGACCTGTTTGATGATCTTGATTGTAAGAATTTAATGGATACAAATCCTTCAAATCACCCATTACGTCGACAAGATAAATAAGGTATGATAAAACAACTCGTTCATGTAAATTACTTTGAATGCATTGACTTCCAAGCACGAACGGCCTTTCCATGCATCGGAGGATTCGAGGCATGGGTAACACTGCGCTGCGCGGCGCAATTGCGCTAACACAACCCTGGCGTTATTGCGCTAACTCCGATTTGGGAAATGCGCCAACTCAATATAGCGCCAACTCAATTTTGCAATATAAAACCGACTCAATTTCGTGCGCTAACACCAGCACCAATATAGCGCTAGTGTAAAATGGCACCACCACAAAGCCAAAAACAGCACAGCGTATATGACACCGTCACAATTATGGAATGTTTCCAATTGATTATGAAAATTAAAATTAATTTTGCGCCAAAAGAAATAAAACGGGGATGGTAAACAGTAAGAAGCGAACAAGTGTTATTTATCCATTATTCCATGGCAATTGCGCTAAAGGTGTTATTGCGCCAGAACAGTGCGCGGCGCCACGGTTGGCGCTGGTGTTATTGTATCAGCGCCAAAAAAATTGCGCCATTACCCATGGCTAGAGGATTCATCCTCGCTATAAAATCCATGATAAGCTTATCAGAAGATCTGTTTCACCGGCACGAAGGCGTGAATTTTATTTCGTTGGGTAAGATGAGTCAGGATGCCCTGAAAAACATTTTATAAACTTCGAGCGAGCCTGGGTATCAATTGCCACCCATCTGCAAACGAGGTGCAGTATATTGTGTCACGCCTGATATCCACGAAAAACCTGAGGCACAGATTTAAAGATAAAAGCGGCAATTGTGAATAGGGCGACAATGTCTTCTTGGAATCGAATAGGAATATCGCAATTGTTAACTCATACATACCTTCAGACTGATATCAAACATAGGCTTAACAGTAAAATAATACACATAATTGCATACTTTTAAATAAGTTCAATATATATGTATATATGTATTTAGCAGAAACAATAATAATTCATCTCAAAATGATTTTCATTCAATCATTTTCGAGTAGCAAACATATGTATGTATAATGCATTATTATTAAAGAGACTGCCATGCAGCTATCAGACTGCTTACTTCTTTTTATTGAACGATACTACTACATACACACATACTACACATTCCAATCACATAACTGTGTGCAGTGTATAAACATAATGTATGCATGTATGTAATTAGATACAAGCTGGTCCAGATGAATTGGATTGCTTTGCTTTAACGTTTTGTAATTCGCCATTTTTATGCTGTTTACATAAACGTGCAAAATTCTGCCTTAGTGTTTCGCGCAACTTTTGACGTTGCTGTTCCACCTTTTCACGATGGCATTGATACTCCAGAACCACTTCTTGTGGAATGTAACAGTTCTCTTCGTCGTCAACACAATCATCGCCGCAGTTATCCTAGGGAAGAAAGTGAAATAAATGTTAAAACGCATTTAAGTATATGAACTAAGCGAAAGTAAATACACAATTTTTTTTGTTTGCCATTCATTTTTTCTCACATACCAACATTTGCTGCAAGCTCAGCCAATTCGTGCCATCGCCGTTCTTTTGATTTAGTGCACCATCTCGCCATACATGACTATTCGTCATATCATCCATGGGGTGGTGTTGCTCCTCGTCAACATCATGACCGTTGTTCTCGTGATTACAAAAACCATCTGAACATGAAACTTCCGAACCTTCCGGAGTATTAGGCACACTATTGATTGGCGAATTATCGGGTGTTAGCATTTCGCTGCCATAACCCGAATCACGTACATCGCATGGACAATGATTGTCTGGTGCTAAGCACATATCGCACTTGGCGCCTGCGGAATGATGGGTTACCTCCATGCCGCAACAACTGCCAGCGTCTGTTGTTGCACCATCACCAACTGTTGTTGTTGTTGTTGCTTCAGGCGGTGACATTTGCTCTGCGGTAGGCACTCGTTGCTGTTGTTGCTGTTGGAGTGGTTGCTGCTCCTGCTTCTTGGTGCTACCACTCGTTGGTTGTTGTAAATTTTTCTTTTGCTTCTTCTGCTTCCTTTGCTTGCGCTTCTTTTGTGTTGGCGATTTAGAGTTCATCATGGCATTAGCGGCCGTCTCCTGAGCTCTGTCTACAGATGAATGCAAATTTTTATCCATTATATCTACCAACTTATTTAGTTCTTCATCCATTTCCTCAGACAAATCCACCGCCTCATCCACCATTTCTTGATCTTCCACTTCCTTTATGCCCGCATCTTCAGCTTTCGTTTCCTCTTCATACTGTTCCTCGTTTTCTTCCACTTCCTCTTCATCCTCCTCCTCGTCGGCATCTACTGTGTCGGAATCGGCACCATCAGCGGTTTTGCCATATTTGCGACACAATTTCTCTTTCTTTTCAATTTTCTTCAACTTCTTTTTCAATTTCTTCTGCTCGCGCCTCAATTCCTTAGCCCGCTCAGCTCGACTAATTTCCTGATAGAGTAATTCCAAATTGCTTATACCTTGTTTACGTTCCACGGCCATGTCAAAGTTTCGACTCAGTGCGTGTACACCAACCGCCGCCAACACTTGACAGGCTCGCTCTTCTTCACGCAAGCTAACATAGATGCGACGCAGCCGCTCGTACATGATCATGCCGACACAAGTTAGTACTTCCTCTTGGGCAATTTCAAGAGTTTTTGCATGGCGCTCGCGTTGCTTCGAATAGCTGAGTTAATGAAAGAAGAATTGTATTATACATTTATTACATATTTAGATTTATTCTAAAAGAAAAAAAAATAACACTGAATATTATCGAATGGCCAAATAGGGCTGCTTTAGACCAGGTGACACACCATTGTACTATGGAGAATTTGTCGATGTTTTCGAAATTTTTTACCCAAGTGAAGCTACGATTATTATTTGCTGCTTAAATAGATTACTAAAGGATCCACACTGCTACCTTAAGGTATGCTGAATTCTCATTTCATTTTCTACTCGAGGCCAAGTTTTTCCAGACATCCAGAACTGCCCATGGCCTCTGGGTGGTTATTCAGGTGCCTCAGACTGAGTGTATTGTATCTCGTTCTAGGATTGAATTTATCCTCTCGAAGAATGTGTTTTGTCACAGAATCGTACATGGGGTCTTTGGTTATGCAGTGATATACGGAAAGTGCAGTTTGGTTTCTCAACATGCTTAAACTGAGCTATTTAATGACCTTGAAGCTCCTTCCTTTGAATTTTGTGACTTTAAAACAAATATCACACTTCTGATGTTCTATAAAACGCCATAACACTATATGATGAAAAAAAAAGAAAGAAAAATCCAATAATTTAAAACAAATCAGCTCACCTGCCGTTAACTTCGGGTTCGGCGCGCCTTATTAGAGCGTCGAGGAAATCAACTTTTTTCGTAATAATTTGAATTTGGTTCTCGGTTTGCGGCTTACGAATATTCGCATATAACGCCGCATCGAATCCTTCTTTGCAAGTCGTTTCGTTTACCAGTATTTGGTATGCCTTTTCAATCTATGGAAAATGTAAAGGAAATCAATGTATAGCATAAGTCTGAGGTTGTTCTTATTAAAAACCAAAATTTTACCTTATTACGACATCCTTGACAAAATTTATGCTTCTTCAAATAATTC
The DNA here is from genome assembly GCA_960531455.1 of Urophora cardui. Classification (NCBI taxonomy): domain Eukaryota; kingdom Metazoa; phylum Arthropoda; class Insecta; order Diptera; family Tephritidae; genus Urophora; species Urophora cardui. Next base: position 30,040,112 of record OY482672.1, on the reverse strand, counting down.
TCGAGCACTTCGTGCAATTCCTTCGTTTTAATCGTAGCCAATTCGTCGCGACAATTATATTTCATTGAGAACCACACTTCACGCCACACCTCCGAAAAGGGCCGCGAGCGGAATGCATCCAACGAATGCAACACACAACGTGGCTTATTACGCAATTTATTATCCAACAAATTATTAAGCACTTCATGGTGGCGATAGAGTAATGTACCCAAAGCTTGTGGTGCCCACATTCGCTCCTCACGCACCGTTAATATGCACGTATCTTTTAATACCAATGGATCTAGTGTCGGATGGCCGGAAAGTGTCAGTTGATAGAATAAACGTTCGACACGACGGCGGCAACCCACACATGGCACACACTGATTAAGTAGCGAGACAAAGGTGACACTATCTATTTCTAGCGATTTCCTCAATTCATCGGCGGTTAACAGTTTGTATTTGCGTGTAAATATCTCCAATTCTCTACCACGAATTTGCGGACTATCAATGCATAAACCCTTGCTACTCAAATCCATTAGCATCTGTGGGGTAGAAACAAGGATAATAAGGTAAGGTAGGATAGAAATGTAAAAGATCTATGCAATATTAAGAGCTTTGAGGCAGTTCTTAAATATAAATCCAGGTCGTTTGGGTACCTAAACCCGATTACCGCGGGAACTGTTGTCGTTCAGAATGGACTTGTAATCCGACTAGATTCCTAAACGCTTTCAGCTATTGCTTTTGACGTTAACAGTACAACAAAGATCAATAAAAAAATTTTCATGGTGTGTTACATACACACACCTTCACAAATACTAATAACAATACGCACAAATTTGGCGTTGATTAAAATCAAGGCAAGCAACTCTGTATGCTTTTGAAAATGATATCTGAGTTGAAGGGTAATAAAAAGATATGCTTTGATAAAGAAATAATTGCAAAATGTATACATAAATATATTTATAGATACATAAAGGTAAGTAAAACATGTGCTACTTTATATGCATATATCTTCGATTGGCGCTTAACCGTCTAGACGATTCTGGCCGAGTCCAACAGAGCGCGCCAATTGCTTCTGTTTCGTGCAGCATGGCGCCACTTGGGAACACCTAGGGAGGCAGCATCGCTGTCCACCTGATTTTCCCAACGCAGTGGAGGTCTCCCTTTTCTTTTGCGTTCAGCGGGTTTCGATGGAAATGCTTTCTTGGCCGGAGCGCCTTCGTCCATTCTCACGACATGACCTGCCCAACGCAGCCGCTGGATCTTTATTCGCTGAACAATGTCGATGTCTGTGTAAAGCTCGTACAGCTCATCGTTAAATCTCCGTCGATACTCGCCCACGCCAACGCGCAAAGGTCCATAAATCTTACGAAGAACTTTTCTCTCGAATACTCCAAGTGCCATCTCATCTGATTTTGAAATTGTCCATGCTTCTGCGCCGTACATGAGGACTGGAACGATGAGCGTCCTGTAGAGTGTGATTTTTGTTTGTCGAGAGAGGACTTTACTTTTCAGTTGCCTACTTAGTCCGAAGTAGCATTTATTGGCAAGCGTGATTCTTCGTTGGATCTCCGTGCTGACATCATTCTTGGTGTTAATGCTGGTTCCCAGATAGACGAAGTCCTTAACAGTTTCGAATTTGTAGCTATCAACATTGACGTGGCTGCCAAGGCGTGCAGACTTCGTCTTGTCCTCGTTGACCGCCAAACCCATTTTCTTAGCCTCTTTATCTAGCTTGGAGAAGGCAGAACATACGGCGCGAGTGTTAGTGCCAATGATGTCGATATCATCGGCGTACGCCAGCAGTTGCACACTCTTGTGATATAAGATGCTTCCTGTATGGTTAAGTTCTGCAGCTCGTATTATCTTTTCCAGCATCAAATTGAAGAAGTCGCACGAAAGAGAGTCACCTTGTCTAAAACCTCGTTTGGTCTCGAACGGCTCGGAGAGGTCCTTCTCAATTCTGACGGAGCTGGTGGTGTTAGTCAACGTCATTTGGCATAGCAGTATAAGTTTAGCTGGGAAACCAAATTCAGACATTGCGGCATACAGGCAATTCCTATTCGTGCTATCAAAAGCGGCTTTAAAATCGACAAAGAGATGGTGTGTGTCGGTTCCTTTTTCATGGGTTTTTTCCAGTATTTGCCGTATTGTGAAGATCTGGTCGATGGTAGATGGTCTGAAGCCACACTGATAAGGTCCAATCAGATTGTTGACGATAGGCTTCAGTCTTTCGCACAATACACTTGCTAAGACCTTATATGCGATATTCAGGAGGCTTATCCCACGATAATTGGCGCGTACTGTGGAGTCGCTTTTTTGTGGATTGGGCAGAGCACACTTAAGTTCCAATCGTCGGGCATGCGCTCGTCCGACCATATTCTGCATAGGAGTTGATGCATGCTCCTTATCAACTCTTCTTATTAATGTATATTTACATGCCCACTTGAGTCATGCCTATGCTTGATAAAGACAAAAATCTTGCAGTTTCATCTCTAGAGAGAAAGCAATTAGGTTAGACATAATATGAAGCATGTGCATACTACATACGGCTCTTACGTACATGCATACATAAGTACATACATATGTACATAGATACATATTACATACATACCCAGCAAACACAGTCTCTAACGTTAGAGATTTTGTCGAGATTACCTTAGATAACTAGTGTAATTCTCTATATATTCTCAAATCGATAACTAGGGTTGAAAACTACACTAGAATTCGATTAGCGATTGATTAGAGAAGGAGCCAAATCTCACGCCTTTTATCAATTCTCAATATATTTCTGTGATATATTGAATATACATACATATATTGAAATTAGATACTAAAAAATGGTAAAGTTAATATTACCGTAGTACAATGTTTTCCATTAAAAAGTACAAGAAGTACCTTTAATTTAAATAATAAGACTGAATTTTGTTTAAATTTCAGTTCTTATAAATGTGGTAAACATATACATGTCAATGTATATAATCATATGCAATTTAGGCACATATTGCGTTAATAAAATCTAAACAATGAAAAAATCATGTAAAATGAGACAAAGCTTGGTTTTTCATTTCAATTGGAAGTATTTGCAAATTCTGATTAGAATCTCACTAGAGAACTACATTAGAATTCGATTCGAGAATTATAATTTTCTCGATTTGAGAATTAGGTACCCTTTTGTTTGAGAACGCTATGATTCTCGATAGATTTTCGAGTCGTCCTCTAACGTTAGAGGTTTGAGAATGAGGCTAGTTCTCGAGTCCTTCTTAAATCGATAACTAACCTCAGTGTTTGTTGGGTATGTATGTACATCATCGTACATTACAATTATGAACAAATACCATAAACTACAAAAAGTTTATAATAATTATAAAGAGAAAACATACCTTAGACAAATGGCTATATGTGCAAAAGATATAACTATTTTATTTTAGATTGGAATGACCATTTCTCGCTTCTGAGTATGCAATTTGGTTCGTCAAAGTGTTGTGCATATGTTCCACCCATTTATTTCTACTTTACACGAAATTTGTTATACAATATCCTTAGCTTACTGGAAAGTGTCGAGAGTTCAATAGAAAATAGCTATATGTGCATAATGCTTTATTGCTCTGAAATGACTTTGACGACGGATTCGTAGCTATCCAAGTGCCTGTAACTGAAAAATAACGCATTTTGTCGACATAAAACCCAATACGTTGCACATTTTCAATTGAAACTTTTATTTATTAGTTAATAATCGCGCGGGGAACAGATATTTCTATTGAGGAGCAGGATAGGATCAGGGGAATGCATGAAGGCGGGATGAGAATCGGTCATATAGCGTCTGCTACAAACCGACACCGTACCACCATTTCAAATTTTTCGAAAAGTTGCCTGGACTATGCAATTTGCAGACGGACCGGTCCAAAAACTATCATTGTCGAGCGAACTAAACGCCGAATTCGGCCATTAGTTACACAGGACATGCATCAAAATTAAAACCGAATTAAATCTTAATGTTACCAGGTAGCGTTTCCAACAAATTCTGACCCACGACTTGCAGCTTCAATATCAATCAAAGGTATCTAAACCTCGTCTAACTAAGCACCACAAAAATGTCCGAATCGCCTTTTACAAAAATACCAATTTTGGGACATAGAATTTGAAAATGTAATTTGTAATGACAAAAAGAAGTTTAATCTTAATGGTCCAGACATTTACCACAAATATTGGACGGATACGCGACATCCACCATAGACTTACTTCGAACGAATCCATGGTGGTGGCACCCTTATGTTATAGGCTGCCTTAAGTGCTTCAGGCAAGTCCCACATATGCTTCTTAGCGAGCCGAATGTATAGATAATCATATATAGAGTTACTGTATACTGAAATGATTCCATTTGAAGAGGTCAACCATGGTCACGGTTGGATTTATGAGCAGGAAAATGTGCCCGTTCATGTCGCACGGGCAACGAAACTTTTTTTGAATCGGACAATATGCCTTTAAAGCAATGGCCAGCCTTCAGACCAGGCTTTAACCTGATGGAGGACCTTTGGGGTATAATATCAGCCATAATTTTCGCTCTAACAAACCAATATAACACATTTATGGACTTGAAACCATCCATTGCCACGAAATGGGAAAAATTTACTTATATGCCCTTAAAAACTTGGCCAGTTCAATACACCGGAGACTAAGACTGGTAGAACACAACAGGAGAAGCACTATTTCATATTAATTTAATACATACTTTTCTTAAATTTAAATAAATTTATATAAAATGATGTAAAGAAAATTTTGCACATATAGCCACTTTCTATGAACGAAATATATTTTTTTTTAATTTTTCTAGTTAAAATGTGGTTATTAAAAAAATTTGTATTTATATAGTTTACATTAATAAAAATGAAACATAAAAGCATATATTCCTATTGAAACAACCGTAAGTTTTAATAAAACTAACCTATACACTGTTGCACATATAGCCATTTGTCTAAGGTAAATGCATTCCTAAATGCCAATACCGGCGGAATATGTTAGGTTTTCGGGTACAAAATAAAAGGCTACAATCACGAAACGAGTTGTGCGCGTTGCAAATACAAAGTACATATGTAAGTTTAACATAATAGCTGTAGAAGTATGCACGTACATAAATACAGTACCGTGCAAAATTTAGGCAACACCAAGTAGTAAAATTAAGAAAGGTAAAGGATACAAGTATCGATACTGTCAAATACTTTACTAATGTGAAATATATCAATTATTTATTTCTAATGGGTATGGGTTCACATAACAAAGTGAAAGATTCTGTCTGTCTCTTCAAACTTTTGCCCTAGGAGTATTTCGTTAGAATATATACATAGGTTCATTTTATTCCCAAATACCAAATATTTACCGAATATCAAAAGTTGCTGGCAGTGACCGTTCGTGCCTGGATAAGCTCCGGGTTTTCCACTGCCTGTGCCACGATATATGCACATAAATGTGTATGTTGTTTATGTATTGCACAAAAATGTATGCATTATGCTGTGAACCTGTTTTTAACAAAATTTACATACATACATATGTAGGTACACACTTCTACTGTGTAGAGTTATATGCAGGGACCGATTTTAATCGTTATTTTCATTTCTTCGGATGAAAAAATCATTATGAAAACTTCTTTAACAATAAAATGCAAGTATGTCGATACAATGATTTTAGCACATTCTATCCAAATATGAGCTCATCTTTATTCTAAAGATTTTTATTTTTTAAATTTTTAAATAACCATTATTTACGATTTTTATTTTTTCGATCAAAAATAATTTTTATTATTGGATTTAAATTTTTCCGATGAAACTTGATCGATATTTTATGATTTTTATTTTTTCGATCAAAAATAATTGTTATAATTGGATTTAAATTTTTCCGATCAACTTTAATCAATATTTTTTTATTTTTTCTCCGATCATAGTAAACTTTTTCAAACGTTAGTGAATCCTATATTTGATGGCTTGAAGTTGACGATAGTGCCAGCATTGGCGCAGTTCTATTTGAGAACAAAATTTGCAAAAAAAAAAACATGTTGTTAGAGTTTATTATGATCGGAAAAATTTAAATCCAATAATAAAAATTATTTTTGTTCGAAAAAATAAAAATCATAAAATATCGATCAAGTTTCATAGGAAAAATTTAAATCCAGTAATAACAATTATTTTTGATCGAAAAAATAAAAATCATAAAATATCGATCAAATTTCATCGAAAAAATAAAAATCAAATTATAACGATTAAAAATGATTTTTTTTATAAAAATGATAATCGTTATCACATATGTGATAAATTAGAAAATAAAGGAATTAGAAAAAACAATGTTAAATATACTCTGAGCATGCCAGGGTATTTCCCAAGAGATTGCTCATTCTTCAAATATATGTTAAACATTAATGTGCAAGCTTCCAAAACTCTATGAATGTATCAACAGGTTCAGCTTAACGCCAATCAGCTGTTAAAAATGTATAACTAGAAATCGCACTTATGTACATATGTATATATGTACAAATATACGTTCATTGTTCAGATACTTTCTCCTATGCTAAGCATTTATTCGAGAAACTTTAGTATTTGAGGTTTGGACCAACTTAACTACTTCCTTCTCCATCTATTTGCTACTTTTCCCATCTCTTCCTAAACCTTGAGTTTAATTTTTTTGTTGAATTATTTACTTTCGCGGTGGGAGGTGGAAAGGGGTGGTCGTTTCATCATTATGTCAATGTCGTTGCTCGGCTCGATTTTCATACTACATACATTCATTTAGATATACGTACATATGAGCATACATAATTTACCATTAATGAAGAATCGTCGCCTGAACCTGAACCAGCAGCCACGGGTATTTGCCTATAACCAACATCGATGACTTCTTCGGCCCGATAAACCTCAGTCAGTTTAGCCATTATTCCGTTTTGAGAAATATTACTAGTACCTATATCACCGGAGCACCACTCGGTCGGACACGGGAAGATTAAGCCTCAAATATATGTTATAATGTTGGTATGGAGTCGTCGATTTAACAAGAAAATATTATTCAATTGTTAAATTGGTTTTATTTGACGATAATTTCGTTTTATAGATTGCACAAATTTCTTTTCCAAAATTTTACAATATTCTAATAACGTGTAATATACAACAAATAATAAAATATTCGCAACGAGACAACGAACGAGTAATTATGAGAAATTGTCAAACACGTAGTATTCATCTGGAATGATTCCGATCAGTGTTGCCACAGCCAAAATAAAAAATGTACCAAGAAAATACAAAAAATTCCAATTTTATAAATAATAAAAATCACAACCGTTATAGATCAAGTGTCTCGAGCTGATTTTTTTTGTGAATTTCCCTACTGGGGTTGCTGATGCGCTGTCATCAGCAAATGAAAAAAGAAGGTGAAAAATCACAACTCTGATTATAAGCTTACATTTTATTTATTTATTTACGAATGTCGCCTATTATATATATCAAACTCTTTAACTAACTTACTTCAAAAGTAAAAGCTAAACATTTTTTTCTGGAAAGCTACAGTTACAAAAACACACAGCCCTACGAAATACAGGTGACATTCGTTGCAAACGTCGACAAATTCACTGATGCTAGATGATAGGTTTTAAAAAGGAAAAACAAAAATTAATTCAAGCAACATCCAAGGCGGCTGAAGCCTAATGGTTATGCCATTAGCTTACCAACCGAAAAATCAGAGTTGGAATCTCGGCGGACGCCAAGAAAAAAAGTAGTCTGAGGAAGAAATGTGGTGATCTCCGAAATATATTTAGGTATAACTTCTACAAAAAAGTATACATTTTTCACACCACAAGTTTTCATATATGGTTTTAAAAAAGCTCAAAAATGAAGTACATATGTTAAAAAACTATAAATTTCTTTTATATGTGCTCTATTTTGTTATCCCTTATACATATATGTTCCAAATAGTTCAGTTTGTCATCTATATCTTAATACTCAAACATATTTTTTTTGTCGTACCAAAATGAAGGTCTTAATGTCATCGTGTCGGAATAAAATACATAAGTATATATCATATGAGAGGAATTCTTCCATAGAAGTGCAGGACCTTTTTCCATTCCGATGCGATGATGGAGGTGCCAGTGAAGAAGGGGTGATTCTTCGCTTGGAACTGAGATTTTCACGTTGTATGTCTCTTCAACTATTTGTGTTAAAGCATTGAAATATAGGAAATAAGTATGGATATATTAAATGTGCACAAATTGTCGATATCGCACAAGCTGGAAAAATTAAAAAACCGAAAAAATTTACCAAGTTACCAAAATCGATTTTTGCCGAGTGGGAAATCGAATAGGCAAAAGTTGAACGGAACTCTACTTTGAGCTAGTCAATTTTTGTCGACTGAACTATTTACACGGATCGATTTTGGTTGAACAACAGAAATCGACTAGGAAATCGACCCGTGTAAAGGCCGAATTTTAGGGAAAAAATCCAATTTTGGTTAAAAATAACCAAGGTGGCAAAGCTGATTCCAATTCGTTTCATCTGCACTGTTGCACGAAGTCGTATTTGTTGCCTATTTATCAATAAAATGCATAACTGAAAGGTTTGACATGAATATTAGGGTGTTTCCTGTAATTCCATGACATCCATGCGTGACTAAAACAAATTCGTCATAGTACAACCGTTTTTCGTTTCATCGGTAAAATTGTTCGTGTTACGTATAGATTGTGAAAAATTTTCGAAAAAGAAACACCAGTGCTGTCACACAATTCAAAATTTATCAATTAGATTGATAGCACAACAGTTCGTTCCGCACTTTATCATCACCTAAAACAAATGAGAATTTATTTGATCCAATTAATTAGCCGCTTAAATATTTCGCAGCTTAAACATGTACACTTCTGACTTGGTTAAGTGGGATATTTTAAAAAGCGAGTGTTGAGCATTTATTTTTGAAGAAGGCAAATAAAATTAACCATTATTTGGTAAAAACTATACAGGTAGTAGTATAACAACAACTGTTTTACTTTTTTCATTTTTAATTTCTCTAGATCAGGGCTGCTCAGCTCATAGGCACACACTTGTTTTGTTCCGAATCATAGGCACAGATACATATTTTCACTTCAATTATAAAAATAAAATTTTCTTTGCACTGCCATAAGCACTCAGATTTAAAAAATGTTTATATGTATGTGCCTATGATTCATATTGAATGTGCACAGCAAAGGCACTTTGAACAGGAGCTCAAGCACTACCGTAAGAAATTGAAATTTACACTAACAAATCGTCGCCTGAGAAAACGAATGTCGTATGTGAAAATCGACGATTTCTAGTTTTTGATGCAGATTAACTAAATCGGACCTAATCTTTTAATTTTTCCAATCCATTTTTTTCTATCTCTTTTAGTTTTTGAGTTATTTAGTATGCATTTGTCGTATGTTACAAAATTACTACCATTTGGGTAAGCTTTTGTCGTATGTAACATACAAACGACAAATTTCCATATAAATTCGTTTTTGTTTATTTTAAACATATGTCGTATGTGCCGCTGAGCTACTGAGAATAAACCAAAATATTGTACCGGAGCTATAGGTTATAGTGATCCGATTTGAATGATTTTCACTGACATATATTATTGTAGTATAATACCAATTAATGCAAAGTTTAGTATAATTTGATCCTTAAATATGGAAGTTATACCCGAAAACAGCTATATCTGAACAATCAGTTGTATGGGAGCTATATGTTATAGTGGTCCGATCTTGACAAATTTCGGTGACATTTATTAGGTCCATATGGGTACAAATACCTCAAAGTTGCATGCCCTTATCTCTTTACATGTAGAAGTTATATCCCAAAATGTCCATATCTGAACAGTCAGTTGTATGGGAGCTATATGCTATAGTGGTCCGATCTTAACAAATTTTAGTGACATTTATTACGTCCATATGGGTACAACTACTTCAAAGTTTCATATCCTTATCTCCTCAAATAAAGAAGTTATACCCGAAAACAGCTATATCTGAACAATCAGTTGTATGGGAGCTATATCTTATATTAGTCCGATGTGGTGGATTCCGACAAAAATGATCAAAGTATCATCAAAATATTTGCAGCTGCCAAATTTCAAGTCGATATCTCAAAAAATGTGAGCCTCATAACCATTCCGGTTTGAAAAAAGAGAAGAATTTTTGTCGTATGTGCTATCATAAACAGGTATTGGTGCTCAGACGTCACATACGAAAAATGCATACTGAATGAAAAGTCGTTTATCTCCCATAATTTTAAAGATATTCAACTTTTGCAAATTGCAAGTCAAAATATATAATACTCTCTACAGCTCGTCCAAATAACAGAAAAATCTGTTGTACAGTTTTTTGAGAATTTCCAATTTAAACTTCAAAGTCGATTTTCTCGAAACTATGTTTTGCTATATTTAATATATTATTATTATTATTATATTATGTTTTGCTATATACGACATTCGTTTTCTCAGGCGACGAAATGTCTAAAGAAAAAAATTCAAAATATGAAAGCACTGTAATAAATTTGTATTCGAAAAATTTTCATATAAAAAATAAAAAAAAAATGTGTATGTATGTGATACTACCATTTGAAAATAAATTCTGATTTATTGGAATTCATTAAAAAATTTAAATGTACAAAAATTTTTCAGTGCATATGAAAAATTTGTAGGTTTATAGAGTTTTGTACTTTCAATACGAGAGCGTTGAGCAGGCCTGCTCTAGATTGCCAAATTTTCGTTTTGCCTAATTCCTGGCAAAGCAGATCTAAGAAGATAAGCGCATAGGCGAATTCAGAAACCTCTTTTTTTTATTTACGAAGGTAGAGTGTAATGTCAAAATTAAAACGAATTCACATCATGGCCAATAGGAATGGGCGAGTCTCAAGCGAATTCAGATTTTAACTAAGGTGAAATATTATTTTTACATTACACTCTACCAATCACAATCGCAAAAAACATGAGAAATTTCTGAATTCGCCTATGCGCATACTTTGCTAGATCTGCCTTGCTTCCGGGTCTTTTGAAGTTTGAGAGGCAGCGGATACTACCTGTATAGTTGTATCATGGTAAGAAACCAGGATCCACTAATTACAGATTAGTCGGCCGATAGAAGCAGTGGGATTTGCAGCCCGATTCCATACCAAAAGTAGCCTAACTATAAAGGAACGATACGGAAGAGAATCGCTCTTCTTCTTCCTGTGTCAACCTTTGTCAAACTATTGTCTTTTATTTTGATTTTACACCCTTTCACGTATTATTCGTGGTAATAGCTTGTGCTTTCGACGGGGGTTTCTGCGGGGGGATTTTGACATTTTTAAAATGAGCCGTCTAACGGTAATTGCCTATTTTCTTTTGCATCCGACGACTTGTATCGTTGGGCCATGATGCTAACTGAAACTGTCGGCCAACTACTTGATCAGCGAGACGCTCTTCTACGTATTTACACTGTATGCAATTAGTTGGCCAACTACAACAACAACAGTGATATTCGTGGTGGAAAGGGCTTATACTTATGCAACGTTGCCAAAGCAATTGATCGACTATTTAGTCTGCAGTGCGAATAACTACCAACAATTTGACTAAATAGTACAGCTCTCGATTTTTTTTGAACATGTTCGAGTAGCCCGAACAAATGCTTCTCAATGCTCGAACACCCGTTTGTTTGTTACTAAATAGTTGAGCCAGTGTGATTACTACAGCCCAAATCGACGAAAGGATTTGATCGCGGGTGTGAACAGAGGTTTATTGTCCTAAATTCCCATCAAGGTTGATCCATAAGGTTGTCGCAATGCGGAGAAGCAACCCTGCAATACATTTTGTTGTTACCCATTTTGCTATCTCAATTGTCAAACGTCCATTTTCAATTGGCCAAGCAACACATGTATACAAGAAAAACCACACATTCATGCAAGAAAAGCAACAAACACATAAAGTTTGACACTTTAGGTAATGAAAAAAAAAAATAGTCAGCTATTTCTACCAAGATAACCTTATAGGGCCGTCACATAGCATATGTCAATCCGTCTACGTCGACGTATGTGACTGACAGCTCGGTAAACTGTGGGCATTTAAATGTAGTTCGTCACAAGTACGACGGATCCGTCGCCGCAACGTACCAAAGTTGGCCAACACTCAACTTTTGGCATACGTCAATCCGTCGCTATGTAAGCTGATTGGTTTTCATTCTTAACCTTTAGCTACTGTTGAATTTCACTTTTTTGCAATTTGCTTTTCGAGTTTTTTCTGATTTGTAAAACATTCCTCCATAAAACCAAAATGGTCAATAATTATCAGGAGATGTGAAGTTACTGAAAACTGAATTTCAAGAGGGCAACTTAAAAGAGAAATTACAAAATATTCTAATGAGTTAAATTTTTCCACCATCTCTGTAGTTAAAGGTTAATCAAACAGCTGATTTATGTATATCCGTCAACGTTTCCTATGTGACGACCTCTCCGTCAAGTACGTGAGCTTTCAGTCACATACGTCGACGTAGGCGGATTGACGTATGCTATGTGTCGGGGCTATTATTTCAACTTTGTGATTCCCATCAAGTGTTTGTTATCTGGCAGCACTATAATGTCCGTGTCCAAACACAGCAACTCTGCTGCGAAATTATCCAACGATTCTCTTTTGTGCCGCTGTTCTGTCTTCCATTTGTCCAAACACATCAACTCGTCGCTGGCCAACTTTTGTTCATTATGTTTTGTTCTGGCATTCTTCGAACGCTCTGATTGGTCACTGGCGACGAGGAAAGGAGGGGGGCACCAAGTCGTCGGTGCTCGGACAACACGCTTTGTGCAGCAATTCTTATCGCCAGTGACCAATCAGAGCGTTCGAAGAATGCCAGAACAAAACATAATGAACAAAAGTTGGCCAGCGACGAGTTGATAGGGGCATTTCAGTTATTACATCTGGGTCTGGGTTAAGATAAATTTTTACTGAAACAATCCGGCTCATAATGAAAATTGGCTGCACTTGAAAAAAACTAAAAAGAAGAAGAAACATATACAACATATACCCAGCAGTAAAAATCTGAAATGAATCCTTTATGAATCACTGATGAAATTTATCATGAGGAGGCATCAGTGAATACTTTCATATAAAGGCTGCTGAATTTTTTCAAATAAATGGTTTGCTTTCCTCATGCCTATATGACTCCGTTCGGAGCCGGCATAAAACTGTCCAATGGTAGGAAAAACAAAAGGAGCACACTCGAATTGGGAGAGAAGCTCGGCCATAAAATTCGTCAGTTATAATAGCGCAAAAACAATTCTTCTGTACATTGAAAAGAGACAAATACTCCCTCAAAAACAATTTTATTGACTTTAAACCAGGGACCGTAACGATTATCATTTTTATAAAAAAAATCATTTTTAATCGTTATAATTTGATTTTTATTTTTTCGATGAAATTTGATCGATATTTTATGATTTTTATTTTTTCGATCAAAAATAATTTTTATTACTGGATTTAAATTTTTCCGATGAAACTTGATCGATATTTTATGATTTTTATTTTTTCGATCAAAAATAATTTTTATTATTGGATTTAAATTTTTCGTAATATATAAATAAAATAAATAATCGTAAATAATGGTTATTTAAAAATTTAAAAAATAAAAATCTTTAGAATAAATATGAGCTCATATTTGGGTAGAATGTGCTAAAATCATTGTATCGGCATACTTGCATTTTATTGTTAACGAAGTTTTCATAATGATTTTTTCATCCGAAGAAATGAAAATAACGATTAAAATCGGTCCCTGCTTTAAACTTCAAACTAAATGAAAATAACGATTTCAAAAATTATCTTTTTGGAAATTTGAATTTAAATTACTGAAATAAATTATGAAACTCAAATGGCGGGATAGCTATGTATTCCATGTCATAAGGAGAAGCCAGTGCGCAGTATAACTTTTCTTCCGGACTTGTTCTTTCCCCTTACGGCCAAAGCAGAAGCTTACAAGAGGCAAATTTGAAATTTGTATTTCCATATATTTTTTATTTTAAATATAATTTGTTTTATAGTTGTAAAATTGAAAACTTTGTCAGAAAAGCTGCCGAATGTCAAAAAACCTACCGAAATACAAGCTGGCTCGTTGGTTTTTAACCGCCTAGATGGTATTTCGTTTGGTTTTTTCAATATAGCTTGCTCGCTTGCACCAACGCAAAACGATAGTGATGAATATTCAACAAAGAATCATCAATGATCATTTAGCAGTGAAACAAATTTACTGCAGGGTATATCTATATATATGTATACATACACAAATGTCACTTTTCAGTTCTGCCAAATCAAAAAAGCACTGTGCTGCCAAATCAGCACGGAAAAAACAAATCGAACAGGGCGGATCAAAAATTGAACCAGCAATTTATCTGGTTTAATCGAGTTGAAATCTTTGTTGTTGCATTTACGTGAAAAAATTTTTATCTGGGTTAGGATCACCGTATGTGAAACACGGCTGATGTGTTTGGACAAATGGAAGACAGAACAGCGGCACAAAAGAGAATCGTTGGATAATTTCGCGGCAGAGTTGCTGTGTTTGGACACGGACAATGCGGTAAATTTTTGGATAACAGAGTTGCATTTACTTTATAGAAGGAAAAAATAAAATAGAAAAAGGCGAAAAGCGAAGTCGAGTTGGACATTTCAGTTCTTTTTTTAAGAAAGTTTAATAAAATTAATATTATTTGGACGCTCGCTCCGCTGGCGGCGTTATAAATCAAATTAAATAAATATGTCTCATCATTATGTGGTAACGGCACAAAAGCCGACAGCAGTTGTTAGCTGTGTGACCGGTAAGTGAATCTCCCGCTCTGCTGGAAAACGATGGCATGGCGTAAACGAGAATGATGTCTCGCTGTGCCGATTTTTTTGTGGCTGATGAAAAATCTGAAGTAAAGATATATCTCCTTAATGCAAGACATAGAGAAGAACAATGAGGTGCTTAGTGCCGGTTGGAGTTACCTACTTATATGCCATAACTGTTTCCGAATCGGCATCCGGCATGTTGTCAAGAGCATATGCCTTTTCATAGGTTAAACTTACAACCTTTTGTTTTTTACACAAAAACCTTTTAGGAAACTTCACATCGCCAACAGATTTAAATTTGATCATCGCACGCAACAGTCAATTGGAAATTGATTTAGTTACACCCGAAGGTTTGCGGCCGTTAAAGGAAGTAAATATTAATGGACAGATTTCTGTTATGCGACACTTTCGCCCGCAGGTACCTAGATAGTTGATCTGATTTGAAGATATATTTTACTAATTTTTATTTACATACCTATTTTATAATGTATAGGATAGTAAAAAGGATTTGCTTTTCATATTAACATTACGTTATAATGTTATGATTCTGGAATGTCGTATGGTTGGCGATCAAATTAGTGTTATAACAAAAGCACATGGCAATGTATCGGATCAAGTGAGCATTCCAACCGAAGGTGGTGTAATCGCTGTTATTGACCCAAAGGCACGTGTTATCGGCATGTGCCTTTATATGGGCCTCTTCACCATCATACCCTTGGATAAAGAGACCAGTGAATTAAAGGCGACAAGTTTGCGGTGAGTGTTTTTCTTTCAACTTTAAAAACGTTACCAATAAATTACTAATGTTTTTAAATTACTGTGATAGCATGGACGAATTAAATGTGTACGATGTGGAATTCTTATATGGTTGTATAAATCCCACAATAATTGTTATACACAAAGATGTAGACGGACGTCATGTTAAAACGCATGAGATTAATTTACGTGATAAGGAATTTATGAAGATCGCTTGGAAACAGGATAATGTTGAGACGGAAGCGACAATGTTAATACCAGTGCCAACACCATTAGGTTTTTTTCAATGTTTTTTTTTCGTTAAGTTTTTTAAAATCAATAAATTTTTAATTTAGGTGGCGCTATTGTTATCGGGCGTGAATCAATTGTATATCATGATGGCAACAGCTACCATGCTGTAGCACCATCCACATTTAAGGTAGATAACATAAGTAATACACGTTTACTTGCTTTCTGTTCTTAATTTGCTTATATTTTTTTCAACAGCAAAGTACCATTAATTGCTATGCGCGTGTAGATAGCAAGGGTCAGCGTTATTTGCTTGGCAATATGTACGGCCAGCTGTTTATGTTGTTTTTAGAAACCACAGATAATGGGAAAGGTGGCGTTTCTGTCAAAGAAATAAAAGTGGAGTTGCTTGGTAAGTTGTTTTGTAAAAGTGTAAATCGAAGCAGAAAAAAATATAAAACTTCTGCTCCTAAATACAGGAGAAATCTCCATACCGGAATGTATAACATATTTGGATAATGGATTTCTCTTCATCGGTTCCAAACATGGCGACTCGCAACTAGTACGTTTGAGTACAACACCGAATGAGCAGGGCTCCTATGTAATCCCAATGGAGAATTTTACAAGCTTAGCGCCTATACTCGATTTGGGTGTAGTGGATTTGGATCGACAGGGTCAAGGTCAAATTATTACATGCTCGGGTAGCTTTAAAGATGGCTCGCTGCGCATTATTAGGTGACTATTTGCTTTTACTTCATATACATATGTATGTATGTATACCTACTACTTCACATTAGAAAATGTATAAATTTTTATGTACTTTGTGTAATTTTGTCTTTCAAAGAATTGGCATTGGCATACAAGAGCATGCCTGTATCGACTTACCCGGCATAAAGGGCATGTGGTCACTCAAGGTGGGCATTGACGATAGCGTTTTTGAGAATACATTGGTGTTGGCATTTGTGGGACACACGCGCATATTGACGCTGACTGGCGAGGAGGTTGAAGAAACCGAAATACCGGGCTTCATAAGCGATCAACAAACATTTCATTGTGCTAATGTCGATTATGAGCAGGTAAGTTAAAGCACAGGTATTTTTTTTTTTTTTGATATTTTAATAAAAAATTTGTTTTCCGAATTATCAGATTATACAAGTAACACCACTTACAATTCGCCTGGTAAAGGGCACCACAAAGAGTTTGGTAGGCGAATGGGAGCCGCCAGATGGCAAACGTATTGGTGTTGCCTCCTGCAATTCTTCACAAATTGTAGTCGCTTCGGCGTGTAATTTATATTACATAGAAATCGCAGATGGTAGTCTAATCGAAAAGAATCAAATAACATTGGAATATGAGGTCGCTTGCTTAGATATTACCCCGCTGGAGGATGGTAAAAATAAAGCAGAACTCGTCGGCGTTGGCTTGTGGACGGATATATCGACAGTTGTGCTGTCACTGCCAAAGCTAGAAACTTTGTACACAGAAAAACTGGGTGGTGGTGAGTATATTGTATGTGTATGCGTGTTTTACATGCATTTCAACTTTCGTTTTCCTTTTAAAATTACAGAAATAATACCACGTTCAATATTGATGACTACCTTTGAGGGCATACATTATCTGCTTTGTGCGCTGGGCGATGGCTCCATGTTCTATTTTCTACTGAACAAAGACAGTGGTAGCTTAAGTGAAAAAAAGAAAGTTACACTTGGTACACAACCAACAACGTTGCGCACTTTCAAATCATTTGCAACAACAAACGTTTTCGCTTGCTCCGATCGCCCGACAGTTATTTACTCCTCCAATCATAAGCTAGTCTTCTCAAATGTCAATTTGAAAGAAGTAAATCATATGTGCTCATTAAATGCTCAGTCATATCCAGATAGTTTAGCTTTAGCCACCAAGAACTCGGTGATTTTGGGTACAATCGATGAAATACAAAAATTACATATACGTACCGTACCACTTGGCGAGGGGCCACGTCGCATTGCGTATCAAGAGAGTTCCCAAACATTTGGTGTGGCAACGTTGCGTGTAGATGTGCAGGGACGTGGTGGACCGAAACCAACAAGACCCAGCGCCTCCACACAGGCACAGAATATCACCTACGCATCGAATATCGTACCAAAACCGGGCGGTGGTAACACAGCCACAACAAATGCCGAAATTGGACAAGAATTGGATATAAATAATTTATTAATAATCGATCAGAATACCTTTGAAGTGTTGCATGCTCATCAATTTATGCCATCGGAGAGTATAATTTCATTGATGTCCGCTAAATTGGGTGATGACCCAAATACGTATTATGTCGTATCGACGGCACTCATTTACGCAGACGAACCGGAACCCAAAGTGGGACGCATTATCATATTCCATTATCATGAGGGTAAACTCACGCAAGTGGCTGAGACGAAAATTGATGGCTCATGTCATTCGCTGGTGGAATTTAATGGCAAAGTATTGGCGGGTATAAATAGTTTTGTGCGCTTGTACGAATGGACCAATGAAAAGGAGTTGCGTATGGAGTGTAATATACAGAATAATATTTCGGTATTGTATTTGAAAGCCAAAGGTGAGTTGAATGGGCTAAAGGAGCATTTATTGATTCACCACACAAGCATATCTACTACTTTACATTCTTTTTATACTCACGCTTTCAGGTGACTTTATTTTGGTGGGCGATTTGATGCGTTCGATGACCTTGCTGCAACATAAGCAAATGGAGGGCATATTCGTTGAGATCTCGCGCGATTGTGATCCGAAATGGATGCGCGCCGTAGAAATTTTGGATGATGACACTTTCTTGGGTTCGGAAACTTATGGCAATCTGTTTGTGTGTCAGAAGGATAGGTAGGCTTATGGGTTGTTATTTCATATTAACTCATGCTCACTTTATTTTACTACTTTTATTTCCACAGCGCTGCTACTACCGATGAAGAACGCCAACTCTTACCCGAGGTTGCACGCTTTCATTTGGGTGATGTGGTTAACGTGTTCCGTCACGGTTCGTTGGTTATGCAAAATGTTGGCGAACGCACCACACCCAATCAGGGTTGTGTTCTGTATGGCACTGTTAATGGTGCCATCGGTATTGTCACGCAAATACCACAAGATTTTTACGATTTCCTACACAGTTTGGAGGAACGTCTGACGAATACCATTAAATCGGTGGGGAAAATCGATCATGCCTATTATCGTAGTTATCAAACGACACAAAAGACGGAACCATGCGAAAATTTCATTGATGGCGATTTAATAGAAAGTTTTCTGGATCTGAGCAGGGATAAGATGAAAGAGACAGTTATGGGTTTGGAGGTAAAATGTAATTTCAGCACTTCTTACTTCTTATGCTAAGTTTTTCTCTCGCTTAATATCTTACAGCTAACAATAAATGGCGAAAAGAAGGAAGCCGATGTTGATGATGTCATTAAAATTGTCGAAGATCTTACGAGAATGCATTAAATTGTATTAAATACCTATTATTATTTTAGTTTGGTTATCTTTTGCCTGATATTGCAAGTCCTTCACCTACTTACATGACTTAAAGCGATACAGATAAATATGTAATAAATATTTTCATAATTTGTATTGTTTTCTTTGTTTAACAAAAATGCACGAGAAAATAAATATTGATTGTATCAAAAACTGGTTAAAATTAGAATACGCAAAATGCATAATTTTTGTATTTCATTGGTGTGATTTTTGAGTCGAAAAGGGAATCGAATTATCGTATCAAAAAGTAAGTTGTTAAAACACGAGTATTCGGGAAGTACCTCCAGAAGATAGGTTCGGATTTCTATCTAACGTATTTTATGTGTTTCTTCAAATCATTATGCGTAGGTAGTTGAACTCAACCAAAGTCATCTGGTCTTATTGGAAGCCACTCAACAACGGTAGACGAATTTACTTTGTGCGCGATGTCTGAAGAACTTTTATTAAACTCTCTGATTGATCTTCACTTCTGCATCACCGTATTTTTAAAAACACTTCGCGTATTTTTCAGCGCAGAACTGCTTTTCTCAGTCAGCGTCGGCGTTAGCTTTGTTACAGTGGCGTCAGCTTTAGCTTTGTTACAGTGGCGTCAGCTTTAGCTTCGTTACGTTGACGTCAGCGTCAATAGTGAAGTGCTCATTAATGTTCCAGTGCAATATTTTCAATTTCATTCATTCAAATAGCAACAATAACAACAACAAAAACAAAAACACGCGCACCACTTGCCACCCTCAATCAAAACAGAAAAACGTTCCCACCATACATACATATGTACATACATACTATGTACCCTGCAGGCAAAACAACTACCCTGCAGGCAAAACAACTACCCTGCAGGCAAAACAACTAGTTGCATACTACAATTCTACCAGTTTGAAAATGTCGGCATCTAGTTGCCCAACTATCCATTTTACTTGAAAGCAACTGGTAGTTTTAACGTGGCGATGGCCTACGAGATGGCAATTGTCTTCTCTTGCATAAGCTTCATACTAGAAAAATACCACTCAGTTTCATACCAGTAGACAACACATCAGCTTCATACTAGAAAAATACCAGTTAAGGGTATACTAGAAGAATACCAGTCAGAATAATACTAGAAAAATGCCAGTTCATCTAGGTGAAAAAATAGCATTTTAGTTCATTTAATAAAGCTTACTTTAATTAGCTCAGTACTTTTTAGTGCATATTACATACAGTACACGCAAAGATGGTAGAATAATGGCTTCGTGTTACTGCGGCAGTTGGATAATAGAATCGCCAATTTGGATGAAACCAAATCAGCTAACTAAACTCTCTTAAACTCTTCTTGCCACCTGCTGCAAACATATATGTATCTATGTAATTGTTCTTGTGTACTCTTACACAAAAATAAATGAAAAGCCTTAAAAATATTTATTTTGTGAGAAATGGTTGTTTCTTTTTGGCAAATTGGTAACAACTATTCTGACCCTTTTGTTAAATAATAGCGTAAATTTACTTCAAAATCACCAATAAAGCTTAGTTTCTGATAGAATTGCACAAACTGCTATTTTCAGTTAATAAATAAATTGGTATATTACTAGTAGAATACCAACTAGTATGATTTTGTCTTTTTAAAAGCGGTTGATCAACTAGTAGAAAACCAACTAGTATAACTTCGTCCATTTCATACCAGTTGATCAACTAGTAGAAAACCAACTACAGTAGAATCGCACAAAAGTTAACTCGCGAGAAAGTTAAACCTTCGGTTAAGTTAACCAAATTTGAGCGTCCACGTACGGCTCTAAAAAGTTAACTCTTCGTTAACTTTTCTGAGCTTATCGATTTTTTTCAAATCCAACCGTTTCTTTTTCAAGCTCATTTCCCTTGTTTCTATGTATTCCCGGAATTTGCGTGCATTCCCCGAATTTCTGTGTAAAAAATTATTGTCGGTGTCGCGAGGTACAAATGTAGTTAGTCGTTTGAACTATTGAGTGGTGTAAACATAGTTTGTGCGTTAAAAATGGCAACAAAGCGGAACAAATTATCGCAAATTAGATTGAATTTTCATCAAAAAGCTGATATTTTAAGAAAACTTGATTAAGGTATTAACGGAAACCGCTTGGCATTAGATTATAGTGTATCTAAAGTGGCCATCTCAAAAATAAAGAAAAAACGATATGAAATTTTGGAGGCAGTGGCAAGCACACAGGAATTGGCAACCAAGAAAACATTGCACAAGTCGGAATATCCCGTTCTCGAGGCAAGGTTGTATAAATGGTTTTTGAACCAAAGGAAACGCAATTGTGCAATTAGTGGTCCAATTTTAAAATCAAGAGCTAAGCTTGAATTTGCCAAAATTAACCCTAGAAAAAATTTTTATGCAAGTGATGGATGGCTAGCAAATTTTATGTATGTAAATTAAATCAAATTTTCTGCTTTATAATGATTAAAACTGAGATATTCAAATAAATTTGATATGTTATATCCCAAAAATTATGTTTATTACCGTATTCTATCAAATTTAAAAATCACCTGGAAAAGTTAATATTTCAGAAAAGTTAAATGCCCTTGGAACCATTTGGTTAACTTTTGTGCGATTCTACTGTAGTATGATTTTGTCTTTTTAAAAGCGGTTGATCAACTAGTAGATAGCTTACTAGTATAGCTTTGTCCATTGCATACCAGTTGATCAACTAGTAGAAACCCAACTAGTTGAATTTTTTCCTTTACATACCAGTTGATCAACTAGTTTATTTTCATACTAGTTTAATTTTGCCTGCATGGTATATCCAACATATGGAGTGTGCGCACACTCCCTCGTATTCCAGTTTTCATCCAGCCGCCATTATAAGCACGCACCAATCCCACTGCGATTCCACACACAACCAGCTAAGCTGTGTACTTCGTTAGCACAGTGATTTTTGTTGTTTTTTTTAGATTAACATATTAGTAAAAATTTATAACCAGTTGCGCGAGTACATACATAACTATATGGTAATTTTCAGGAGGTGCCAAATTTTATGGGAAGCAAGATAATTCGAATTTTGATACACGAAGAGATTTGAGTTGAAAATCCAAGAAATACATTTTCTTTTGGCGAAGGAGATTTGGTTAGAAACCGGTTTCGGCGATGTGCCATCTTCAGTATGTATATTTATCGAAAAACTTTTTCCACAATACATCATATCCCTAGCCTGTCGGAAAAACACATAGATACTCGTATAATAAAAAGAACGTATAAATTGTCTCTCCCCTATAAACATTAGGTTTGGTTAACGATTCGAAAACGTTTTGAAAACGAATGCCTTTTTCAAGTTTCACACTCGATAATAAATAAGGAAATAGGTTGCAATTCGATGCAAGAACTAGGTCATTCTCCTGGAAAACCTGTAACATTCGTTACGCGATGTATTTTGCCTTCGTTATGTAGGTATGTATTCAACATCCAGCCCATTCTCGTAGGTGAACTTTAACTTGGTTGTCTTAACCCATTTGCGCGCTATATAAACGTCACTTTTTCTTTTCCAATTAGATTTATTTCCAATATATGCACTCTAAAGACTGGAGAACTAAGGTCCGTTTCCAGATTTCTTTTATTTATATTGTATAATGATGATAATTTTTAAAATTCGCAACGATATATAGCTGTAGAGAGCCAAGATACATACATATGTGTATCCGAATAGAGTTATTCCTGGGAAGCGGGACACCATCATATCGAAGGAAATAAGAAGATTGATATGCTAATCAAAGCCGCGGCGAATCTACATGGAAAATGCGAAAGATGACACCTTCAGTTATATAAAATCTTCAATAGGTAGTACTACTACGCAAGGTCCGTTCCCAGGAGTAGGCTGGGACGCACGACACCAAGACGCTAAAATCGTGCTTTGGTTATACAAAGACATGGTCGCAAACTACCTCCTAACACCGTTTAGAGGAGACTGCACCGTCATACACCTTCGCTTAAAATAGGACTACTAGTACGAAGTTAAGTGTGTACAGTATGCAACGAAGGAGAACACCTATCCGCCCTGTCAATATCTAGCTTTCGGCAGACACAGACTAAGACAAAAAGCATTCGAAACCGCGATTTAATTAATTGTGGGGGGCAATTTCCCTCTAAAGTACATGTATTGCAAATTTCAAGACTCTCCATGTGCCGGTTTACATTGACATTGATTTTCGTAAGATAATATTTTACCCTTGTAAAATTCACAGCTGGTTATATACAGCTTACTTCGAACCGGATTTACATAGCTACATACATGAATACGTTTGTAATACTGCCCTTTCTGCTGCTACTCTGTGTGCCTCCATCGTTTGCTGGAGCAATAGTTGCTGTTGCTGTGTTGGTTGTATGGTGGCATCAACTTCTCCCCCTGTCGTTCATACATACATACATACATATGTGTTATAGGCTGCACTGGATGGACGAAATGTGTGAAATGCTGCTGCCGTCACTGTCGCCGTTGCTTCTGCTCTTGCTGCTCGTCGGTAGTTGTTGGTCGTTTCCGCTGCTCGCTGTCTGTTTCAATGCGGCCCATTCGCGGTGTAGTTCAGTCTTAGCTTTTATTCATTTCGATTCCAGCATCCAAGCGTGTGCCGCTAATTCAAAAATCGCAGACTCAATTATAAATTAAACTTGAAAAAAAAAATATATATATATATACATATATGTATTGGTATCTAATACTAATACTATGCTTCGTTATTGTTGTTGGTGTTATTGTGTAGTTATCTACAATGTTGGATATTTACAGCAGTGAATAAATATTGAGCAACACCAAAAAAAATTATACTTTTGTGTAATCGATATGCAATCTACGAAAAAAAAGTTTGAACAAGTTCAATAAAAATGTGGCAAGTGAAAAGATGATAATAGAAAATTTTAATAAATACATACATAAAAATGGAGCAAGTTAAGTGCTAATTAAAAATTTCTTTTACAACCAACAATTTGCATATTTACATATGTATGCAGTGCTTTGTTATCTTGATTGGCTTTATAATTACTTCGTATTTTCCAATTGTTCAAATAAAAAAAATATAATAAGGAAACATTTTTAAGTGATTTCGCTAATTCCACCGATTCACTGAGAACTGTATGATTTGTCGTAAGTTTTTTATATGTACGGAAGTCAAGTTTATGCGCGTACCTACAAATACAATATAAGTGTTGCGACGGGGTTGTGCCAGTAAATTAAAAGGATAGATACCGCCGGCAGAACAAGATATTTACGAAGGTAAGGTAAAGATGGCTGTACGTAAAAAATACATGAAATATCAATAAAAATTAAGAAATAAAACATAGTAGGTACAAGAATAATACACCGACGCGAATACAAACAATACTCCTCCAAACTTCGGAATTAAAATAAAAATACATTAACGCATATTAAAATACCTACATAGTACCTACATACATAATATGCAAAAATGTACATAGGTATGTAGGTATCTATTCCTACAACGCCAGAAATTCAAAACCACTGCTATCTTTAACTTCTTTTCTGGAAGTACATACTATATTAATAGCCAACAGGGTTTGAACAAAAGTGTTTGTTAAACTAGATCCTTGTAAGCTGGTGTTATTCAATGCTAAAATAGCTAAAGATTGATAGTTTTTTTCTCTGGAGTAAGTCTTTCGACTCGTAATTACACCAATTGAGTAAAATTTGATTAAAAAGAAAAAACGCATTTAATGTAGAAATAAAATTCTAACAATTCGCAACACAGCAGTGAATAAAGATTTCTACCGGCGGGCGTTGAAAGGACTTATCTTTCGGCCGAGAATCGGAAGGAGTACTACTTCCTTGTCGCTGATTTTTTATTCAAAACTGAAAACTCATACAGCTCATAATTAAACCTTCTTAGATATTGGCCGTCGGCTATGCGTAAAGGTTCATAAGTCTTCAGTAGAACTTTTCTTTCGAACACTTCAAGGGCCGTATCATTTGCTATTATTTTGGACCATGAATTTTTAGTATGTATTGTGATTTTTGTATGTCGAGAGAGGACTTTATTTTTCAATCGTCTACTGAGTTTTTCTGCAAAACTTATACGGCTATGCCAAATTACGTTGGCTACCACCACCAGCTCCGTCTGAATTGGGAAGAACCTCTCCGAGCCGTTCGAGACCAAACGAGGTTTCAGACAAGGTGACTCCCTTTCGTGTGCCTTCCTGAACTTGATGCTGGAAATGATAATTCGAGCTGCAGAACTTAACCGCGCAGGAAGCATCTTGTATAACAAGAGTGTGCAACTGCTGACATACGCCGATGGTATTGGCACTAACAGTCGCACTGTTTGTTCTGCCTTCTCTAAGCTGGATAAAGAGACTACGAAATTGGGTTTGGCGGTTAACGAGGACAAGATGAAGTACCTCCTGTAATTACACAACGAAACAGCACGTCTTTGCAGCCACGTCATTGTTGGTTGAGAGCTACAAATTTGAAAACGTTAGGGACGTCGTCTATTTGGGAACCAGTATAATAACCAAAAATAATGTCAGCGCGGAAATCCAACGAATAATCACTCTTGCCAATAAGAGCTACTTTGGACTAAGTAGGCAATTGAAAAGTAAGGTCCTCTATCGACAACTAAAATACGCTCTACAGAATGCTCATCGTTCCAGTCCTCATGTACGCTGCAGCAGCTGGACGTTGTCAAAATCAGATGAGACGGCACTTGGAGTATCGAGAGAAAATTTCTTCGTAAGATTTAAACACCGTTGCGCATTAGCGAGGGCGAGTATCGACGGAGATTTAATGATGAGCTGTACGAGCTTTACGCAGACATAGAAATTGTTCAGCGAATAAAGATCCAGTGGCTACGCTGGGCAAGTCATATCGTTAGAATGGATGAAGGTGCTCCGCCGCAGGAAGTATTTCTATCGAAACCCGCTAAAGGCAGAAGAAAAGGCAGACCTCCAATGCATTGGGAAGATCAGTTGAACAGCGACGCTGCCTCCCTTGATATTTCCAGGTGCCATAATGCTGCACGAAACAGAAACCACTGGCGCGCTTTATTGGACTGGGCCAGAATCGTCTAGACGGTTGCGCGCCAATTAAGAGGAAGAAGACTGAGTTCCAAAGTAGAAATTGCAGACAAAAGTTGTTATTCGCTTAATTCTAAGGCTGGCATTCATTATTTGAAACATTTAGTGGACTCGATGTGCTGGAGAAGTCCTTCCCAACCTCCGCGCTATTGGTATTATACAACATCGTTTGGTATAGGCGTATAAGATATGCGGGAACTTCACACTTACCAAGGATGTAATGGATTCTTAAGAATAATGTATGGTCTTAAGGAAATGCTTTAAACTGAAGGCAGTACTTAGATTAAAATTTTCTACATGAATTTGTGGTGATAGCTTACGACTTGAATATGCAGCCTTTTAGTCTAATATCTACTACTTCCTTAATCCCTTCTTAATGATCGTATCTGTATACATTACATACATATGTGTTCAGTAAACTAAAAAAAAGTATCCATATTTAATTTCTCATGCAGTTTAAACTTTATCGTGATTGAATATCATTTCGCTTGGTATCTGCCATTCATAGATTGAAGATGTTCGATGAGGGGCCGGTTTGAGAATAGTTCACATGTCAAATGTCTTCACGATCACTTTTGTAGCTACCCCCTTTGCTACGCAGATTGTTGCTATCAAAGAGGCTAACAAATCTGTGGTGGCGTGTGTGCAAACATCGTTTACAAGTATTTTGATCTATGCATGTTATTTATATAAAAACAAGTAAGAGCGCGGCTGTCTTCGGCCGTACCGAAGACTTCATACCTTTCATGAGTGGGGAAATGAAAAGCTACCTATGTATGTATGTACATAGCCTGATTTGTACAATTTATAATTTCAATTTTGTGGGTTATTTATGGAACGATTTATTAGAAAAAATGGTGTCTGGGCTATTTAAATGGAGGAGTTATACGACAAAATGTGTATATCTGAACAATCGGTTGTATGGGAGCTATATGTTATAGTAGCCTTGTTTAGGCCAACATGTGTACAAATACTTCAAACTTTCATGTCCTTAGCTGTTTAAATGGTGAAGTTATACACCAAAATGTGTATATCTGAACAATCTTTTGTATGGCAGCTATATGTTATAGTGGTCCGATCTTGACAATTTTCGGTAGCTCTATTTGGGCCGATATGGGTACAAGTACTTTAAAGTTTCATGTCATTATCTGTTAAAATATAGAAGTTATATCCCAAAATGTACATATCTGAACAATCGGTTGTATGTGAGATATATGTTATAGTGGTCCGATCTTGACAATTTTCGGTAACCTTCTTTAGGCCAACATGTGTACAAATACTTCAAAATTTCATGTCCTTAGCTGTTTAAATGGGGAAGTTATAAACCAAAATGTGCATATCTGAACAATCGGTTGAATGGCAGCTATATGTTATAGTGGTCCGATCTTGATAATTTTCGGTAACCTTCTTTGGGTCAATATGGGTACAAATACCCCAAAGTTTCGAGTCTTTAGCTGTAAAAAGGGAGAAGTTATACCCCAAAATGTGTATATCTGAACAATCGGTTGTATGGGAGCTATATGTTATAGTGGTCCGATTCGGCCAATTCCGACAAATGATCGATTGAGCATCAAAACTCACCCGTGTTCCAAATTTCAATCAAATATCTCAAAAACTGAGGGACTAGTTTGCGTTCACACAGACGGACGGACGGACGGACGGACGGACGGGCAGACGGACATGGCTTAAACGACTCAGCTCATGATTCTGATTATATCGGTATATATATTGATGGGTCTGTCACGCCTCCTTCTAGTACTTTCAAGATTTGATTTTCGGCACAAAGTTATAATACCATTTCATTCTCATGAAAGGTATAAAAAATAAGATTCATAAAAATAATATGCGATACCACAATGCGGGCCAGTCATCATATGTGCGTTAGTGAATTTTCTTGATATGTGAGATGTTTTGATAAGGATTGTTCAACGGTTAGTTACAATGCGAATATGAAGGGTGGTCCTAGCGCGTGCGCATGTGGTTTGTGTGTAAACTGAGCACGCACACAAGACAATAGCAGTAGAAGAAAAAGATGTAAAGCTACATATCGGGAATTCCACGCATAAACGAATTTGATAGTTTTGTGTTCTAAGTATTTTTATAACCAGATGAAAATTAATCTCTAACTGGAGATTGGTTTTTGCTATAGAAAAAATCAAGATTGTTGTATAGGTAGATAAGGTGTCTTGATTTTTACGGTTATTGCCGTCGGTTTTGATAATATTTTTTAATGATAATTTCTTAACAATTAAACTATTTTGAAGTTATTAACTTTTAAAATATCAAACAACATGCCAACAGGATACCATCCCATGCGCATTCTGGAACATCTCCTCTGTCAATGCACTATATATGTATGTATGGCGGAAAACCGACTCAGACGCTACGGTTTTCTATGCATATTTATCGT
The DNA here is from genome assembly GCA_960531455.1 of Urophora cardui. Taxonomy (NCBI): domain Eukaryota; kingdom Metazoa; phylum Arthropoda; class Insecta; order Diptera; family Tephritidae; genus Urophora; species Urophora cardui. The sequence continues at coordinate 30,011,400 of OY482672.1, read as the reverse complement.
CCCTAGAAAGAATTGCAAACCGAGGTTTGAGACGTTGTGTTCGGCGAAAATTTTTATTTCAAAAAGATATGTGTAAGTTCCTAAAACGTGTTGTTGCCTCCACTAAGACCAATTTATGGTCTTCGGGGATCACCTTTAAGATTTTTGCTAACCTTAACCTTAATTTTTTCCCAGAGATTGTGAATGCCTGGACAATTACACGAGTCCCGAAAGAGTCCACAAAATATCTCTTGGGGATAGTTTCCATAGGTAAGACTAGATTAGAAAACTTTGTGTTGATGTCCATAAAAATTTTACGGTTAGTCATATCTAGTTACTCTTTACTTGTATGGAATTACACTCAACTTGCTTAGCAGGCGATCACTCTACCCACTGCACCACAGCGGCCACAATTAAAATGATACATACATATTTATTATGAACATATGTACATACATATCGTCGTCTAACTTTATAACCGCCCAAGTGAAACTTTCATAAGCGCCTATGTCAAAATTGAGATTTGCCAAACTTTAACTCCTGATGACCAGCTCTATCGATCGATTGGTCTTTGGCAAGCGCGAGAAGCTCTATATTTCCTTTTAATGTCCTTTTTAGCCCTGAAGCCGTAGAATTGGGCGCCAGGATTTCAATTTTAATTTTTGGCACATGCATGATAGATGTTTTGGTCGAGCTACCTGGTTGCTGTGGCGTGGTGATGTCCATGTAATCTTCTAGAATACAAGGTAGTGGCGAGGAGCTATGGAAAGATTTATAGCGTTTTCGATTCTGAACAAAAATGCTGCATTATTACAAGGCAACATTATCAACATGCGCCCTGTTCCCTAAGAAAATGTTGCACTTTTCATGTGATGTATGAAACAAAAATAATGCAACCCCTTGTTCATATTAAGGGCAGAAAATGCTGCCCTGTGGTCGGGGAGAGTGCGACATTTTTTCCAATAGAACAATCAACCCTGAAAAAATGTGTGGAATCTATCTGGAATAGAACAAAAAAAATTGACAGCCCGATAAAAGTGCAAAATAAGTGCGACATTTCGATCGAATCGAAAACGCCATTAATTAACGTACCTGGCGTTTGGGAGTATTCGCAATTTGTGTAAATATTCGTTAAATTGTCTATGAGCCGTGTGCGTTTGACGTCGATTAAGAGATCATAATGTTTTATGAAGTCCGCACCCAGTATGCAAGTGTTTACGTCAGCTTTGATGAATTTTCACGAAAATTGTCGGCGCAGCCCTAAATTAAGTTTCAGGACTGCTTCGCCGTATACTTTTATGTTTGTGCCGTTGGCGGCGTAAAGTTGCATACTGGTCGGGTTGAGGTTCGTGGTTTTAAATGATTTGGGGATCACCGAAACATCAGCCCCGGTATCTATAAGAATTTTGTATTATTGCGACTGTCGGTAATTTTGAGGCGGTTGATTGAAGCTGTTTTGAATGTTGTATGGTTTTTTGTAGCAGCTTCAAAGTGTGGCGTGCGTCATTGTTTGTTTGCCGACCGTGGAAAACAGCAAGGTTTTCTGCAATTTCGAGCGTTGTTGCCATATGCCAGATGATACCAGCGCCACGGCCAGTGGTGTAGCTATTGAATCGTTGAGATAATTGGGCGATCTCTCGTTGTAAAGTTTCTAGCGCTGAAACTGTTTCGCTATTATTTCTCTCATTCGTTACCGCTCGAATGTGCGCATCTGAATTGAAGGATTCGCTGAGGTTGAGCGATTCAACTATATCGTCTGCTATTTTGACCTTCCTCGATATTTTATATTCTGGTGCTATAATTGCAGCTCGTGCCTGCGTAGGAAGTCAGGCTGTCCAGAGATCTATTTGAATATTTTCGCTAATCGATTGGCCAGCAACACGTTTCATCTCACTAAACAATTGGCTTGGTTTTAATTCGCCGAGTGGCATTTCAGAGATTACCTTTTGCAAGCGGCGCTGCTGGCTCTCTGCGAAATTCTTTATTAGCTTTTCTTTTATATAATCGTACTTGTTCTGTGACGGTACTTCACTGAGAATGGTTTGCAGCTCGCACAATTTCGCAGGCGGTACTTGTGCCATCACTATGTTGTACTTTTTTGTGTCTGATAAGATCCCTGAGGCCGCGAACCAAAACTCCAATGACATGAAATAGGATTCGATGTGAGTATCAGCCATGTTTGGTGGATTGATTTTTGGAATTGCAAAGTTTGCTTCCACGTGAGAGCCATCGTTGTTCCTTAAATTGTTAGCGGCTGCGTTTTGCTGGATTTGATCTGCGGGAATGCTCATGATCGTTTAGTCGGGGTCACCAATTTAGTTCTTTTATTAACTAACAAAATGTATCAACTTTTATTGAATTAATATTTTTACTGAATTTACAATATAATAGTAATAAATGAGCATTTAATGAATTCACGTGTTGTTCCTAACGATGGTGGCGTAAGAAGGAAATTTCTTCAACGGAAAACAGAAAACGTCAAAAAGTGAAAAACTGATGGAATGACAAACTTCATAATTAAGGTGTTGCCAGTGTGAGTATTTACGATTCAGAGTGGCCACATGGTTATGAAAGTCTCACTTAGGCGGTTATGAAGTTTAAGCGGCGATATGTACATACATTAGGTTGGTCCTTAAAAAAGTAAAATTAGCGATTTTCTTCGGTCTCATCCCCTACTTCGGTAACAGCACAATCAAAGATATCACATATAAATTTTGGTCCCGATCGAAAATGGTTAAGGGGTGTCGCACAGGGGTCAAAGTTCAGAAAACTATGGAGATTCAAAAAAATTAGATTAATTTTTTTTTTTTAACCAATGCCCGAAATCTATAGTCGTGTACTCAAAAATATTAAATATAAACTTTGGTCCCGATCGGAAGTGATTAAGGCGGGTCAATGTTCACATTACCATATAAAGACCAAAGAATTACATAACATTTTTTTTATATCTAATGCCCAAAATCGACAGTACTGTACTCGAGGATACCAAATATAAATTTTGGTCCCGAGCAGAGAGAGTTAAGTGGTGTCGCATATGATAATCTGAAATTTGATCCCCCGTCTCCTAATGGGACAAAAATTTATATGTGTTCTCTTTGACTACATATGTATGTATGTTAGTATCGATCTGGGGAGTGAGGGTGAAGAAATTTTTCTCCATACATTTGGGGATCACCCTAATGTACATATATGAGATATGTGATTGTTGGTCCTTAAATCAACACAAGTGTTTTTGGGGATTTTTCTTCAAATGAAAACTTTTGAAGTTTGACTCAACGAAATTTGATGTCCTTGTCGTTGTTGTTGCAGTTGTTGGCTGCGCTCCTGCTGCCGTTCGTGCCTTACCATCGGTTTGTCAGGTTTTTTTTGTTTTCCGTTTTTTTCATTTTCCTTCGGCGGTGGCTGTTGATCGAAGTGATTCGATATCGGCGGTGGACGTGATCTAGACAAAAGATGCCAATGTCTCGATTTGTTGTTATTGTTGTTGTAGGCAGCAGTGTGAGAGCAACAAGGAAATGCAAAGTGAGAAAAACGTAGTTAAAATTTGATAATAATAGAATATGTATGTATATTTGTATATCCTTTTATGGCACGTTCAATTTGCAACATGATAACAAATCCACTTTTATTTTTTCCTCAAAATTTACAATTCACAAAAGTTCTCTTTATTCTAGCGATTAAATTTTGCTGATACAAAATTACTATCTATGTACATACATATGTATGTATGTATGTATTTGCCATTCAATTTCAAATATGCCAGTTGCTCAATTCTTTTTCACCTTTACAAATTCGAATTTGGCTTGCTTGTTGGCCAATCGGCGAGACCGCTGAGTACTATTTGATAAGCGTGAAGAAGAGTTTTAAGAACAAAAATAAAATGACACAAAAATATGCATAAATTTATATATTTGTATACAAAAATGTGCATTTTACGCTTGGTACGCGCTTGCGCATAAATTAAATGTCACTGACACGAATGATGAGCCCTGGTATTGATGGGCGACGACTGCAAGCAAGTAAAGAAGCTGGAAAAGCAGTTTGAAGGAGAAGTGGAAGTTGGTATGAGTGGGTACCTGTGTGTATGTCTGTATGTATGTACATATATTTAGGTGCATATTTGGTGGTATGGATATTGAACGATCTTAAGTGGGTTGGGTTTAAAGCTGTATGCCTTTAAATAGTCCTTTACGGCCTTATTCTGGCGTGGTATCATAATTGCCTAATGTGGCCGCTGTGGTGCAGTGGGTAGAGTGCTCGCCTGCTATGCCAGAGGTCTCGGGTTCAAACCCCAGTCCGAACCAAAAAAAAATTTTCTAATTAGTAAAAATCCAATTATTGGGCTTCTCACAAAAAATGCATTCGCCGTTCGGAGCCGGCATAAAACTGTAGGTCCACCCAATTAGTAGGAAAAACAAAAAGGAGCACACCTCGAATTGGGAGAGAAGCTCGGCCATAAAACTCGTCAGAGTTATAATAGCGCCATTGTATTATTATATATTATATCATAATTGCCTTCACTGCTAAAGTGAAGAATCTGGAACTTTGAACACACTTTTCGTGTTCTGGCGCAGGTAAATTAAGTTACCACTTTAATATACATTAGATAGGGTTGGTCCCCATACAGAAAAAAAAGTTGTAAAAGCCCGCCCCTAAATTTGAAGCTTATGTTGAAACGGTGCAGTGAAATAACGCCCGTGGAATTAACGCCCGCGGTCGTTTTTTCCTTTCTTGAAAAAGAAATAGCGCCTGCGAATAAAACGAAATTAAACCCGTGGGTTTTATTTCCATTCAGAAAGGGAAAGAACGCCCGCGCGCCCTATTCGGCGATGTGGGCTTTATTTCTCTTTCGAAAGGGCAATTAACCCCGTAGACGGGGATTTTTTTTTTAAATATGGTGTATTAGTGGGAAAAGCGCCACAGGCGAAAACTTGGAATAAAAAATCGCGCGATTTTTAATTCCAATTTTTCTTTTTTTTTTTAAATATGGTGTATTATTATTGGAAAAAGCGCCGCAGGCGAAAAATTGGAATAAAAAATCGCGCGATTTTTAATTCCAATTTTTGTTTTTTTTTAAATATAGTGTATTAGTATTGGAAAAACGCCGCAGCAACCCTATTAACTAATATATTTGCGAATTGGCTGAAGTACAGAAAATTTATAAGTTCGCATATTAATCCAAATGTGAGCCTTAAATCAGCCATCGAAGTGGAATTTGCGATAATTCACTTCACAAACTTTCTGCAAGTGGCAGCAAAGGTCTCAACGCCCTTATGTCCTAACACAACCCAGCAGCACAGCAGCAAAGCCTTAGTTCTTTCAATGGAAACGACATCATTAATCTAGTTTCCAAGAAAAGGCAACTTAAGAGAGATTGGCAAAGGTTGCGATCTCCAACGAGCTAAAAAAAACGAGCTACACGACACGAAAGAACTCCAAATACTCCCAGAAGAAAGGGAAACACAATTTCAAAATAGAATTAAGTCCCTCACGGCCATATCCTGTCCTTGTGGAGCTCTCTCAAATATCTAAAACGGCCGGTTCAGCAGGATCCTCCAATACGAACGCAAAATGGTGAATTTGCTCGAAGTGACCACGAGGAAGGAATAGCTTTTGCAACCCATCTTACAAATGTATTTACTCCAAATGAAGGCGAAAATGTTTTCCAAGAAAATACTCTACAATTACCAGCAGTACCACTAGGATTTAAACCAGACGAATTGAATAAAACTATATCCAAAGACATAGAGAATAAGAAAGCACCAGGGTATTGCAGAATAACGGGTGAAATGTTAAAAGCGCTTCCCATAGTAGCTATTAAGCAATTACTATACATTTAGGGGTGGACTTTCACAACTTTACATATCCTGAATTGGTTAAAAGAAATGAGATAAATAATAGGTACATAAAATATTCGTAGTGACGTAACTTCTTTATTTATTAATTTAGTAAAACCGTTTCAAGGCAACATTGTCATGAATTTTTAAGCACTTTCATTTGACAAAACAAAGAGGATAATTCATGGACATACAAATAAGTTAGCTGACCCAACTATGTAAAAACGACTTCAGAGCTCAAAAGGCCATTAGAAGCAAGTGTAGAGCTTCAAAATACGAAACTAATGACGTATCAATTTTAAAAATCGGATGATAAATAACAAAGTTACAAGAAAAAAACAATTTCGGCGGTATTTCGCGGGGTCAAAAAAAATTTTTTTTGTGTACCCTCAACATAAGCTTCAAATTTAGGGGCGGACTTTTACAACATTTTTTTTCGACCCTATCTAATATACATACATATGTATTGCACGTTTTGTTACCAGTTTCATTGCGATTCCAATTCGTTCGTATGGAATTGCTTTGACAACGTTACCATTTGTGCCAGAATACCGATTGAAAAGAAGTAATAATTTTCAGCAAAGTACATTACCAGCAAAGAAATTTGCGGCAATGCTCAGAATCTGGCCGCCATAGTCCTAGAACTCAAATGAAAATTTTTTTTCAGTCTCACCCCCATAGTTCTCGTATAAGAGAAACTTTGCTATACCAAAAAGTAAAGAAATATGAATATGTAGGTGTGTTTCAGGTGTAAGATTTAAGAATTATTTTTCCAAAGGCAGCTACATATAATAGTAAGCTATTTATAATGATTTCTAAATTAAACAACTCACTAGAACTAGTGTTGTTTTGCACCTTTACACTAATCCCGAACTAGAACTGTTGTTCACTGCCCAATAAACACAGACGCGAGGATGATATCGCGGCGAATTCGAGGCGAGTTCGCGAAAGCAGATTTTCGTGAATGTAATTTCTCGGACTCGCCTCGAGTTCGCGGCAAGTTCGAGAAAATCAATTTTCGCGATATCATTTTTTTCTATTTTTTTAAGTTGTTTTGAACTAAAAAATCATTATAGTTCTGAAATTTTAGATTTATACCTGAACACGAATATCAAAGTTCCGCAGATGTTATCGTGGCGAATTCTAGGCGAGTTCGCGAAAGTAGATCAAATCGGTTTATAATCACATAGATACGAGTATGGAGAAAAGCCAATTCAAAATTGTTTAATAGGGGGACTTTGTTTACTGTTTAAATTTTTTGAAAAGCTTTTGTTATTTCATGAAAGTTAAACTTTCCTTATAAAAATATCTTAAGTGCTTTGTATTATTTTATACGGAGTTAACCCATTGCCAGTAAACCAAACTCTGAACTTCTAATTTTTCGAACCACCATTTATAAAAATCTCGAATCGCTAATGAACAAATTTTCGAATCGCCAACGATCCGAGATTGAACAAATTTTCGAATTGCTAATGATAAAAAATTCGAATCGCCAACGATCCGAGAATGAACAAATTCTCGAATCGCTAGTGATAGGTGACATGCCTACGAATTCGGATTCGCCGATCTATCGCCGCGAACTATTGCCGCGATAATATAATCAGAGAAAACGAATCCGACGCGAATTCGAGGCGAATCCGTTGTGTTTATTGGGTAGTTATTGGTTTCCTAGCACGGTACATCTGTTCGAGTCTTTACACTACATGTGTATGTATGTATGTATGTAATTTCGTTTTCCTTTTCAGTACCTAATTTGATTTTTCCCTTTTCGCCCCCCAAATATTGATTACAGCATTTTTATATTTTTAGTAGGTAGGTACCTAATTGTTTAAGTTTACGCCTCATTGCCACTATCGTTATTCTAACGGAAGTTTCTTGACACCCACACCAACAAAGTGCATGTAAAATCTTATATGCCACATTCCTTACACGAATTTTCCTTTGTTCTGTTCGTTTGCAAGCTGCGACAACAACAGTTGCCTTTGCGGCTCAATTACGTCTCTGATTGAGCGTGAAATTTTTGTGTTGTGTTGGGCAATGTGCGTGTTACATTTTAACAAATTGGTAAGCGCGCGGATGCGAGTTTGTGATCTTTTAGTCCGGCAATAATTACACATACGATACAACAACTGCGTCAACAAAGCGTGTATGTATGTATGTTGTTACAGTGGGTAGGGATTGCAATTTTTAGGTCATTTGCATAGTACCTTTCATAGAGTTTAATTAGTGTTCCAAAGTAGAATCCGTTCTACAAAGAAATGGGACTAATTCTAGAATGAATGTACTAAATTGTAGCCTTGGAGGGTAGTATGAATAGCAAGCAGAAGGAACGAAAACTGAGCAAGAAAAGGAGCACACACGCGAAGACGCAATCCAAGACGAATATGAAGACTAAAATACAGAAATATCTATATGGAAATAAAGTCGAAAACGGCCGCTAAGTCAAAAACAAAGAACACTACGGAACAGAGATGGTGACAAGGACGAAAATAAAGACGAATACGAAAACGAAGATGAAAACGAAGACGAGGAGTAAGAAAAAAGACGAAGATAAATGAAACTACCTTCCCGAAGACAACTATCTTTCGAAAGCAAAATAAAACTAGTAAATATGTATGAAGACCTTTTCACGAATTCTTCAGAGATTCTTGGTAATGTGCTTGTATAACAACAATGACCAAAACGAAGATGAAGAGGAAATAAAAAGAACTTGCGGAGTTGAAAATTGGTAAGAAAACGAAGTAGAAAACAAAGAACATCTACAGGATCAAGAATAAACAATTTTTGTTGTTATTTTTCCTTTTCAAGCCACCGTACAATGTTACATGCATACAACATGCATATTAACATAATCTCCTACATCCAACAGCTGTTTGGTTTTGATTTGGTCGCTGGTTTTGGTTTTTTTCTGTGTGGCTCGTTAATTGCCTTCTTGTTGCTCTTGCAGTTATTAACGTTGTTGTTGCTGTTGTTACATTTTCTGACGTTACTTGCTAATCAATTTGTCGTACATGCTAATTTTGCGCTAGTTTCTAGAATAAGCCAATTGGTTTGAGGAACCGAACGAACGTACATATGTACCTACAAAGAAGAACAAGAATGAAAGAAGAAGGAGCTCATCAGCAGAAAAAAGCTGCCACGCGTGCGCACTGCCAAAACGGACGGCGCGCCGTGTTGAGTGTGGGTGATATCGTTGGAGTTGTCGCGAGGCGAGTGGAACAATTTCTTGGTCAGCTGCAGTTTTGTATTTGTTTCTCTTTTTTTTGGAGAATTGGTGACGGCATGCAGAATTCGTTGCACAAATGCATTTTGCAGAAAAAATTCCATCAGGCAGTGGTGCTTACAAAACATACATACATACCCAATAAACATTTTTCTTTATTCTCTATTTCAGATGCATTTGATAATAAACCTCAAACGTTTATTTCAAATGCAACTAAAATTTCCCTTGATAGCGTTCTCAAACTAAAAGGCGCATTTTTAATATGAGATATTGGGCTGATTCTCAAATTGAGAAATTCCATTTTCTCAAACCCATTTCAAAGATACATACACTTTTTCTCAAATTGTTCACTAATTGATAAACAATGTTTGAGAAGCACTTGAAATGATATTTATTTTCAAATGATATACCTACATAATCTCGAGCCCTAACCGCCAAAAACGTGTAGCCTTGAAATTTATTTAGTCTCTAACTTCGAAACAGCAGATTTCACAGCTAGGAAATTTTGGCAATTGATGCGTGTCATAATAAGTTATTGATTTCCTTGAAAAAGCTAAAATCGGTAACTTTGTTGGTTACACTTTTTGGCGGTTAGGGTATCGATATGCTGATTCTCAGACCCTATTTTCTCAACGTTTGAGAATTTCTTTTGCAGTGTTTAATGGGCATGTACATAATATGTATGCAAGTGTGTTTGATAAGTTGTCATAAGTTTTTCGAAATAAATAAAACGTTTTTGTTTTCAGCTGAAATGTGATTTTGATGAGTTTTAAAGATGTCACAGTTGTTGTTTCTGTTCGTTTTGTTGCTCACTTTATTGTTGTTATTGTTATTGCAGTTGTCGCCTTTCAATAACAACGCCATTTAACGGGGCACTGCAATTTTAGTACAAAGTACTTACTACTATATGTCCATATGTATGTAAGTTTGTATGTACAAATGTGTATTTACAAGTTTATGTTGTTGCAGTTGATTTGCTTCAGTGCTTATAATGATTCCTGGAAGCATAATAGTAAATACTACGCTCATGTACCCTTAGTCTTATTTAGCTGCTCCTACAAAGTTCCTGCTAGGCATTTGCTTGTATCCCAGGCAACCAGTGGGGCCCAGAAGGGGCATAGTTTGCATTCGACATGCATTACAGCGAGTTCAATTTTGGTTTGCACTTACATAAAAGGGGAGTTCAAATTAAGAAGCAATGTATACATAAGTACTGATAACACCACATGGGTTTAAACATCTGATGCGTTATGAGCTAACACTTTTTATACTCAGCTGTACTAGTACACAGAGTATTATAGTTTTAATCACATAACGGTGGATTGTAACAGAATGAAATAATAGAGATAGATATAGACTTATATATGTATATCAAAATGATCAGGGTGAAAAGAGAAATCGATTGAGCCATGTCCGTCCGTCCGTCTGTCCGTCTGTCCGTCCGTCCGTCTGTAAACACTCTAACTCGCGCAAAAATTGAGATATTTTGATGAAATTTGAAATGCAAGTTGGTATCGACACTGGGGCGGTTGGTATTGAAAATGGGCGAAATCGGACCATGACCACGCCCACTTTTCCTATATAGAAAAAATCGGAAATTTGGTATCTCAGCCACTAATATAGCTAGAGTGATGAAATTTTACCCACGTGTTGAGCTCAGGCCCCTAAGAAGAAATTTGATGGAATTTTGGAAAAGTGGCAGTGCCACGCCCACTTATTAAGGAGCAAACATTGAAATCTTTATGAGTCATAACTCAGAAACTGTTGAAGATATATCGATGAAATTTGGTACGCGTGATATACTTACTCAGGCAAATGTTTGGACGAAAAATTGTCAAAATCGGTTGACGGCCACGCCCACTTTTATATATGGGTATTATAAAGTGACCTAATAAAAACATTTTAAGCGATATCTCTGCCAAATATAAAGATATATCATTGAAATTTTATGCCAGTAGTCCACCTGCGGACATACAACGAAAAACACAAAAATTTTGGAAAATGGGCGTGGCAACGCCTCTTTTTAGAAGCTGGAATATACGAGATTTCTGAGCCCAAAACTAAAAGGCGCATTTTTAATATGAGATATTGGGCTGATTCTCAAATTGAGAAATTCCATTTTCTCAAACCCATTTCAAAGATACATACACTTTTTCTCAAATTGTTCACTAATTGATAAACAATGTTTGAGAAGCACTTGAAATTATATTTATTTTCAAATGATATACCTACATAATCTCGAGCCCTAACCGCCAAAAACGTGTAGCCTTGAAATTTATTTAGTCTCTAACTTCGAAACAGCAGATTTCACAGCTAGGAAATTTTGGCAATTGATGCGTGTCATAATAAGTTATTGATTTCCTTGAAAAAGCTAAAATCGGTAACTTTGTTGGTTACACTTTTTGGCGGTTAGGGTATCGATATGCTGATTCTCAGACCCTATTTTCTCAACGTTTGAGAATTTCTTTTGCAGTGTTTAATGGGTATGTACATACTATGTATGCAAGTGTGTTTGATAAGTTGTCATAAGTTTTTCGAAATAAATAAAACGAATAAATAAATAAAACATGCCTCCAGAATCGCAAACTCATAGTTTCAACGTAAGAAAGTTGCTGTTTTTGAGTAGCCCTCACGGTTGTCGAACCTCAGCCCTATAGGGAATATTAAAGAAGACGATAGGGGATCAAAAATGAAAAAATAAGCAAGAGTTATGGAAAAAAAATTAAAGAAGCTTGGTACTTAATACCAGTTGCATATTGCGCTGATTTGGTCAACCCTATGCCCCGAAGAAGTAAGGAAGTTATAAAAAATAAAGGAGCTTCAACTAAACATTAGTTTAAATCTAGCTGCAGCAGTAATACTGTAGTTTATTTGAAAAAACAATCGAATTTAAAGTTTGTCCCTATTATTATTTCCAACTTAAATTATATATTTCATTATTTTTATTCATAAAAATTAAATTATTATACAAAAACCACCCCAGAGTCATTGAAGCATGTCCTCTCCGTGTAAGCATCAATATATGGTAATTATTATTTGGTCTTAAAATGAAATAAATAGAGAATTGCAAAATTTTGTCCCTATTATTTTTTCCAACACTGTATATACATATATTTATTTTAAAGTGCCTTATATATGTATAAATATGTACATATGTAAATATATGTATGCATGTTTATTATCATACAAAATAAGCAAATGAATTTAAATTTACCCTTACATATGGATTTGTGTATATTCTTTAAAATTTATTTTCTTTATTTTATATTTTAGTTTATGTAACAATTGTTTTTTGCTGTTAATAAAAAAGTTTCAACAATTTAAGGTGGAAATTAGTTTATTTATTCCATTCAGCCAGCGATATTAAGGTAACTAAATAAAATTAATATTTGAATAAGGATTGTAATTTGTAGATTTGCGGCAGGCGCGCCGGCGCGAAAAAGCACGCCGGCGTCGCCGCCGCCGCCGAAATGTTTTTGGAATAGCGCCGCCGCCGCCGGAATCACTGTCGGCGTATATGTCTACTGCGGACATACAGCGAAAAACACAAAAATTTTGGAAAATGGGCGTGGCAACGCCTCTTTTTAGAAGCTGGAATATACGAGATTTCTGAGCCCATAACTCGACAAATAATTGATATATAATGACGAAACTTGGTGTGTACACTTTTATTACTTGTGGTAATACATGTTGAAAATTTGAGCGAAATCGGTTGGCGACCACGCCCACTTTTATATATGAGTATTAAAAAGTGGCCTAATAAAAATATTTTAAGCGATATCTTTGTCAAATATAAAGATAGTTCATTGAAATTTTGTGGCAAGAGTTCCACAATAGACCGGAAACAAAAAATAGACAAATTTTGGAAAATGGGCGTGGCACCGCCTCTTTTTAGACAAAGGAATATACGAGATTTCGGAGCCCATAACTCGACAAATAACTGAGATATTATGACGAAACTTGGTTTATACACTTTTATAACTTGTGTTAACAGACACGCAAAAATTTATTGAAATCTGTTTATGACCACGCCTACTTTTTAACAAAGATATTTCTGGAACACCCTTTGGGAATTTGTAACGTGACATCTTTGTAACTAGAAGTCATAAAGGAATGAAATTTTGCACAAAGAATAATATTCATATGCTTAGTTGGATGACTGATAAAATTTTTTAAAATGGGCGCGGCTACGCCCACTTTATGCAGCACTTGCTTTATATAAAGTACCTACCCGTGATTCCATCAAACGCAAACAAACAATGAAAGCATACAGCTGAGTATCTAATGTTCGATTCCACTCGAACTTAGGCTTCCTTACTTGTTAAATGTGGTTTTCCCCCGTTTCAGAATGAGTAATAATAAGAAAGTAGGTACCTATAAGGAAGAATTTTGCACTTTTGCAAATTTTTTGGTCGGCTGGGATAATGTGTCCATTGCTATGCTTTGCTTAGTGAAAATTATTTACAGATACTTAATTTTATTATGCACGAGAGTAATAAATATACAGATTTTCCCTCTTTCTATATGGACATAAATACCATGCATAGATGTACTATGTACGTATGTATGTAAGAATGTAAATACATTTAAAATATGTAAATTAGCAATGCGTAATTTGCATTTTGAAAAACGTCAGCCACAGATCATAAACGCCTTAAGTGACAAATATACATATGCACATACATACATACATACCCAACAGGCAAGCACACATATCCCCCATTTACGCCTCCATACACCAACTGACATTTGATGGTTTACGATCACAAGTGTTGCATGAAAATAGTTTTTACAATTTATTTATTTATTTTTAAAGCTTTCAGTCTGGAGAAAGTGCTAAAATATGTATGTACATAGGTATGTATGTACATATGTATGTACCTAAAAATTACTTGGTTACATGAATCAAAAAATTAAACAATGCCAAACGGGCACTCCGGGAGCATTCGCATCAAGGACGTTCGACTGAAAGGGTTGAGCCCTTATTATAGTGTTTTATTGCATTCTTCACAAAAAAAAAACTATTGCAGCCAAAGCATCAAGATTTACTCAACATTAGATAAAGAAGCGCTTATTCTTATGAAAAGTTCGTCTTCAGGTATCATGCACAATTTTCCAAAGAGAATCAAAAGAATTAATAAGAAAATGATGAGACATGATTTCGCTTTAGAAATAAGCGGGCAGAGTGTCTGCATTAAGTGCACGACGTTTCTGGCTGGGTCACTGAGACATAGTGGTAATTCCTGGTGATTTCTATGAAACAGTTGGCACAAAACGCAATTTGGCTCGGTGCATGTCCTTTAAATTCCATTTAAAATCACCAGCTCTCAATTTATAGGAACAAAATGAAAGGCAAGCCACAAATCGCTGGAGCATTTCCATCAATTCTTCAGTTACACTTGCGTTCTTGATTTGTGTCTTTAGTTTGGAATTTTGTATATTCTACCTTATTGAAGTAGTCAAAGGGAATTCCGGAACAGTTCGAACTTCGAAGGGGACGAAAATAAAGTTATATAGTAGAACATAACAAGAAAAAACAAGTAAGGAAGCCTAAGTTCGAGTGGAATCGAACATTAGATACTCAGCAGTATGCTTTCATTGTTTGTTTGCGTTTGATGGAATCACGGTGTATTTTATATAAAGCGAGTGCTACATAAAGTGGGCGTAGCCACGCCCATTTTCAAAATTTTTGTCAGTGATCCAACTAAGCATATGAATATTATTCTTTGTGCAAAATTTCATTCCTTTATGACTTCTAGTTACAAAGATATCACGTTACAAATTCCCAAAGGGTGTTCCAGAAATATCTTTGTTAAAAAGTAGGCGTGGTCATAAACCGATTTCAATAAATTTTTGCGTGTCTGTTAACACAAGTTATAAAAGTGTATAAACCAAGTTTTGTCATAATATCTCAATTATTTGTCGAGTTATGGGCTCCGAAATCTCGTAGATTCCTTTGTCTAAAAAGAGGCGGTGCCACGCCGATTTTCCAAAACTTTTTCTATTTTTTGCTTCCTGTCTATTGTGGAACTCATGCCACAAAATTTCAATGAATTATCTTTATACTTGACAAAGATATCGCTTAAAATGCTTTTATTAGGCCCCTTTATGGTTCCCATATATAAAAGTGGGCGTGGTCGTCAACCGATTTTGGCATTTTTTCGTCCAAACATTTGCCTAAGTAAAGGTACCACGCGTACCAAATTTCATCGATATATCTTCAACGGTTTCTGAGTTATGACTCATAAAACTTTCAATGTTTGCCCCTTAATAAGTGGGCGTGGCACCGCCCACTTTCGAAAACTTTTGTGCTTTTTGTTTTATGTACGTAGTTAGACTCCTTCCACAAAATTTCAATGATATATCTTTATGTTTGACAGAGATATCGCTTAAAATGTTTTTATTAGGCCACTTTATAGTTCCCATATATAAAAGTGGGCGTGGCCACCAACAGATGTTGACAATTTTTCGTCCAAAGATTTGCTTAAGTAAGTACATCACGCCTACCAAATTTTATAGATATATCTCCAACGGTTTCTGAGTTATGACATATCCAACTTTCGATGTTTGACCCTTAATAAGTGGGCGTGGCACCGCCCATTTTCCTAACTTTCACCATATTTCTCCATTACGGCCTGAGCTCATTATGTGTGTAAAATTTTATCACTCTAGCTATAATAGGGACTGAGATACGACATTTCCGATTTTTTCTATATAGGAAAAGTGGGCGTGTCCATGATCCGATTTCGCCCATTTTCAATACCAGCCGTGCCAGTCCTGATACGAACTTGCATTTCAAATTTCATCAAAATATTTCAATTTTTACGCAAGTTAGAGTGCGTACAGACAGACAGACGGACAGACGGACGGACATGGCTCAATCGATTTCTCTTTTCACCCTGATCATTTTGATATATCTATATAAGTCAATATCTATCTCGATTATTTTATGGTATTACAATCAACCGTTATGTGATTAAAACTATAATACTCTGTGTACTAGTACAGCTGAGTATAAAAAGTCAACAGTAAAGGTGTAGTATTAAAATATAGATTTTTTGATTAATTTATATAGCTAACTACATATTATACCCTTATTCCTTTTTCTCATTATATTCCTATAGTTTGCATTTTTTACATCCAACTCTTCCCTTTCGTTTTTCTTGATACATACTTAAGTTTCTGTGAAAATGTCTTCACGACTGCGCACTTGTGCCGTTGACAAGCTTCGAATTTCAATTTCAATCCAGCATTCATTATTATTGTTATTATTATTATTATTTGTTGTTATTGCGCTTGTTTAATGTGTCACCTATTGTTACAATTGGTAATGTTTGCATTCTTTTGCTCTTTTTTATGACAAGCATATTGTCAAAGCTTCAAAAGAATTCTTCAGGGCATAACGCCTACCTATGGATATGTGTGCATGTATGTATGTATATGCTGACGGGTATAATGGTACCCGTATAGAATTTCAAGCGATCCCTTCGTGAAACAAATTATGAAAAATATGATTGTAATGTAATTTTACTGCGTTTAAATATTGTCTAAGGGTGGTTCTATATTTTAATACAAATATTTTCAATACGAAGTCCTTTTATTTGTAAAATTGTCACTCACCCAACAAAATTTAAGAAAAATCTCATCCCTATTATACATACATAAAAGTTACCAAAGCGATGGGGCTCTGCAATGTTTGTTGTAAAACATTAACGAGGCCCTCGTGAAAACCACGTTTTCCAGATGCTCTTCGGGGTGGAAATAACTCCAGCTGCCGTCTTTAGAAACTAAAAGGAACTGATTGTACATACATATGTAAGTAAATACATTCGGGAAATTATGGAGATAGGGCCAGATCAAAAAAATTATACAATAATATCTTTAGGATGATTTGGCAGAATAGAGTAAAAATTGCTTAATTTTTCTGATACGTTCTTATTAAGAACAAGTAAGGAAGTCTAAGTTCGAGTGGAATCGAACATTAGATACTCAGCTGTTGGCTTTCATTGTTTGTTTGCGTTTGATGTAAACACGGTGTACTTTATATAAAGCGTGTGCTGCATAAAGTGGGCGTAGCCACGCCCATTTTCTAAATTTTTATCAGTCATCCAACTAAGCTTATGAATATTATTCTTTGTGCAAAATTTCATCCCTTTATGAGTTACAAAAATGTCACGTTACAAATTCCCAAAGGGTGTTCCAGAAATATCTTTGTTAAAAAGTAGGCGTGGTCATAAACCGATTTCAATAAATTTTTGCGTGTCTATTAACACAAGTTATAAAAGTGTATAAACCAAGTTTCGTCATAATATCTCAATTATTTGTCGAGTTATGGGCTCCGAAATCTCGTTGATTCCTTTGTCTGAAAAGAGGCGATGCCACGCCCATTTTCCGAAATTTTTCTATTTTTTGTTTCCGATCTATTGTAGAACTCCTGCCATAAAATTTCAGTGATATATCTTTATATTTGACAAAGATATCGCTTAAAATGTTTTTATTAGGCCACTTTATAATACCCATATATAAAAGTGGGCGTGGTCGTCAACCGATTTCGCTAAAATTTTGAACATGTATTACTACAAGTAGTGAAAGTGTATACACCAAGTTTCGTCATAATATATCGGATTATTTGTCGAGTTATGGGCTCAGAAATCTCGTATATTCCTGCTTCTAAAAGGAGGCGGAAGCACGCCCATTTTCCAAAATTTTTGTATTTTTTGTTATATGTCCATAGTTGAACACCTTCCATAAAATTTCAATGATATATCTTTATATTTGACAGAGATATCGCTTAAAATATTTTTATTAGGCCCCTTTATAGTTCCCATATAGTGGGCGTGGCCGTCAGCCGATTTTGACAATTTTCCGTCAAAACATTTGTCTAAGTAAGCAAATAACGCATACCAAATTTCATCGATATATCTTCAATGGTTTCTGAGTTATGACATATAAAACTTTCAATGTTTGACCCTTAATAAGTGGGCGTGGCACCGCCCATTTTCCAAAATCTCATCAAATTTCTTCATAAGGGCCTGAGCTCAATACGTGGGTGAAATTTCATTGCTCCAGCTATATTAGTGGCTGAGATACCAAATTTCCGATTTTTTCTATATAGGAAAAGTGGGCGTGGTCATGGTCCGATTTCACCCATTTTCAATACCAACCGTGCCAGTCTCGATACCAACCCGCATTCCAAATTTCATCAAAATATCTCAATTTTTGCGCGAGTTAGAGTGCGTACGGACGGACGGACGGACGGACGGACGGACATGGCTCAATCGATTTCTCTTTTCACCCTGATCATTTTGATATATATAAGTCTATATCTATCTCGATTATTTCGTTCTGTTACAATCCACCGTTATGAAATCAAAACTATAATACTCTGTGTACTAGTACAGCTGAGTATAAAAAAAAACTCACACATACATACTGCTTGACATGAGTCACATATTCTCTTCTGGAAATCTACGGTTATAAATAATAATTTTCTAATACTCCATTTTGGCAGACATTAAGTAAAATCTCAAGTTCAGATACTCTTATACATTGCATATTTATTCCCATTGTAGTTAATACTAACTTTATTATTTGATTAAGATGATAAGTAATTGAAAGACAACTTGAAATATGAATAATTGTATGTTGGAAAAATAATTATATTGGGCCGTAGTCATAGTCGTTCACTAAAATCGGTTTTAGTTAAAATTGGTATTAAATTTAGAGCGACGTTTAAAATAGTGGTGTGTTATAGACCAGTTAGAACAACGTTTTTGCTAAAATGAAACGTAACAGGGTTACCCATATAAAATAATAAGAATCGCTCTGTAATTTTAAGAAATTTCGAGTGTTTTAAAAGTTCACCCTGTGTCAACTACAAGTATTACTCAAAAAAGTAAGCGTATCTACAAATGTATGTACCTACATACATATCTCTTCGCTATTTTGATTTTTGCAAATTTTATTTTAATCGTATATTTAAAATATGGAGCACCTAAAAGTGAATTAAACTTTGAGATAAAAATTTATTGTGGAAGATAAAACTACTGGAGATAAAACTACACACTTCATATATGTATGTAAAAATCGTAATGTAGTCAGAACTTACAATCCGGGTGAAAGTCCCCTATTACTGACAGGCTCTAAAATATCTATATGATTTTCCACTGTGGCCTTATCAAAGCAATATCTCGAATAACATTCCTCTTCCTCCATTTGCAACGGATCACATCGGTTTCTATATACATACCTTTGTTCTCCGTTCCGGCATAGCATAGCCTATAATGGCAAAATCTTGAAAAATTCTGCCATTTCCAAACATATTTAATAAAATGTCTTCTTTATATGTTTCATTTATTATTTTTTTATTGAATTCACGTACTCCCTTTCTATTTTCATGACGAATTCCCAGCTTAGAACAATATTTTAAGTTTTCAAAATGACATTCACCTCATTTTAAAGTTAGAACGCTGTTTTAGTGATAAAACTTATTTTAAGTCGACTATGACAGAGATAAAATGACGTTTATGCTATAGCATCATTCTAAGTGTGGTAAAACACTGTTTTAAATCGACTATGACTACGGCCCATTAAGTTCTATTAATTAATACTAGAGCGCTGCCTACTGTCGACAGTTTTTCTAGATGTTTTCTTATGACTAAGGTGCAACTATAGTTTTTGTATAATTGTTTGTTGTTATTTTCACTGTTAGTATTTTTTTGTTAATCCTTTTGATGCTGCTCCTTTTGTTGCTACTTTCACTGCTAGATACTATTTTTTTTGTTGTTGTTGGTTAGGGTTGCCAGAGAACTTTCCCGAAAAAAAATGCGGAGAAAATTGTATTTATTATACTGTTTGTTTTTGTTTCCGCATCGTTAACTGTCCATCCTATTTCTATGACATTTAACGTTCGCGTTGCTGCCTCCTTCCTAATTCTTTCATGGTTAGTGTCGGCTAAAAATCAGTACAAATCAGTACAAAATCCAAAAAATCAGTATTTCTTATGGTTTTTAAAACCACCAGTACGGGGCACGAAAAATCAGTATTGTACTGATAAAATCAATACGTCTGGCAACCTTATTGTTGGTGGTGGTATTGTTGTCGTTACTCGCTTTCACAATTCTCCTACCTACTTCTTTCTTTCTATTTCTGCTCTTTTATTTTCTCAATTTCTTTCCTACTTATTCTTTTTTATCATTGTTATTACTTGACTTTGTGTTTTTATTTTAGTGTTTTTGCTACTTTTTTATGTTTCTGCTTCTTCGAAACTACACACAACTTCCAGCCAAATATGTTCACAATTGCATGGTAAGTTTGGTGATCACGCACACACTCACCTATGCATGCAAATTGATATCGCTCTGGTCTGTTGAAAAGCATGCAACAACAACTACACGGGAATTTTCCAACGACGATTGTGGACGCGCGGTTCTATTTGAGAGCAATACCTTTCCAATGGTGTTCTTAGTTTTTAAATCGGTTCAGTAGTTTCGACGGAGAAGATGGAACAAAATTTATGTTAGCGTATTAATAATACAGATAATTCAATTTATTGAAATCGCAGATTGATTTTCCTATGTTTTTGTGCCAATCTGTGAATAACTTCTTCCATATCGATATTTCTGTTCCCTGCAAGAAATGTGCAGGTCATTTGACCGGTCATATGACCGGCAGGCATGACCAAAAGTTTTGGGATATTTCCCTATCACATTCTTAAGGGCATCGGGAACTTTTGTGACCGTTTCATTCATCACGTTCCCGTATGTGTATTTTCAAATTCCATTTTATCCTTATCTATCTCATTGGTTTGGAACTTGGCTAGAAACACATACGAGTGCAAATGTGTTGGTAATATTATTTTTTGTAATAGTGTTAGTACTTTCGGTCACACAATTCTAGCAGGGTTAATACTCATTAGGGCAAGTCCGTTCAGCCTATCTTCACCAGTTGAATTTCTTATCCAATTTTTTATTGACATTTTTGGCGTTACTTTTCTGTAATTAGCAAGTTAATAACAGCAATACCGTATAATAATTATAGCGTTTGTTGAGCCGTAGGAAAGTGCAGAAACCGTAGGAATTTTACCTTAAAAGAGCGAATATGAGTACAAAGAATGTAAATTGTGGTAAAATTCCTACGGTTCTTGCACTTTCCTACGGCTCAAGAAATGCTACAATTATAAATAATACTTCGTGAAAAAGCGCTAAATTTCGAATTACCAATTTCGAAAAATTATCCCCAATTTGTCCCCAAAACCCCCCCGTTACTACGCCACTGTCAACTGGCGAATTTAACACGGCGATGTCCTAGGCGGTGTCAGTTGTCACCCTCTGCACTACATTTTCAATAGTTCCGAACTAGTGCTAAATTCTACAGTTTACACTAGTTCGTTTATTGGCACAATTTCGATAGTTCTGAACTAGCTGCAAGTACCTACAAATTCTACAGTTTTACATCTGCCGCTTAACACTGCTATTCCGAGCGTTACCGGAAAATTACTTTACTGGTAATTTATGTTGCTGAAAATTGTTACCATCTTTTCAATTGGTATTCTGGCACAAATGGTAACGCTGTCAAAGCATTTCCATACGAATGGAATGGAATCGGGCTGAAATGGTAACAAATTGTTACCACGTACTGAGGTGGTAACTTAATTTTCTGCTGCCAGAATACGAAAGGAGTGTTTAAAGTACCAGATTCTTTATTTCACTAGTAAAGTAAATTATGTTACCACACCGGAATAAGGCCGTAAGTGCAGCCTTTGACACACTTCATGCAAGTGGCGCGTTGGCCGCATGTACCTTTCAATGAGGAGCGCGGGTTCGAATCCTGTCAGTGTTAAGGTGGATGATAATTCTTTTATGTGAAAACAAGCCTAGATATTTATTTTTTTATTTTTTTTTTTTATTAAATAAAAATATAAAAAATATTTAAAAAGTAATAAAATAAAAAAAATTAAAAATAAGACATAATTAGGCAAATGTTTCATTTCATTAATTGAAGATGCAAATTGTACTCTTTATACGATATGCTTCACTAACAATCTGAGAATTGTAGAAAAATGAAAACCCGACGGCAAATGGATGAACGAAAAAAATACATGAAATGTTTGTCAATTCGAAATTGCATACAAATCAAAGCGTGTCTTATAATGGTGACTCAATTCACTCCTTCTGAATTGGTGAGAGTCTAACTACAATGGAGCTAGTTCCTTTTTGACACCTTTTCGATAGTTCGGAACTAGAAATTTTGCTCTCTAGTTATTGAGTTCCCTGCAGGGTATTTATGTACATACATATGTATGAATGATTCAATGAATCAAAAAGTGAATAACAAACAATTTTTACAAACAAATTCTATGAAAGAAATTTTAAAAGTGCTAGTTTTCGTATGGTACGACGATATGTTAAAGACAAAATTGTTATTGGTATTGCCTTAATTTAATTATTATTAATATGCAATAATAATGCACTTTTCTGCACAAAAACATCTCACACTCAAAAAATAGTTTGTACTAAAGTTAAGTTTCACATTATACGTACCACTACGTTAACTAGGAATTTTTCCGATTCTGCCATAAAATGTTACCCTTTAATATCTTAACTATCAAATACCTGATTTCATTTAAAATGGCTGGATTTGTAGACAACTGACTTAGTTAGACGTCAATATTCGCTGAAATTACCACACAAGCTTACAAGATGACTAAGAAAATCAAACAGGGCAAAATTTTTTTAAGTCTCAAGTCGGTTTCAAGGCATTAATAATCGGGTATTAGGGGATACCATGGAACCTGTAACATGTAATAATTAGGAGAAAAAAGAATTATAACAACTTAAAAAGGTCTGGGGTTAAATATGCCCCAAAGAACAGTCAAACTGTTAAACCAAGTCCTTAATAATAGGGCAACTATGATTTAGTGCAATTTTGTCCATAATTTTGTATGGACGTCCCTTATTTTTAGGCAATTACTTTTTTCAGTGTGCCATTGTCAATGAACAATGTCGAAGGTCGGTCTGGAACTCTGACTAAACGTGAGTCACTGAAAGAATATAAATACAACTGTATCTGCAAGTAATATGCGATTTAAGGAATTTGCTCCACGTTGTTCTTAGTCGGATACTATTGGGCGTAAATTGGGGAGATTTTGGGTTAAGTAGAATTAAGGAGAAAACCAAGGAAGTCGTAGTTGGTATTTGCTCTCTGGTATTTGCTTTGATGCCAACTCAACGGCCCTTATGCATAAAAACTGTGCTCTTTCTCAACAGACTCAACTCAAACTTAATCTCGAGCAATAAACAAATAATTTAAATTTATTGGATGGGGTTTTATTATTTTATAATTTTTCTGTGAGATAAACCTAATTTGTTTGGCAGAATCAAGCAATTTTAATAATTTTTATGCGTACAAAATACCCATTTTACGAAAAAACTGACTATGAGCTAAAGCTCGATTTTTATGCATTAGGCCAAATGACTTTTCAGTAACATGTAAAAAATTGTGATCATCTATTTAAGAAAAAAAAAACTCATCTCTGCAGCGCTTCATATGGAATGCTTCCGGTACTTTATTTCGAAAAGCGCGTTGACAAATTTTTAAGCTGAAAAATCTTGAAGTCAACTCCTTCAATAAGCTGTGTATTTCCTCGGAAGTGAAGAGGCAAGCCTTGCAATTTGGTTCGTTTCTTAAAAATAATAATTAATGAAATCGTTCAAATAGTAAGGCTCTCTAGACATGGGAAAAGAGTGTGTCTTACACCGTCCATTTTTACTGGGTATATAAATGTGTATAAGTATAGTTCTATATCAGCAAAAATAAAAATTTCAGGGAGTTTCGAAGAAAGTCGCTAACAAACATACATATGTATGTACATTTCTTTGACCATCTGATGAACTTGTACTTGAAATAAGAACTGTCATAGTAAGCGTTAAATTATATACATATGTACATACATATATAAAACGCTGATGAAAGTTTCAGTGACGAAATCAAAGTGCACACATATGTACCCACATAAATGCATACATACATATGTACATACATATGTATTTAAATAGTATGAGGGACAGAAAGCGACAAAGCGAAAACTGAAGAAAGCAAGCAAGATCAAATGCATCAATGTAAGCGAAAGTTGAGCGGTGCGCGGTCAATTCAACTGCAGCGGACGTTGGCGATGAGTAAAAGTGCAACAACAAGCGAAAAACAAAGAGAAAAGGTGGGTGGTGGCGGTGGGGTATTTCCATGTGAAATGCAAAATTCTGCAAAGTCAACAAAAGTCACGGAGTGAAAACTACAAACTGTTATTATTTACAAACAAACGTACACGTGTGTATGCATATATGTATGTATGTACATATGTAATTTTATTTTGATTTATTTGACATTGGGGGTAAGCGGTATCGTTTTCGGTCACTTACATATGTGTGTATCTACAAACAGTAGCATGGTTCAGTGGAAAATTATGTATTGGAAGTAGTTTTGTACATATGTATTTACATATGTATGTATTTATGAGCTTTAGCTTAGCTAACACAGGTGAAGCTGGAAGCCGAAGAGCTCTACTAGAAGCTTTTTTTGATCGAGTTTAAAGCAGCGCTAATTAGGTATACACACATACATATGTACACATAATCATACATACATATGTATTTTATTTCATATTAAATTTGCGCTTTGTGTAGCTAAACGTGCGCTCCCAACGCTATTGGGCGTCTTTGGAGCGTTTAGTTGCATCGCGTCCATTGCCAGTGAATTTAGGTTTATCTACCACCTTCCATTAGCTTAAACTTATAAATAAGTTTAAAAAGCCAAGAAAACCAACAAGAAGGATATTATACAAATCTATAACGGTTATTAAAACGCATTGCCGAAGAAAGTGTGCGAAATTTACATTTCGAAATTTTTCGGTGACATTGTTGTTGTTGTTGTTGTTTTTAATTTTTGCAAAAAATTCGTCACAGCAGAAATGAAAACATAAAAAAGAAACTAATAAAAAACGCATACTGATCCTTTACCGCACTTGTGCTTTGCTTTGCAGTGGGTGTTTGTATGTTTTTATTTGCGCGCGCGCTTTACAAAAACAAACCAATGTCGTCGTCGCCGTTGCGCATGCGCATGCTTTTTGTTGTTTTTTTTGTACAATAAGTATTTTATGAAGCATAATTTATGATTTTTCGGTACTACGATTTTCAATGCGGTCATTGTTTTTACTTACTCGCGCCGTTTTGTTATTGCTATTAAAATTTTCGTTTTGTGGTGTTGTTGTTGTTCTAAAAATCTAAAGTTTCAAATTACCGCACAAGCTAAAGATTTTTGTTATTTTTTCTTCTTGCAACACGGCAACGAAGTACTTGCCCCCGGTTGTGTTTTGCTTGACTTCAGTAAGTGCAGTGACTTCTGTGTGTTTGTCATATCCGTTTGGCAGAGATTTTCGATTTTGTGCTTTTTTTTTGCGTAATTACTCCTGACGCCTGTTTGGTCCGCATCAACAAATAATATAATCTTAAACGTCATTCGTTGTGTTGTTACATCTACTGCCTTTGTCCATCGAAATTAGCATGCCGCGCAGTGGCAGTGTTGCCTCAACTACATCAGCAGCAGCAACACTTTGAGATGGATCCAAAGAGTAATATAATAGTAATTTTATATCGTCGCACCATACGAAAACTAACATCAGATTTTTTGTGGCTGACGAAAAGTAAAAAGTTCAACTTTTGGCCGACGAAAAGTAATAAAGTCGAGTTTTGGCTGACGAAAAGTATCAAGTTCGACTTTTGGCTGACGAAAACTATCAAGTTCGTTTAAACAACAACAATTTTAATGTAAAAACAGTATATAATTACTGATACTTTTCGTCAGCCAAAAGTCGATTTTATTACTTTTCGTCGGGCAAAAGTCAAATGTTCTACTTTTCGTACAGAATTTTTTTATTGATAGCTTTCGCCAGAAATTTTAAATATGTTAGTTTTCGTATGGTACGACGATATGTACCTACTAAATAAATAAAACATACAAGTGTACTTTTCAAACACCCTAAGGTTTATACGGACTTAAAATTATTTTTTATGTTTTTCCAAATTGCAGAGTTCTTAAATTTTGCTTTAAAAAAGTAGATATCGACCTCTTTCCGCGATTTTAACGTAAGGGTGATTTTCTTGAAATTTACTTTTTGGTGCAAATTTGTTCTACATCCCTCAGCGCATCACCTGGTTAAATATTGTAGCTGAAATCCTTATAGTTGTGCCAAAAATTGGTTTATTTTTTATCGTAAGGGACAATCTATACCTTTTTATTGAGCTCGAATTTATCGTATCGCCCATATAAAAAATATTTTGAATATATAGTAGCTTGTAGGAAATCGAGGGTCGAAACTCACTTCCTCACTATATTACCATGAACCCACCCTGCAAAAATTTTGCTTATTGTTGACAAATCAGGTATAAAAAAAGGAGTACGGTGGCAGCGCTGCTTGTGTTATGCACTCACTCTGTCTGCTCCTAACTTTCTAATATTTATCTAGGCCTTATTTTGCATGGCGGATAGGCATTTGGAATAAGGTGTGCTCTCAGGGAGAGAGAGAGAGAGAACTCCTTATGGACTGATGACATCAACGCAGGAAAATCAGCCTTATTTTATGCCTTATGCCATACAAATTTGCAACCCTTATAATTTTCAGGCCTTATTTCGTAAGCCTTTAAATCTGGTGTTTTAATTCTTAAATACGGTTTAAATTTTTTGGTGGGCATCATTAAAAATGCAAAAGTATGCAATAAGATACTTGTATTTGTCATATACAACCTTTTTTTTAATAGCTGAGTTCCCGTGGCAGTGATCCAGATCCGGATACAAATTTTGCAAGCAAATGCGACAACAATTTTGTGATCCTGGTATTTATCTGGATCAAAACAACCTATTACAATCTATACGGATCCGAAATTGATACAGATAAACGCTAGGATCACAGAATTCTTGTTGCATTTGCATGCAAACTTCTTATCCGGATCTGGATCACTGCCACGGGAACTCGCATAATATTATCGTAAGGGACACTTATTCAAGTACGCTCATAAAACATTGAGAGCGAAATTATCGTAAGGGAGAAAATTATGATTTTTTCGCAAACTGTAAACTTTTTCAAGAAAAAAAATATCAGGTTCAGTATATTAATTAACTATATCTAATAGCGTGTTCAATTTCATTTAAATATACTAATAAAAACAGTAAAAAAAAAAAACAAAAAAAAAAAAAAAATGCTCTGTAAAATTTCCATTTGTCCCTTACGATAAAGTCGCACAAAGGTGTGGATATATTATGTATGAAAAACAAGCAACCAAAAAGTATTCGATATATTCGTAGTCAATCGATTTTTAAGAATTTTTATTGTGATTGAATTCATTTTTATACTCAGCTGTACTAGTACACAGAGTATTATAGTTTTAATCACATAACGGTGGATTGTAACAGAATGAAATAATCGAGATAGATATAGACTTATATATATCAAAATGATCAGGGTGAAAAGAGAAATCGATTGAGCCATGTCCGTCCGTCCGTCCGTCCGTCCGTCCGTCTGTCCGTCTGTCCGTCTGTCCGTCCGTCCGTCTGTAAACACTCTAACTCGCGCAAAAATTGAGATATTTTGATGAAATTTGAAATGCAAGTTGGTATCGACACTGGGACGGTTGGTATTGAAAATGGGCGAAATCGGACCATGACCACGCCCACTTTTCCCATATAGAAAAAATCGGAAATTTGGTATCTCAGCCACTAATATAGCTAGAGTGATGAAATTTTAACCACGTGTTGAGCTCAGGCCCCTAAGAAGAAATTTGATAGAATTTTGGAAAATGGGCGGTGCCACGCCCACTTATTAAGGAGCAAACATTGAAAGCTTTATGAGCCATAACTCAGAAACTGTATAAGATATATCGATGAAATTTGGTACGCGTGATATACTTACTTAGGCAAATATTTGGACGAAAAATTGTCAAAATCGGTTGACGGCCACGCCCACTTTTATATATGGGTATTATAAAGTGACCTAATAAAAACATTTTAAGCGATATCTCTGTCAAATATAAAGATATATCATTGAAATTTTATATCAGGAGTCCACCTGCGGACATACAACGAAAAACACAAAAATTTTGGAAAATGGGCGTGGCACCGCCTCTTTTTAGAAGCTGGAATATACGAGATTTCTGAGCCCATAACTCGACAAATAATTGATATATAATGACGAAACTTGCTGTGTACACTTTTATTACTTGCGGTAATACATGTTGAAAATTTTAGCGAAATCGGTTGACGGCCACGCCCACTTTTATATATGGGTATTATAAAGTGACCTAATAAAAACATTTTAAGCGATATCTTTGTCAAATATAAAGATATATCATTGAAATTTTATGGCAGGAGTCCAACTGCGGACATAAAACGAAAAGCATAAAAATTTTGGAAAATGAGCGTGGCACCGCCTCTTTTAAGAAGCAGGAATATACGAGATTTCTGAGCCCATAACTCGACAAATAATTGAGATATTATAACGAAACTTGGTTTATACACTCTTATAACTTGTGTTAATAGACACGCAAAAATTTATTGAAATCGGTTTATGACCACGCCTACTTTTTAACAAAGATATTTCTAGAACACCCTTTGGGAATTTGTAACGTGACATCTTTGTAACTAGCAGTCATAAAGGAATGAAATTTTGCACAAAGAATAATATTCATATGCTTAGTTGGATGACTGATAAAAATTTTGAAAATGGGCGCGGCTACGCCCACTTTATGCAGCACTTGCTTTATATAAAGTACCTACACCGTGTTTCCATCAAACGCAAACAAACAATGAAAGCATACAGCTGAGTATCTAATGTTCGATTCCACTCGAACTTAGGCTTCCTTACTTGTTAATATTTTTTTTTGTTATTAATTGGACTAAGTAACGGTGAAGTTTTAATAAATCGATTTGGTTGCACCTGCGATTAAGTTGTTCTCTTGAACATATAAATATTTCTTTCAGATGATGTACTTACATATATGTACGAGTATGTATGTTTGTTCATGCCACACTTTTGATTCTTTCCCATTTCATTGAATTTGTTCTTGCTCGCCTGCCATTTACCATCAGTAGAAGGAATTGTTGTAGTTGCAAAATGCATTCAGTTATTGGCCGTAAAAAAAAGAAGTTGTGGCATGCAGCTGGACTTTGGGCATATCGCATTACTCGCACGTAAATACATATGTATATAGGTACATATCCAGCAAAAAATCTACGCCTGATTTAAGAACTATTCCAGAGGTTTTAAAGGCTTCCGAAATAAGGCCTGAAAATACTAAGCGAACGAAAGTTGTATGCAATGGCTTAAAATAAGGTTGATTTGTGGTGATGTCATCAGACCGTATGCCTCTTCTTTCTCTCTCTGAGAGGAAACCTTATTCCACAGGCTTATCCGCCATGGAAATAATGCTTAGAATGAGTGCATGACAGCAAGCAGCGCTGCCAGCGTTTTCTTGTTTTATATGTACCTTAGGCTTCAGCTATCAGCCTAACCTTTTTGCTGGGTATGTATGTATATATTAAGTAAAAGAGTCAACATTATAATTTATATATTTAAAAAGCGAAACAATTATAGGGATACGTCATAGTGCTTTGACTTTGATGCTTCTACGGCTGAATGATTCGGCATGTTTAAGGAATACATATGTACATACATATATATGTCCCAAAAATGCAATCTAAAAGTAATTTAAAACTTTATTAACCCGAACGGAAAGAAAAATACTCAAAAAGGCTTTAAAAAGGAAAAGCAGCATTTTTTGAAGTAACATCATAAACATGTTCATTACGAGTTCCACATAGAAAACTGCAAATGGTCAATTCCACCCAAAACGGCCCGTTCCGGATATAATAAGCATGTAGGTACTAGGCATGGGACTATTCGAATAAAAATTATTCGAATAAAAAATCCTTTTATTCGAAAGGTATTCGCAATTCGAATAATATTTATTCGAATAATTTATTCGTATATTCGAATAAATACTATTCGAATAGTACTATTCGAATATCACTATTCGAATACCACTATTCGCGAATAGCTATTGAATGTATGTATGTATGCTTTTGCTTTTGTAAGTACACACATATGTATGTACATATATATATATATATATATATACGTACTCTGGCTTGCGCGGAGGCAAGTGGAATTCCCAAATTATGCATGTACATTAGAGTGCGTTTAAAATTTAAATTAACGATATTTTACTGTATCGCCCCCTACCCAAAATTAATACTTCTATACCCAATGACAAGGATGGGCATTTTTCAACTACCACTCATTTTCAACTACCACTCAAATTGAGTGGTAGTTAAATCCTGATTTTAACTACCACTAAAATTGAGTGGTAGTTAAATCCTGATTTTAAC
Source organism: Urophora cardui (assembly GCA_960531455.1). NCBI lineage: Eukaryota > Metazoa > Arthropoda > Insecta > Diptera > Tephritidae > Urophora > Urophora cardui. The sequence goes on along the minus strand of OY482672.1, from coordinate 29,980,929 downwards.
TACCATTCAATTTGAGTGGTAGTTAAATCTCGAATTTAGCTACCATTAAATTTGAGTGGTAGTTAAATCTTGAATTTAAATTTTAGTGTCGCATATGGTAATCTGAACTTTGACCCCCTTGAAACACCAGTAAACCGCCATCAATCGGGACGAAAATTTATATTTGTTATCATTGGGTATAGAAGTATTAAGTTTGGGTATTAGATAATTAAAAAAAAAAATATTTTGATTTGTTGACCCTTCATAGAGTTTTCTGAACTTTGACCTCAATGCGCCACGCCTTAACCACCACCAATTGGGACCAAAATTTATGTGTGATATCTTTGGCCATGTTACTACAGATTGAGGGGGCGATACAGTCCTTTTATGAACTTTTAAATTTGTCATACAAATTAAAAGCACCCTAATGTACATACATACTAATATTCGAATAGTATTATTCGAATTTTTTCCCTCGAATATTATTGTTCGTTTATTTGAATAATATTTATTCGAATATTATTCGAAAAAAGTCCCACTACTAGTAGGTACCTTTTTTAATTAAAATCAATTGGAAGTCATTTATGGATGAATTAAAAATGTGCATTTGTGTCAAGTTTTAAATGTTTGGCGACACTTTGAATTATGCAAAACCTGAGTATTTAATTCAAAATCTTTGTATGGCGAGGTCTCCACCCGACTCCCCAGCTCCCGCTATTGAATATAGCCGTGCTTTCAAACGTCCTACCACGAAAACGTTGCTTTCTGGTATACAATTGCTATAAAATTGATTTAAAAAAAATACGTATGTATATCCCGTTTAAAAACATATCGTCGCCTGAGAAAACGAGTGTCGTATGTGAAAATCGACGATTTCTAATTTTTGATGCAGATTAACTAAATCGGACCTAATCTTTCAATTTTTCCAATCCAGTTTTTTCTATCTCTTTTAGTTTTTGAGTTATTTAGTGTGCATTTGTCGTATGTTACTAAATTACTACTATTTGGGTAAGCTTTTGCCGTATGTAACGTACATTAAGGTGGAGTGAAAACATATGGAGATTTTTTGCTGTTCTTTTTTTGAACGTACCAGCAATGAAAAGTTGCCTTTATACGAGTTAATGAACCCCACAAAATTTTATCGCGATAGGATGACGTTTTGAATTGCCCCCAGCCCCGCAAAGTTGAAAGCAATAAGCACGATCTGGTACAAATATGAAATTTTAAAAATTATAAAATCAAAAACGAAGTATGAATATTGATAAAGATGGCTAAGCTGAGTATTAAAGTGAATTTATTTTTTTTTTGAAACAACAACAACAAAAGTTATTAAAGGTCAAAGTTTATATTATGCATTTTTAAATTGCAAATACTTAAAAACTACTGAACCGATTTCGAATGTTTTTACACCGTTCAATAGGCATTTTGATTTCTTTTAATTTGATATACATTTTATATATGAAAAGTAAGGGGGGTAAAAGGGTGGTTGACCCCCGCAGTGGGGTGTTATGGAACCCACATATAATGTATATCAAATTAAAGGGAATCAAAATACCTATCGAATTTCATAAAAATATTCGAAATCGGTTCAGTAGTTTTAAAGTAATTGCAATTTAAAAATGCATATCATAAACTTTGACCTTTAATAACTTTTGTTGTTGCTGTTTCCACAAAAAATAAATTCACTTTAATACTCAGCTTAGCCATCTTTATCAATCCTCATACTTCGTTTTTTGATTTTATAATTTTAGAAATTTTAGATTTGTACCAGATCGTGCTATTTTTTCTACTTTGTGGGGCTGGGGGCACCTCTAAACATGCGAGTACGTCAATAAAATTTTACAGGCTTATTTCTAGGCTACAAAGGTGCCGTTCCGGGTTTGGAACAAATTGAATTTCCAAAAAAAAAATTTCACTCCACCTTAACGTACATACGACAAATTTCCATATAAATTCGTTCTTGTTTAATTTGAACATATGTCGTATGTGCCGCTGAGGTACTGAGAATAAACCAAAATATTGTATCGGAACTATAGGTTATAGTGATCCGATCTGAATGATTTTCACTGACATATTTTATTGTAGTATAATACCAATTACTGCAAAGTTTAGAATAATTTGATCCTTAAATATAGAAGTTACTAGAGATTACCCGCGGGTTTCACACCACGTGCTTTTAAAAATATTAGCATATTGAGTTAGTCCAAAAAAGTTACATAGAAAAATATCATTCTTGACGTCAAAGATAGTTTTCTTATTTTTTTTTGTCCGTTGAGTACGTAATTATCTCACATGCCCTCACACCAATTTTCAGTACCCTACTACAAATACATCCAGAGATATTCGCTGTGAAAGTTTCAGTTTGTATTGGAGGTGCCCATCCCTGCTTTACCAAGACCTAGTGTTTTTCCTGTTTAATACATAGTTATCTCACATGCCCTCACACCAGTTTTCAGAACCCTAGTACAAATATTTCCGGAGATATTCGCTCTGAAAAATTCAGCTTGTATGCGTGGTGCCCATCCCTGCTTTACCAAGACCTAGTGTTTTTTTCGTTTAATATATAGTTATCTCACATGCCCTCACACCATTTTTCAGTACCCTACTACAAATATTTCCAGAGATATTCGATTTGAAAATTTCAGTTTGTATGGGAGGTGCCCATCCCTGCTTTACCAAGACCTAGCGTTTTTACCCGTTTAATACATAGTTATCTCACAGGCCCTCACACCAATTTTCAGTACCCTACTACAAATATATCCAGAGATATTCGCTGTGAAAGTTTCAGTTTGTATGGGAGGTGCCCATCCCTGCTTTACCAAGACCTAGTGTTTTTCCTGTTTAATATATAGTTATCTCACATGCCCTCACACCATTTTTCAGTACCCTACTACAAATATTTCCAGAGATATTCGATGTGAAAATTTCAGTTTGTATGGGAGGTGCCCATCCCTGCTTTACCAAGACCTAGCGTTTTTACCCGTTTAATACATAGTTATCTCACATGCCCTCACACCAATTTTCAGTACCCTACTACAAATATATCCAGAGATATTCGCTGTGAAAGTTTCAGTTTGTATGGGAGGTGCCCATCCCTGCTTTACCAAGACCTAGTGTTTTTCCTGTTTAATATATAGTTATCTCACATGCCCTCACACCATTTTTCAGTACCCTACTACAAATATTTCCAGAGATATTCGATGTGAAAATTTCAGTTTGTATGGGAGGTGCCCATCCCTGCTTTACCAAGACCTAGTGTTTTTCCTGTTTAATATATAGTTATCTCACATGCCCTCACACCAATTTTCATAACCCTTCTACAAATATTTCCAGAGATATTCGCTGTGAAAATTTCAGCTTGTATGCGAGGTGCCCATCCCTGCTTTACCAAGACCTAGTGTTTTTTCCGTATAATATATAGTTATCTCACATGCCCTCACACCATTTTTCAGTACCCTACTACAAATATTTCCAGAGATATTCGATGTGAAAATTTCAGTTTGTATGGGAGGTGCCCATCCCTGCTTTACCAAGACCTAGCGTTTTTACCCGTTTAATACATAGTTATCTCACATGCCCTCACACCAAATTTCAGTACCCTACTACAAATATTTCCAGAGATATTCGCCGTGAAAGTTTCAGTTTGTATGGGAGGTGCCCATCCCTGCTTTACTAAGACCTAGCGTTTTTACCCGTTTAATACATAGTTATTTCACATGCCCTCACACCAATTTTCAGTACCCTACTACAAATATTTCCAGAGATATTCGATGTGAAAATTTCAGTTTGTATGGGAGGTGCCCATTCCTGCTTTACCAAGACCTAGCATTTTTACCCGTTTAATACATAGTTATCTCACATGCCCTCACACCAGTTTTCAGTACCCTACTACAAATATTTCCAGAGATATTCGCTGTGAAAGTTTCAGTTTGTATGGGAGGTGCCCATCCCTGCTTTACCAAGACATAGCGTTTTTACCCGTTTAATACATAGTTATCTCACATGTCCTCACACCAATTTTCAGTACCCTACTACAAATATTTCCAGAGATATTCGCTGTGAAAATTTCTGCTTGTATGCGAGGTGCCCATTCCTGCTTTACCAAGACCTAGAATTTTTACCCGTTTAATACATAGTTATCTCACATGCCCTCACACCAGTTTTCAGAACCCTACTACAAATATTTCTAGAGATATTCGCTGTGAAAATTTCAGTTTGTATGCGAGGTGCCCATCCCTGCTTTACCAAGACCTAGAGTTTTTCCCGTTTAATATATAGTTATCTCACATGCCCTCACACCATTTTTCAGTACCCTACTACAAATATTTCCAGAGATATTCGCTGTGAAAATTTCAGTTTGTATGGGAGGTGCCCATCCCTGCTTTACCAAGACCTAGCGCTTTTACCCGTTTAATACATAGTTATCTCACATGCCCTCACATCAGTTTTCAGTACCCTACTACAAATATTTCCAGAGATATTCGATGTGAAAATTTCAGTTTGTATGGGAGGTGCCCATCCCTGCTTTACCAAGACCTAGCAGTTTTACCCGTTTAATACATAGTTATCTCACATGCCCTCATACCAGTTTTCAGTACCCTACTACAAATATTTCCAGAGATATTCGATGTGAAAATTTCAGTTTGTATGGGAGGTGCCCATCCCTGCTTTACCAAGACCTAGCAGTTTTACCCGTTTAATACATAGTTATCTCACATGCCCTCACACCAGTTTTCAGTACCCTACTACAAATATTTCCAGAGATATTCGCTGTGAAAGTTTCAGTTTGTATGGGAGGTGCCCATCCCTGCTTTACCAAGACCTAGCGTTTTTACCCGTTTAATACATAGTTATCTCACAGGCCCTCACACCAATTTTCAGTACCCTACTACAAATATATCCAGAGATATTCGCTGTGAAAGTTTCAGTTTGTATGGGAGGTGCCCATCCCTGCTTTACCAAGACCTAGTGTTTTTCCCGTTTAATACATAGTTATCTCATATGCCCTCATACCAGTTTTCAGTACCCTACTACAAATATTTCCAGAGATATTCGATGTGAAAATTTCAGTTTATATGGGAGGAGAGTGCCCATCCCTGCTTTACCAAGACCTAAATTGTTTATCCGTTGAGTATATATTTTTGTATTATTCCTTCACAAAAATTTTCATTATTCTAGTACAAATATTTCAAGAGATATTACGAAAAAAAGGAAAATTTTGTATGGGAGGTACCCATCCCTGACTTTTAATCAGATTAAAAATATGCCTATAGCAATTACCGGGTGAAAATACATAGGTGTGCAAAGTTTCGTGAGGATCCGTTCAGCGGTTTTCTCGCCAATTGAGTTTAAACACAATTTCCATTTCACATTTATAATATAAGATACCCGAAAACAGCTATATCTGAAAAATCGGTTGTATGGGAGCTATATTCTATAGTGGTCCGATCTTGACAAATTTCGGTGACATTTATTTGGTCCATATGGGTACAAAAACTTCTAAGTTTCATGCCCTTAGCTCTTTAAATGGAGAAGTTATTCCCCAAAATGTCCATATCTGAACAATCGGTTGTATGGGAGCTATATGTTATAGTGGCCCGATCTTGACAAATTTCGGTGACATTTATTAGGTCCGTATGGGTACAAATACTTCAAAGTTTCAAATCCTTATCTCCTCAAATGAAGAAGTTATACCCGGAAACAGCTATATCTGAACAATCAGTTGTATGGGAGCTATATCTTATATTATTCCGATGTGGTGGATTCCGACAAATGATCAAAGTATCATCAAAATATATTCAACTGCCAAATTTCAAGTCGATATCTAAAAAAATGTGAGCCTCATAACGATTAAGGTTTGGAAAAACAGAAGAATTTTTGTCGTATGTGATATTATAAACAGGTATTGGTGCTGAGACGTCACATACGACAAATGCATACTGAATGAAAAGTCGTTTATCTCCCATAATTTTAAAGATATCCATTTTTTGCAAATTGCAGGTCAAAATATATAATACTCGCTACAGCTCGTCCAAATAAAAGAAAAATCTGTGGTATTATTTTTGAGAATTTCCAATTTAAACTTCAAAGTCGATTTTCTTGAAACTATGTTTTGTAACATACGACATTCGTTTTCTCAGGCGACGATATGTAGGTACAATAAACTTCATATTCGAAAATTTTAAGCTAATGCGCCTTAAATTATGCCTCCAATTGTTATGGCGATATGCAATTATGTATGTACAATGTACATATGTATGCAGGTAGGTATTCCCGATAGCTTTTTTGTATGAGTTACATAAAGATGATGTAAATAGAATGCATAGAGATTGACATTGAATTTTAGCAGGCGCACTCCCTTTCTACAGCAGCCGATTAGTTATTTCTTCTTCTGCGCTCTTTCATACAACTTCGCATCGACAAAAGTACAGATAAATACGTATGCAGGTATGTTTATATCGCACCCTAAATCATAATGACACAACTCGAAATTTTCTGAAATCGAGGTTTTTGTATAAACGGGTGTACGGAACATATCTCTAGCCATTAACTAGAAAAAACTATTCAATAAGTGTCTCTTTTGACTGAAAAATTATCATTTTACGTGGCCTTTTGCCATACGATTGCTTGCAAAGAAAAAAGTTTCTTGGCTCCTGAAAATTTTTGAATTTTGAGCTGTGTCACTTTATGATTTAGGGTGCGATATGTATGTATGTATGGAAGGTACATACCCAATAAACACAGACGCGAGGATGATATCGCGGCGAATTCGAGGCGAGTTCGCGAAAACAGATTTTGGCGAACGTAATTTCTCGGACTCGCCTCGAGTTCGCGGCAAGTTCGAGAAAATCAATTTTCGCGATATTAATTTTTTCAATTTTTTTAAAGTTGTTTTGCACTAAGAAATGATTATAGTTCTGAAATTTTACATTTATACCTGAACTTGAAAAGCTTTTGTTATTCATGAAAGTTAAACTTTCTTTATAAAAATATTTTAAGTGCTTTGTATTATTTTATACGGATTTAACCCATTGCCAGTAAACCAAACGCTGAACTTTTAATTTTTCGAAACGCCATTTATTAAAAAATCTGAACAAATTTTCGAATCGCCAACGATCAGAGAAATTAAAAATTCTCGAATCGCTAATGATAAAAAAATTCGAATCGCCAGCGATCCGAGAATGAACAAATTCTCGAATCGCTAGTGATAGGTGACATGCCTACGAATTCGGATTCGCCGATCTATCGCCGCGAACTATTGCCGCGATAATATAATCAGAGAAAGCGAATCCGACGCGAATTCGAGGCGAATCCGTTGTGTTTATTGGGTATTTGCGTTTTTTTTGTTGTAGGTATGTTTTTTTCCACAAATCTACTTGTAAAATGGAATTAAAGTTGTGATACCTATTTCAAAAAACAAATCGTTTAATATGACAGCAAAATGGGATTTGTTGCAAGATATTTTGTGGCACATGCTGTATCGCTGTGGCATGCCACAGACAGTGTGGTGGCTGGCAAGAAAGAGAAAGCGAATGCAATAAGTACCTACAAAAGTAAAAATGACTATGAGGGGTGATTGATGCGCAAGTACACACACACATTCAAATGCATTTTGAAATAATAACAATAGAAAAGGCGTTGCCAGACGTGCACTAACACGCACACACACATGTACGCCATCATGTCAGCTGTGTATAGAGTGGCGGGCGTTGACAAGCGCGCGTCGAGTCACGACATGCTAAACAAATACAAAAATACACAATCAACAATAAGAACAACAACACCAGCTCTCCTCAATGTATCCACACCAAAGTCACTCAACCTCAATGCAAAGGAGAAAAAATTGGGAAGGTGTATGCGAGAGTGAATGTGTCTGTCTGAGACGAAAGTGAAACGAAACGAAATATTCCAAACAATTCCAGTTTGAATTTCCAGTTTGCAGCCGGCAGCTGCGTTGTTGTTAATTTATTTCTTGTTGTATTTATAATTTCTGCTAGGCCGTAGTCATTTGTGTGTGTATTTAGTATGAATGTGTTTGTGTGTCTGGCTGTGCTGTGCAGCAGCAGCAGCTTTTGCATTCAGCCAATGAAATGTTCGATTGGACGTTTCTATGGAGCTGGGAATGTTTGTTGTAATGTCGGAAAGTTTATTTTTTTTTTAATTTTGTTGCATGTGTTTTATGCTGCGCTGCCAGTGGCTGGGTTGTCTGTACGAAAGTTTGTTTGTTCCCTGCAGGGAACTCAATAACTAGTGAGCAAAATTTCTAGTTCCGAACTAGCGAAAAGGTGTCAAAAGGGAACTAGATCAATTGTAGTTAGACCCCGACCAGTTCAGGAGGAGTGAATTGAGTAACCATTATAAGACACACTTTGATTTGTATGCAATTTCCAAGTGACAAAAATTCTATGACAATTTTTCGTTCGTTCAATTTCGGTCGGCTTTGTAGATTTCTGCAATTCTCAGATGTTTAGTGAAGCGTTTTATATAAAGAGTTTTCTATTTGCATATTAACTTGTATGAAATGAAATGTTCCCCTAATTATGCTTTTCCGATCCCTCAGGATTATTTAAAATTTTTTTTATTTTATTACTTTTTAAATATTATTGTAAATTTTTATTAAATAAATAAATAAAAAAAAAAATAATTAGTTAAAAAAAAAATTACCATCCACCTAGACACAGACAGGTTTCGAACCCGCGCCCCTCAGATTGAAAGGCACATGCGTTAGCCAGTCGGCCATCGCGCCACTTGCATGAAGTGTGTCAAAGGCTACACTTAAGCGGCAGATGTAAAACTGTAGAATTTGTAGATACTTGTAGCTAGTTCAGAACTATCGAAAATGTGCCAATAAACGAACTAGTGTAAACTGTAGAATTTAGTACTAGTTCGGAACTATCGAACATGTAGTGCAGAGGGTGACAATTGACACCGCCTAGGACATCGCCGTGTTAAATTCGCCAGTTGATAACATACAAAAGAGATTTAGCTCGCACTAGTAGTGTCGAAAAATGCACTAGAATTGACCTAGTTCGGAACTAGAGATTTTCCCTACAGGGTTCAGTCTCATTTATGTATGTATATGTGTACATTGCTGCATGCCCCAGCAACTGTGGGTTTGTTTGTGTGTTTTTGGCCGTCTTGGCTTAGTGAAAAAAGCAGTTTTTTTTTAATTTTTGCTTTTTTTCATAAATAGCCGGTGAATGAACCGTTCATAGAGACGTATGTATGTACATATGTATGTATATATGTATGTATATATGTATGTATATATGTATGTATGTATATATGTATGTATGTATGTACATTGGGATCTGTGTACATTAGGGCGATCCCTCGTCTTCAACCTCGCCTCCTAGGTCTATGGTAATATAGTCGAAGATATAAAATATAAATTTTTGTCCCAATCGGAGACGGCTAAAGGGTGTCGTCGAGAGTTCATATTATCATATTTGACTCCTGTGCGATACCCTTTAACCGTCTCCGCTCGGGACCAAAATTCAATTTGAGTGCAGGACTATCGATTTCGGGCATTAGTCATAAAATAAATTTTTTTTACCTCCATAGGGTTTTCTGAACTTAAATCCCTGTGCGAACCCACTTAACCATTTCTGATCGAGACCAAATGTATATTTAATGTCTTTGACTATGCTGTTAGCGAAGTAGGGGGTGAGACCGAAGAAAATCGCCAATTTAATTTTTAGGACCACCCTAATATAGTTATACATACATATCCATATGTATGAATGCATATGTATGTATGTACTCACCTTCGCTTACAGCACTACGCAATGGCTGCGTACACTAATTTGTGCTTTGTAGGTACTTTCGACTTTTTACTTTTGTTCTTTGTTTCGTTGAGTGGCCGGAATGGCCGGAGTAAATGGGCGTCCTTCTTTATTTGAACTCGTTTTTTTTAGTTACATATTTTTATTCTAACTGGTTTTTCAAGCACTATTTCCGCACTGCAATTTAAAATATGTACATACCTACCTAGTACCTATTCTGCTATTGTGCAATAAAATGGTATTTTTGGTATAAATGGCATGGTAGGTATAAAGACTTTATACAGTTGTGGACATACAATTAGAACACTACTAAAACATGTTCATTTCGTCGTTTAAACTTCATAACCGCCTAAGCGGCCCTTATGCCAAAAATTAAATTTGCCCATATACCTACATATATAACTCAATTTGAATTCGAATTGAAGCAAAATTGTATGCTGAATCCATTTATGAAATCATAATTTAAATCGGATGATCCGTTTCCGAGACATAGCCTTATTTCCGGTTATGGAGGCTGAATGCCCAAAATCGCATATTTTCGCGATTATATCTTGCTGTGTACAATATATCTTAAATTGTTTTTGCAAATTTCTTAAAGATAAGTCAATACAATATATGAACAATGTTTTAAAATAATAGTTTATCTTCCGGTATATGAGAACTAGAATGCACTATTTCTTCCTTAGCCTAAAATCTGGGTTATACACTGAGGGAAAAAGCAAAGGTAAACGAGGTTGATTCAACTATAAACAGCTATGATAGTAAGCCAAAGCTGAAAATTGTCAAATCAACTATGGGGATGTTATTCTTACGTTGAAAATAGTGTTGTTATTTTAAGATTGTTTTTTTTTTCAATTCAAAATGCATTAATGTTGATTTAAAAAGGCACATTGTTTATTCAACTTCGAAAATGAGTTGATTTAACCCTGAATTTGATTTTGTTTTAATAATTTTTACTGTCAATTTAAAAATTTTCTGTGTTGACTTAAGAATACGGGGTAGTTAATTTAACATTGTAGAGTAGTTGGTTTAACTTTTTTCAGGGTTGTTTTAAATACGCCTTCAATGTAGATTTAACTATGTAGAATTTTTTATTTAACCCTCAAACGTCCTAAGTAAAAAACAAGTTAGTTATATATTTTTTAACTTAAGTTTATTTTTATTTAAAAAACATATAACATGAGAACTATAAATATATAAGTAGAAATATGGTCGGTAATATAACAAAATACAAATCGGAATTTTTACAAAACTAAGAACAAGTTTAGCAACATCCCAATAAACACAGACGCGAGGATGATATCGCGGCGAATTCGCGAAAACAGATTTTCGCGAACGTAATTTCTCGGACTCGCCTCGAGTTCGCGGCAAGTTCGAGAAAATCAATTTTCGCGATATTAATTTTTTTAAAGTTGTTTTGCACTAAAAAATGATTATAGTTCTGAAATTTTACATTTATACCTAAACTTGAAAAGCTTTTGTTATTCATGAAAGTTAAACTTTCTTTATAAAAATATTTTAAGTGCTTTGTATTATTTTATACGGATTTAACCCATTGCCAGTAAACCAAACGCTGAACTTTTAATTTTTCGAAACGCCATTTATAAAAAAATCTGAACAAATTTTCGAATCGCCAACGATCAGAGAAATTAAAAATTCTCGAATCGCTAATGATAAAAAATTCGAATCGCCAGCGATCCGAGAATGAACAAATACTCGAATCGCTAGTGATAGGTGACATGCCTACGAATTCGGATTCGCCGATCTATCGCCGCGAACTATTGCCGCGATAATATAATCAGAGAAAGCGAATCCGACGCGAATTCGAGGCGAATCCGTTGTGTTTATTGGGATTATGTTGTTTGTTTAAATGTCTTTGAAAACTTGAAAAATTTGTAAATGTTTGATCACAATTGGGTTGGGCACATTTTATCTTAAGAAACTTGGTGGACAGTAAATGGTCGAATTTAAAGTGACGAATCAAAATAGTTTATTCAGGAAATTTTTTAAAGCATTGAAAAGGGATGAACATATTGAGAGTTATAATTGTGTTTTATAAAGTTTATTAAGGACACCACATTCGAAGACTGACAGTCGAATTTGGTACTTATGTAAAAAAAATATTTCTGAATAAAATTCCAAACTAATTCGGATCCTTCAGGATATGATAAGGAAAAAACTTGAAATATTTTGAATCAAACATCCAGGCTTTCAGGAAATGTGGAAAATTTGTATAAAGTAGAATCAAAATATACGAAAAAGCTTTTTAGATCATTAATGGACCCAACCACAATAAGGAAAGGTTGTATTGTTAAATGGCATTAATTATATTTACTAATAATTTCGTCAATTTTTAGATGATAATTAATTTTTCCCAAGTTATTTGTAAACCTTGAAGATGCTTGTAGAACCCACGTTAGCAATATTGAGAGTAAGTAATCCTGGGAATCTAATAAAAATTTACATTAGATGGGTCTTTAGTATGCTTAAATTTAAGAATTTTACCTTTATTTGTTAATGATTTTGACAACGAAAATAACTGTCCGTTTAAAGTGGACCCACTTTCAGTGCAAACACTCTTGTTTCAATTGGTACAAAAGATCGAAGTCATTTTAATCTGTGAAAAGTGTAATTTTTAAAACAAATAGAGACTTATTTAAATGCAACATTTTTATTTATTTACCAGCTCAGGTGCCCGAGCATCGACCAATTTCAGCCAGGCCTTTAAAAAGTCTACACTTGTTAAGCTCTTCAATTCCTTTTGTCTGGCTGCAAAAGTTTTAGCCCATTTATCCAAAACTTCATTCCAATCTGCGCTCTCCTTGCTGAGGAACAACTTTAAAGCGTTGATAATGGAGTCACCGAGTTCTTCAGTTGTTGGGTATTTTCTTCATCGTGAGGAACATTATTCTGCGAGCATTTTCTACCTTTTCGGCAGTTCGTGTATTTATAGAAAAGTTTTCCACTCGAATTTTTTTCCAGTCCGGGGAATATAGTAGTAATATTCCTGAAAATTTTAAAATTTTTAATTTTTTGTAAATAATTTCACTGGATACCACCGAACTTCACGTGTAAACAAATTTTCGCAAATAAAGTTTCTTGTTTTTGTTGCTAAGATACAATTCAACAGAGTGACATCTACCGTAAAATGACGTTGATTCAACAATGTCGCAATGTCAATTCAACAATAACAGAGTTGAATTAAGAATGATTTGTAGTTATTTAGCAAAATGAAATGAAAAAAATGTTGAATTGAAATTTTTTTTAGTTGGATCGACTATAGAATTGTTAAATCAAAACGAAAAATAGTTATTTTGTCATTATTAAAAGTTGAATCAAAAAGTTTTCTTTTCACAATTGTAAAAATGATCGCGAGCATAGTTATTTTAACATTTTTGTTTTTCTCTTAAACCAGCGTTGATTCAACAATGTTGCAATTTCAAATCAACAATAACAATGTCGAATTAAATAAGATTCATAGTTATTAGCAGAAAAAATTAAAAATGTTGAATTGAAATTATATTTAGTTGGATCAACTATAGAAATGTTGAATCAAAAAGGTTTTCTGGAACATTTCAAAATTGTAAAAATGATCGTGCGCGGAGTTATTTTAACATTTACGTTTTTTTCTCAAAACAACTTTGATTCAACAATGTTGCAACTTCAAATCAACAATAACAGTGTTGAATTAAAAATTAATCGTAGTTATTTAGCAGAAAAAATGAAACAATGTTGATTTAAATTTGTTTTTAGTTAGATCGACTATTGAATTGTTAAATTAAACCTGAAAATGTTATTTTGTCATTTTTAAAAGTTGAATTAAAAATGTTTTCTTGAACTTTCCGCAATTGTAAAAATGATCGGGCGCGTAGTTATTTTAACTTTAAATTTTTTTCTCTCAGTGTAGTCACCCAATATCGATTATATTCGCTGACAGTGCCTTTTGTCTAATAAATACTCCAAATGCAAAATTTCTGAATTTTAGCTGCAAAAATTTAAGTAGTGATGAGCGAGTCCGAGATGTTTAGACAATCGAGAGAATCGCCATCGTTGCAAAATCACAATCGAGTCAAAAGTTGACTCGCACCTCGACTACACAATCGAGATGTTTTTGCGATTGTTCCGAGTCGGCGAGTCGGAGGTTGTTTCGATGACATCTCGACTACACAAGCGAGATGTTTTTGCGATTGTTCCGAGTCAGCGAGTCGTAGGTTGTTTCGATGACATCTCGACTACACAAGCGAGACGTTTTTGCGATTGTTCCGAGTCGGCGGGCCGGCTGTTGTTTTGATGATATGTTTTAGTTGATAAAATAAACTGAATGAGGTTTGTTGATAAAGAAAGTAGGATTTTTAATGGAAGTGAGGCAAATACATAAATAAATTAACCAAATTGAAAAATATGCTATACATAGGAGCTGCATTATTGCAATCACAACTAAACAGTGTCGTGCATAATAATAATAATTATTTAAACATTAATAAATTTTCTGAAGTGAGACGCTTATGAAACAAATGAATTTTACGAGTAGCAACAACGGCAATAGATTTGTACCACTCTGTATGTTTTGTAAAGCAATTTTAATATTCAAGCGGCAACAACAATTAGAGCGCTTTCACATTACTCGGTGCGGTATCGGATCGACATTTTTGGTTTTTACCGAAAGTATACCGAAACCTTACCGACCACATGTATTTCAATTGGCACTTTCACATTAGTGTTGCATACATGAAATCGGAGCGGATTAATTTCGGTATACCGCAGCGCGGTAAGACCGGTCAGTAAAATTTGAGGAATTACTGCATACATTTTTGCGGCGTAATAAAAGAAGAAGGACAAAGTCAGTAAAAAACTCGTTTCGGCTATAAATGTAGCAAGTTATAATGTCTTCGTCTTCGCTAGAAGACATTAATATTATTATTGAGTGATTTGTTGAAGTTAAAAATTTTGTTTTGCAAATTTCGATGTTTGTTTTCCTATTTTCTGCCGATAACGCACCGAAAGTATTCCCACAAGTGTGAAAAACACAGCAACGCGGAATCGTTTCGGTAAGCTGGAAATACCGAGCAAAAAATGTCGATCCGATGTCGTACCGAGTAATGTGAAAAGGCCCTTATTATGTATTTTTTGCAGCGAGTCCGAGATGTTGTAGGGTTGCTTTGAAAACGAGAGGAATCGTTGGCGAGTCCGAGATGTTTTAGCGATTGTTTCGACTGACGGCCATTTACGACTTGACTCGAATACGAATGAAAACCATCGAGAGCATTCGAGATGTTTCAACAATCGAGAGAATCGAATAAAACATCTCGGACTCGCCCATCACTAAATTTAAGAGTTATTCCCTAAAACGTAGACTTGTGCTGCTGAAATTTGTTTCTTGCTTCCAGTAGTAGGTACCCTATGGCGTATGAGTAACCTTGAACTTTCTTAAAGATGAATAAGCAATTTATTTGAAAGCTCGCCGTACAATTAATGTCAAACTAATCAGCGATTAAATTAAACAGATATGGTGAAACCGGCGCTTACTTTAGCACGCCTGAAATTATGATTTACATATTATTTAGTGACAAAGTCTTTAGTAGCTTTGATCCCGAATGTACATTCCTATAACTTTTTGTCTTTTTGGTTAGTAAAATACATATTATTTTTAAATCTTGCTATAATATCGCTTTTATATGTACATACATATGTAGATACTTATACACCCTTCAAAAATTAGAGGACCAGGTAGTCCAATGGGACGGGGTTTTAAAGCAGGTCGGAAGGGACGTGGTTACGGACTTGGTTACATGTTATGCTGCATAGTATCACGCGTGAAGCGGCCTAGTTACAGACTTGCTTAGATGTTATGCTGCATCGGACCACATCGAATGTAAATTGTCGTTCGCCGCCAACTAATTCGTGGTTGGTCGGCAATTTGGCTCGGTCTAGGGTATTGGGATGTAGTTTAAAACGTGGTCCACTGTAAGCGACTAGTCTATGGCCCAACTGGGGTGGTATTTTATATAGTCCTTTGTTATGTAGCGGTGAAGCGGGGGTGGTCATGTCCAATGACATCGCAATGTTAATGTAACCATATTTTTTCATATATTTGGACCACCTCTGTAACTAGGAACTGTCACAACGTAACCTGGTCCTGTACTACCATATTACGTGGTCCCACTTTTTGCAGGGCAGCATCTTAATGTATGTATATTTACATATGTGTGTAGGTATGTATATAAGTAACTAGAACATATTTGTTCTTGACCTTATTTCAAAATTTTTACTAAGTCCAACTATGGACATACATATGTATGTATGTACGCAATTCTACCATGATATGTACATATCTATGTACCTTAATAAATTAAAGATTTTATTTGCATGTATGTATGTGGTATACATGCATATGTACATACACACATATGTATGTATATGTGTGCATGTGCTATTTTTTTCCATTTGAACTCTGCAAAATCATTAAAATAGTTGTGATTTTTTTTGTTTTTTTTTTGTTTTTAACTTTAAGATTGTATAATTCTAGTTATTGTTATTGTTTTTTTTTCAGTGACTTGTTATTTGGCTCCATTGCAATGTCATACTGAGCCTCTGAATATCTGTGATACGTGATGTTTCGAAAAACGTGACTTTTATTGATTTTTTTTCACCGTAGTAGGTATTATGTATGTATGTATGTATGTAGTACATATGTATGTATTGGCTATGCCAAATGCCGCGGCGGCTACATTGTTGATTGCGGCTGGTACCGACTTTAGTGTCGGCTTTTGGACAGTGCACAGTGCAACAATGTACATACATGCATACATACATATGTACATATGTACATACCTATATTGATTCTTAAATACATAGTATGTATGTACATATGAAGGTGGATACGCAAAGGTATATACATACATATGTACATAAGTATTGATAAATGATTAATGCATTGACGTTGCTGTGTTGGTATTTTTAATGCATTTCATTTTCGTAACTTCAATGTAAACGATCCATTTCATTGTTGATTTTATCGGCAATAACTGCCTCGCACTGAGGCAAAGGGCTTTAGAAATGCCATTTTATGTGAAGGTAATATTTCTGTTTTCATTGTTGCTGCAGTTTATTGCTTACATTTGAACTTTGTAAATAGATTTTTCCTCACCATTTAGGTACATACCTATGTATAGGTACATATGTACATACATATGTAGGTAGGTACATATTTTTCAATAAATTTTCTTTTGTTTTTGGTTTTTCTTTTTCTTCTTTTCGCTGCTTTGTGTGCTTGTTGTTGTCGTTGCTGTTTTTGATTTGAGTTCAAATTCAATAACGTTTTGAAATTCATATAAACATCACGTAGCAATTCCCGGGCTGACACGGTAGCTACTTGGCAACAACAAAGAAATATAATGTTAATAAATAACAAGTAAGGAAGCCTATGTTCGAGTGGAATCGAACATTAGATACTCAGCTGTATGCTTTCATTGTTTGTTTGCGTTTGATGGAAACACGGCATATTTTATATAAAGCGAGTGCTGCGTAAAGTGGGCGTAGCCACGCCCGATTTCAACATTTTTATCAGTCATCCAACTAAGCATATGAATATTATTCTTTGTGCAAAATTTCATTCCTTTATGACTTCTAGTTACAAAGATGTCACGTTACAAATTCCCAAAGGGTGTTCCAGAAATATCTTTGTTAAAAAGTAGGCGTGGTCATAAACCGATTTCAATAAATTTTTGCGTGTCTATTAACACAAGTTATAAAAGTGTATAAACCAAGTTTCGTCATAATATCTCAATTATTTGTCGAGTTATGGGCTCCGAAATCTCGTTGATTCCTTTGTCTGAAAAGAGGCGGTACCATGCCCATTTTCCGAAATTTTTCTATTTTTTGTTTCCGATCTGTTGTAGAATTCATGCCACAAAATTTCAATGAATTATCTTTATATTTGACAAAGATATCACTTAAAATGTTTTTATTAGGCCACTTTATAATACACATATATAAAAGTGGGCGTGGTCGTCAACCAATTTCGCTAAAATTTTCAACATGTATTACCACAAGTAATAAAAGTGTACACACGAAGTTTCGTCATTATGTATCAATTATTTGTCGAGTTATGGGCTCAGAAATCTCGTATATTCCTGTTTCTAAAAAGAGGCGGTGCCACGCCCATTTTCCAAAATTTTAATGTTTTTCGTTTTATGTCCGCAGTTGGACTTCTGCTATAAAATTTCAATGGCATAGCTTTATATTTGACAGAGATATCGCTTAAAATGTTTTTATTAGGTCACTTTATAATACACATATATAAAAGTGGGCGTGGCCGTCAACCGATTTTAACTATTTTCCGTCCAAACGTTTGCCTAAGTAAGTAAATCACGCGTACCAAATTTTATCGATATATCTTCAATGGTTTCTGAGTTATGACATATAAAACTTTCCATGTTTGACCCTTAATAAGTGGGCGTGGCACCGCCCATTTTCCAAAATTTCATCAAATTTCTTCTTAGGGGCCTGAGTTTAACACGTGGGTAAAATTTCATCGCTCCAGCTAAATTAGTGACTGAGATACCAAATTTCCGATTTTTTCTATATAGGAAAAGTGGGCGTGGTCATGGTCCGATTTCGCCTATTTTCAATACCAACCATCCCAGTCTCGATACCAACTTGCATTTCAAATTTCATCAAAATATCTCAATTTTTGTGCGAGTTAGAGTGTTTACAGACGGACGGACAGACGGACGGACGGACGGACATGGCTCAATCGATTTCTCTTTTCACCCTGATCATTTTGATATATATAAGTCTATATCTATCTCGATTATTTCATTCTGTTACAATCCACCGTTATGTGATTAAAACTATAATACTCTGCGTACTAGTACAGCTGAGTATAATAAATATGTACATTTAGATACATACATATGTATGTATATGTATATCTTACATACATACAAAATTATGCACCTACGCAGGTACATATGTATTAATATAGCAGAATATCTTCGGAGATTATCGAGTACCTAGATAACGACTGATCTGATATTTAAAAATTTACTTATTATCGGCAAAGGAAGCATGCAGAGAGTTACACATACCTTTTTCTTATTCTACTAAACAAGTTTCCGGATATACATACATACTGCGTACATACATATGTACATATATTCATATACATACATATGTATGTACATATGTATGTATATTCATATTCGTTGCCGTTTCGGAAGGAAGCAAAGTACCATTTCCTTTAGCGTCACAATCAAGGGCGGCTGAGATATTTAGAGTAAATGATCCATTGACGCACAACCGTAGAGCCTGAATTCGCAGAGAAGGAACTTGTGGCGTATTCATACTTTTCGGGGCATCAAAACAGACCCATTTTCGATCACTTACATACCATTCATCCATCGACATGATCTGATTTTGCCTTTTACTTGAACGAAAACATATGTACCTACATACATAAAAACAAACACATTATCGTTTACAAGACCATTTCCATATCCTTTTAATATTATTTTATTATAGTTTTTGAATCCCGTAAATACTTTGTTGCTGTTGTTGCTGTTGTCGTTCAAATGCTTGACTGCATTTATATTGTTGTTTGTAGTTGTTGTTGTTGTACTTGCTGCTGCTGTTGTTACTGCCGCTACTAAACAAATTGTAGCTACATTGTTGAACAATTGAGTGTTTGCTGTTGATCGATTTTACGTGATATTTTCGAGATTTTTGGTATTTATGATGCATATTTGTCGATGCCGTTTACACTTACACACACGCAAACAAAAGCGCTAACATACAAACATTGAAACAAAAAAGAGCAAATACAAAGCACACCCACCCAAAGCAAATAAATAGCTTTGCTTACATACATATGGAGTACATAGTACTATGTGTGTACATAAGTACATATAACCTAGACCAGCCATTTTCCCTTTGAACCATACTTATTTACATACATACACACTTACATGCATATGTACAGAGAAACCTCTCCTAACGGACACCTCTCATAGGGGGACACCTGCCTTGAGCGGACAATTTTCATGCACCAAGGTTTAGGTTCAATTTTTAGAACAAATTGCCCTCTCTTAGGCGGACACTCTCTTGGCCGGACGCGGACAGTTATTTACTATTGAATTGAACTAAAAACTTCTATTAACCCATTACCGCCCACTGTCCCCAAATGAGGACACCTCTTCAAGTATCTGCTACTCTTTACTAAATATAAAAAATTCGCAATATGTCCTCAATTATGAAATATAGAATACCAAAGTTTATGTAAGCAAAAACATATGGGGGTTGTGACAATAAATGTACAATTTCAAGCCCTTAGAAATTCCAAATTTCGTCGGGCTAATTCTTGTGGAGTATTTATATATATTTTTTGGATATATTGTTGAACTAAAGTAAACTAAGTTGACTTAAATATCAAACGGAGAGTTAAAAAGCTTTTGGAAGTGAAATTGTGTTGAAAAAAATTTAAATAGTATTAAAAAATTTTAGTTTTATAGTAGTGTCCCCATATGGGGACAATGGGCATAAGTGTTAGCTTTTTTTCAACTTATATCAGTTGTTTTACAAGGCAAAACTGTGGCATATCGTAAATTTCTGAAGGACTAGAATAATTTTTTATCACTATATTACGCCGTTGCTTGGATCATACATATGCATACATTTATGTTGGAGCTAATATCGATAGTGATATCAAGTATAGGATATATTGTGGGTGTTTATATGAGAGCGAGCACATCGAAGAGGGATATAGCTTTGACTAGTGCGACTCTATTATATTATGCGTTTACAGCGCAACTCCATTATAAAACTTTACGGGAGTTCTGTTAACAATTTTCGTTCCTGTCTTCCTTTTTCGCTTCGCTTCAACATAAACACTATACATTCCATTTCCATAAGGTAGGTATTTTCTTCGTTGTCTGTGCTGAGCTTAGCATTTATCGCAGCTGCGACATAAAAGCTATACGGTATTTCCATTTATAATTTTCGTGGCATTATTTCTAGCTTCCTAGCCTGCACTCTAATGAATATGGTGCCCTCGAATATGATATACATATGTATGTATTAGCCCTCCCTCCTGCCATTTTGGTGATGAATAGTAGATAAATCAGGGTGCTTTGGTATGCACCGCCATGCCAAATGAAATAGCTAGAAGATTTGAGGTTGTTCAAGCCTCTTTCACGCTGTGCTAGGTGTAAAGGGACTGAATTCGAAGGAACAACTTGGAGACGGGTTTCATATAACTTTAGTGTCAAATATAGCTCCATTGATAGGAAATATTGTTAATACAATAACTTTTCGTACTCCTACGCACTTTTTTGAGAAAATGATTCAATCCATATTCGTATAATGATATTTGGCGTTATTTACGAAAATCAAAACAACTAACATAATTTTAACCTAATCAGGCAACCTGGCTCCTCATCCGCAATATTTGCTAAGGTGTCGAAAAACAACGCCCACAATCCTGAACTTTTAAAAGTTAATTGCACAGCATAGTTTTTCACTCTAAATGCCGCTGGCGGTGTGGATTATGCCCAAAAACTACTTGGGTTGAACGCAACTTCTTTGCTAAATTTTATACTACAAGTGCCCATTGTCCCCATATGAAGACACCCACTTTTCTCAAAAACTAAAAAAAAAATTTCCACTTTTTTTCTTTGTAACTTCTTTTTTGACTATGAATGATTTAATAAATAACAATGAAAAAAATTTTCTACCAGCAGATTTGATTTGGGCGGTAATGAGTTAAGCGGACACGAACCTCTCTTCAACGGACACTTTGATTTTTTTTCATAACGAATCACATAAAAACCTCTGTTAGGCGGACACGAACTCTTCTTATGCGGACAAAAGTACACTGAGAGAAAAAAAATATATGGAGGGGTCAAAGAAATTGTTTACCTATTTTGAACACTACTTTCTTTGTTTTGAGTAAATTTTCCTTAAAACATGTTAAAAGGTTTATAAAATATTGTTGTTACATGCGTTACCATGGTTTCATATACTTGTTTTGAAAAATTCATACATTAAAATAATGAAAAATTCTTTAAGCGCCATTCCATTCCCAACTTTCCTTGTTTTGAAAACTTGATTTATTTAATTTTGAGAAATTAAATTCCCATACAAATCCCCATGGCAACGAATTTGTTTGAATGTTTTTTTATTTTTTTCCACATTTTTGAGAAAATTTACACAAAACAAAGAAAGTTTTGTATTGGGACGCGTGTTCAAAATAAGGAAAATTATGTCTTTGATCGAGAGAAATTTTTTTTTTTGAGTGTAGGTAATGCAATCTCCTCGAACGAAATGGCTTTGACTGCAGTTTCAAATTTGAAAAGATTTTGCACGGAAGACCTTATTTCATTTGAATTGTTGCAGAAATTTGAAAGCCATCTGCAAAACAATTTTATTTTAAATAAGCAAAAACCCCCTCGTCAATCGACAATTTCTTAATTTTTTAAATAATTTCAAAGATATCCCAACATTACTAGTTCACAGCAACTTACTAATTAAAATGTAATATGTATGTTAATACTTTATGTATATACATACATACATACATACATATGTATGTATATGTATTTATGTATTTATGTGAAATTTTGAAGACATAGGAATCCTTGTTTTTTCAGTGAAATATGAATAAATAAATCCTTTAAAATCCAAAAAAATTCTAAAATAGCAACCCACTCCCTTAAGCGGACACCCCTCTTGGGCGAACAAAATTTGCCCGACGGTGGGTGTCCGCCCAAGAGAGGTTTCACTGCACTCGTACTACAAACTGAACTGTAAAAGTTTACTTTTGATTTGTTGACGAATTATTTCTTAGTGGAAATTTCATAAACAGTAGTTTGTATTTATTTGGCAAACAAAAATAATGGACGCATAATTATTTTCGAAAATATTGTTGAACTATTAGCTTGGCTAAGAGCTCCAAAAGTATGAATATGGGGTCATATACACACACACACACACACACAATTACATATGTATATATGGGTGTATACTTTTAAGAACGCTTAAAATTGTTTGCTCCTCGGCCATTACAGTTCTTATTGTGATATACATATGTACATAAATACATGCATCAATACATACCCTGCAGGGAAATCAATAACTAACGAGCAACACATTATGAGACTTTCTGATTTCCATGCAATTTCGAAGTGATACAAATTCTATGAAAATTTTATGAAAATATCAGTCGACTTAATCGAACCGCAGTCGCCCGATTCCAAGTCAGACGTACTTGCCACTCTGCTATCAACTCACTGGCATCAAGTGTGTCAAATTCTGCACTTAAATGAAAACTTGAAGGAACTTGTACCTGATGTATTGTGGAACGACTTTCTGAACTAAGTATTGAAATTGTGCAAATAAACGAACCAATGCAAACTGTAGAATTTAGTACTAGATCGGAACTAACGAACTCGTAGTGCAGAGGGTGCCCTTGACACCGCCTAGGACATTACGAAATTTAAGTCAAACGCCATAACGAGTTGCTTCTATTAAATTCTGACAATAATTAGGTGAATTATACCCTTTACTGAGTTAGAAGTAAGCTCACAAACTTGTGGGCTATACATATTCGCATATGTTTTTGTCACAGATGTTCCGTACAAGTGCTCACTGAAATCATCTCATCAATTCTTCAGTAGAAGTACCCAACATTCATTTGAGTAGCAATGAAGGTGTTCAGTATTCGCAGATAGTTTTGGCAACATATTTTAAACAGTTATCTAATGGTGCGGTTAGATCCCTCGCAGATAAGTCATATGCATATAATATCTCGTCAATGTGAAATCTTCCTGTTATATGTACAATCATAAAGCCGCACCGATAACTGCTCCGAGATTTGAATGGTCGTTACAAGATTGCCCGTAATATTCTGTGGGAGACTTTCTATTAACCCTCAAAGTCGTAACTGTTACTTTTTCACTATCTATTTTTCACCAAAGATTACTCCTTAAATCGTGGCCCTTCCGATGCTTAAATGCAATTTGTGGTTCGCTGAAAACTTGTCTATCTCTTTTAGTATAATTCAAGGAGCATATCGTTTATATTTATTTTGACTAAATGATTCCTTATAGCATTTACAATTGCTTTTTATGATTATTCCTTCCATAAGCACCCCATACTTATTAATTTCAATCCTTTTAATTTTTCTCTCTACGCTTATCTTAGCTGTTTAGGTTAATTATTTCTGCAGAAGTAAATCCTTGCTATGTACACAATTAATTCGCAACAAAAAGAACTTCACTTTAATACTTCTTAAGTACATATGTATATGTATGGTATGTGGATTCATAAAAATTAAGTACATATGTATACAATCACAAATGTAATGGCCACATTACACATTAGCGTTGTAATTGGGTTAATGAGTAGGCACAGCCAAATAATAATCTGGGGTTGAAAATACTTCATCAAGGACAATATGTACATACATATTTCAGTTATTGGAACATATGTATGAAACAAATTTACTGCAGATACCCACAAAACTTTTATTTCGCGGTCTACTCTACCAAGCTACCAGATCCGATTATGCTGGGCTGGTGTTGTTTACTTAAAGGGTCTTAATCTGCACAAGCGCGGATAGTCTATGGTGGGTAATGGGGCGAATAAAAGTGGTTGGCAATTGCTGATAAAAGTCAGAAAGGCTAAGCGTTAAGGTAAGCGCGCTTTTCGTATTGTGGAGGGTGTACATAAATGTTAATCATGGTTGCCATATGGTTGCGGAAATAACGTACATATGCAGGTACATTTCTCTTTGTTAAATGGAATATATTGATAAACATTCGAGACACAAAACCCGATGCGTGTAAACTGTTTTCTGGTAAAGGCTAAAGCAGGCATTATGAGAACTAGAAATTGTCCTTGTTATAACCGATTTGAAAGACGGAATGAACTTCTGTTACCAGAATGCAGTTGATCTAATTAAAGATGGCAATTAATTCACCGCTACCGCTGTGGTGCAGTGGGTA
Organism: Urophora cardui; assembly: GCA_960531455.1. Taxonomy (NCBI): domain Eukaryota; kingdom Metazoa; phylum Arthropoda; class Insecta; order Diptera; family Tephritidae; genus Urophora; species Urophora cardui. The sequence continues at coordinate 29,956,166 of OY482672.1, read as the reverse complement.
GAGTGCTCGCCTGCTATACCAGAGGTCTCGGGTTGAAATCGCAGTGCGAACAAACGCCAACAAATTTTTCTAATTAGTAAAAATCCAATTGGGTTTTTTAAGAGCAGCGGTCACCTCTCGGCAGTGGGCGGCATACCTTCCGAGAGTATTTCTGCTGCCATGAAAAAGCTTCTCACAAAAATAGCATTCGCCGTTCGGAGCCGGCATAAAACTGTAGGTCCACCCAATTAGTAGGAAAAACAAAAAGGAGCACACCTCGAATTGGGAGAGAAGCTCGGCCATAAAACTCGTCAGAGTTATAACAGCGCGATTGTATTATTATATATATTAATTAATTCACATACATACCTACATACATTCATACATACCCACCAAAAAATCTAAGCCTTATTTAAGGTGTATTGTGGAACGATTAAAACAGCAGATTTAAAGGCTTACAAAATTAGGCCTGAAAATTATAAGGGTAGCAAATTTGTATGGCGTAAGGCTTAAAATAAGGTTGAATTTCCTGAGTTGATGTCATCAGGCCATAAGAAGTACTCTCTTTCTCTCTCTCTCTCTCTCTCTGAGAGCACACCTTATTCCAAAGGCTAATCCGCCATGCGAAATAAGGCCTAGATAAATATTAGAAAGTTAGGAGCAGACAGATTGAGTGCATTACAGAAGGGGAGTGCCACATAATCCCCAAAAAACAAAATCCCCAACGCACAAAATCCCCAAAAAAAAAAATCCCCAAAATCAAAATCCTTAAAATCAAAATCCCCAAACACGAAATCCCCACATTTTTTCGGGGATAGCGTCACAAAATCCCCAAAAGATGACTAAATAAACAACGATGAAGATCATATTTAAAAAACCGCATGCCGAGTCTTATCTGAGCTCTGATACGTAATAACATATATGTATACATACATATAAAATACATATATATCCCTGCAAAAATTCGGGGTACTCCATTCGCTAATTCATGGAGTTCTCGCTAATAATGTCGAATTTTAATTTACCGAAATGAAAAAGTCGCAAAATGTCGAAAAATGTAGAAAATATGGAAAAATACTTGGCGTGTTTTTTCTTTATTTTCGGTAGGTGGGTCGGCTTCGATATAATGCGCCCTACAGGGTATCTAAGAGATTCCATATTTTATAAAAAATATGTTCATCTAAATAAATGAAATGAATAAATAAAGGCGAAGGCCGCTTGCGCTGAAATGTGTACTACGCATAAGGACATCACCGCCACGGTTATGGCACACGACCGGACTTGGATGGCGTAGCCCAGGGTTATTTTTTATAAGCGCGGCGGAAGGCCGCCAGTGCAAAAAGGTTTTCTCAAGTTTTCAAAAGTACTGTGGATTGCTCTATACGTTTTATTCCAATGCAAAAAAGTTTTCTACTCGCACACATTTTACACATCATTAATTTGACATTATTTCGATATTTTTTTTCGACATTTCGTACCCAACCCTATGTAAATATGTAATCATAAGTTATTGAGATGAATTTATTAATAAACATTTGTGAAATCACTGTGTAACCTAAATCAAACGCAAGTCGTCAATTTAACGCACGCACGCAAATTTTTCACATGCGTTGAACCGAAATTGACTTGCGTGCGTGTTCAGATAAAGAAATAGAAAAATACAGAAAATCAGAGAAAATCTTGTTATTTTGTGGAATATGTATCTAACAGACACTATATCAAAAGCAAGTGTCAATTTTTTTGCAAACAATCACCCACAATGCTTAATTTCAACTGTCACGCAAAACAAAAATTGGGCGTCGAATTTGCTTTTTACGCACGCCGTTCAATTTCGGTTACTCCCATACAAGTTGTATGGGCATGAGAAATTTTTGACAGTAAATTGACGGCGTGCGTTTGATTTAGGTTACACAGTCATCACGTATACAATTCTTTTGAGTTTCAGTTTGAGAAATAATGTCCAATGTAGAATTCTCATATTCTGTGTTTGGGGATTTTGATTTTAAGGATTTTGATTTTGGGGATTTTCATTTTGGGGATTTTGATTTTGGGGATTTTGATTTGGGGATTTTGATTTGGGGATTTTGATTTTGGGGATAACGTGGTAAACTCTTACAGAAGCAGCGCTGCCAGCGTACCCCTTTTTCAACCTGATTTGTCAACAACAGGCAAAACTTTTTTGCAGGGTATGTACATACATATGTATACTTCATTCCTTTAGTTATGTACATACTTGTCTACATACATACATACATATGTATATGCTCAATTGCCATACAGCCAAAGGACATTGAAAGCATCTTAATCTTGCATACCTCATAGTGGGCCGACGCTTCAGTCGCCGTACTGCCGTAGTGCGTGGGAATTTGACTTCGGCGCTGTATCTTACACTATTTACAGGTACATACATACCTATGTATATAAATATGTACATAAAAGAGCAACTTGTTCACACTTCCTACATTTCGTTTCCGCATGATATTGATTTTGGAAGGACATTCCCACACTTTTACTTAGCATCGTTATCAGGCGCACGTTTGTAGGTTCAAATATATGTACATAAATGAACATGTGTTTGTATATACGCTCTGACTATGAAAATTTCCAAAATAGTGATGAACGTTTCTTGTGTCGACACGTGAATTTCGCACAATATGTTCGCCATTTTTGGAAAATCCCAATTTGATTGCGCAGCAGTTAACTTAAGCGTGAGAATGTTACAAAAAAAAAATTACTGATATTTGAGTAAAGACGTTAGTTAGTGTTGTTGTCTGTTGTTTTTTTTTGTAAATTATCCTTTGTGGCAATTACCTGAAAAAATTGTTGGCATTTAGTAGCAATCTGGCTGCATGTTTGTATGTATATTTATGACTAATACCATGTCTTCACATAACGTGTTTCGCTCTTTTTATCTGCATTCGCTCTCTCAATCGTCGTTCGACCTCGAAACCAGTGCCGAAATCCGCTAATTTCCATACAAATTTCCGACAGCGAATGAAGAATGAAACGCGTGACTCGTTCTCAATCCTCTTGCCATCCCCGATAATATCGATGCCCTCTCTAATTTTGTACCGAAAATCTATCGAAATATCACACAGACCAAAACAAAAACGTAAAAATAAGCAAACACAGGTACAAACATTTAAGAAGAACAAGAATGAGAAATGTTAAACTGAATAACGATCAGCCACGTGGAGACGGGTCATTTAGCAAGATGTTTTGCTACATGTTTCGTTGGCGAATCAAGTTATGTGGAGACGGGCTTTAACTGATGATTGGCAAGTGTTTATGGTAGTACATACATATGTTTGACCTCAATGGCAGACCATTCTTCACAAATGACGATCTTCTCTTGGCGTGGGAAAATTGGAAAGCGTGAATTCATATGTTATCTTCATTTTGGTTATTCATTTGCATGTGTAGCCAGATATATTTATTAACGGTACACGTCAGTATTTGTTTTGTTTTTGTGTTGTGTTTTCTGTAGGTTGATGTGAAACAAATATCGTGGGTTTCCTTCTAGAGATCCTTTCGTGCGAAGACATTGTGCTCTGCCAATTTTGAGCATGTGGATTTTGATTGTGATCTGTAAGAAAGTCGTTTAGAATTCGCAGTTAAATTTTTGTGAAATTATTACTCGTTTCCCGCAGATCTGCTCCTTTTTTTTACCATTTGAACTCGATTCTGAATGTCTTCTAAAATTGGCTGTTCACATCATCCCTTGGAAATTGGGAGGTCTGAATGTCTCTAAATATTTCCATGTTTTGGGAGCATATGATCTTGCCCTAGTGATGAGCGAGTCCGAGAGGTACATATATACATATATGCAATCAAGAAAATCGCCATCGTTGCAAAATCACAATTAAGTCGAAAGTTTACTCGCTCTTCGGCTACATAATGGAGATATTTTAGAAATCGGGACAATCAAATAAAAAATCTCGGACTCGTCCATAATCCTTGCTATACAAGCTTCATAGGATTCGATTTGCTTGAGTATTAAGTACCTGCATGCCAAATATAAAAATAAAGCAAATTAGTTAAAAGCGGAAGCAAAAGATACTTAAATAAATACGAGTATAATCATATGAATAATGTCAATTATTTTAATATTGCTGTAAAAGTAAGTATCATCAACTTATTACTTATCACATTTTACGAGAATGAGAGCTTTAAAGACATGATTTTAATGCAGCCCATTAACCATACAATTTATCGTACTACACCGTCGTACGATAAATCGCATGCTTCGCCACCAAAGTTCCAACTTCAACGTCGATTTGTCGTCAACCATCATTTTTACCGACGCTTTGTAGAGTACACAACAAGCCATTGCATACGGATTGTGCTGCCTCTATATGTAATAATTGAAAAAATGCAAATTTTTGTATTATAAAAATATATAATTAAATGTTTACATTTTCCAAACTTAATATTGCACATTTCGGCAATATTTTTGTAGCAATTTATTAAATTTTGCCGCTTTTATTTCTTATTTCCAACATGATACGCGCGATGCTTTCACTTCAGCGAGAAAAAATAATGAAGTTTGTCAAACATATCTACTAACCTTCCAATTTGTTGTACAACGCGACAAAATATCAAAATCGTTTGATCTTCAGCCAACCAGCGGTCCAACTTGTACAACAGGCCCACTAATGGGACGATTTGTTGTACAACGAGCCCAAGTCGTACGATAAATTGGATGGTTAGTGGGCCCTATAATAAATATTGCACTAAATCTAAATTATAGCTAGTTTATATTTTAGTAGAGTACCTAAAAACATTAGCAATAACCATTACACACTAAATTTTATCTATGTACAATAAGTTATTGGTACAGCTAGCTATTAATACAACAGCATTAAAATACCAAAAATTGTCAAACTCACTTTTATATCTTGCTCGAACAAAAAGTTAAATCCGTGCTTACCAACTGACGACCAAACAAAGAAAAACAACTCAAATGAATTGCCCATAAAAATCTGTGAATATACCATATGTATGTATGTATACTGATGCTGCGAATTCTACCAATTCAGCCAATAACGCCGTTAAGTCTGCCATGTCAATGGCTGGCTAATGATAATGAAGGAAGGAAGCGTGGCAGCTCACTGAACCGCGCTGCGCTGCGCTACTGACAAATCGCCGCTAAAGGCAGTGGAAAAAGCAAAGTGATAAACGTTTGAGTGTCATTTAAATGTCGCTAAGTTTAATTCTATGTTGTTTTTATTGTTATTGTTGATTGCTGGTTAGCTGCTGGTCGCGTTGGCTATGTTGGCAGCGGCATCGGCATCGGCGGCTATATCTCTTACTATGGAAATTGTACGCACATGTTGTTACATTCGAGTGCCGGATTAGTGAGTGCGACGTCGGCTTTTTGGGATTAAAACCATTGAGGAAATCTGTTGCGCTTGATATTCGCTGGTAAATATATGTACATACATACATACATCCATAAATGCTTCTTCCGGTAAAATTCACTTACCTACCGTTGTTTGTTGTTGTTGTTGTTGCTGTTGTAACAAAAGTGGGTTGCATGAATGTCTGTTTATTTACTTTTGGGGCATGTGTTAGTCGCTAGCGTGTAGCTATCTACAGTAGTGTTTGGATAAATATAACAGACTCATTTCCCAAAATAGCCAACTCAAGCTTTTTCACTTGTTTTCTGTGGAAATTTGTACTTTTTATTGATCTTTCGATCCACAATTCCTTAAAACATTATAAACAACGTGATTTAAACTGAGTTTGTAATAAATTTGGGAATATTTCATTTTACAATTTTAGCTCCTTGGCAATATTTATTTTAGAATTCTATCATTTTGGAGCTGATTTTACATTGCGAGTCACTTTTACATCACAGTTTATATTTTCTCTTCTACAGTCTTATAATTTTTTGGTGTCATAGCGGAGACTTTGTTCCCGATATTTCCGAAATGGTAAGCATAGCATATAGTTTAGCAAAAGTATCGTTAGAAACAGACATGGGCATCTGCAATTACAAAATTTTTCAATTAAAATTACTTGTTATTGTAATTTGAAAATTTCCAATTACAATTACTTGTAATTGTAATTGAAAAACTTCAGATACAATTACATGTAATTGTCATCGAAAAGGTATCAATTACAGGTAATTGTGAATGAAATGCATCAATTACATGTAAGTCTGCTGTTATGACCCACCCACTTTGATTGATTTTTATGCTCAAAATAACTATGTATGCTCTTAGATGTTGGTATGTATTATCTTAGGGATGCGCCAACGCCCAAAAAATTAACTAATTCACTGTTCAACTACATGTAATTGAACACTATTCGGCAAACAATTACATGTAATTGAATAATACTGAGTTATTTTAATAGCAGCATTTCAATTACAATTGCAAAAATGTAATTGGAAAATTACTTGTAATTGTAATGGAAAAATATCAATTGCAATTACAAGTAATTGTAATTGTTGTGTGTAATCAATTGCAAAATGTAATTGAGTGTGCCTATGTCTGGTTAGAAATCATATGCATCTTTATAATAATAATACAATGGCGCTATTATAACTCTGACGAGTTTTATGGCCGAGCTTCTCTCCCAATTCGAGGTGTGCTCCTTTTTGTTTTTCCTACTAATTGGGTGGACCTACAGTTTTATGCCGGCTCCGAACGGCGAATGCATTTTTTGTGAGAAGCTTTTTCATGGCAGAAATACTCTCGGAGGGTATGCCGCCCACTGCCGAGAGGTGACCGCTGCTCCTAAAAAACCCAATAATTGGATTTTTACTAATTAGAAAAATTGTTTTGATGTTCTGCTCGGACCGTGGTTTGAACCCGAGACCTCTGGCATAGCAGGCGAGCACTCTACCCACTGCACCACAGCGGCCATATGCATCTTTACCATTTATCTAATCAACACTGTATTTATGCGTGTGTGTTTGTGTCTGATGACGATAAATTCATATGTCAACTTTTGCCAACTGTCGTATATTTATTTGAACGTATCATGAACCTTTCATTTACTTGATACCTATTTATATCCTTATGTTCTTTGATGTGATTTCTGATGCCCTTCCCTATAGTCCTTTTACTGGTACTTTGATTTTATTGAATTGCTCGAGTAATTTGTACTATGTATCCAAGAAAAAATATGCTAAAGAAATGTACTTTGGAAATATATTCATACCTATACGTATACATAAATGAGCAGTGGCCCTGCAAAAAATGCGATCACTCCGGGATACATCCGGGACAACTCGCAAGGGAGCATGCGATTACTACCCATTTGTATCTCTTTATATGGGTTGAAGTGTTCTCTTTTGTTTGAGCATGTCCTATGAAGAGACTAATTGTACCCAGTTTGTACCCGAATGGGTAGCAAAAGCGCACAATTGTACCCGTTTTGTACCCGAACAGGTAGCAAATGCGACACATCCATTTGTGCGACTAATTGTACCCGTTTGATACCCTTTCGGGTACAATTCGTCTACAATTAGTATACATATGTACCCGTTCGGGTACAATTGGGAACAATTGTAGACTAATTGTACCCGAAAGAGAGCGCTCCCGGACAAATCTTTTTAGAGACTCGTCGCACACTCTTTTACAGGGTATCGATGCTTCCAAACAATACTGTACTAAGTCCACTTAGTACATTTCTCGTTTTTGGTGTTTTCAAGTATTACATGTCTTAATTTAGATGCTGTCAAATTTTGGTGTCAATAGAACAATCCAATGAAAAGTTATAAGCAAAAGTGTACATATAATACAACTCGAGATTTTTACAGAATAAAAACTTTGAGAGCTTGCCATGAAAAAACACGTAGCAAATTTTTATTTTTTCTTACGGTTTTATATAAAGCGTACCGTAACTTTGATATTGGGTCATATTAATAAAAGCCAAGCATTTGCTTTTGCTTAAAATTTCAGATCTTTTACTCAAATTTTGAAATTTGGTTCATACAAATTAATGTCAAAATTATAAAATCTTGAGTAAAAGCATTTGCTTGGTTTTTATTAATATGGCCCATTGTCGAGTTTTAGTGTTGATCGTTCAATCCAGACAGAAGTTACAAGTGAAAATATACTTAGCATACAACTGAAGTCTCATATCGAGTTTAAACTTTGAGAGCTTCTCCTGCAAAACACAGTTTTCAGACTTAGTACAGTATTGTTTGGTAGCGTCGATATGTAATGGAGAAAATGTACGATCATACCTTTCTTCCTGTATATTTTCTTATGCACCCTTTTGTAGTACAGAACGGTCTAATTTGCAGGAAAAAGTTAGATATAAGATGAAAGAAGAATCTTGAGATGGCCCTGAAGAATACATAGATACATATACAGTACATGCGAAATAGTCAATAAATATAAATTGTTAAATGAAGCTTTTTTTAACTGAGTTATTCTGAGGGGCTTCGGTAGTTAATATAACGTTGAATTTCGTAGTTATCTGACCATTTCTTTATGCTGAGTCCAGACCCTGGGTTATTTTTTATACATACAAACATACATATAATAATATGTGTTATGTTGAAAAATCTGAAATATGTATGTATATATGTATGTTAATCTACTTACATACATACAACTGTCTAGCGCTTGTATGCATTCCACCTGGCAAGTTCAATTCCCATCTGTTCAGAAAAAAAAATGTCCAAATGTTATGTAGAAGCAGAGCTGGGCGCTAAGGATTACAATTACATTTTGATTACGATTACTGTAATCGTAATCCTAGAAATTTAAAGAATACGATTACTGTAATCGTAATTGAAATTTTTATGATTACGATTAGTGTAATCGTAATCCTAAAAAATTTAACGATTACGATTACAGTAATTGTAATCGTACGTTCTATGATTACGATTACTGTAATCGTAATCCTAAAAATTTAACGATTACGATTACAGTAATTGTAATCGAACGTTCTATGATTACGATTACTGTAATCGTAATCCTAAAAATTTAAAGATTACAATTACAGTAATCGTATTCGCGAAAATTTCAATTACGATTACAGTAATCGTAATCCTAAAAATTTAACGATTACGATTACAGTAATTGTAATCGTACGTTTTATGATTACGATTACAGTAATTGTAATCTTTAAATTTTTAGGATTACGATTGCAGTAATTGTAATTGTAAAAATTTCGATTACGATTTAATTATATTTTGTACAGTAAAACCTCTTATACATTACCAGAACATCCCCTTAACTTCTTATACATATGTACATATATCCATATATATGTAGTTACATAGACAGTTTGTATACACGTATGTACGAAAAATAGCACATTTGATTTTCGCTGACGAAAGGTAGCAAACATGTATGTATATATTGTTTTTACATTAAAATTGTTGTTTTTTAAACGAAATTTCTACTTTTCGTCAGCCAAAAATATAATGTGCTTTTATTCGTCAGCCAGAAAAAAATTGTGAGCTAGTTTTCGTATGGTACGACGATATGTATGTATGTATTTAGATATATATGACAAAGATTTATGATAAAAATTAAATTAGTAGTACGATATACATAGTTAAATAACGTTTACATATCGTCGTTTAAATTGCAATACCTCGTATCAACAAACCGCAGGAATGTGTTTTTGTTACAGTAGGAGTTAAGAAGAGTAAACCGAAACAGAAAAATGTATACGAATGAAGTACATAACAAAGTTAGATGGTAGGCAGCTGTATATTCATCACCACAATAATGCTACCATTCATGGTGAAAACCTAACAAGATTATAATAACGACCATATGAAAGAAGCATGCGGCTAAGAATGAAAACCTGACGCTTTCGCTTCATTGCTTTTTTTACTATACAAAGTCATTCATGCAAAGGCGGTCATAGTCATGGAAGTTGTTATCTTCCCTAACGGAAATGTAAGGAGAAAAGTATTGATGATTGTAGTACCGTTGGACCAAATGGGTAAATTTATGTACATATATGTATGTATACTAAGTAGGGTGGTCTCCAAATGTATGGAAACAAATTGCGTGTCATATTTCGTGAACCTGACCACCAAGGTCGATGCTAATATACACTGAAAAAACAACTTACTCAGATTATGGAAAAGTGGGAATGATTAGGCGCTAAAGACATATTTCCATATTTCGATGTACGATTTTCTTCAAATCAAGGAATAAAAACCACGTTTTAAAGAAAATTGTACATCAAAATATGGAAATATGTCTTTAGCGCCGAATCATCCCATTTTTCCATAATCTGAGTAATTTTTTTTTTGAGTGTAGTCGAAGATATCATGTATACATTTTTGTACCGATCGGAGACGACTAAGTTGTGTCGCCCAGCGGTCAAATTTCAGAAAACTCTATGGAGACTGAAAAAATTAAATTTAATTTCTTGTACATCTAATGCCCAAAATCGATAATCCTGCACTAAGGGATACCAAATATATATTTTGGTCCCGATCGGAGATGATTAAGGGGTGTCGCACAGCGGTCTACTATATCACCTATCTTCCTTTTAGGCGCTTACTAGTTTGGTCCGAAAATTTATATTTTTCAAAATTCCTTTTCAAAAGTATTTAATTTTCTGCTTATGAGGCGAAAAGATTCGATGTACAGTTCAAGAGAATCTCTATTTTATTTTTGTGTATTATTAATTTTAGTTAGTTGCTTAATACCTGAATGTGATTTTGGTAAAGATCGTTGCTTTCTTTGAGAATTTTGAGGTAGTCCGTGTTAGCCAGCAAATTCAGAGTGTGACTTGCACAGCGTTGATGCTTGGGCAAAAATTGCAATATTTCTTTGAAATAGGGCATTTGTTCCTCAATTTCTAAATCTTCATATATGTATGTATGTAGACGGCTCCTTTATGGGGAAAGTATGTGTATTCATAAACTGAATGAGAGTTTTTCAGTGTGAAATGTTTTTATCAACAGTACCTACTGTAACCGTAATCATTGAATATACCATTATGATTACAGTAATCGTAATCTTAAAAATTTTACGATTACGATTACTGTAATTGTAATCGTACGTTTTATGATTACGATTACAGTAATCGTAATCCTAAAAATTTAACGATTACGATTACAGTAATTGTAATCGTACGTTTTATGATTACGAATACAGTAATCGTAATCCTAAAAATATAACGATTACGATTACAGTAATTGTAATCGTACGTTCCATGATTACGATTACAGTAATCGTAATCCTAAAAAATTAACGATTACGATTACAGTAACTGTAATCGTACGTTCTATGATTACGATTACAGTAATTGTAATCCTAAAAATTTAAGGATTACAATTACAATAATCGTAATCGTAAAAATTTCAATTACGATTACAGTAGTCGTAATCCTAAAAATTTAAGGATTACAATTACAGTAATTGTAATCGTAAGTAATCAAAATGTAATCGTAATCCTTAGCGCCCAGCTCTGTGTAGAAGGCATGTGAAAAATTTTGCAAAGTTTAAGAAAATCACGTACAGAAAATATGTACTTTGCACATTAGGGCGGGGCGACTTCTATGTAGGGAAATTAATCGATCGAAATTGAGACTCCTCTCATTTTTCTGAGTAGAAAATTAATTCAAGACATTTATCTAAAATTAATTTTGATGTTCCGCAATTTACTTTTTATGGACTAAGACGGAAATCCGAAAATCAAAAATGGACAAAAAAGGTGGGTTAGTGGACCTAGAATATCTCTGCAAACTTCTCAGATTTTTTAGTAATTCTGAGAAATTTGTCGACTGGTAAAGAACGTATAGTTTCCGTACAAATGACTTGTGACCACAGATATGAGGCTTGGGGCGAGCCTCTCCTTTTATGATGCGCTGCCAAACTTTTAGCACGAGAAAAGTCAATGATATATCTGTGGTCACAAGCCATAACCGCCTAAGTCGACTTAAGATAAAATCGAGTTATATATACCACGTTATTATACATTAAAAACTCTATATTTCTGTAAAACCCCCATACTTATAACTTATTCCAATCAAAAGATATTAATAAAAACATTTTAACTTAACTCACAATAGAGGTATATTAAATTTGCTATAACAGCCAAAATTTATATATATACTTAATGAAATTTCTTCATAACATTTGTTTTTATATACAAAATTTAATTGTAGCATCGTGGATGGCTCATCGATTTGGCATTCATAGTTTTTAATCAACTTTTATGATTTTTCAAAAAACGCATTCGAATATAAAAAACAATTTATCTCGAAATCATATTTTACGACTTAGGCGATTATGGCTTCTGGCCACAGATATGTATGTAGGTATTTTTTAAAAAAAAAAAAAAAAAAGTCAGTCGAATACAAGAATAATCGAATAATAGCCGCTTTCGATTCACAATAGCCACTTTCGATTCACAATTTCTCTGCTGGTTATAAATTTCCCTCTGTAAAATTTATATGTGAATGCTAGCGAGCAGAGGGAAATTTTTATCGACCAGTTAGCGAGTATGGCTACTACTCATTATGGGTTCAAACATTTTTGTTCGATCCGACCTCGCTTGTGTGATGGCGAATCGAAAACGACAATAATAATATAATATAATACAATGGGCCATATTAATAAAATCCAAGCAAATGCTTTTACTCAAAATTTCAGAAATTTGACATTAATTTGTATGAACCAAATTTCAAAATTTGAGTAAAAGGTCAGAAATCTTAAGCAAAAGCAAATGCTTGGCTTTTATTAATATGACCCAATGGCGCTATTATAACCAAGGCTGCTCAACGAAATGAACAAAATAATTTTGTTTCAAAAATTACAATAAAAAATATCCAAAAATTATTTTGTTTTGCTAATTATCAGAAACAAAATTTTTTCGTTTCAAAAATTATCAATAAACCTTTAATCAGAATAATTTTGTTTCGTTGATATCAAAAAAATTAATTAAGTGCTCCCTTTTGAACTATCCCTGAACTGTTGATAAAGGAAGCAGTTCAGAATGCATTCCGTTCTGCAAAGGGGGATAATTGCCACTACGTAGGATATCGCCGTATTAAAAGAGACAGTTGAATAATAATATAATAATAATAAGACAATGGCGCTATTATAACTCTGACGAGTTTTATGGCCGAGCTTCTCTCCCAATTCGAGGTGTGCTCCTTTTTGTTTTTCCTACTAATTGGGTGGACCTACAGTTTTATGCCGGCTCCGAACGGCGAATGCATTTTTTGTGAGAAGCTTTTTAATGGCAGAAATACATTCGGAGGGTATGCCGCCCACTGCCGAGAGGTGACCGCTGCTCTTAAAAAACCCAATATGTAATTGGATTTTTACTAATTAGAAAAATTGTTTAGGTGTTTGGCTCGGACCCACTGCACCACAGCGGTCACAGAATAATCGAATACCTTTGTATATATGTACATATAATAGTTTTCGTTGTACAGAGCTATATACGAGTATCTAGCACAAATCTGTGTATGTATATATGTAAGTCTAAAAGTTGAATGTATGAGAATGGCTGCTTGGTCGTCTTATATAAAAAAAATAAAAAAAAAAAACCGAAGTAAAGACAACCTGTTGTCCATCAGCTATTTACTTAAGGTAGACAATTTTTGCAGACAACAAGTCGCCCGCCCATAAGCCATGCAAGCGCACCTGAAACACGCGCGCCATTCACGTTTATAGATATTATGTACATACCTATATGCATACATACACAGGTATATACCTATGCACATATTTATGTACATACATCTTTGGGCACTTGTCATATTTATGTATATGTATGTATGTATGGATGCATCTAAAATCGAATATTCACATATTTACTATATCTAAGCAACTGTGGCTTTGTGCACATTTATGTTTATGGCTGTGTGTGCATTAAGTGCAAAATTCATTCATAAAATAAAATTTTACAACTTGCAATTCCACTAAAGTCAATCTCAATGCTCTCTCACCACGCCAAGGAAAGGGATTTTATGTGAAGATGGTAAATGCAATTGAAGAATGGCATTGCTTTCGGATTGGACATAATATGGTCTATTGTTTGAGGTGGAAGTCAATTGGCTTGACTTTGTGAATGAAAATGAGCGAAAACCAAAAAGAAGAAAAAACAAAAAACAAAACATAATAAGGTAAGAAATACATACTCACAAAAATGCAATTGTGCACATTTGTTTGGCAAAAACAATGCAACAATTGTTTATACATGTGTCTTATACATACTCAGGTACATACTCAGGTATATACCTGAAACTGATATTTGTCCAGCAAAAGAGCTCTTGGCCAATGGCTATGCACTTGTTTTGGCTATTGTTGTTGTGGAAATTCCGCTCTCGAAAACAACATTTACAACAAACAAGTTCAGGAAGAAATCTTAAAAATGTTGCACATGCGCTAATCCCTAAACAGTTACAAAATGGTTTTAAGACAGTTAAGTACACGTTGAGTAGTACGAAGCAGAATTTAAGTGGAAATACATATATGTATACCAATTTTGCTAATTGGAAGCAAGTGTTTTTTTATATAAGTAGTTTATTAGAAATTTGCTTGACAAAATGATATACCAAAAGAGAAAAGTGTTGACGGAACGTAATCGTCTTGGTTTATTAAGTAAGTGTTTATGTACATATATATGCGAATGTGTATGGTGAATAAATGTTTTTTTGATTTTATAAAAAAAAAAATAATAGTTAAGATTAAGCAGAACCACAACAAGTTACTATCCTTAATTGCAAGTGACCCAGATTAGCAATGACTGCCTATCGAAAAATTGAAAATATTTTAAATATCTACTGGTTTATTGAGAACCCCACTAATCGGATCCTTTATCTAGGATTAAATAATCAAAAGTCTGCCAAAAATATTTCACCCAGTACTACAAATGAAGTATAAAAGGAACTTTTAGTTTATGCTGCCCTTGTTCTCAATTATCAACCAAAAAATGGGCGAATACAGAGGGGCAAAAGGGGACAGTTGCTGTCATTAAGCCTTATTGAGAAATATAGTAAGATTTTTGAGCCAATGGACAACGCACTACTTACTTATTTGGCCCAGCTTTAAATATCTATATAGGAGATTAGGGCTGAGCCACACATAGCGCGCAAGTCGTTTCTGCTTTGCTGTTGTTGTCGCACCAAGGAAGGACAGGTCCCTCTCCACTTGGCATTTCCAACGCATTGGATGCCTCCCTCTTCCTCTGCTGCCACCGGGGAGTTTTGATAGGTATACTTTCTGGGCGGGAGCATCGTTTCCCAAGCGCATAACATGGCCAAGCCAGCGTAGCCGCTGAACTTCTATTCGCTGAACTACATACATTTGTTCATATTTTCGTAAAGCTCGTACAACTTATCGTTTAATCTTCTTCGATACTCGTCGTAAAAAACGCGCAGAGGACTATGAATCTTGCGAATAACTTTTCCCTCGAACCCCCCAGGGGCCATCTCATCCCATGTTGATATCGTCTATGATTCTTCTTTGCGGAGTAGGGCTGTGGTGCTCATTGTGGCAAGTAAAACTTAACACAGAAATAAATTTGATAGATTCGTAGAAGGAATCGGTTATGCTTTATTCTCAGATTAACGAAGGTATTCGAATACTTCCAATACTCAACTGCGTTTACTGAGAGCTCGTTCAGCACATGTCGATGCCAAAACTGCCGGGCCGATCACATTATTATTCTAGTATCTGAACCTCATCCCGAAATATTGGCCAATATATGGACCCAGATTACCCCGAAATATCAATAGAGAGCTAATGCCATTCCAAACTTGGATGGCTCCAAAAATGTTTGCGTAATATTGATATCAAATTAAAGGTGCTAGGCAGGGATTTCATATGTATTTCACGTTATACGGATACGTAGAGGACGAGAGTGTAGTATAGGGGGGGAGGGGGGGGGGAAGATATAGTGGGAACGTGAGATGCAGAGTGGTAGGTAGACCGATATGAAGGGAGTGGCATAGTGTGATTTATCGCAGCGGAGTGGAATGGGTATTTGCTGCTACATGTATAAGTTGCAGTCTCTAGGTGAGTGCGCCCTTGTTATATTGAACGTCGGTCTTACCAAATCAAATATAATAATAATAATACAATGGCGCTATTATAACTCTGACGAGTTTTATGGCCGAGCTTCTCTCCCAATTCGAGGTGTGCTCCTTTTTGTTTTTCCTACTAATTGGGTGGACCTACAGTTTTATGCCGGCTCCGAACGGCGAATGCATTTTTTATGAGTAGCTTTTTCATGGCAGAAATACTCTCGGAGGGTATGCCGCCCACTGCCGAGAGGTGACCGCTGCTCTTAAAAAACCCAATAATTGGATTTTTACTAATTAGAAAAATAGTTTTTGGTGTTTGGCTCGGACCGTGGTTTGAACCCGAGACCTCTGGCACAGCAGGCGAGCACTCTACCCACTGCACTACAGCGGCCACCAAATCAAATACATATGTATTATGAGAATCCAATTTTCTTGCTCTGAAACGGCAGAGACTTGTCTTATTACTTCTCTTACCATGTCGGGCATTTTTTTTGAATTTTCAAGGGAAGAAGCCTTCAATTTAAAATTTTCTTTTCAGATTCTAAGTTCTAGGTATATGTATGTATATGTGCATATGTACGAACAAACATCCCTGAAGGAACGATGGGTACAATTGTCCTAAAATTATAGACCTAGGTATAGTTACACTGTAAGTAGACCAAATAAAGTTCAAAAAATGAATGAAATGTATTGCTAAGCAGGTCAATTGTCTCGAAAATGGCCCAAATGTAATGCAGGGTAGGTGAATTGTATTTAAATTGGCCCGAATGTAATGCACAATGTGCATTGTTTGTTATACGTACGTAATTTGTATATATCAACTTTGCTTTTTCAAATATTTTGTGCCATGTTAGCTTTTCTTACTGAAAATTTTTGATTGTTAAAAAATTTATTTTCCCATTATTCGAAAAAGTTTGCGGAAGTTACAAGAAATTAATATTAATTAAAGTAGTTAATTCTAAGATCTTAACGGATGGAAAAAGGTATTGTAAAAAAATCAGTGTAGCTAGATTTTAAAAAATATTTGTTATTGAAATTAACGCATTCTTCATTCTTACAGAAGTTCTTGAACGGGTTAATCATTAAAGGACATTGATAAAAATAAAGCTAATGCTTTCATTGCGTCACAGAAATGATAATATAAGTATAATTTGTAATTTATTTCCTGCAACATGTTTTTGTTGTTATTTAGCTGTTTGCAATAAGAATTTCTTTAATTAATTACTTTTTGTTTGCTTGCTCTTCCGACAGGGTAGGAATATGATGTACTGTGGAACGATTTTCCGTCGTCTCTTGTCAAGTTTGGTTTGGAGACACACCGGTTTCAGCTAATATGCGCCATATTTAGTATCTTTTTTCGTTCTGTATTTTCTCGACACTGAAGATGGTGCATATTAGCCGAAACCGGTTTGTCTCCAAACCCAACATGACAAGGGTTAACGGAAAATCGTTCCACAGTACATCATTCTTTAATTAACTTTTAGATATAATGTACACTTATTTAATCAAATAAAGAATATAAAAAATAAAGGTCTAGACATGAAATGGTTTCAATGTATATAGAAAAATTATACCCCGATTGTAATGTACAAATGTCCAATCGACCTAAAGCTGGTCCGAATGTAATGCAGACAGGGACAATTGACCCTTGCCTAGGACATGCAATGTAAAATGTAAATAGAATTTTATATGGGATTGGACCAAATTTTGGACCAGTTACAAGCCCCTACAGTCTAGTTTATGGAGTATACTAAGTCTACTCCGAAATCCTACAGGGATATGTGAAATAATATCTACGCTTTAATCGCAAATAAAATTTTTTTCCTTTCCACTTCATTACAGGCTTAGCTAAAACTTGTGCCATGAAGGAGAAGAGTAAAAATGCCGCTCGCACCAGACGTGAAAAGGAAAATGCGGAATTCTTCGAATTGGCCAAATTACTACCATTACCAAGTGCAATTACATCACAGTTGGACAAAGCGTCCATCATAAGATTAACAACATCGTATCTAAAAATGCGACAAGTTTTTCCCGATGGTGAGTTTTTTTTTTTTTTTTAATTTTAGTATTTGTACTCGTATGTAGTATATATGTATAAGAATAATTGCAAATTCTTTCTTCAATTTCAAACTTAAACAAACTCATGTGTAACCAATCTAAAACCCAAATCCTCCTGCACGGTATTCACCTTATTATACGCTGTTTGATTTGTTTGAAACCCTCAATTAATTACGCACAAAAGCGGAATCAATTCGTCCCCTTAATTTTACCACTCATCATCATCATTATTATAACTAGTATACATATTTTGTTTTGTTTTGCTTGCAATAACAATGAGAAGTGTGTTGTTATTTTTATTAAACTATAATTGGAACAATTGGCGCGCGACTTTCATATTATTTTTATCCACCGCTGCGTTCTAAAGCGAAGAAAGCTCAATGGTGCAGCGCTTTTGATGAACACTCGCATTGACTGACCGTTTGACAGCAAGCACACGTTTGACAGCAAGGACATACCTACATATTGGTGACACGAGGCAACGTTGCGACCGCCATCGCCACAAGCAAAAAGGAATACCTACCGACTATGCTAAATGATGCGTTAAAGTCGTATTATGCGCCGTCATAGGGCAGAGTGGGTCTCACTATTACACTGCAATTGTAAGTGCGCGGCGCTTGTAATCGTGAAAAAAACGCAGCAGGACGTCGATTTTGTTTTTGTTGTTGTTGAATGCAGTGCAAAAGTCGCATTGGTGTTGCGTGTGTGTGACACAATTTGCTAAAACTTTTGCGAATTAATTGAAGCGGAAGTCTCAATCCGTATAGGAAATGCACATATTACTACATACTAGTGAGCGTTCGCAGATATTTGTCTTCAAGTTTGGGCAATATTGGTTTCAATAAAAAACCATAATTTAAGAAAGATCAATGAAACTATGGATTTTTTGGTGGATATCAAGACAGTTTAGCTTTGATCTGCTTCCTTTATTTTTACTTGTTCTCCATCTGTTTCTGCTGAGTTTGAAGTGACATCTTGAACTTAGCGACCAGTAATTTTGAATAAGACACTGTCCACATCAACTACAATCTCTTAGCAGACTACTGTACAAGTTTGAGCAACTTGCGCAGTTTATACTATGTTCATGCTGGATTTGAAACGCAACATTTTGCATTTTCGAAGATGGCTTTTCGAAAAGTGTTCATGCTGCCGCGTTTTGTAAATGCGCATTTGAGAAGTTCGAAACAAACGGAGCTAATATCCCAGATTACGCAATCAGGTGTTGAGGTTTATTTTTTTGTTTTGTCTAATTAAAAATATAGAACAAGAATTTGCAAAATATGTAATAATATAATACACTAATTTTGCAAACCAAACGTACCAACCGCTTTGGTATTAATTTTGATCTCTGTTTTGTTTACTTTCGTTCATTACATGTAGAGTGACGTCATCATGGAGCTCGTTTGCCCATGCTCATGCTGCTCTATATGCGTAATCTTGTAGGTGTTTCGTTCTTGTATTGCCAGAGTGTTGCCACTATTTTCCATTCGAATGGCAAATTTTTTCGAAGATTTCAGGGTTGCTTTCTGCGTTAGCATTAATATAATATAATACAATGGCGCTATTATAACTCTGACGAATTTTATGGCCGAGCTTCTCTCCCAATTCGAGGTGTGCTCCTTTTTGTTTTTCCTACTAATTGAGTGGACCTACAGTTTTATGCCGGCTCCGAACGGCGAATGCATTTTTTGTGAGAAGCTTTTTCATGGCAGAAATACTCTCGGAGGGTATGCCGCCCACTGCCGAGAGGTGACCGCTGCTCTTAAAAAACCCAATAATTGGATTTTTACTAATTAGAAAAATTGTTTTGGTGTTTTGCTCGGACCGTGGTTTGAACCCGAGACCTCTGGCATAGCAGGCGAGCACTCTACCCACTGCACCACAGCGGCCACAAGCATTCAAAACGCAAAAAAATAGTTGCGTTAAGTTGCATTTTGGTGGTGGCATTTGTATGGAGAAATGTAACATTTAATGTTGCGTTTTGGACTAAACGCAAAAATGCCTCCGAAACGCAAAACGCAGGCTCACCATGAACATGCTATTAGTTGGTGTTTGGCAGCTATTTAAAACCGAAAACCTTTAACAAAACTGGAAAAAGTGAATTTCTTGTGCTAATTTAGCATTATTTTTTCGTAAAAAAATCGATGAAGGAAACCAAGGAAAGGCTTGATAAATACTATGGGAACCCTGCTCCATCATCTTCAGTTGTTAAAATGTGGGTTACTGAATTCTGTTGTCGTAGCAGTGGTGCCAGATTGAGGGAAATTTCCCTTTTTGAGGGATATTTCCCTGAAAAATTTTTAAAGAGGAAAAAAGGGACATTTTGTTGTCGTCCATATAAAAGAAGGGATTTTTTAGTTGCGGAACTGTTTAAATACCTGCATACATATGTGTAATTTATAGTATAACTTAAAATTTGCATATCTCACACTGAAAAACTTCCATTCAGTGTATGAATACACACGCTTTCGTTACATACATGCGTACAAGTAAACATACAGTGAACTACACTGCGTATACGTAACTTTTTTACATAAATACGTACATACATACATACAGGTGAAACTAATAAAAGCCTGTTAATAATCGCTCTTAGGTAATTTATTTTTCATTGTGCACATTCGTACTGTATTGTAAATAATCGAAAGAATTTTGAAGAATTGGGAGCCACTTAAATAGTGTAAGTAAAGTAAGAGTTGCCTTTCAATCCAAAACTATCAATTGCTTCAACCTTAAAATCAATAAAAATCATATCCACTTGCACAATGCAAATAATTTGTACATCTGATAATTTTAGCTATTAGAAAAACTGTATTTGCCTGTTATATATTCTTATATTACTGAAATAAATGCTTTAAATTCGGTGGGAATTTTGTGGGATTTTTTTATTTTAAAATGTGGGAAATTAGGCATATTTTTCCAATTTCTGTGCGAATTTCGCGGAGATTATCTGGCATCACTGTTTCGTAGTACTAGCACAACTTATGCTAAACGTTCAGGTCGCCCAAAAGAAGTACATAGTCGCGTCAGAAATCGTCGATAAAATCGATAGAATGATATTGAGCGATCGGAGAATAAAAGTGCTGAGATCACAGGAATCCTTACTGAGCGAATACATCACATCTCACATGAATATTTAGACATGAAAAAGCTATCCGCGCGATAGCTGCCGCGATAGCTTATACTCGACAATAAACGTAATCGCTTGAAAAATTCAAAGGAGTGTTTGACGATGTTCAGCCGCAATCCGAACGAATTTTTGCTTGGTTTGGTACCGTTGATGAAACCTGGATCCATCACACCACACCAGAAACTAAAAAAAAAACAGTCAAAACAGTGGGTTTCTCCGGTTGAACGTGCACCAAAGAAGGCAAAAGTGGGTTTGCCGACCAATAAGCTTATGACCACAGTTTTTGAGATGCACGAGCTGTCATTCATCTTGAAAAGTGTAAAACAATTATCGGCAAATATTACTCAGAGCTTTTTGCCAGATTCGATCTTGATTTGAAGCAAAACGATCGCATTTGGCAAGAAAAAAAAAATGTTCTATCATTATGACAATGCGTGTAGTAACCATGGCAATAGTTCATAAATTGCCTCACCCACCGTATTCTCTACGATTATTTTCTGTTTAACCTGAAGAAATTACAGGGTGGTAATAGATTCGGGCCAAATGTAGAGGTCATCACAGAAAAATTCCTATTTTTAGAGCCTCGAAAAACGCTGGACTAAGTGTGTCGAGATAGAATGAGATTATGTTGAAAAATAAAATCCATTTTTGCCAAAAAAAAAAATATTTCTTATTGAAAATGTCACGGACTTGTCAAACAACCCTAGTATGTACATATGTACATATATATGTACATATGTATTTCTTTTTGCATTACTAAAAAATTGCGTAACTAAAATGTCCAGTCAATCATATTTAGGAACAATAGAGAAGAAGAACTGAGGCATATGCCCCCAATAGCAAACAACAGCCGAGCAACTCAAGTCGGATGCTGTGGTGGGAAAATTTGCTGAGCTAAAGTCTACAAATTTTGAAAACAAAAACTTACATAAAAGTATACATAATGTACATAAATGTAGGAATACATACATATGTACATACATATTTATATAACAGTACTCAGCCAAGCGGCGGAAGCTCAAGTCAGGCAGAAGGTGGATAAGCAACTTGAAGGTATACTCCTTATTCTTCTCAACTTCCATCTTTCTTTTGTGCTTTTTATTGCAATAATTATTTCAAAAGCACTTGAGCGGGGGGAAATAAAGAATAAGAAAGATCCACAAAAAAGAAAAAAAAATTTGTAAAAAGGAAAAAAAATTTTTTTAAAGTTACAAAGCGGCAAAATGACTGAAATAAAGCTTAACAAGCAAATACTACTCGTAGAAGGTAAAAAGCATACATAGCAAATGATACGCAACACAGCAACAACAAAAAAGAAAGTAACTGAAACTCAGGAGGATAATAAAAATGTTGTTTTGAAAAAAGAAATAATAATAATAGAAAGGAGGACACATTACACTTTTGTTGTTGGCTTCTTACATCCTTTTCCACCAGCTTCTTGGCATCCTTTCGCAACACTTTATGTCGCTCCCCATTTTTACGGCCAAGCTTCCAAGCAAAACCAGGTACCATGCCACTCCTCACTTTACCCCACTTTACCACGCCACCCCTCACTTTACCTAACCTTCTCATCGCACTTCCTATCCATTACATAAGATTCTTGTAGGCTTGTGAGAACCCGTTGACGAACAAAGCATTCACACAGCCACCGATTGTACATAGCATCGTTGGTGGGTGGGAAAATTGTGTATCCTCACGCCATACCCCTTCGGCTACGCGCCAGCAGTCGTTATACGGTTGTCACCGCAATGTCGTGTGACCGCGCGGAGCTCCCTCTCGTTGATTTTTGATATAAAAGGTAGATATTCATGGAATTCCATACAAGTATCCCACTGTGCCTGATGACTTTAATTGGGAATAATATTTATACGTCATCACATGCGTTGTTAGAGTTATGAGAGTATTTAGAGTAGAACAGCGTGAAGTAGCTGAAGTGTAGAGTGTACATATGTATCAGCGAATTGTGTATGGGGTGGTGGCTGTAGGAGGTGAGGTTGCGCACATGACATACGTTTTGCGTCGCACCTTCTTTGTTATGTGCTCATTAAATATGACTTTTTTTGCAAATTTACCTACTAGCATGTATGTATGTAGCTTATATTTTTGTCATCAACACTAATTTACTGACTTCTTTGTTTAATTTTCTTGTCTCTTTGTTTTTGGTTTTTTTTTTGTTTTTTTTTTTTTTGTTTAGGTTTGGGCGAAGCTTGGGGCACTTCACCGGCTATGCAACGCGGCTCTATTAAAGAGCTTGGCTCACATTTGCTGCAAACATTGGATGGTTTCATATTTGTTGTGGCACCGGATGGCAAAATTATGTACATTTCCGAGACAGCATCCGTACAATTAGGTTTAAGTCAGGTGAGTATTATGGCGAATTGTTATAAAAAGGTACATGGATGGAGAAATATATACTAGCTAGAACCATTTTTCCATGTTATTGCATAACCTTTTTTCTCATAAAATCACTAAATTGCTGACTGCCCAAATGTGTTTATGAGTAGTTAGACCAAGACTATTCTCTGCCCTTTTCCATTATCCACACTTTCTTTACTAATTTTTCCTTTAAAATCTGCTACAAAATTATAAAAAAAATTTCTCCTCTTTTCCCCACTGTGCATTGCAAAGTGTCATCGTTAGATTTTTATTTATGCGCATAAATAATAATAACTCTTCGTCGTACCTTTCTTATCTTATAAAAAAATGCAAATTTGTCTATTTGAAGCTGTTCCTTTACAGTTACGCTAAATTTGCATTTTTAGCAGCGTTGGAAACATGAGTGAGAAATTTGTTTTTAGTTAATTAATTTATTTTTTTGTCGTAAATTATTTTATGTAAATTAGTGTAGAAGAAAGGGTGTTTTACCTTCAATGGAAAGTGCACTTTAAGCTGCCGAGGAGGCTTTCTTTTATAGTAAAATATGTCGTGAAATAAAATAGTACCGTGAAGCAAGAGCGATTGTCCTGCTGCACATTCCAAGAGAGCATTACCCATTACTATTATTGATAGCTACTCCCCAGACTGTAACAGACCAGTCGGACTTTCTTAATCTTAGTTTTATGGTGCTTTCAAAAACCTAATTATATGTTCTGAAGCAAGTTTGCCTGTCAGATATACTACTTACATATATATATATATTTTACAGAGTATCTCTTTTATTTTCTTGACTATCCTCCAAAGGTTGAACTTACTGGCAATTCAATATTTGAATATATTCATACACATGATCAGGATGAAATGAATGCGATACTCTCACTACATCCGTACATGTATCAAAATCCTGTAAGTTTTTTATGGAATAAACCAAAAATAATTCTAATAACACTTTTCAACATTTCGTGTTCGCTTTTTTCTTTCCCAACAGGATGCCTTTATAAATTCACTGCATTTAACACACGGCAATCCACCCACCGTTATTGGTAGTTCGAATGGCAGTGGTTATGGCGGTGATCGTGGTTCGCATACGATCGAAATACAAAAATCCTTTTTCCTGCGCATGAAATGTGTTTTGGCGAAACGAAATGCGGGATTGACCACCTCAGGTTATAAGGTTTGTTGAGATTCTGTATCTTTTACTTTTTTTTGAAATAATATGTTAGGTTTAATAAGGAGGTTAGTGATATTGAGTTTCCTTTTCGGCAGGTCATCCATTGTTCCGGTTACTTGAAAGCGCGCATATTTCCCGATTATGGCGATGGCCATGGTGGTTGCATACAAAATTTGGGTTTGGTTGCTGTTGGTCATTCACTGCCTTCGTCTGCGATAACAGAAATTAAATTGCATACAAATATGTTTATGTTTCGAGCGTGTATGGATTTGAAGTTGATATTTTTAGATGCGAGGTAAGTGTGCACTTTAATTTAATTTGCTTTAGTAGTGTCAACACTTTTCTGTAGTTAGCAGTGGAATGTGAGATCATTGAAAACTTAATAAACAAAGAAAAAAAAAACATTTAAATTTTCTTTAGAAAGTTTTCAACTACAAAAGGTTATTTGTCTCTTTTTTTTTGGAACCCACTGAATATTAGTTTTGCAAGCGTAGTCAGTGCCTAATAGAAAATATTAAATTACCAAAGTAATTCAAGTAGGAATTCAATTGTTTAGTTACTTTTTTAGGTTTCATTTCATACACAGAGCCAAAAGACCACCTAAAATGCCCTGTAAATCAGAAAAAAGTTTAGCGGATTTCTCTACGCTTTCTCTCCAATAAGATGCCCGTCTTATTATGACTGGATATCTCATTTTAATAAAACTAAGTAGATATACTGTAAAACTAATATGAAAACCTTTTCAATATTATTAAGAAGATAACCTGTGGATTTTAGATGAAATCATTTTCAGTAAAATTTAATGGATAACCTATAAAACTAAGATGAAAACCTCTTATATAAAATTAAGAAGATGACTCCTAGAATAAATATGGAAACCTTTTCACATAAATTTAGCAGATAACCTGTAAAATTAAAAAGAAACCCTGTTTAATATTATTAAGAAGAGAATCTTGATTTTCATCGGAAAACATAATTAGTCAACTAGTATTTTCCTAGGACTTCTTCAGACAAAGGGCAACATTTCATTTCATATAAGTGCAGATGGACATAATAAACTCTTTATACCAAGTGCTTCACTAATCGTTTGAGAATTGTAGAAATGTGCAAAGCCGTAGTGAAATTGACGAACGGAGGAAACACATAAGAGCTCTTTTAAAAATAAAAAGTTCTCCCTTTTAAGGACCTTTTCACATTACTCGGTACGACATCGGATCGACATTTTTTCCTCGGTATTTTCGGCTTACCGAAACGATTCCGCGTTGCTGTGTTTTTCACACTTGTGGGAATACTTTCGGTGCGTAATCGGCAGAAAATGGAAAAACAAACATCGGAATTTGCAAAACAAAATTTTTAACTTCAACAAATCACTCAATAATAACAATAATGTCTTCTAGCGAAGACGAAGACATTATAACTCGCTACATTTATTACCGAAACGAGTTTTTTACTGACTTTGTTCTTCTTCTTTTATCACGCCGCAAAAATGTATGCAGTAATTCCTCAAATTTTACTGACCGGTCTTACCGCGTTGCGGTATACCGAAATTAATCCGCTCCTATTTCATGTATGCAACACTAATGTGAAAGTGCCAATTGAAATACATGTGGTCAGTAAGGTTTCGGTATACATTCGGTAAAAACCAAAAATTTCGATCCGATACCGCACCGAGTAATGTGAAAGCGCTCTAATTTCTTGAACATGTTATTGCACACATACAAAAAAAGTGGCTGATGCAATAACTGTTATGCATATTTCTAGTATGTACGAGTATATCCATACATGTACGTACGTTAAGACGTTTATAGCAAAATTTTAATTAATAAGGGCTCTTTTAAAAATAAAAAGTTTTCCTTTTTAATAAATTCAAAAAGGTTCTAGTAAAAATTAGAGGATGTCCTTATTGATTTGCTTTATAAAAATTTTCTCATAAAAACAAGCAGATTTCTTCTATCAATTCAATTTTTTTTGACAAAAAGACATAAAAAATTAATAAATAAGAAGTTATCTCCTCGTTTTCAGACGGTATCCTTTTCAATATATTTAAGAAGAAATTCAAGCTAAAATCTAGAAGATTTTCTAGCAAAAATTTCTTCAATTTTGTCTCCTCTCGCTCTCCTTGGCCAAATAGCTTTTTTAGATGGCAGTCTCTTTGATTATAGGTGAACTTTTTGGCTCTGCACAGTAAAAAATTATAGTTTAATTCTAATATCATTTGGTACTTGATTTAATCATTCTTGGAATTAAATTTGAATTTTAATTCTAAAAAGTCTTATTTTTAAACTATGAAAAGTTTTACAATTTTATTTATTCCAAAATAGTTTAAAAATAAAGCCTTGAGAAGTATTAAAATTCTCTCTAAAGAAATTTAATTATTTATGGTTTAAAAACAAATCCTGAAAAGTATAAAAAACTTTCTCTTTCTCAATGTATATTACCATCAAAGCTTTTTTGGTTTGAAATCAAAACCAAAAAAATATTAAAACAAATTTTTATAAAAAAAAGTCAAAATAAATACATATGTACATAAACAAAATGTTTCTAAAAGTTCCCTACGTGGTCCAAGTAAGAAAATGTCCAAATCGGATTCTGATCCCAAAGCAGTAATCTATCTAACAGACGATGCAGATACCATAGTGGAAAAGGTAAAAAAAGCGGTAACAGACTTTTGATCTGTTGTTCATTAAAATCCGGAAACACGTCAAGGTGTAAGCAACAGATTTGTGAGGATGCCAAAGATATCGATACTGGCAAATATAAAATGCCTGTCGCAGAGGAGATAGTCGAACATTTACGTCCCATACGCAATAGTTCATTTGCTTGAGATGGGCGCAGAGAAGGCGCGTGAAACGGCTGTGTCAACGATGGCGGAAGTTAGGCAAAAAATTGGTTTGGGTGCACATACGCATATGCCATTGATGCATCAGGCGTGTAAGGCGGAGGAGCAGGACCAAGGTGCTATGAAAGCTTTGGCGTCAGTGACAGCTAAAAAGCCAAAGACTGAGTTGAAAAAGATGGTGGGTGATATTGAAGTGCCAGTGGTGCCCAAACAGATGCTGAGCGTCGAAAAGAAACAGCAAACACAAGTGGAAATTCAAACAAATGTAGATATGGAACAACCATTGAAATAGGATGTTAAGCCTGTGGTGGCAGCAACAACGGCGGCCAATAATAAGACCGAAACAACAAAAACGGTAAATGAAACGGCATTCAGTTCAGAGACGCCAGCTAAGACGGATGCTTCGACGACGACACCGACGATGACACCAATAATGCCTGGGCCCGACAAAGAGACAAAAATAGATGATAAACAACAAAAAGAGTTTAAGATTTAGATAAAGGCTTTTTGTATAAGCCATATTTTTTTTTGACTAAGAAGCTGCTTTACTCCCATTTTATTTGTATATATGTATGAGTTCGTGTATGGCTAGTGTATTAAAATTTTTAGTATTTAAAATATATATGAGCTATTATAAATCCAAAAAAGTATAAAATTTATTCCAATTTGCGGATAGATCTTATACCATTTCAGCTATTTTTATTACCAAAAATATTATAAAAGTAATCAAAATTTGGTTTTGATTTAATTCCATAAAAGTATAGAATTTATTCCAATTTTTGTATTACCCCCTTATTATGAATTGTCATACGATAGCTATCGGCCGCTTGCAAGCGTATCGTATAAAATGAGTTTCCATATTATGAATTCCACACGCCCGCTAGGTGCACTATCGTGAATGACATTTGTTTAGGGTTCAATTAGTTATGCGTTAACTTTATTTCCATTACAGTCTATCGGGTTTCACCCGATAGAAATTATTTCGTAATACGAAGTACCCGACTGCAAGCGTTTAGCGTGTATCGTATTAATTCGTAATAGGCCCCTTAATCTTATACCATTTCAACTACTTTTAATACCAGAAATATTCTAAAAATAAACAAAATTTGGTTTTGATTTAATTCTAAGAAAGTATTAATTTGACACCAAGGATAATTTCTGTCTCTCAATATTCTCTTCTTTTTTTTAAACCAGAATGGTTTTAATTTAATGCTTTTTGGCATTGTTATATATAAATACCAAAATGGTATTAAAATTAAACTAAAATTTTTACTGTGTGTGTACATACTACATATTTACTTAACAAAAGAAACAACATAAATAAGTGAATATTTTAAAAATATAAATACACGCGCGCCATCTGTTGGAAAATAGCGGTGGTTGTAACCTAATCTCATTAGTAAATATGTTGCATATATTTAGGCAGCAGCTAGAAGTTACATACCCACATACATACAGGTGAAACTAATAAAAGCGTGTTAAAAAAGATTGAAAGCATTCAAGCTTGAAATTTAACACCGAATAAATATTTAACAGCGACACTTTAAATTGCCCTATCTGAGCAAATATAAAATATAAAAAACAAATATAAAGTATAGAAAATATAAAAAAAACTGAACAAAGAGCAGAGATAATAAAAGAACCCAATTTGTAAGAGTATCTCCAGACTTTGTGTATATGTATGTATCTATGTATGTAAATTGATATAAAAACCACCATCTTTCCCCATCAAACTCTTACCATTCCCTCGTTTAATTCCTCCATCCATCCCTTCACAAGTATGCACATCATTTTACTTGAGCAAACAAAACGGCAAAACAAATCATTTCCCTCTTAACTAAAATCGGGCGTTGGAAACATTGTTGTTGTAAGAGGAAAAAACAAGAAACAAAAAAAAGAAAATGTATGAATCAATGCCTACCTAAATGGTTGGATGTTAGTATACACTTCATAGAGTCTATAGCCAACCCCTCTCTTGGCGGTGGACGCCCTGGATGCACAATGGCCAAACGATAAAAGCATACGTAGTCTACCAAACTTGGATTTTATAGGCAGTCAAAGAGCAGAGAACAAATTGTGTGAAAAGCTACTGTATATTTATATGTACATACATATGTATGTATTTATCTACCAACCGCCTTCGTCTGGTTATTATCGACACTCAATAACCCTCTTGATGTTATTTAACACAACTTTTTTGTGAGTCCACAGTAACAATGTGAATATTCTCTTGCCAATTCTATTGTGTTGGGCTTTTATATTATGTACTCGTATCATCATTACAAAAAATGTGTTATTCGAAACTGGTACCAGCCTATTTTAACCGAGAACAACATAATCAGTAAATATTAGGCTTGTATTTAGTAGAACATTCGCTTCTATGTTTATTGGGTTAGTAGCTTTGTATGGAATAATATTTTTAACAAGTAAGGAAGCCTAAGTTCGAGTGGAATCGAACATTAGATACTCAGCTGTATGCTTTCATTGTTTGTTTGCGTTTGATGGAAACACGGTGTATTTTATATGAATTGAGTGCCGCATAAAGTGGGCGCAGCCACGCCCATTTTCAAAATTTCTATCAGCCATCCAACTAAGCATATGAATATTATTCTTTGTACAAAATTTCATTCCTTTATGACTTCTAGTTACAAAGATGCCACGTTACAAATTCCCAAAGGGTGTTCCAGAAATATCTTTGTTAAAAAGTAGGCGTGGTCATAAACCGATTTCAATAAATTTTTGCGTGTCTATTAACACAAGTTATAAAAGTGTATAAACCAAGTTTCGTCATAATATCTCAATTATTTGTCGAGTTATGGGCTCCGAAATCTCGTTGATTCCTTTGTCTGAAAAGAGGCGGTGCCACGCCCATTTTCCGAAATTTTTCTATTTTTTGTTTCCGATCTATTGTAGAACTCATGCCACAAAATTTCAATGAATTATCTTTATATTTGACAAAGATATCGCTTAAAATGTTTTTATTAGGCCACTTTATAATACCCATATATAAAAGTGGGCGTGGTCGTCAACCGATTTCGCTAAAATTTTCAACATGTATTACCACAAGTAATAAAAGTGTACACACCAAGTTTCATCATTATATATCAATTATTTGTCGAGTTATGGGCTCAGAAATCTCGTATATTCCAGCTTCTAAAAAGAGGCGGTGCCACGCCCATTTTCCAAAATTTTTGTGATTTTTGTTTTATGTCCGTAGTTAGACTCCTGCCATAAAATTTTAATGATATATCTTTATATTTGACAGAAATATCGCTTAAAATGTTTTTATTAGGCCCCTTTATAGTTCCCATATATAAAAGTGGGCGTGGCCGTCAACCGATTTTCACAATTTTCCGTCAAAACATTTGTCTAAATAAGTACATCAGGCATACCAAATTTCATCGCTATATCTTCAACGGTTTCTGAGTTATGACATATAAAACTTTCAATGTTTGACCCTTAATAAGTGGGCGTGGCACCGCCCATTTTCCAAAATTTCATCAAATTTCTTCCTAGGGGCGTGAGTTCAACACGTGGGTAAAATTTCATCGCTCCAGCTATATTAGTGAATGAGATACCAAATTTCCGATTTTTTCTATATAGGAAAAGTGGGCGTGGTCATGGTCCGATTTCGCCCATTTTCAATACCAACCGTCCCAGTCTCGATACCAACTTGCATTTCAAATTTCATCAAAATATCTCAATTTTTGCGCGAGTTAGAGTATTTACAGACGGACAGACGGACGGACAGACGGACAGACGGACGGGCGGACATGGCTCAATCGATTTCTCTTTTCACCCTGATCATTTTGATATATATAAGTCTATATCTGTCTCGATTATTTCATTCTGTTACAATCCACCGTTATGTGATTAAAACTATAATACTCTGTGTACTAGTACAGCTGAGTATAAAAAGTACTGATGGGGCCTGAACCTCTAACAGTATGGCAACGCTAGGAACTATGAAAGCCCACTTTCTGGGCTGTTCTGAGTTAACTGAAGACGGGACCGAGCTATGGCCCGCAATGGGCACTGACATGCACGGGTTAGTTAGAGCTCACAGGCTCAAATGGGCAATAGATTCTTTTCATCCATACAAAGAGCCGAGTGTGGACGGCATCTTCCCTGCCCTTCTACAAAAAGGAAGTACTGTTGTAGTTTCGAGACTACTGAACATCTTCAAAAACTGCTTAAGGAATAACTATGTACGTACCGAAATAACGGAGAGTATCAAGAGTTGTATTTCTACCGAAGACAGGTAAAAGCTGCCACTTGTGCCCCAAGGATTATCGACCAATATGTCTTACCTCATTTTTACTAAAAAATGTTTGAGAGGCTAGTGAACTCATTTATTAAGGAAAGGGTCGCACCTGATCTAGTATCCACGAACCAACGTACATAAATATATATACCAGGCGCAAGTCAACTGATACTGCTCTTCACAACGTTGTACTACACATCGAAAAGGCCCTTCACTACAGGGAGTTCCTGATAGTTGTCTGTCTTGATATTTCGGGTGCCCTTAACAATGTCTCTACTGAGGCGCTGTTGGAGTGGCTCGAATCGATCGGAATATCCCCAATCATTCAGCGCTGGATCGAAACCCTTTTGAGTGGGACCTATGGACAATGTCAAGGAGTGAACATAGGGGTACTGCGCAAGGGGGAGCACTGTTACCGCTTTTGGGGAATCTAGTGATCAACAAAATACTCTTACAAACGTATGGGGCGGAACTAAGGCCACCGTCTATGCAGACGATCGGGTCGTCATCATATCAGATGAATGTCTAACCTAACCTAACTTTACTGGGGACCTTGCTTCTATATTGATTTATTGGGGGATTGTGAGCAATTTGAAGATAAGCAAGACATCGGCTTTAGTTTGACTTGACTCTGCACAAGATTTTCGTACAATCGTAGAAAGTTTCGAGTGAAATGGTTAAATGCTGACGATGTTGAAGATTTTATATGGATACTTAGCACCATAAGCTTGTCTAGTATATAGATAATGCGAAAATAATGCTCGAGAATATTTAACAAGCACGCAAGAAGTTTTGTTGTCTGGCCATATGATCTGCTCAATATCCCTGCATAAATATCGTACCTTAAAGATTCTATGTTAATAAAAATTATCAAAATTAACATGACTCTTGCAAAAAATTAAATCAATTTACTTTCTCTTTCCAATTTCCAGAGTATCTCAACTAACTGGCTATGAACCGCAAGACCTCATCGAAAAAACACTCTATCAGTACATACACGTTGCGGATATTGGACCGATGAGTTGTGCGCACAATATACGTAAGTATTGTCATGTTGTCATTGAGCTTGGCGCGTGGCGCTGTTATGTTTTCATAGAAATCTAAATTTACATCAACTATCTGAACAATCGCTTAATTCTTTGCAAATTATTTTCAAATCCTTTCAATTCATTTTTATTTATTTATTTATTTTCGTACAACACGCCTTTGTTTTTACAACTAATTTGCATTGCTTATCTTATTATTCCTTGTTTTTTTTTTCAATTTCCTTTGTATTGCAGTGATTTATAAAGGACAAGTCACCACCAAATACTATCGCTTTCTGACGAAGGGCGGCGGCTGGGTTTGGGTGCAATCGTATGCGACGGTGGTGCATAATACACGTTCATCGCGTACACACTGTATTGTTAGTGTAAATTATGTCCTTAGGTGAGTTTGACTGGTATTAAAGTTGTGTTTGAAAATAATTTTTATTCACTTTTATATAGTAGGTACATACATATGTTTGTACGTGCATGTCTGTATATTTGTATGTACATACCTACATACGTATGTGCGTTAAATAATAAGTTCAACCAAAAATTTATGGATTATACAACGTTGGTGTTGTAAAAACATTTGTCCAGCTGAAGTGTAGCCATCGAAATGGTTAGATTAAACACGCTTTAGAGAAGGTTTTATTTTTTTAAAATGTTGGTTTAAAAACAACCCTAATTCAACATGCACACATACATAACATTAAATAACGACCCAATCCAAAACTTGGTCCTATTTTAAAACTCATTTTTAAAAAACGTATGAAGATTATTTGAAACGAATTTCGAAATGGGGGGTTTTTTTGGGAAAATGGCGATCCTCCACTCAGCAGACGATATATGTACATATGTAGACTACATAATGTAGTACATATTATGGGTGCGGTGCAGTGAAATAACGCCCGTGAAATTAACGCCCGCGGGTGTTATTTCCCAAAAAAAATGAAATAACGCCCGCGGGCGTTTTTTCTCTTTTCTTGAAAAAGAAATAATTCCCGCAGGCGTTATTTCGTTTGATCCATGGACTTTATTTCTCTTTCGGAAGGGCAATTAAGCCCGCAGACGGGTTTTTTTAAATATGTTGTATCAGGGAAAAAAGCGCCGCAGGCGAAAAATTGGAATAAAAAATCGCGCGATTTTTAATTCCAATTTTTCGTTTTTTTAAATATGGTGTTTGTTTTATTGGAAAAAGCGCCGCAGGCGAAAAATTGGAATAGAAAATCGCGCAATTTTTTATTCCAATTTTTGGTTTTTTTTTTTAAATATGGTGTATTATTATTGGAAAAAGCGTCGCAGGCGAAAAATTGGAATAAAGAATCGCGCGATTTTTAATTCCAATTTTTCGTTTTTTTTTAAATATAGTGTATTATTATTGGAAAAAGCGCCACAGGCGAATCAAATAAGTAATCCCGAAAATAAGACATGTGACACAGAAGACATTGATGTATCCGAAATGGATTGTTCTGACTATGAAGAAACGGCAGACAATTTTGGGAGAGTCAAAGCATGTTGTTCTCTTAAGCCCATGCAATCACTTTAAATTGTGTGCGGATTGCTTTGGAGAGCACAGTAAGGTTGGAATTGTAAATGACAATATAAATATTTTGTGCCCGGTTTGTCGTCAAATTGTTGAAAACTCTATAAGAGTATTTGTTTAGATTGTGGTCTGAAAGTGCCAATATGTATGTAATGAAGTTTTGTTTATTTTGATTGAGTATTTAAATATTTACTTACTTACAGACCTTGAAAATTCTTAATAATAAATGATTATAGAAATTTACTGAAGCTTTGTTTATTCGATTGAGTATTTGAATATTTAGAAGGGATTTAAAAAAAATTGAAAGAATCGAAAAATTGGAATTAAAAATCGCGCGATTTTTTATTCCAATTTTTCGCCTGCGCCGCTTTTTTCCCTAATACACCATATTTAAAAAAAACCCGTCTGCGGGCTTAATTGCCCTTCCGAAAGAGAAATAAAGCCCATGGATCAAACGAAATAACGCCTGCGGGAATTATTTCTTTTTCAAGAAAAGAAAAAACGCCCGAGGGCGTTATTTTCTTTTTTTGGGAAATAACGCCCGCGGGCGTTAATTCCACGGGCGTTATTTCACTGCACCCATATTATGTACATATCTACATACATGCATTCATAAATACATAATTACATAGAAACTTCCATGCAAGCGCAGAATAAACCTCGTTGGTATTTTTATTATTCTCAATTTCTCATACATATATATGTATGTATGTACATACCTACATACATACATATGAATTTCCTGTTTTCATTTATTTATTCTTCTTTATTTTTGTTTTCATCCACCATTTCATTTCAGCGAGCAAGAGGCCAAAGATTTGATACTCAATGAAATACAAACGGGTGTGGTTAAGAGTGAGCCAATCACCGCCGCGTCTACGTTGACGCCATCTTTGCGTGCAGCGGCGTCTGCCAACGTCGCCGCAGCACAACACGTGCCGACGGCGCTCAATAATGGCATTGCGGCAGGCGCATCGCCCAGCTGTGCAGCAGCGCTGAGCGTTAGTACAAAACTGGATCCGTGTTATGAGAATGCCGGCTGTCATTTGCCACCAAATGTGTTAGCACCGGTGCTGACTGGCGGCAGTAGTAGTAGTGGTGGTGGAGGAAGTGGAAGCGGCAATAACACGAACAACAATAACAATGGCTTCATGTCTGGACATTTAATGCATGCGGAACCACATCAGCACCACCACCACCACAATCACCAACATCATCCGCATTTGCATTTGCATCCACACGCCGCCAACGCACATTCGCATGCTCATCTGCATCCACAGCAGGCGACACACCATCAACTGCATCCTCTACATGCGCATCCACACGCTCACGAAGTGCCGCCAACATCATTACTATCGCAACAACACGGCGATCTCAGCTATACGCCACTTTTTCCGCCGCCGATCGATGATCTGGTGGTTAGCTCATCATCGGGCAATGCGGCGATCGGACATCATGAGATGCAATATCCCGACACAACCACCGGTGGCTTATATTATGCTACTGCCAGCAACAACAACAACACCTCAGCTGGTGAACAACATTATTATTACGATGCGGCGGCGGCGGATGTCTCTTCCGCCTCAGCTTTGGTGCTGAATCGGCCGTTGTCGGCAAACTCGAATAGTTGTTCGAGCAGCTCGGAGAGCGAACGTCAAATGTCCACCGGCAATGCGTCGATCGTGACGGGCACATCACCGCAAACGTCGTACAGCGAGTTGGGTCACACGTTCGAGTTGCATTATTTGTCGGATAGCAGTTCGCATCAGCAGGCGGTGATGGTGGTTGGTGGGCCGACGGCGACGCAGCCACAGCAGCCACAGCAGCAACAACAACAACACCTGCATCATATGGAACACATGGAACATATGGAAGCTCATCAGCATTCACATCATCACCAACAACAACAAACCTTGGCGCCAAATCATGTGACGGCGCTGCAACAGCCAACGTCGCAAGCGCAGGCGCAGCAGCAGCAACAACAACAACAGCGACATCCAACGCCGATGGATCACCAACAACAACAACCAATGCACGCAAATCATCATCAGGCTCAACAACAGCAACATATTTTAGTTTTACAACAACAAGATCAGCAACAACATCAGCACCAACAACAACAACAACAACAGGAGCATATTGCGCGCTCTTTCGCTGTCGCTGTGGAAAAAGGCGTTAGCGTACCGCCACAATACACCAGCGTCATCGTTGATCCTCATCATCATCATTATATTCCCAATGATTTTGTGCATTAACATTTGCGTGGAATAAATGGTTGCGATCCAAAGGATCGGTAGTACATAGTTGTAAATGTGGGGAAAGTGTAAGTTACCTGTTGTACAAATTGTTGTTGCGAATGCTTGAGATCTCTAGAAGGGAGGGGCGTATGGTCATAAGACCATATTGTTGTTAATTAATGTAATAGTTTTAATTATAATTATGTATATATGTATATAATAAAATGTATGTACATACCTACATATTTAGGTAAGTACTTATTAAGATAAAAGTTGGACTGAGGCAAAAGCAAAATGGTTTCTTGATTTTTTTGTTCTTTTGAAATAATAAACGTTGTGCTTTTCTCCAGCGGTATTGTACTTAAGTAGACGAAAGGGGCCCAACCAGTTTTGATTTAATAGGTATGTACATACATACATACATATTGTATGTAACAGAGATCAGCATGCGATACATTTTTTGTGATTTAGAGTATACTCATAAAAAATGCGGTGGGAGTATGACCGCAACCGCAAAATATGCGATCATAATAAATACCGTACCGCATTTTCTTGATCAATTCCGGTGTGCGGTAGTATGGATATCACAACACCGCAAACACCGCATATCGTAAACACCGTATACCGCAAACACCGCATATCGCAAACACCGCATATCGCAACCACCGCATATCGCAAACACCGCATACCGCAAACACCGCATTTCCCAAATAGAGATATTTACAATGTTGCCAGTGCGATTTTTTGTTTGTAATTTTTACCGTCTTATGGATTTCTGATGAAAAATAATACTGATTACAATTTGATTATAACCAAAGAATATCTAGACAGGAAAACTCTCAGGATTGGTTTTTTTTTAATTTTTTCATTGAAAGGGCCACTTAAAATTTAGAGTTTGTTTACATTCAAAATAATTTGACTAATGAATTTCAAGATAAAAATATGTCCTATTTACATGAAATAGAGTTTTTTCCTAAAATCCTTGAATCACATTTATGGCTTCTTAGTAATACACATAAGTTTTGTTTACAAATTTTTTTTGTCTGTGACATAATTCTTTATTTTCCAACGAGGCATTCATTTAATTTTCACAATCGACAAAATTGGCTACGATATATTGATTGAAACCGAAGTTTTTGTCATTTTATTGGAGCAACAACAATTCACATGTTTATTTTTATACATTTTATTATGCGCCCGTCGGAATGAATACTTTTCCGTCAATCTAGCAATTCGTTTAACTGAGAAACATATGTAGTTGAATTAGATGTCTTTTTTACGGCAAAGCTGAAGTACTGAATGTGTCGATCGTCATTTAAAAACATTTAATTCAACTATGTTGTCAATTAAACGGGTTGCTAGTTTGACGAAAAATTATTCATTCTGATGGCCCTACTACACCTTTTTCAGTTTAAATTCAGAAAGTTCCAATTGATATTGAGAAAATTACAATTGAAATTCAGAATTTCCAATTGAAATTCAGAAAATTACAATTGAAATTCAGAACTTCCATTTGAAATTCAGAAAATTGCATTTGAAATTCAGAAAATTACAATTGAAGTTCGGAAAGTTACATTTGAAATTCAGAAAATTACATTTGAAATTCAGAGTTACATTTGAAATTCAGAAAATTACAATTGAAATTCAGAAAACTTTTTGAGTACTGTGAGGAGGTTTCTGAATTTCAAATGTAATTTTCCGAATTTCAAATCGAATTTTCTGAATTTCAAATATAATTTTCTGAATTTCAATTGTAATTTTCTGAATTTCAAATGCAATTTTCTGAATTTCAAATGGAATTTCTGAATTTCAATTGTAACTTTCTGAATTTCAAATGGAATTTCTGAATTTCAATTGTAACTTTCTGAATTCCAAATGGAAATTCTGAATTTCAATTGGAACTTTCTGAATTTCAACTGAAAAAGGTGTAGTCGTATTGGATTTCAAAAATGAATTTTTGATTATTTCATTATTGAAAAATATTTTATTATTCAAAAAACTGCCACAAAAACAAAGCACACAAAAATAAAAAAAATACTTGAGAAAAAATTTGCTGTATATCTATATATTTATGTACAAATGAATTTTCAATTGCCTATACCATTGCAGTGTGTGAAAAATTTCCGGCAACACTGAATAGTATACAAATAAACAAATGCGGTGTTTGCGATATACGGTGTTTGCGATATGCGGTGTTTGCGGTATACGGTGTTTGCGTTATGCGGTGTTTGCGGTATGCGGTGTAAATAACACTTAATACCGCAATATCATTTAGGTTTCCAATCAATGCGGTGGCGGTGAACTTTTTTTCTGGCTACTTATTTTTTGAGCCACTTAAAAAATAAGTATTTTTGCGGTGCTTTAGAAAATGCGGTGCACCGCTGCTGATCTCTGGTATGTAAGTATATGTATAATAAAAAAATAAAAAAAAGCTTATTGAAAGAAATTCTAAAAGATATTATGACTTTTGATTTTAGCCGTTAATACCACAACCATTCGATTCTTTTAGTAAAATTCAAGATCCAATATGAAAAAAAAAAAAAAATTCGGGGAATTGTGATGCAAAACAAAAGTTTTTGACTTTTTGGATAATTTATCTACCTACATAGCCTCTTTTTTATAAGCGCAATCTTCATTCTGTTTTGTTCCATTGTGCGATTGTAAATTAAGATCTTTCCGGGCACGACGACTCTGGAAGACTTACACAATTAATTTTAGTTGGTAAAATTATTTTTAAGACAAATTAATTAAAAATTTTCTTTTGTGTTACCCCAATCGTATCGACTTATTATTCGTTTTATAGTATAGACAAGCCAAATAGATTGTGTATTATTTTTAATGTTGAGTTATAAAAAATTGTGTAAAAAAATAGTGACAAAAAGTAGAAATGTACAAGCATACAAATTTAGAAATTGAAGAGGTCTAATTTGTGGCATTCAGTGCACACGGTGGGCAGGAAGCGACGATAGGTTGCATGAAAATGTCGCCAAAAAAGGAAAGTGGGGTTGTGTTACATATGTGATGTTTATAGATGAAACGTCCGTTGAAATTAAAATCCGAGCTGCTCCTTTTTCAAGGATATCCACATTTTTTGTTTTTTTTTGAAAGGATCAAATATTGACGAAATCGAAAATTCGCCAAAGTCCAAATTTTTCCGATTTCAGTACATTATCTGGTAGCTAAAGGATACAAGAAAAGGTATTAAAAAGAAAAGATTAAAATATTTACATAAACTAGCAAAATATTTGAACTTAAATTAGCACCATAAAAATAACGTACTTTTTTTTTGAAATTTTCACTTTAGATGCACCAAAGTACATTAAGCACTGCAGGTACATCAAAATTTTATATTAAAGAAATATTGCTTTATTTATTCCGAATGAAACATATCATAAGCAATTTTCACGTAGAGTTAACATTCTAGGAGTTATACGCAAATTAAAGTGGGTCCTTTTTGTGTTATTTTATATTTCAGTGGTTATACTTTAGGTCCTGTTCACATTGGATTTTTCCACTACAGGTGTCCTGTTTTCTTTTTAATACCTTTTCTTGTATCCTTTAGCTACCAGATAATATACTGAAATCGGAAAAATTTGGAATTTGGCGAATTTTCGATTTCGTCAATATTTGATCCTTTCAAAAAAAAAAAACAAAAAATGTGGATATCCTTGAAAAAGGAGCAGCTCGGATTTTAATTTCAACGGATGTTTCTTCTATAAACATCACATAACACAACCCCACTTTCCTTTTTTGGCGACATTTTCATGCAACCTATCGTCGCTTCCTGTCCACCGTGTGCAATAGCGGACTAAACCACAAAATTAGCAATTCTCAGCTAATGGCATTACTAGCAAATAGAAAACATAAAGTTTTATGTAAAAATTGTTCATGCGATCTTTAATCTATATTCAATAGATAGCGACACTTAACCCGTATTGCATTTTAAATTTTACATATAAAAAAAAAAAAATTTTTTTTATTTTCCATTTATGTATCTCAATTTAAAAAAATTGGGCTTAGTCCATTGTTGTATTGAAGGTATCGCTTAACAAAAAAATGTGTACGTCTCAGTGCATTAACTTATTTATTCATTAATGCTAACGTTCATTTAACCAAATTAATTTTTATCAGTTGCTTATTGATTAAATAAAAAATGTTGGACAGTTTTTAAGAAATAAAAATACCTACATAATATATGTATATATATTATGTAAATACATACATATGTATATGTATAAAGAAAAAAGTCAAAAGAAATGTATGTATAAAATTACATAAAATAAATAAATGTACATACATATATACAAACAGAACTTTAAACTTTAAAGCTATGAATAAGCATTAATGATCTTTATAAAATTAAATTCTAATGTCTGCTTAAATGAAAGTATATATGTATGTAAAATATTTTTTTTAATTGACATTAACGCTGGCTAAAATATTAATGCATAGTTTGTAAATAGAAAACAAAACTAAATAATTATGTATTTAAATAAAGTGATAATTATTTATAATATGATATAGTCGCGTTTTTATGGAAAGATATGCATGCACATATATATACACTTGGTGTTTAAATTAAAATATGATGAATTCGAATTCACCCTTAAACCTGTGGAGAAATAAAGTAGGGTGGTCCCTTAAATAAAATGATTTTTTTTTCAGTCTCACCCCCTAAATCGGTTGAAGTGCGGTCAAAGATACTGCATATCGTCGCTCCGAAAGAAGAAAGACGCATGCCAGTAATTTGTCGACGAAAAAAGCGCATTAAAAATACTTCGGGGAAGAAAGACGCTTTATAAAATATTTCGACGAAGAAAGACGCATTAGCATTAATATTGACATAAGGCGCATTTCTGTCGTACCCAAGCATGAAAAGAATACTCGCTTATGCATCAAATTACCTTCAAAGCAACAACACCAACTCGACTATTTTAAAAATTCTTTTCATGCTTGGGTACGACAGAAATGCGCCTATAGAAACTAAAAATCGAATACGTCTTTCTTTCCTAAAAAATATTTAAATGCGTCTTTCTTCATATTAAAAAAAAAAATTAAGCGTCTTTCTTCGTTATCAAAAAAAAAATAAAGAATCTTTCTATCGAAAAATATGTTTAATGCGTCTTTCTTTGAAAAAAAAAAAGTTTGCGTCTCTTCCTCGACAAAACACTGCGTCTTTTTTCTTCTATAGCGACGATATACTACATACATTTTGTTCCCGATCGGAGATGGATAAAGAATGTCGCACAGGGTTCAAAGACGATTACCATATGGGATCCCTATGCTACATCTCTTAACTTGGTCTTGGTGCCGATCCCAAATTTATGTTTGGTATCTTTGAGTATTGGATTATCGTTTTTGAGCATTAGAATCTAATGATTATAATAATATAATACAATGGCGCTATTATAACTCTGACGATTTTTATGGCCGAGCTTCTCTCCGAATAAGAGGTGTGCTCCTTTTGGTTTTTCCTACTAATTGGGTGGACCTACAGTTTTATGCCGGCTCCGAACGGCGAATGCATTTTTTGTGAGAAGCTTTTTCATGGCAGAAATACCCTCGGAGGGTATGCCGCCCACTGCCGAGAGGTGACCGCTGCTCTTAAAAACCCCAATAATTGGATTTTTACTAATTAGAAAAATTGTTTAGGTGTTTGGCTCGGACCGTAGTTTGAACCTGAGACCTCTGGCATAGCAAGCGAGCACTCTACCCGCTGCGCTTACCTAATGATTAGGTGTTAAAAAAAATTGATTTAATTTTTTCGATATTTATGGTAATCTGCACTTTGACCCCTCGCAGTCCCCCTAACCACCACCGATCGGAACCAACATTTGCATTTGGTATTTTTGAGTGCAGGACTATCAATTTTGGACAGGGACTGTAACGGTTATGAGTTATATCCAAAAAGTTGATTTTTAATCATTATTTGTTGTTTTATTTTCTGCTCACAAAATAAGTTATTTCTTGAGTTTTATTTTTCGATCAGAAAATAAGTTATTTTTTGAGTTTCATTTTTCAATCAGAAAATAAAAGTTATTTTTTGAGTTTTATTTTTCCCTCATAAAATAAGTTATTTTTTGAGTTTTATTTTTTTGCTCAGAGAATAAAAGTTTTTTAGTTTGATTTTGGCTGCAATTTCGCCATATAAATAGGTAAAGTAGATAAATAAATTTTTAATTTGTTTTTTTATAAACTTTACCTTCGTGCTAATGTGGCAAAATTGACAGCTGCAGCTAAAATTGAACTGAAGAAACTTTTGTCCTCTGAGCAAAAATTAAAATCAGAAAATAACTTTTATTTTGTGATCGAAATCTAAAACTTAAAAAAAAATGACTTTTATTTTCTGAGGGAAAAAACTCAGAAAATAACTTTTATTTTCTGATCGAAAAATAAAACTCAAAAAATAACTTATTTTCTGAGGGAAAAATAAAAATCAAAAAAATAAAAGTTAATGCACCTAGAGGTAGCGTTACGGTGATT
Source organism: Urophora cardui (assembly GCA_960531455.1). NCBI lineage: Eukaryota > Metazoa > Arthropoda > Insecta > Diptera > Tephritidae > Urophora > Urophora cardui. Next base: position 29,913,086 of record OY482672.1, on the reverse strand, counting down.
ACATCTGCGTACTTCTTTTGCGTTTGGCATTTCTCCTTCAGTATGATTTTTTTAGTCAAAATTTAAAAAATAACGATTATATGCAATCCCTGATTTTGGGTACTAGATATACATATAAAAAAACTAAAGTTTTTGAGTCTCCATCAGTGATGCCACTAACATATTTTTCCTCGTACCAAAAAACGTACCAAATTGCTTTTGAGAGTACCAAACAGATTTTTTCGTGGTAACAGTCGTGGTAGACAAATGGTTTTTTTTTCATTTACATATTATTTTCTAATAGAAAATTAACCTCAATATATCGCACCCTAAATCATAAATTGGCACAGCTCAAAATTCAAAAATTTTCAGGAGCCAATAAACTTTTTTTCTTTACAAGCAATGATGTTAAAAAGGCTAAGTATATTTGCTAGCTTTCAGTCAAAAGAGACACCGATTGAAAAGTTTTTTTTTTTGCAACTGCTAGAGATATGTTCTATGTACCGGTTTATGATAAAAACCGATTTCAACAAATTCTGAGTTGTGTCACTTAATGATTTAGGGTGCAATATTAACTTAAACAAAAATAAAAGAGTATTTAAAAAATTAAAGAAAACAAACCCATATCGCACAGAGATATTCGAGGGTCATCCGGGTCCACGTTTTGACCCATATCTCGGGACCCGGCCAAGACATCACAATTAAAAGAGTCCTATGTTGAAGTCCTCATCAAGACCTTTCATTTGATACCCATATCGCTCAGAGATATTCGAGGCTCATCCGGGTCCACGTTTTGACCCATATCTCGGGACCCGGCCTGGGCATCATAATTAAAATAGTTCTATGTTGAAGTCCTCATCAAGAGCTTTCATTTGATACCCATACCTCTCAGAGACATTCGAGGGTCATCCGGGTCCACCTTTTGACCCATATCTCGGGACCCGGCCTAAGAACCACAATTAAAAGAGTTCTATGTTGAAGTTTTCATCAAGAACTTCCATTTGATACCCATATCGCACAGAGACATTCGAGGCTCATCCGGGTCCACGTTTTGACCCATATCTCGGGACCCGGCCTAGGCATCACTATTAAAAGAGTTCTATATTGAGGTCCTCATCAAGACCTTTCATTTGATACCCATATCGCTCAGAGACATTCGAGGCTCATCCGTGTCCACGTTTTGACCCATATCTCGGGACCCGGGATAAAAGTTAGTAAAAAAATTAAATTTTTCGAGAGTTCACCTCCGAGGCTCCCTGCATACCAAATTTCATGAAAATCGTTGGAGCCGTTTTCGAGATCCTGATTATATATATATATATATATATATATACAAGAATTGCTCGTTTAAAGGTATTAGATTTAACTTTTTACATCCGCACTATATTTCCATTTAAAACTTTCTTGATACATGCATATTTATTGAGTAGTGATCAGGGCTCACTAACAGCGGCTGTAGCATGCCATCAGCTGACATTTTTCTTCGCTAGGGACAAGTTCCACAACCAGGCCCGCAGAGAGCCGAGCCGGGCCCCCTAGATGGCAACGGTTGCGGACCTGCAGGGTCTGCAGAAGTCTGTGGCCTTCATATAATGAGATGCGATCCTCAGCCATCCTAAAGATGGACAGAAGAGACATATCCCGCATAACTGCGGTATTTACAGGGCATTGGGCCATTGGTACACATGCGGCCCGACTGGGATTGGGCCACAATACCTTGTGCCGCAGCTGCAACCTTCCTGGAACGGAGGAGACGGTGGAGCACCTGCTATGCGAGTGTCCTTCGCACTGCCAAGCCAGAATGAAGTTCCTGGGCAAACCTTTCTTCGGAAGTCTCTCGGAACTCAAGGATGTCAGGCCCGAGGGGCTGCTCAAATATTTAAATTCAACGGGATGGATATAGGTGCAGGGCCTGCCCCGGTTTCGGTACCGTTCATTATTCCCCCCTTTCAACGGTTTTAGTCACGAGTTGTGGTAACAAAACGGCGCACCGGCGCTACTTGGAATCAATGGGACTCGCCACCCAAACGAACCAACCAACCAACCAACGGGCCCCCCTAAGAAATAAACTCAATATAGTAAAAAAAATAACACAAAAATTTTTCAATTCACATTGTCAGTTTTATTTCATATAAAATAAGATTTACTAGAGCATTTACATACATACATAAAGAAATGTTAGATCTCATTGTTTGATTTACTTGCATTAACTTTTTTAAATACATTTTAAGAGCTTTACTTTTTTCCTTCGAGTGCTGTCAATGCTGCTTTGCCTTCCCGGGCACCCCAAAAACCTTCCGGGCCCCAGGGCGATTGCCCTGGCTGCCTCCCCCTCCCTGGCCTCAACACATAAAGGGCAAACTGAGTTACCTTATTTCCTCCATACAATTTGTTTGCTAATTTTGATAACTAGCCAAAAAGCTCTAACAAAATACGCGGTAATTGTTGGTGGCATAATGCTCTACGACCGGTGGTGGTGCCATGCTAGTGATCAAGAATTGTATCGATTTCATAACATCTACGGCTTTGGGATACCTATCGTGTGTTGGCGATGTAATTAATCAACATAATTACTGCTCTTTTAGTGGACGAACAAAAATATCTATATATTATTTTAAAAAATAGATGGAAATAAACATTGTTTTCACAAACCGTTGCTTTTAAGGAAAAAGTACCAAAATCAAAAGCAACGTACCAACGTACCAAATCATTTTCAAAGTACCAGTTTTGGTACGAAAGTACCAAAAGTGGCAACTAGGGTTGGGCGATATATATCGATATATCAATATATCGATATTTTTAAAATAGTACAGCCGATAATATCGACGATATTTTGAACTACCGTGCATCGATAATCGATAATTTTTTGCCATTTCGAGCCAAATTCGATATTTTTCATACATTTCTGATTCGCTTCGAATTTAACAGCAGAACATTTTTTAAGAAGTGGTATAACCATAATGTCCGGGTGCTTGAATTTACATTACTTTCTTCTTCAAGCAATGCTTAATGATTTTTATGTTTATACTTCAGGATTCGTAGAATACCTGTAGATCCATCCAACTTTAACAACAAATATCTAGTAAACTATAAGTCTGCGGCAAGTTTGGATTCCAGTTTTGAGATCTGTGAGAGCACCTCTAGCCCCGTGAAGAAGTGGTTTTTCGCGGGACGTGGTTCCTTAATGTGAAGCCAGCCCCTTTGATATATTGATATATCGATGTTTTTACACGGCATAAATCGATGTTTTTTTAAATATCGATACAATATATATCGATATATTTTTCCAATTTGCCCATCCCTAGTGGCAACGCTGGTCTCCATAGTTTTCTGAACTTTGAGTATAATCTGTATTATACCCAGCAAGCGCTAAACTCATTACTCTGCCGATATGACCCAGCCTAAAATTTGTTCAAGAACTGACTTTCTTTGTACTATGTTAATATGGATATGAATTACATATATAAAATACGGCTTCGTTCAGAAACCAAGAATTATCTAAAGTATTGGATAAGCCTTGTCAGAAACTCAGTTTGAAGCGCAATCCGATTTTGTAGTACAAGCAGAACATTCATAAATGTAAATTTTGCATGAAGGGTCGCTCATCACAATCATTAAAAAAATAAATACTGCCGCTGTTGCGTTTCATGCTGCGTTTCTGAACAAACCCTACTTGTAATATCTACCACATGATATCTAAACACAAAAAATATTTTAATCCAACCTCATGAAAACATTTGAACCCATTAATTAGTCGAACTGGTTGGCAGTCCAAGACTTTATGCGCCTGATATGCCACCTTTCCATGCCGATCCAGAATAATGCACTTATGTGAATTATACTCCGAGATCTTGATATTGAGTCTCACTAAATAAAAGCTTCTAAAAGGTGTGTCACTGCAACGATAATTAAAATCACTACATACATAAGTACATAGCCTTCACATCCAACCGAAATACAATACCAAGCATGATTTTTCCAATTTACACGAAGCCTTATACATTCTCCTTTACATCCTTTAGTTTTACTATATTTTTCTTTTTTTAATTTTGTGAAAATCAATTTCACTTTACATATTTTTAAAAATGTAGCAATTAACTCAGATCCAAAAATTAAATCATACACGCCTTAGTTGGAGTTGGCATTTGGACCACGACGACGACCGAAACCAAGTACAATATTCACGAAACGGCGATTATACTGAATCCTACGCTTTGCACGTCCAGTCTTCTTCTTCCTCTTCTCTTGTTTCTCCACCTTTGGTGTCTGGCCCTTGACTTTACCGGCACGCGCCAATGAACCGTGCACTTTACCACCCAACATTGGTACAGTGATATCCAATTCAAATGAAGACAAAGATGTCACAGCAGCATCATTGCTCAAACTAAGACCTTCACAGTTTAATGTGATTTCTTCCATTTTAAAACCATGGCTTTCAGCGATTTGTGCCTGTGGAAGGGGAGAAAGACTTGAAAACTTGACACTAGCAAAGTCCGGGTGCTGAGAAAAACTAAACTTATTTTCGACCAAAGAATGTTACTCTTCTAAACTAAATAAACCATTGCGAATTCAAGCAAACACAATATACTATACAAGTTAAATGGCTGTTTCAAGTGACATTCCTTGGTTTTTTATAAGTTTTTTCGGTAGTCTTCCATACACTAGTGCAAGTACATTGCAACTTATGGATCCACATCAATCAGTGGATTCTCATCATAAAAGTATGTATGTGCATATATTCACTCATATATGTACATACCTTTAAATCAGCGATAGTAGCTGTAGGCACCACCTCGAAAGGTTCAACATTTTCCAGGCCTCGCACAAATAATTGCATTTTGTGTTTTGATTCTGCAAATAATGAAAAAAATATGTATCAGCAAATACACTTCCATCGATTTTCAAGCAAAACACGTGTACAAATATGAAACTTCTTTTTTTCACTTGTTAACACGCTTTGGTTGGGTAAATTTTATATTTTGATTGTGAACAGCATTAATTTACATACGATTTCACAAAATTTAAATAATTTCACAATAAAAAATAGCTAAATTTTATTAAAATATAGATCTCACCTCACACATGCGACGGGAATTCCGAAAAAGAAAGATGGCCGAATTTTCTAGTTGTCAAATGCACATTCGAAGTTGAAATGTCATTTCGTACAGAGTTGCACGGTCAGCAAAGCAACCCTGCGGGATATGAAATGAATGAATGAATGAATTTATTTATTAAAAAATTTATTTATTAAAAAATTTAATTTGTTGTACGCTTTTGAAAAAACTTTTTTTTTAATATTCCCCCTTATTATGGATTGTCATACGATAGCTATCGGCCGCTTGCAAGCGTATCGTATAAAATGAGTTTCCATATTATGAATTCCACACGCCCGCTAGGTGCACTATCGTGAATGACATTTGTTTAGGGTTCAATTAGTTATGCGTTAACTTTATTTCCATTACAGTCTATCGGGTTTCACACGATAGAAATTATTTCGTAATACGAAGTACACGACTGCAAGCGTTTAGCGTGTATCGTATTAATTCGTAATAGGCCCCATTGACTCAATATTATTGAGTCTTGTTCTCTTTGTGCAACTTATAAATACATTTAAATTAACAAGGAATAAGTAATTCAAAGTAAACATATTTGATAGAAATTTGTATGCTTTGGAATTGCAACCGTGTGTTATTCATGGGGTGTGTGCAGTGCATGAACCCTGGTTCAGTGTACAACCTTCAGGGCCTTGGAGCAAAAGATTTTTTCGTTTGTTCCTTTCATGCCCCTTGCAAAATTTTTATTTGCCCTGACTCCGCTCTTAGCTCCCAATTTTTTTGGTGCCGACCTGGGCCCTCACTCTGTAGTTCGATTCGAAAGGGAAATTCGATTCGAAAGCACATTCGTGTTGTATAGAATATATGGAAAAGAACTCGAAAGCGAACGATTTTTCGTTCGAATCGAACTACAGAGTGAGGCCCCTGCAGTCTCGCTCTGTTTTTTTTTTGATTTAGCTCCGCTAGATCTCCCAATAAACAAAAAAGGTTATCTACTTACATATCTACCAGTGAAAATGACTCTTGCCTGTGCACTTTTCGACATTTCGCAAGCATCTTGGCACTTATGCACAATCGATTAATTTTCGGCACTGTTTGCAAAACTCAATTCAAATTATAAATATTTTTTCCACCACGCTGCAATTTTTGTTTGCTACAGAGTAATCTTTATAGGGCCCTTCCACGATCAAATATTTGATCAAATCGTGTATACGTGGTAGTAAAATTGTCTATGTGTTTTTCACACGTACGTCCCAGCAGTATTTGAGGTAAGGAGGTGCATATTCAGTAGAATATTCAGTATGAAAAATACACTGAAACTGAGTTCAAAAATCATGCCTGAAAAAATAACTGAACACGCAGTGAAGACATCAGGTGTATTGAAATATATGCTATGGAAGTTCTCCCTGCGTAGTCAGCCCTTTTTTCATATGGAAACTCTCCCTTCTCGTTCGGCAGTTTTTAGGTAGTTGATTTTCGACGCCACCTCTATATAAAAACGAAAGCGAAAGTTCGGATTTTGGAACTACATCTCTACTGAATATTCAGTAGGAAATATGTGCTGTTTTCCAGCTGATAAATACTGCCGGGGTGTTTGATGCCGATTTGACCGAAATCAAAAATTTTTGTTTTCCATCAAATTGGATGGCTATTTGACGTGCGTTGTGGATGCGTGTAAGGTGCTGTTTGATCAAATTTCAGTGCCAAATTAGCATTTGACGTGTGTTGCAACCATTTCATCAAATTTCAAATGTAAATAAACGTGTGTTGCATTATATGCTAACGCAATATATGCAATGCAATCGTCAGTGCCACTCATTTTGTGCTCCAAAATTTAATTCTATAAACAAATTAAAAGAAATGTCAGCATTAATACGTGATAAAATATCTATTGTAAATAATAGAAAGCTAGAATGAAATTTGATGGGCTATTTGATGAGCTATTTGACAACGATTTGATCAAATTACACAGACACGCGATTTGATCAAATGATTTGATCATGTAAGGGCCCTATTAAAATAGTGAAATACAGTACAAATTTCAAATACTTATAAATATTGCTTTTTAGGGAGTAGTTTTTAGTACACGATAAATGCATACATATGTCTAGTCAATTAAAAGTAGGAAGGGAGTCAAATAAGTGAATATTTCAAAAATATAAATACACGCGCGCCATCTGTTGGAAGATAGTGGTGGCGATAACCTAATCTCATTAGCAAATATGTTGCATATATTTAGGCAGCAGATAAAAATTACATAAATATGTACATACATACATACAGGTGAAGCTAACAAAAGCGCGTTAAAAAAGAAACAATTCTTCTTTAAAATGTTGATCTGGTTTAAATGAATTTTATTTACGACGTAAATGCAGCCTTCTTATTCTCAACAAAATACCATCGGTACCAATACTCGCAGAATATAGTGAATAAAGCTACCATGAAACCTGTAAAATATGTTATTTGTATATAAAGGATAAAAATGTATGACACACCCTAAACAATTCAAAGAAGGTCTCGCCTAGCGCCTGTCACGGTGTATGAAGTCATGAATAAGTAATAAATGACTTAACCGATCAAGCTGTGCGTTGCCTTCAAAGAAATTCTCTCTTCTCATCTCTGATACTTTTACTCCCTTCTTATCTCATTCTTACCTAACAACAACACCATAAAACATCCTTGCATATCATCCAAATTGACTTTATGATTCATTATTTGTCGCAAACCACCACCACCACCACCATTGCATTTATCCATATTTGGTAAATTAATTTGATGCCAACGTTCGATAAAACCCATTTGAAACATTTGCATTATATGATCGTTGATTAGCGAAAGATATGGACTACCACTTGGCACAATCAAGCCAATTTGCTCGTCCACAAAAGTTTCACGACCCAAAAAGAATTTACATTCCTTATCCTTTTCGAATTGTCGTTGGATGATCAATTGCAGATTAATGCGCCAATCGATATTGACACGTTTGCCCAGTTGTACAGCGCCAATATCCTCGCCTTGAAGGTTATCGTAAATGGTAGCGCGTCGCACATAGTCACGAAAGTCGTTACGTGTAGTGATCTAGAGATTTTTGTTTTATTATATGAGCCATACATACAAATTACAGTTATTTATTTCACTCACGGTTGAGTACTTTTCAAAGTAAGTTCCATTTCGTAATCCAAATATTTGTATGCTTTTTGAAGAAAATATTTGATTAAAGAAATCGATTCCCGGTTGAAATTGTGGAAATGTAAGAAAAGCAACTAAATTGCCACTATATGTTGTGACAAGCACAATAACAACAATCCACCACACGCCGATTACCAAACGGCCACTATCCGCTTTGGGTAAGTACATGCCGCCTAGAATACCAAAAAAAAAAAAATGGAATTTAAAGTTTTATAGCATGACAGAAATGGTAAGTGTTTTGAATTGCTTTACCTTGCTGTAATAGCGCTCCATAAATATACCAAAAACAACTGTTTAGCGTGCTAAGTCCAGGTATGCGCAAGTGTTCCATGGGCACCAAGCGATTGATGGCGCAAAGCACGGGCGCCGTTATAATAATGATGCCCGCTAAGCAGCCCCATATCTACGAGTAGAATTGCTTTCTTTTTAAATTGGCTAATACACATTTTCTACATACATATGCACATTTCTAGAAATTATTTTTCATTAACAATTAGTTGTAAGTCCCAAAGAATTCTAGGAAGCTTTATAAATGTAGGAAATAAATGCACTCTGCCTACTATTTCTACTCACCTCTGGCGTGAATGGCGCTGTGAATAGATAAATGCGACTCACTTCATCCGGTTGCCGTGAAATAAACGTATAGGATTGTACGCTAATGGGAACTGTAAAGTTGTATGATTTCTTATCGGGCTCATCGATGGTGGCGGCTAAAGCGGCCATGAAGAACTGTAAAAAAAAAATAGCGCAAAATTTACCGGAAATTTTAATAGTTCTTTACGCTACACTTACACGTCTCGACTGCATTGCCTCCAAAACTTGATAAGGTATATTGAATGTTAACGAACCCAAAAGCTCGTCCTAGATAGTCGAGGGAACAACAACAACAGCAAGGAGAGAAAAATAAATGTGGAATAAATATATATGTAGAAGACAGCCTTACCGTTACATTGCCAATATTTTGCGCATCTTCAGCAGCCAAATCCACTGCTGTTACTTTAATCTCATACAAATTATACGTAAAGTTTAATACACGACTCATTTCCTTGAGAATTTCCATAGCAATGCCGCTATGTCGCACTACATTGCCACGTATGTCACGTTCTAGAATTTGCCATGGTGGGCTCTTTAGACGAAATTTATTCATAAAAAAATATCAGCAATTAAAAAAAAATCGTTAGGAAGTGTTAGTTGGCACCTACATGCACCGTCATTATGTCCAGCGTGACATTGCGAAAGAAGTGCTCCATATGCGGAAACATTACCTCGTGCGTGATAAAGCCCAATAACGGTGTCCAATAGCCAACATCGATGAATTCAAAGTTTTTGTTGCGCGCAAATTGATTATCTATGAGAAATTTTGAAATTGAGATTGTTGGAAGCTTTCCAAGCAGTGCATAAATGCTTGGCCCTCTATTTTGAGAAAGTCTATGATTCTTTTTTGTATACATAGATATGTCCATTTAAGCCGATAAGCCATCGTCGTTATTAGAAAAACTCACCTTTACTCGACAGATATCGTTTATGCTCCTCACTTTTCCCCCAGGTTAATGCCGTTTCAGCTTTCCATTCCGCACAGCTTGAACATTTGCTATTATCTCTCAGATAATCCTAAAACCATGAGACGCACATAAATATTTAAAAAATAATTTACATACACACAAAACACTCGTCTATACCTTTATATAACTCAGTATTTCATCTTGTTTCTCTTGTTTCGTAAATCGTATCGCTTCCCATTCCTCATCCGATATCTCGCCATAAATCGATTGCTCCTCAACAATCATCCTTGAAATCGACGTAACAAATGCCATGGACAATTCGGCGATTGTACAATTGATGGAACTGACGCATGACGGCACTGTCGTATTCGATATGAAAGCTATATTCGCCCCTTCACCCAAATTTTGCGTAATCGACATGGCATCATATTGGCCGGGATCTTCGTTGAGTACAAAGAAAAGCCATTGATTGTAGACATGAAATAAATCCATACTTGCAGCGATCTCGACGATGTCTTCATAGAATTTAGAGAGCACAATAAATTGTCGCGATGTGTGACCGTTATCTCTAAAATTCTCTAGCATGCGACGTATGGCGGTACGTTTCTTTTGCCTATGTAAAGAGTCGTCGATCTTATAGAGCATCATTGACAGGGGTGCAATATGATTTCTGGCGCTTTCATAAACGACGGATTCGACCAAAGTGGGATTATCATACACTTTTGATTGCGAAAGTGGAAATGTGGTAAAGGGAAAATAATAAGGGTAATATAGAGCGATAGAAGATAAGATAATGAAAAGAAGGGGAATGGAAAAAAGGAGAAATAAGTAAATATAAGAAAACGGGTAGATGGAGCAGGCAAGCGATACAGAGAAGAAACATATGTAATAATAAAGTTAGATAGGTAGAGATTTAAAAAATATACATATAATTAATTATACATATGTATAAATCATATGAAATGGATCTTACATATCGTTTGATCAAGCAACAAAACAGCAGTTTTCCAACGTAAGACCTTCTGCACTTTTATGTCGAAGATGATTTGTGACAATTCCTGAGTTTCATCAACAATTGGAATCTAGAAGAAGTCGTGAACATATTTTTATTTTGTTTGAGTAAAACTGTTTTTTTTGTACTTTTTTTACCATAATTGCGTGATTTAACGGCAATCGCGGACAGTTACCATCGGTTATAGCCAGCAGCAGAATGGAGGTCTGTTTCGTGGATTCATAAAAGTTCCAAGTGCTCTGGCAATCCATAACTGTCATGGCGGCGAGAAAGTCTGCAATTTTAGGGGAAAAGTTATTGCGGAAAACTTGATTCCACTTGCATTACAAAACGATTGAAATTATGCTGGCAGTGACTCATCTTATTAAAACAAAAAGTGTATAAAGAATGAGAGGCCTCACCAGGAAATACATACATAGGCTAAAAAATAATAATAAAAACTAACATATTAATCCTACCTTTTTTCAATCGTATATGTCTCCACGAATAGTATTTCACTTTAATGCCGCCATTACGCAAATTTTCGCGTATAATATCGCTAAGAATTTTCTGAAAATTGGCCATAATAATCTCACCACTACGTTGCATATATTCATGATCAACAACAACGGCTAAAAGTATGCAATAGAAAAAAAAAACACTAAATGTGTTAAGGCTATTGAATACTTAAATTATGTAGGTATAATTACCTAGGGAAGCATTAGCTGTCAAAAACGAAGAAAAGTCATTGGCCTCAATACTGCCAGGCAGCAGTAACACCAGATGAAAAGGCAAAATTAGCAACCAAATGGAAGTGGGAGAACGCATCGTCTACTACTGCGCCACAAAACTAAAAATCAACTGAGCACTTGAGTGTTAAAAAGTAGTCTTTTAACTAAAAAAATCATGAAAGTAAAAAGTACATATGTTTGTAAAAAAGAAATAAGCATAACACGTAAAAAAAATTTCCTGACTGTCATTTCCCTATGCAATTGCATTGTAGCTATAATAAAGCGGCATTAAGGTAGGGCTTTGATTTCAGGGTTGAAAATTCATATAAAATAACATACACTTTGCAACCAAACGCAGTAAAGTTACGCGAATAATAATTTTGTAGGATATTTTAAACCTTGATCATCCTTCAAAGCGATATTTTGATACTATTTTTGGGTGGTATGATTAAAATAGCATTTAGTGGGTCATTAGTGGAAAACTTGAGTAGAGATACAGTCAGACTAAATATTTAATAAATAAATATTATTTATACGAAGAAAATGACATCCCTCAGAAAAGAAGAAAAACACAAAAATACCTTCTTAGAATATGCAACAAATTTCGTTTCGTTTATTCATTTAATGGTTAAAAATCTGCCCACCCTTATGTGTAGCACAAATTCAAACGTCAATAGTGCAAAGGCCAGATTGGCATGTTAATTTTTAACGAATCGAATAAGTCAAATTGAAAACAAGAAAACGGTCATTGTACCGTAAAAATTTACTAGTATTAGTTACTGTTTTTTGTCTGCGAGAAAATCTGTAAAGGCAAGTGTAGGGTGTATTGTGGTGAAATATTAAAAAAGCTATAGAAATGCTTAGTGTATGATATCAGACGCTGGTAATAAATATGGGACTGTTCACATTGCTCTAGGACTTAAATAGCGTAAGTGCTGAACCCAACCGATAAAATCCTTATAGAAGATTGGGTTATGTGAATATAGGGATTTTTTTTCGAAACTCCATTTAAGACAATTTCACTTTCGAAATCAAGAACAAAAATTTTATATCTAATTGGTTTGTGAGTCTCGCATTCATTCAATTCCCCGTGGTCGCATTTATGTATGTAGATATGTATGCTCTATGACACAGGTAAATCTAATTACATACTCGCTTTTACAGCTAATCACTGCACCTGTTTATTGGCGGTGGTGCGACCATAAATTGCAAGTGTAAGTAAGAAGGTAAGAGTTGTGCATGCGATTTGTGGGAGCGTCATATTATTACAGCTGATAAGCCCATTTACGTTTGTACTATGTATGTGGATGGTTATTAATAGGGCATGGAAATCTATGCAAATACATGTTTTTCTTAGATTTAGGTAGAGCAAAATAAATAAACAATCTTTGCGAATCGTGAAATTGTCTTAAAAATGGCATTCAAATGTTTTTGCATATTTTGCATATTTTGGTCATATATGCATATTTTTACATATTTTGCGTTGTTTGCATTTTTTTATTACATATTTCGCATTATATTGCCTATTTTTGTAATTTGCTAGATGCCAGTTTTATACAAACGAAATTCATGCATAACAGTCATCTGACGACGAATAGAGTTTCGTGTGAACACGGCTATTATTAGTATTTTCGATACGGTGCATACCTGTCGACAAAGAGCCGTTTTCAAACATGCTCCTTTTACCTCTGTGGATGTAGAACGTTCGTTTTCTATGTATAAGAGCTTCTTTCGACCGAATCGGCAAAGTTTTCTTTTTGAGAACATGCAAAAATACGCTATGTACGCTAATGAATCGTTAAATAAGGATTAACCTTTACAAATTATGAAATGTTCAAGACCGAATTTATGTACATATCTATAAAAACATACATACATATGTATGTATAAACGTACAACGTAAGAGCAAAATTGAATTAAAAAATGTTTGTACCTAATTTATTTAACTATTGTAACTTCAATAAGCATGAATTATCTGAAGTTGAAAAATTTTGAATTAATGCATTTTTTTTTTGATTTTTCATGCATATTTCTCAGTTTTTGTTGCATTTTTTATGCGGATATTTTTTATTTTTTAGTACATGAAATTCCATGCCCTAGTTATTAATCTACACGTGTGTCCATAAGACCCTCTAGGAAAATGTGTCTGAATAGAAATCTAGAGCTAGAAATAACTAGCTAGCTTAGGCTTTCTTTGTCGCGAAAATTAGACTACCCTCCAAGCTCGCTTAGGGCCGTTTACTCAACCTGTGATTAACGTTAACCACGGTTAAGGTCTGGTTAAACATCATTATCGACTTCATCAAACCACAAATTTAACATGTGGTCGATAATGCAGTCACTAGCTTAACCGGACCTTTATCATCCGGTTAGCGTTAATCAGAGGTTGAGTAAACGACCCTTAATACAGCAAGGTAAAGGAATTTCTTATCAATCCCAGATAAAAAAGCCAAATAAGACAGAAAAAACCCACTCACAGGAGAAAAGCTCTTTTAGAATTTTTCTGCTAAATTTTGCCCCGCAGGGCATGGCTACCAAAGCATACCATACGTATATATTTATGAATGTTGTTAGGCAAGGCGCATCGAAATTTCAAATCAGATTGATTTATCCACTAACATTGGTCAATTAATTTGTTTTCGTTTTTTTTTATATGACTCTAGTCTAATGTATTATGCATGCGCAGTATATTGATATGTAGCTTTGTATGTACATTAGAGTGCGTTTAAAATTCAAATTAATGATATTTTACTGTATCGCCCCCTCAATCTGTAGTAACATGGTCAAAGATATCACACATAAATTTTGGTCCCGATTGGTGTCGGTTAAGGCGTGGCGTATTGAGGTCAAAGTTCAGAAAACTCTATGAAGGGTCAAAAAATCAAAATATTTTTTTTAATTATATTATACCCAAAATTAATACTTCTATACCCAAGGATAACAAATATAAATTTTGGTTCCGATTGATGACGGTTTAGTGGTGTTTTAAGGGGGTCAATGTTCACATTGCCATTGAAGACTTACATTTTTAGTGTCGCATATGGTAATCTGAACTTTGACCGCCTTGAAACACCAGTAAACCGTCATCAATCGGGATCAAAATTTATATTTGTTATCCTTGGATATAGAAGTATTAGTTTTGGGTATTAGATAATTAAAAAAAATATTTTGATTTTTTGACCCTTCATAGAGTTTTCTGAACTTTGACCTCAATGCGCCACGCCTTAACCGCCACCAATCGGGACCAAAATTTATGTGTGATATCTTTGACCATGTTACTACAGATTGAGGGGGCGATACAGTCTTTTTATGAACTTTTAAATTTTTCATACAAATTAAAAGCACCCTAATGTACATATTTAATATTTGCTGTTACAAGGCATGAAACACGTTTATTTTATTTTATTTTTTTATTACTTTATTACTAATTTTTAATGTGTCGTTACAATTGATTCGCTTACCACACTAACATATGATTTTTTGTAATTTGCTAAATTGATTTAATGATAAAGCAAAGGAACGTAAGTTAGCGCTTACACGTGTACTAAATATATAAAAATAAAATAAGCATAGTATAACAAGCTAAGTGTACAGATGATAAAAGCAAAATTGATGACCACAAATGTGTATGAATTTCATATGACCGTGTGCCAACTAAGCAGTTAATTAAAGCAATTGATTTATAAACGAAGCGCTTTTGATACTTTTAATTGGTTACTTGTAATGAAATGCGCAAATACAAATGCTTTAATATTAATTTATTTATTTTAAAATTAAATTTGTAGAAATGATAGAATGGCCTTTATATTTTATACATACATATAACGAAGAATTGTTTTAGTTTGCAATATCTAAAGGTGGCTAGAGAAAGAATGTTGCTCATACGCCACGTCTCACAAATAAGAGGAAAACATTATACCTTTAATGAACACGAAGTGATTGTTATTATAGGTAACTTTGGTACAAAAAATGAGTAGGTATTAGCACGAGAGCTGATATACAAACAGTTTGTGGTACAAATACTAGGACATGAAACTACTTTGTGTAATAAATCATCTTTATATATATAACCCATAGAATGGCCATACAATTTCATTTAGCCATTTAAAAAAGGTATAAAGACACAAGCCGCACTTGTCCTTAAATAACTTTGACATAAAAGCTCAAAAGCCGTTAATACTACAAAAAAGTATTTCATTCTTAACTTAACACTAATCGTAGTGAAATGACTATGAAATTTAATTACATACATACGTACTATGTATATGTTTTGTATTTTTTGTATAGTATAGATACTTATATAGAGTTGGCATAACTAACTATAATGAATTACCTAAATATAGTTATTACTACAACTGAATGTTTTTTGTATTGAAATATTGCCTCGAAATTATACTAATACTTAATATACCCACTATTTTATGTATGTAAATATGTTTTACATCTTTTAAGTAAACTCAAATGAGCGCAAATTCTTTCCTTTTTAATGTATAATATGGCAAATACAAATGCAAATATGTCCCTATAATATATGTATGTACATATGTATGTGTTTATTAATGTATGTATGTATCAAAAAATGTTTAATGACATGTTTACTAGCGTTTATGGTTTTGCTTTTATCAAACTCCCACGCCCAATTTACTCAACACATAGGTATGTATGTATGTGCGCGTTTACGTTTTCCAAATCCTTCGAAAGTGACTTATAACTACATACTTAGTACATTTATTCAGCTGCTATCTATTCGTGCAAAATCGCACTTAGCCTCTCTTCCACGGCGACCTTTCGCGATTTCCATACAAATTCACAAACCGCAATAACACATGCCACGCCCATGCCGCCCATTAGCACTACAAATACGCCACCCACATTCGCCAAACCCAATTCGTTGGCCGCTGATGAGGATTTGGATGTTTCAACACGGCAACTGCCGCCGCCGCGTTTCTCCTTCCACCATTTGGTTTTGAGTATGTATAATTTACCTTCCTCTTGCAATTTGAGTATGACGCCATTGATGGCGGTGCGATAAGGTGAATCTGTGATTGTAATATAATAATTAGTTGTATTTTTTTTTATATTCCAAGTAATTAATTAATGTATCAAAAATTGACAAGGGATGACGGAAGATCGTTCCACAATACATCATATTCCTACCCTGTCGGAAAAACAGGCAACCAAAAAGTATTTAATTAATTAATGCTTACTGGGTGGTGTAGCTATGCCATAGCCTTTGGTATCCAGCATGCCACCCACTTGTGTTAGCTCACAATTGCGTTCGGTGACATATTCGATGGATGTGGATTCCATGAGAAATGCATATGTACCTGAAATGATGATTTTGTAGCTTAGTTAGTTTAGAATTGATTAATTATATGCTTGATTAATTGATAACTGATTAATCCACCATTTTTAAGTCTCTTGATTTGAATTCCAGACTCCCATATTTAATCAGGATTTTTCGAATAATAAATAGTATCTTAGTTTATTAATCGTTTGACTAATCTATTGAATCAAAATTAATTTAATTGCACAGTATTAAAAAAAACATGCTTGCCTCCATCACTCGTTATCATTTCTTCTTCTTGTGCAAGCACTCACCTTTGCCTTTGGCTACACGCTCCACACCCTCGGCATTGGTTGCGGTGAATACAGATGGTCGTGCGGACTCCATAAATGACCACATGCGTTGGTATGTTGAGATTTTCGAGTCCTAATTAAATTAAACAAATTAAGTGTTTATAACTCAAAAAATGTCTAAACTAATTTTAGTTGTTTTGGCTCGAGTCTGCTTCAACAAGGAGTTTAAAAAACCCTTGAGTAAGTTCGTCAACGAGCTTTTTTTGCTTGCATTCTGCAGTCATTCAACTACTTTTTACTCACCCTAAAAAATGCAGCCGTGCTGCCACCCTTCAAGGCGCCATATTTAATACGCGTCTGCTTGGCCAAATCTTCAGCGCTTTCGATGGGCGAGTCCATGCGCTCGACAGTCAGGAAAGCAGCCAAATTGGCTGTGTATGAGGAGATCATGATTAATGTGAAAAACCACCAAATGCCAGCGACCATGCGAGTGGATAAAGCTCTAAAGAACAACAACAACAAAAAAAGCAAAAATTTAACAAAATTTATAAAAATTCTATGCTTAATACAGAGTACATATTTCACCACTTACTTCGGCAAAAAGTCACAGCCTTGTTGCATCAATGAGCCAATGGCAAACCACATGCAATTCATGAGTGTAAATTGATTTTCAACTTTCTCGCCGTGCCCATCCTCATACGACGGCCACTCGTAGGGTGTAAAGCTAAATATGAAAGCAAACATTAAATAATAGACTTTCACCATAAAGCTTTAAGGCCTTGATTAATAAAACCTACCGCGCCAAAATGAACAGCAACACCGATACACCCAAATAAGCAGTTGCCATATAAATCCAAACGTCAAGCGAAAGTGGTGAGAGAAATGAGAATAAATTTGGTGGCTGTTTGATGGGTTTGCGATAGAGCACCGAAACACCCAAATTCATGAAGGGCATCGTAAAGTCAACCACCTGCTCACGCTCAAAGGTTATGGTGAGATCGGCGACGGCAAGATCGGCGCGTTGTTCCAACAGTTCGCGTATCATGCCATTCCATTCGCTGAATGGAAAATAAGATGCTTAATTAACATAAGAAATAATTTGAATTGCGTTGAAGTAATACGCACCCAGTTTGCTTATTTAAGCTACCGTAGTTGCCATCTGGCACCAATTGAATTCTGTAGCTGAAGCCCAGCGCCTTTGAGATTTCGTGTATTAGATCTACAACATAACCCTCGAATTGATCGTTACCCGTGAGCGGTGTAGCTGATTCTTTACGCATGCAATATGGATTGCTCTACAGAGAGAGAGAGAGAGAGAGAGAGAGAGAGAGAGAGAGAGAGAGAGAGCGCAAGAGTGAATGAGAGAGATGGAACAATGTTTTTTTTTCAATTGTTAAACGGATAATTTTACGGACATATCCATTTTCACTCACCAAAAGCGTTGTGATCGTCAACGTTTTGTTCTTCAAGTTCGCTTCAATTTCGCGCTGCTTTTGACTATACGTACGCGTAAAATTGATACCGTCCGGCAGCGTTGAATTCCATGTACCAATCTTACGCATACCACTCGGTCCTAATTCGACAATATCCAACACGAAATCGGTGCGAAAGCCTTGATGATCAAATTTTATCACGTTCGTCAAACCCTTCATTTCCACAATTTTCATATAATTTATCAAACTAAAACCATGTTGCCACGTATTCTGACCATCACAACTTATCGGATGTATATCGATTTGTTGTGATGTATCTAAATCGTGTAGCGCTTTTGCGAATAAATGTACCGCATCGTACATTAGTGCCGTCTCTGCGCGTACCGTTGTCAAATTGGCTGAACGTTGTACACCCTTATCATCGACCATCCAATGACGTACCACTTCCGAAACGATTTTTTCATTGATTAAACGAAAACCGGTTATATTGGTGCCACCATAACGAAATTCATCCAGATTGATGGTATGCAAATCGAGTGAGGTGATCAAGTAGCTGTGATAGTCGCTCATCATGCCAATTTGTTGCGCTTGTTTGAGTACTTCGTAGATTTTATCGGAGGAACAATCGAGTACGATGTGCGCTTCGGCAGAGTTTTTGATTTGTTTGAGCAGTGGCCTGAGTGAGCGAGAGAGTGACAAAAACAATATAGATAACAGTATGAGTATAACTGTTCATAAGTTAGAGATATAAAAAATAAAAGAAAGTAAATACAATAAACATTAGTCTTAAATAATTAACCAATTTCTTGTTCGAAACAGATTCCAAAACGTGTAACTTCTTCGTGTCGTCAATAAGACGTCACTTAAGTATACGCGGATGGGTCTAAGACCTCAAAATGAGTAGAAGCTGTGAATCAGTAATATCAGTACTAGTATAAGGCTGCCGGATCACTATAGTATCTTCCAGGCAGAAGTTATAACAGTAAGGAGGGCAGCAGAGCTGTTAGTTTGTAATACAGGACGGAAAAATTTTTATATGGATAGGCGGGCGGCTGTAAAGTCGATTCTGTCGCATAGCGCCTCATCCAAGTGTGTAGCGGAATGCAAGGAAGCCATAAGGATGATATGCAGGGATGGGAATGCTCAAGGCGCTAGACGGAAAAGGACATTAGAAGCAAATATAGAGCTTTCGGAGCTTCCCAATCAATAGAGCTGAGCGCCAAGAGCTAAAGCTTGGCAAATCTAAATTTTGGCATAGGCGGTTATGAAAGTTTCACTTAGGCGGTTAACGACGATATGATGGACCAGGCCGATAAGGCGTGGAAAAAATCGCAGAGCTCTAGAGGATCCAAAATTATGTGTAAATCGTAGGAATCGAAGCTAAATAAATGGTTGCTATCACTGAAAATGGATGAATGTAGACTTATAATCGGTGCCTTACAGGACACTGTCTTTTAGCATAACATCCGTGCAAAATGGGAGTAGTTGGTGAAATTGAACGCAGGGGATGCGGATTGCACGAAGAGACGGTAGAGCATGTTCTCTGCTCCTCCCATGATTATTAAAGGCTAAGGTTTGGGCAAAAGACAAAGACAAAGAGATTATTGGTATTTGCCAAATGGACGGGGTTGCTTTTCAGTCTGATTCAAGGCTTTTATTGTAAAGGTGTTCATATTCGAGAACTTTTCTGGTAACACTACGGACTCACTAAGTCTATGCGAAGCCCTTAACGGTCAGGCAGACTAACCTAACCAAACCTCTTTTTCAAGATTCTAATGAGTGTGGAAATGGTTATTACACAATACGAGAACTGGAAAAATGATTCAAAAACGTCCTATTTCAGAGAAATATATATGGAATTTTCTCTAAAATAGGGCGGTTTGATACAAAATCTGAAATAGGACGTTATTGAAAAAATTTTTTGAAATAGGGCGTTTTTGAAACATTTTTTGAAATAAGGCGTTTTTGAAAAAAATTTTGAAATAGGGCGATGTTTTACTCAGCCGTCGATATGTTCATTCTCAGTTCAATATTCTAATTGGATGTCGAAGGTCATGATGTTTAGGTAGGTTTCTAAAGGCCGTTTCTTCTTAACGAAACCGAAAGTGTAAGTTCCATTTAAATTATCGACTACGTTATCGACCACATGTTAAATATATGAGTTTGATTAATTCGATAATAATGTTTAACTGGGAGTTACGTTAACCAGACATTGAGAAAACGGCCCTTATAATAGTACTAATATACAGACCTGGGTAATAACAAGTACCAGTACGACTTGTGACAAGTACATTTTAAAATAATTGTACTGGTACTTGCATTCCCAAATTTTCAAGTACTAGTACAAATACAAGTACAAGGAATTGAAAAAGTACTTGAAAAGAATTGAAAAATCGGTTCAAGTACATTTTTCAATTCTTTTCAAGTACTTTCAATTCTTTTCAATTACTTTGAAGTATTTGCTAAAACTTCAATTATTTTTCAATTCTTTGTACTCGTACTTGTACTAGTACTTGAATATTCTGAAAGTACTTAGTACGGACTCATTACTTCGAGATCAAAATATAAAGTATTTAAGTACGTAATAGTCCAATTACTACTCAGTATTACCCAGGTATGCTAAAATATGAATACAAAAACGAGTGAAATAATAAATTTATATGCAAACACATACAAGTGATGTTATTAACATAAATACAAAAGCCAAACTAAAGAAAAAGCAACATTAAATCCCTTACCTATAATCCCCCGACTGGCTCAATTGTCGTACTATAATCGGATACGGCGAATGATCATGCGATTTTATTAATTCCTGCAAGCGCACAATGCCATCATTATTCTCATAGATGATTGTAAATGTTTTCCAACGCCAATGCCTGACAATATCCACATAAGCCTGTAAGAGTATTTGAACGAAAAAAAAATGTTAATAATAAATAAGAAAAGCCGATTTAATAAGTAAGCTAAGCCAGCATTGTGATTACGAAAGCGCTCAAACAAACTTAAATGCATTTTTTCGTTATGTGAGTATATTTGCAAACTTATTTATGTATATATTTGCATATATGGATTTGTAAATATATCTCGTGCTCATACATACAAACATACCTGCGCTAATGTATTTGGATGCGGATATAAGTTTACTAGGCAACTTTCGCGTCGCACACGGTAATCCCAACGATTTTCCAAGTGAGGAATCTGCAATAAACAAAGTGAAGTGAAGAAAGAAACAAGGAATAGTAAAAAAGAATAGTAGCGCGCTCTGCTGGCATGTATGTAAGCAAATCTCGCCGTATTTGCATTGGATTTGTTGTTACTGTGTGAGTGAATGACTCTTGATTTATGATGTGTGCATGTCAGTGTATAATCGTTAATCTTCTTATGTACATACATACCTCCATATTGTCGCAAATACTTTGCACATGGCTGGCAGTAAGTCTGGATTGTGGCCCAAATATCGCGGCTATGCCAATATTCAACAAGCCGCAAACTGCAACGGCAAAAAAACAAAAAAACGATAAGCCATAAAGTTAAAAGGAAAACTAGCGTACACTCAAATAAATTTTGGTATAAATTTTAAACTTTTTTGGTCGATATATAGGACACGACCGAAAAATTATTAAAATTTAAACTTTGAAAAGTTTAAAAGATTTTTAAACTTCTAAGGTTTAGATTTTATTCCAAATTAAAATTTATTTTAAGACTTTCAAAAGCTTAAAATTTAAACCTTTTTTTGGTTTAGATAAAAAAGAAATATCTGCTCCCAAATCCTCTTCATGCTTTTCTCTATTGTATCTTCCTTCCTATCCTTTTTTCTCCTTTTCTTCCATATGGTTCTCCCCCGAACATCCCTTTAATCCTTTTCCATATTGTGCCTTTTTCCTCTCCTCTTCTTCTCCTTTTCTTCTTTCTTCATTTTATCTTTTTCCATAATTATTTTGCGTTTGTTTGTTTCTCCATTGAAACAACGCCACACAGTCATTCATTCAAATTGTCTAATAACAATAAATGAGCTTTTTATATTGTTCATTTCTCAAAAAAGGAAGTTGGAATTTCAAATCAAAAATAAAAATTTTTTTGTTGAAACCAAATGTTACGACCAATGAAAGTTTAAAATTTAAACCTTAAAAGTTTAAATGAGAAAAAGTGTAAGATTTAAACCAAAAAAGTATGAAATTTATTCCAAAAAATACTTTGAAATATTTGAACTTTTGTAAGTTTGAATTTTAAACCAAAAAGGAATAAGAAACTTTTAAACATACAAAAGTTCAAAATTTAACCCAAAACAAGTTTTAAATTTCTTTCAAACCAAATCAAAGTTTAAAAAATATTCCAATATTTATAACAGTGTATAAAAGAAATACATAAGTATAATACATGAACACGTGAGTTATACATATAAACCGCGATCAGCTACTTTACAGATTTTTCTAAGTTCTTGGCGTTGGAGTTCTTTTAAAATGCAGCTGGCTTGGCAGGACAATGTAGTAATAAGCTACCGTACTTGTCCGAGTTCTGATTTCTGTTGAATGACTGTCTCGCCTGATATGAACAACATATCGCAATAGCCATAAAAACGTGAAGTAAAAAAAAAAAAACAAAAAGCTGCAGCGTCTACTGGCTTTAGTTGCAGCAATCTTATCAAGACATTTACACTTTCTATGCAATTACAATGGACATAATGTTACTTTTCTCTCTCATTTAGACTCCTTTGGTAGCCCTATTTAATATACTCTATGGCTGCTGCATATGCATGAACATAAGCATGAATATGAAATTTATAGAAACAACATTCTTAAAAAAATTTGAAACGCCATCAGCGCAACAAAATAAAAAATAAAACAGAGAAAAAGTGGCTCTATAATCAGTATCCATTTTCTTTTATGAGCTTTAATAACCCCACTATATTATTCCTCTATCAACCATTAACTGTTGCATTTGGTTTTTTGCCTCAACATTCATAGCTCCCAAATGTACTGAATATGCATCATACGTGCACGAATGTAAAACCGTATGCTTTTTGATATCATGTCATCCCAGTAGTAAAACTACATACATACGTCCAGATTGGCTTTGAAACATGAGAATTCCCATTTTTCTCATTAAAAATCAAGAAATATAGTAATATCCCAATAAACCAAAAGGTTTGAGAATAATATTATAACAAGTTTACAAATTTTGTATATTTATGCAGTGAAATTTTTTTTTGCTCATTTAAATTTTTTTATGAATTCCAATAAAATATTATTTTAGAATTTATTTTCAAATGGTAGTATCACATACTTCGTGCGACTTCTTCAATTTGATGCTGGAAAAGATAATACGAGCTGCAGAACTTAACCATACAGGAAGCATCTTATATCACAAGAGTGTGCAACTGCTGGCGTACGCCGATGACATCGACATCATTGGCACTAACACGCGCGCCGTATGTTCTGCCTTCTCCAAGCTGGATAAAGAGGCTAAGAAAATGGGTTTGGCGGTCAACGAGGACAAGACGAAGTACCTCCTGTCATCACACAAAGAAACAGCACGCCTTGGCAGCCACGTCAATGTTGATAGCTACAAATTCGAAACTGTTAAGGACTTCGTCTATCTGGGAACCAGCATTAACACCAAGAATGATGTCAGCACGGAGATCCAACGAAGAATCACGCTTGCCAATAAATGCTACTTCGGACTAAGTAGGCAACTGAAAAGTAAAGTCCTCTCTCGACAAACAAAAATCACACTCTACAGGACGCTCATCGTTCCAGTCCTCATGTACGGCGCAGAAGCATGGACAATTTCAAAATCAGATTAGATGGCACTTGGAGTATTCGAGAGGAAAGTTCTTCGTAAGATTTATGGAGTGGGCGAGTATCACCGGAGATTTAACGATGAGCTGTACGAGCTTTACACAGCCATCGACATTGTTCAGCGAATAAATATCCAGCGGCTGCGTTGGGCAGGTCATGTCGTGAGAATGGACGAAGGCGCTCCGGCCAAGAAAGCATTTCTATCGAAACCCGCTGAACGCAAAAGAAAAGGGAGACCTCCACTGCGTTGGGAAAATCAGGTAGACAGCGATGCTGCCTCCCTAGGTGTTCCCAAGTGGCGCCATGCTGCACGAAACAGAAGCAATTGGCGCGCTCTGTTGGACTCGGCCAGAATCGTCTAGACGGTTAAGCGCCAATCAAGAAGAAGAAGAAGTATCACATACATAAAAATTTTTTTTTATTTTTTATATGAAAATTTTTTGAATACAAATTTTTTACAGTGCTTTCATTTTTGAATTTTTTTTCATTACACATTTGTTATTGTAAATTTCGATTTCTTTCGGCAGTGCTCGAGCTCCTATACAAAGTGCCTTTTCTCTGCACATTTAATATGAATCATAGGCACATATGTGCATATAAAATTTTTTTTATATCTGAGTGCTTATGGGAGTGCAAACAAAATTTTATTTTCATATTTGAAGTGAAAATATGTATCAGTGCCTATGATTCGGAACAAAACAAAAACAATTGGGCTTTGAGTGCCTATGAGGTGAGCAACTCTGGATAAAAGACTAAGCTCCCTTGACAACAACAGAACTGTACAATTAAAGCAATTTTAAATTTTCGTGCTTGGTTGACTTCTTCTGGGAAATGTCCATATCTAATGGCCAAAATCGATTGTCCTGTACTCAGAAATACCAAGCTAAAATTTTGGTCCCGATCGGAGGTGGTTAAGGGGTGTTTCAGAGGGTTAAACTTCAGATTACCATATAAAGACCAAAAAAATAAATTATTTTTTTTATATTTAATGGCCAAAATTGTCAAGGATAAGCTAGGGTATCCACTTCATAAGAAATTGCTCAAGAAAAATTGGCATTTATTTCTTAAGTAATTTTGACGTTTGATTTTTTCTTCCAGAAATATATACAATCGTATATATTTCTTGGCAAAACCAGCGTTGCCAACCCCATTTTTCGTCAAAAAATGTAATAGATTTTCTTGTGAAGTGGATACTGTCTAAAGAAAATTTGACACAACAAAATTTCTTGACCATTTCTTAAGCGTTTTTTTATATGGAGTTTTAGCATTTCTTGTGATGTGGATACCCTGCTTAAAGAAGTAAATGCCAATTTTTTCTTGAGCAATTTCTTATGATGTGGATACCCAGCTTAAGTTGTTTGCTTTTTTCAACGGCTGTTGGGTATCTGTACGACCCGAATTTATTTGATAAAAAGGTCTGCCCTAGCGTCTAAGATTATCGAAGAATATAATTCTAACTAGATTTATGTCGAGCTACTCTCCCAATTCGATGCGTGCTTATTATTATTATTTTTTATTTCCAAGTATAAAGTAAAATCTAAGCTTCTTCAATGGCTACGTTCAGAAGGCGCAACCGTGGCGCAACAGTTGCGCAACTGTTGTGTTTTATCTTCTGAACGCAACGTTGAGTATTTCTGATCAACACAACATGTTGTGATTTTGGAGACTTTTTTCCATCATAAATTTTTTACGCTCACTTTACACAACATGTTGAGCTTACGATTTTGACATATGTACAAAAATATAAATAGTTGTCGTTTTCGATTCGCCATCACACAAGCGAGGTCGGATCGAACAAAAATGTTTGAATCCATAACTAGTAGTAGCCATACTCGCTAACTGGTCGATAAAAATTTCCCTCTGCTCGCTATCATTCACATATAAATTTGACAGAAGGAAATTTATAACCAGCAGAGAAATTGTGAATCGAAAGCGGCTAGTGTTTATGAATTTTGGAATGTAATAAAAATGTTTAAACGCCGAGAAATTATTGGCAATTACGTTGGGGATAATTAAAATACTAATTTGTTTATTTAATGTATCAGCTCGTTCAGAAGGCGAAAATTGTATCACTTTCCGATTACTGATATCTACACAACAGTTGTGCTCCACCGTTGCGCCTTCTGAATGTACCCAATATTTATAAATTATGCATACATATGTATGTACGTCACAGTAACAGTCACGATTACACGCAAATCCCATTAATAACATAACATAAACTATAAATAGCCTGCTTAACTATATGTGTGTAGGCACTAAGGGCTTGTGCGCACTTGTGAATATTTATAAATAAATCAAAAATAAAAAAAAAATCTCATAAACTTGAAGAGCATCATCAGCCACTTACCCCTTTTGCCAGCATGAAAACTATCGTAGGGTGAAATGCGTTCGATTTGCGCCACCAACTTGGAGCGCGGCAAAATGAGACGGTCCGAATTGATGTGTTCGACGGCCTGACGAAACGCCAACTCCTGCGTATCGTCGGTGGGATGAAAGAGGCCACCTGTAAGATGTAAATGCATATAAATGCGCACGAACGTGCATACATACGCAAATATGTAGAAATGAGTTTGATAAATAAAAATGAATATGATACTTAAATAAAAATTAGTATAATGAATATAGCAAAGTTGGATATAAACAAATTAGTTTAAAAAAAAAATAAAAATAATTCATTTCGGTGAAGTTAGAAAAAATTAAACATGAGAAATTGCCAAAGGTAAACAAAAGCGCTTGCTGTGCCGCTTTCACAATTTCCTTTTTACGGCCTTATTCCGGTGTGGTAACATAATTTACTTTACTGGTTAAATAAAGAATCTGGTACTTTAAACACTCTTTTCGTATTCTGGCAGCAGAAAATGAAGTTACCACCTCAATACGTGGTAACATTTTGTTACCATTTACAGCCCGATTCCATTCCGTTCGTATGGAAATGCTTTGACAGCGTTACTGTGTAACCTAAATCAAACGCACGCCGTCAATTTACTGTCAAAAATTTCTCATGCCCATACAACTTGTATGGGAGTAACCGAAATTGAACGGCGTGCGTGAAAAGCAAATTCGACGCCCAATTTTTGTTTTGCGTGACAGTTGAAATTAAGCATTGTGGGTGATTGTTTGCAAAAAAATTGACACTTGCTTTTGATATCGTGTCTGTTAGGTACATATTCCACAAAATAACAAGATTTTCTCTGATTTTCTGTATTTTTTCTATTTCTTTATCTGAACACGCACGCAAGTCAATTTCGGTTCAAGGCATATGAAAAATTTGCGTGCGTGCGTTAAATTGACGACTTGCGTTTGATTTAGGTTACACAGTTACCATTTGTGCCAGAATACCAATTGAAAAGACGGTAACAATTTTCAGCAACATAAATTACCAGTAAAGTAATTTTCCGGTAACGCTCGGAATAGTAGTGTTAATTGGATTTGTTGAAGTGTGTGAGCGTGTGAGTGTGTGTGTGTGTGCAAGGAAAAGCGTAATTTCCGCACACAAGCCCACGCAGGCGGCTTCGCTCAGGGTAAATGTACCAAGTATACCCACACACAGACGTCTTGCTTGTGCACAACCAAACAACCAACCAAAATATTAAAGTGCTAAATTTAAAGCAATCAGAAAATCAATATAACTCATAAGTACATAAATCAGTAAGTACATACATAGTTATAAACTGAGTTTATAGTAAGTGGGTATATTTACCAATTTTGATAACATCGGGCAGCGCGAATGTGTGCCGCAACACACAAACCAACAGCACTAGATGGAGCCAGCAGCAGCAGCGGAAGCTCCGCCGTTGGCATGACGTTGAGAGCAATGACCAGCACATCCTGCAATGCCTTCTACAGCAGCCGAAGGAAGCTAAGTTATGTTTTAGTTTTTATAGTTATTTTAATATATTTGAAAAATTTTCTTTTATTTTCCACGTTTATTTTAGTTTTATATTTTGTTACTTCTTAAACATGCACAAAAGTTGCTTAAATGTTTAGCTTCACTTTACAAACACACACACACACACACACGGCACAACAAAACCACCATTGTTGGTTGGTTATGATTTTTCATCCGCAAAATGTTTTGTATCCGATGACAGCTGGAATGCTACTGAATGCATTGTGACATTTGGAAAATGTCCTAGCGTATGTTGAATGGATGCTGCGTTGAATTGGTGTGTGTTGTAGTGATGAAGAATGGGGAGGCTGTATGTATGTAAATACCAGATTTATACAAAACTTATTGATGCATGCATAAATAAATTAAGACAAATATTTGTTTTTAGAATAATACGGCATCACTGCTGATTGGTTCTGTGTCCAGTTGACGGTTTTCGCATATGCGCAATGGATGCTGCGCTAATGGTGCAGAACTTAGCTAGGAATAGCTTACATGTTAGCTTTTGAATTGAAAGCTTTAAGTAAAAGTGTAACTAACGGTTGTTAACTTCAAGTTTAGTGATGGAAAAAAAGGAATTGCCTTATCGATGCTCGAAGTTTTCTATAAATTGGTCGTGCTAGTACTCGTACTAGACAACACATCTTCATATTAGACACACTATTTTTATACTCAGCTGTACTAGTACACAGAGTATTATAGTTTTAATCACATAACGGTGGATTGTAACAGAGTGAAATAATCGAGATAGATATAGACTTATATATATCAAAATGATCAGGGTGAAAAGAGAAATCGATTTAGCCATGTCCGTCCGTCCGTCCGTCCGTCCGTCCGTCTGTCCGTCCGTCCGTCTGTCCGTCTGTCCGTCCGTCTGTAAACACTCTAACTCGCGCAAAAATTGAGATATTTTGATGAAATTTGAAATGCAAGTTGGTATCGAGACTGGGACGGTTGGTATTGAAAATGGGCGAAATCGGACCATGACGACGCCCACTTTTCCTATATAGAAAAAATCGGAAATTTGGTATCTCAGTCCCTAATATAGCTGGAGCGATAAAATTTTACCCACATGTTGAGCTCAGGCCCCTATGAAAAAATTTTATGAAATTTTCGAAAATGGGCGGTGCCACGCCCACTTATTAAGGGTCAAACCTTGAAAGTTTTATATGTCATAACTCAAAAACCATTGAAGATATATCGACAAAATTTGGTACGCGTGATTTACTTTCTTAGGCATACGTTTGGACGGAAAATAGTTAAAATCGGTTGACGGCCACGCCCACTTTTATATATGTATATTACAAAGTGACCTAATAAAAACATTTTAAGCGATATCTCTGCGTAAGTCCAACTGCGGACATAAAACGAAAAACACAAAAATTTTGGAAAATGGGCGGTGCCACGCCCACTTATTAAGGGGCAAACATTGAAAGTTTTATGAGTCATAAATCAGAAACCGTTGAAGATATATCGATGAAATTTGGTACGCGTGATATACTTACTTAGTCAAATATTTGGACGAAAAATTTCCGAAATCGGTTTAGGGCCACGCCCACTTTTATATATGGGTCTTATAAAGTGACCTAATAAAAGCATTTTAAGCGATATCTCTGTCAAATATAAAGATATATCATTGAAATTTTATAGCAGGAGTCCAACTGCGGATATAAAACGAAAAACACAAAAATTTTGGAAAATGGGCCTGGCACCGCCTCTTTTTATAAACAGGAATATACGAGATTTCTGAGCCCATAACTCGACAAATAATTTATATATAATGACGAAACTTGGTGTGTACACTTTCATTACTTGTGGTAATACACGCTCAAAATTTTAGCGAAATCGGTTGACGACCACGCCCACTTTTATATATGAGAACTATAAAGGGGCCTAATAAAAACATTTTAAGCGATATCTCTGTCAAATATAAAGATCTGTCATTGAAATTTTGTGGCATGACTTCCACAATAGACCGGAAACAACAAATAGAAAAATTTTGGAAAATGGGCGTGGCACCGCCTCTTTTTACACAAAGGGATATACGAGATTTCTTAGCCTATAACTCGACAAATAATTGAGATATTATGACGAAACTTGGTTTATACACTTTTATAACTTGTGTTAATAGACACGCAAAAATTTATTGAAATCGGTTTATGACCACGCCTACTTTTTAAGAAAGATATTTCTGGAACACCCTTTGGGAATTTGTAACGTGACATCTTTGTAACTAGAAGTCATAAAGGAATGAAATTTTGCACAAAGTATAATATTGATATGCTTAGTTGGATGACTGATAAAAATTTAGAAAATGGGCGTGACTACGCCCACTTTATGCAGCACTCGCTTTATATTAAGTGCACCGTGTTTCCATCAAACGCAAACAAACAATGAAAGCATACAGCTGAGCATCTAATGTTCGATTCCACTCGAACTTAGGCTTCCTTACTTGTTAAGTTTTAAAGTATGCAATGCCACAAATACTTTTATAAACGATGGAAGTTAAAACGAGTGTTTTGCTCTATTTTTTAGGCTCTAAAGAGACAGCAGATATCATAGTCTCCGGGCTAAGACCACAGCACTGCACCACGTTCTATGCAAAACTTGTAAGGAATGCTCGATACTCGTTAAATATAGGATTAATGTTTTTCTACCTTTCATGAGAATGAAATGGTATTATAACTTTGTGCCAAAAAATTTTTGTCGAAAGTACCAGAAGGAAGCGTGGGGGACCCACCAAAATATATACCGATATGATCAGAATCACGAGCTGAGTCGATTAAGCCATGTCCGTCTGTCCGTCTGTGTGAACGCAAACTAGTCCCTCAGTTTTTGAGATATCTGAATGAAATTTGGAATACAGGTATGTTGTTATGTGCAGCTGATCATTTGTCGGAACCGGCCGAATCGGACCACTATAATATATAGAAAACAACCGATTATTCAAATATATATGAAAATTTTGGGGTGTAATTTCTGCATAAC
Source organism: Urophora cardui (assembly GCA_960531455.1). Taxonomy (NCBI): domain Eukaryota; kingdom Metazoa; phylum Arthropoda; class Insecta; order Diptera; family Tephritidae; genus Urophora; species Urophora cardui. Next base: position 29,881,949 of record OY482672.1, on the reverse strand, counting down.
TTCCCCATTTAAACAGCTAAGGACATGAAACCTTGAAGTATTTGTACCCATGTTGGCCTAAACAAGGTTACCGAAAATTGTCAAGATCGGACCACTATAACGTATATCTCCAATACAACCGATTGTTCAGATATAGACATTTTGGGGTATAACTTCTCCATTTTAACAGATAATGACGTGAAACTTTGAAGTATTTTTACCCATATCGGTCAAAATAGAGTTACCGAAAATTGTCAAGATCGGACCACTATAACATATAGCTCCCATACAACCGATTGTTCAGATATACACATTTTGTCGTATAACTCCTACATTTAAATAGCCCAGACACCATTTTTTCTAATAAATCCTTCCATAAATAACCCACAGAATTGAAATTATTAATTATACTAAATCAGGCTATGTACATACATACATGCATAGGTAACTTTTGGTGCAGTGAAATAACGCCCGTGGGCGTTATTTCCCAAAAAAGGAAATAACACCCGCGGGCATTTTTTCCTTTCTTCAAAAAGAAATAATTCCCGCGGGCGTTATTACGTTTGATCCACGGGCTTTATTTCTCTTTCGGAAGGGCAATTAAGCCCGCAGACGGGCTTTTTTTTTAAATATGGTGTATTAGGGAAAACAGCGCCGCAGGCGAAAAATTGGAATAAAAAATCGCGCGATTTTTAATTCCAATTTTTCGTTTTTTTTTTAATTATGGTGTATTATTATTGGAAAAAGCGCCGAAGGCGAAAAATTGGAATAAAAAATCGCGCGATTTTTAATTCCAATTTTTGGTTTTTTTTTTTTTTAAATAGGTGTATTATTATTGGAAAAAGCGCCGCAGGCGAAAAATTGGAATAAAAAATCGCGCGATTTCTAATTCCAATTTTTCGTTTTTTTTTTTTTTAAATATGGTGTATTAGTATTGGAAAAAGCGCCGCAGGCGAAAAATTGGAATAAAAAATCGCGCGATTTTTAATTCCAATTTTTGGTTTTTTTTTTTAAATAGGTGTATTATTATTGGAAAAAGCGTCGCAGGCGAAAAATTGGAATTAAAAATCGCGCGATTTTTAATTCCAATTTTTCGATTCTTTCAATTTTTTTTAAATCCCCTTCTAAATATTCAAATACTCAATCAAAATAAACAAAGTTTCATAGATTTCTATAATCATTTATTAGTAACAATTTTCAAGGTCTCTAAGTAAGTAAATATTTAAATACGCAATCAAAATAAACAAAACTTCATTACATACATATTGGCACTTTCAGACCACAATCTAAACAAATACTCATATAGAGTTTTCAACAATTTGACGACAAACCGGGCACAAAATATTTCTATTGCCATTTACGATTGCAACCTTACTGTGCTCTCCAAAGCAATCCGCACACAATTTAAAGTGATTGCATGGGCTTAAGAGAACATCGCGTGGCTTGGTAGAACAAATAACACACAACAACATGCTTTGACTCTCGCAAAAATTGTCCGCCGTTTCTTCATAGTCAGAACAATCCATTTCAGATACATCAATGTCTTCTGTGTCATATGTCTTATTTTCGGGATTACTCATTTGATTCGCCTGCGGCGCTTTTTCCAATACTAATACACCATATTAAAAAAAAACGAAAAATTGGAATTAGAAATCGCGCGATTTTTTATTCCAATTTTTCGCCTGCGGCGCTTTTTCCAATAATAATACACCTATTTAAAAAAAAAAACCAAAAATTGGAATTAAAAATCGCGCGATTTTTTATTCCAATTTTTCGCCTTCGGCACTTTTTCCAATAATAATACACCATAATTAAAAAAAAAAAACGAAAAATTGGAATTAAAAATCGCGCGATTTTTTATTCCAATTTTTCGCCTGCGGCGCTGTTTTCCCTAATACACCATATTTAAAAAAAGCCCGTCTGCGGGCTTAATTGCCCTTCCGAAAGAGAAATAAAGCCCGTGGATCAAACGTAATAACGCCCGCGGGAATTATTTCTTTTTGAAGAAAGGAAAAAATGCCCGCGGGTGTTATTTCCTTTTTTTGGGAAATAACGCCCACGGGCGTTAATTCCACGGGCGTAATTTCACTGCACCGTAACTTTTCATTTCCCCACTCATGAAAGGTATGAAGTCTTCGGTACGGCCGAAGACAGCCGCGCTTTTACTCGTTTTCTCTGTAATTTAAACTCGAACAACCTTGTGGAGATTGTCATCGAGGGGAGCGAAGTGCTTAGACATTTTCTCTTCTAATATATGGCATCAGAAAATTGACAAGTTTGCTCAGCATGCATAGAAGGGGATGTTATCGATACCTTGGAATATCTTCCTGTCAATGTCAAGCATTTGACAGATAACAAGCAGAAATATGTAGAAAGAAAAACTTGTAAACGTGCTTTGAAATATTAATGTTGGAAGTAAAGAAAACACTGCGCAGCAATTTGAAGCAACAACTCTCATAAGCTGATGCCACATAGAACTTTGTGTTGCGCTACGTGACACTTTCTGCGTGACAGCTGAGATTAAAATACATGTATCTATATGAGGTTTCTCACATAACAAAAAGTAACGCAACGCCGAAGTTACGTAAAGCACAAAGTTGCCCAAATCTCAACTTTTGGGGGCGTTGAAATTTTTTTTCAGTTTCACTTCAATTCAAATGTAAATAAAGAAATTTACATTTCACACAATTGAAAAATGATTTAATAGATTTTTATTTTCTTATTTACTTTTTTGTAAATAAAACGGAGAATGAGAGATTTTTCAGAAAATAAATATTTTTTGAGTGATGTTGCAGCGTTCAATGTGGCATAGTTTTTCAGTTTTGCGTTGTTTGACATAGAAAGCGGCGTAACGCCAAGCGGAAAAAGTTTTATGTGGAATCAGCTATAAATAACAAAGCGTAAAAAATAATAATTATTCAAAAAAGCATAGCCATTTGTTACGGTCACTGGTTAAAGTATGAATTTATCGACCTGTAAACAGTTGCTAACACACTAATTATGCTTATGCTAATGCTATTAAAGATTCGGTAAATATAATTTGCTTTAGAGTAGCCAAAATTCACTTGCCAAAATTTTTCATACAGCAATTCATTTAAATTTAGATATCCTCCGTAAAATGGCAACACTGTGCAAATATTTATGGTCGTAATTTAGTCAAATTGAATTAGTTTTATGATAGAACATTAATTTTCTACATGCACACAATTTTTTAAGCCGCGATTCCTTCAGTATTTTAAAATCCAGCAAATGAGGTATGTACGGTATTTGTACAAATATGTACCCTGTAGCAAATCGTGGCCGTTCCAGGTTAGTGCAGAACTAGTTCAAAAAGAGACAGTATTGGTTCTCATTCCAGCTTAACGCAAAGCATTCAACTGTCTTGTGGCTGCTGTGGTGCAGTGGGTAGAGTGCTCGCCTGCTATGCCAGAGGTCTCGGGTTCAAACCCCAGTCCGGGCAAACACAAAAAAAAATTTTTCTAATTGGTAAAAATCCAATTATTGGGTTTTTTAAGTGCAGCGGTCACCTCTCGGCAGTGGGCGGCATACCCTCCGAGTGTATTTCTGCCATGAAAAAGCTTCGCACAAAAAATGCATTCGCCGTTCGGAGCCGGCATAAAACTGTAGGTCCACCCAATTAGTAGGAAAAACAAAAAGGAGCACACCTCGAATTGGGAGAGAAGCTCGGCCATAAAACTCGTCAGAGTTATAATAGCGCCATTGTATTATTATTATTATATTATTATTCAACTGTCTTTTTTAACACGGCGATATCCTACGTAGTGGCAATTATCCCCCTTTGCAGAACGGAATGCATTCTGAACTACTTCCTTTATCAACAGTTCTGGGATAGTTCAAAAATCAATAGTTCGGATATATGTAATTCAAAAGGGAGCACTTAAGCGCTTTATAAAAAATAATCGGTCTTTGGCCGCGCTTTACAAAAATAATCCCCAGCCGCCGACAGAACTCTTCACATGCTGAAAATAAATGCGGTATTATATTATAAAATATCAAGTTTTTGAAACTTAAACATACAATAGGTTGAATTATCCTCATTCACCTACAAATGGCAAGTAATATTACTTTGGTTACATGTACGTCCTTTTAACCAAGTTCCATTTGGCACTACCCAGAAAAAGACAGCAAAAAGGGGCATTATTGTAAAGTGCAACTTTAAAGTAATAACAGTAAACATAAATTTTCATGAAGTCACTATAATAAACTGTACCGCTCTGCATCCTTTTTGAACCAGTTCGGAGCTAGTCAAGAACTCTCCAGTTCTAGACTATCGTTTTTCGGAACTGTGCCTTATATTGGCTACAGGGATGCTTGCTTCACTTTAGTATAGCATTTCCCAATGTAAATATGTTTTAAAATTGTTCAATACCAAAGAAAAAACAACCTACAACTAACTACATCCCTAACGCTTATTGTTTTCCTTTTTTTCCTATTTTGTCTCCCCTCCTGTTTTTATTCTTCTGAGCGCTGGTGACGACAATTATTATGTATTGAAGAATGTCAGACTAGACATTTATTTGATGAAAATTTCATTGTAAGCGCATTTGACGCAGAAATAACTGAGTTATTCTTATGGGGAAAAGTACTTGGCGGCACATGCACAAGAAAAATGTTAAAATTGTAGTTTAGGGAGTTGAATTTTGATTACTAAGCCTCCGTGTCTTAGCTGCTCTACCACTAAAGCAACTAAAGCGAAAAAAGTGACCAACGGCTGTAAAGAGACGATAACAATTTCCAACAAAGACTGTTCTAGTTATCTTGTTAAATATGTATGTACATATGTAAGAAAAGAAAGCAGCTGCTGCTTGTACAGCTTTTTGTTGCACAATCAACCACAGCAACTTAACGAATTAGCAGAGTGAGTGAGCGTGCTTTTAAGTACAGCAGCTGTAGTATGTGCGTACACGTAGTTGCTACACAATAAATGAAATAAAGTAAACATCATAAACTATAAGGTCAAATTAGGTCAACGTCGGCGCATGAAAGAAACATTTTACTCAAGTGTCCTTGCTAAAATTTTGTGTATTTGTATTTGTGTAGATGTGTGCATGTGTGTTGTCTTAAAGTGTACATAATGTGATGGTGAGTGGTAAAGAATTAGGTAATTAAGAGATTTTAGTTGTTGCTTTTGCAAAATTCATTACAGGCCTCGATTAATGTTTCGAAACTGGGCAGAAAAAAATTGCATTACATAGCAAAGTTTCTTTAAATTTTAAATGGAATTTCATGCGGCTGGGGAAAGTTATTCGAGCTGTAGAACTTAACCGCACACGAGCATACGACGAAGTAACTCCTGTCATGGCACAACGAAACAGCACGTCTTGGTAGCCACGTCACTGTTGACAGCTATAAATTCGAAATCATTAAGGACTTCGTCTATTTGCGAACCAGCATTAGCACCAAAAATAATGTCAGCATGGAAATTCAACGAAGAATAAGTGCTACTTTGAACTTAGTAGGCAACTGAAAAGTGAAGTTGTCTCTCCACGAACAAAAATCACGCTCTACAGGATGCTCAACGTTCCTGTTCTCATGTACGGCATGGATGCATGGCCGATGTCAAAATCAGATGAGACCGCACTTGGAATATTCGAGAGAAAATTCCTTCGGAAGATTTATGAACCTTTACGCGTTAGCGAGGACAAGTATCGACGGAGATTTAACAATGAGCAGACATTGACATTGTTTATCGAATAAAGATTCAGCGACTGCGTTGGGTAGTTCATGGCGTGAGAATGTATGGAGGTGCAACGGCCCAGAAAGTATTTCTATCGAAACTCGCTAAAGGCAGCAGAAAAGGGAGACCTCCAATGCGTTGCGAAGATCAGGTGAAAACTGACTCCACCTCCCTTGGTATGTCCAATTGGCGCCAGGCAGAACGAAGCACAAATGACTGGCGTGCTTTATTGGACTTGGCCAAAATAGTCTAGACGAGTACGCGCCAATATAAAGAAGATGAACAAGAAGAAGGAGAAGAAGAAGAAGAAGAGCTTAATCTGAGTTCTCTTTTTAGTTTTCTGTTCTTTCCGTTTTTTCTCCTTCTTTTTCAATTTTCATTTTCTTTCTAATTCTTCTACTCCTACTTAAATTTCTTTTCATATATTTCTTCCTTATAATTTCAAGCTAATATTTAATTTTATACATACATATATACATACTCTTTAATCCATTTAAAAAGATGCGGAGGGGTGGGGACTTTATGTCCATGCACACAAGTCGCTAAAAGCCCATTCGCGTTTCTAATTTCTATATTAGTTACTCACAACATTTCCTCATAGCAGCAATTGAATGAACGGTTTTACGCAAGGCCAATCTAACAGGTCGGTCCATCATACATACACACAAACACGCTATGAGTTGAATGTCAAACGGAATGTCAAAACTGAAGAACGAAATAATTTGACATTCAGCTCACGAGCGAATGATGGAGAAACTCAGAGAACGAAGGATTTGACCAATAGTAAACATGAATGCATGTATAGAATATGCAGAGGTAGAGAAATTGGGTAGCTGTTAGAGATGAGAGAAACTGCGATTTTTCGATATCTGTGATTTCGGTGATTGCTATTTTTAAATCACTGCGATTTTAAACTGCTATTGCGATTGCATGGACTGCTATAAAATCATCAGTTACCGGTAGAGATTAATTTTGCGTTTTCTGAGCGATATAACCTGTCTTCATTTTATGTTAACAAAATGATAGCAATAACAACGTATTCCGCAGTAATTTCGCTGTTGTAAACATTTTTCAAAGATAAATTGTAAATTCAATAATTTTTTTGTTTTCTTATATTTCTATATACGTATGTGGTCTGCTCAAAAGTATAAACAAAAGGAAATTTATAATGCTTTTGCGATTGCGATTCACATAGGTGAACTGCTTACTTGGTACATCGATAGCAGTTCCCAATAAATGGTGAACTGCTATTTTGAAAAAGTGATCGCAATTGCGATTTGCGATTTTTTATTCACAGTGAAAAAATCACCGTTTGCGATATATCGCTCATCACTAGTAGCTGTTGAAGACGAAGAAGAAGTCAGCTGATCTAAAGGGACGACCTGTATAAGTGGATCCTGGTTTTACGTGTATTCATTGATATCTAAAATTAAAAAAAAAATCCGTGGTGTATAGTAAAATGCTTTTAGCATAAACCGAGTGATAAAGTAAAAAAAAGCCACCTATGAATTTCAAAATAAATTTGCAAACGGAAAAAGATATGATTTGTTAAATACTTTTTGGTTGCTTGTTTTTCGACAGGGTAGGAATATGATGTATTGTGGAACGATCCTCCGTCATCCCTTGTCAAGTTTGGTTTGGAGACAAACCGGTTTCGGCTAATATGCGCCATCTTCAGTGTCTTTTTTCGTTCTGAGTTATTTTGTGTAAGTTCGATAGTACTTATAGTAACTAACTTCCAACGTTTGGCCACGTACTTCGTGTTCGTGTGATGTGTTCGTGTGTTCGTGCATTCGTGCGTTCGGGCGACGTGCATGCGTGTGTGCGTGCGAGTCTGTGCGTTTAGATATGTAAATCTATTTTTGTATCCTCATTAAATAGGCAGGTAAAAGTCCGTTATTGTCCTCTTGTGTGTTGTTTTGTTTATGTCGGTTTTAGGTTTTCTGTCCTCTTTTCGGTATAATAGCTTAAGCGGTTCAAATAATGTATCTGATGCGGTGTTTATTTGTTCATTTATTATTTTACCTACGAATGTCTTCTGTTTGTATATCTCCATATTTTCTAATACGTTAAGTCGTTTTCCCTTGTGTTGTATGTGGAGAATTTTAAAAATAACTCAGAACGAAAAAAGACACTGAAGATGGCGCATATTAGCCGAAACCGGTTTGTCTCCAAACCAAACTTGACAAGGGATGACGGAGGATCGTTCCACAATACATCATATGATTTGTTAATTTCATTACATCTAAAGCAGAAATTTAACAAATTCATTTGAAACGATATGTGTATGTATTTATGTAGAGCTGGAGAGCTTCAGCGTTTGATGCAACAATTTTTAATTAAATTTTCTGGCAAATAAAGCACTAACGCGAGTATGGCGTTGCACGACTGTCAAAAGTTTAATTTACAAATGCATATACTCGTACATACATATGTATGTAAAATGTTGATATGTATGTACCCTGCAAAAAATGCGACTAATCCGCGATACAGCCGGGATCACTCGCAAAGGAGCATGCGACTACTCCCTTTTTGTATCTCTTTATATGTTCCTTTTTGTTTGAGCATGTTCTATGGAGAGACTAATTGTACACTTTTATACCTGAACGAGTACGAAAGTAGAGAACTCCACTTTGATGCCAATGGGATACAAAATGGAAGTTGTACCGTTTTATACCTGAATTGCAAAAAAAAAAAAAATGCAATTACAAAAGCATATTTCAAAATTTGTTTACGAGTATAACCTTTTGAGTAAAATTGTCAACAATTACTCTACATTTTTACCGTTCCGGTTACAATTGGGAGTCTCTTTCGAGACTAATGGCACAATTTTTTGCAGGGTATCTACAACATGAAATTCAGTAGCCGTTTGTTACAACACATACGCTGCATGTATTTCTGTATATACGAGGGATGCCTGAAAAGTTTGAAGTTTTCTTTTTTTTCACTTGAAAACAGATGACACCATTTCATTAATGTAAGAAATGCTTTAGCAGAGTGTTTAAACCACAAATTCTCTCAAGCCTCCTTGATGGCCACCTTAAATTGTAGAAGAGCCTTCCTTGTACTGATGCTTTTGCGCTTTTTGTGCATCAATTGGGAGTTGCATGCAACTGAACAAATTTTTTGACTTAACTGCTCTAGTGTCATCCCATTAACGCATAAGTTTCTTAAAGGCTGGTTTGCAAAGAAATCTGCTGCCTCTGATTTTTTTACTTGAGAGTAGTTGTGAGTAAAAAAAATTCAAAATAAATTCGCAAAATTTCTGAATTATACATATGTACATCTATCTATCTTCTATATATATAAGGATGAAAGTTTGTTTGTTTGTTTGTATGTTTGTTCCCTGTGGACGCCGAAACTACCGGGCCGATCACATTCAAATTTTGACACAATGATCACCTGATATTAGATTGAAATTATGACCACATTTAATTCTGGTATCTCAACCCCTTCCCGAGATATAGGCCAAAATATGGACCCAGATTCCTCCGAAGTATTTTTCTGCATTATTGGTATCAAATTAAAGGTATCAATCAGAGCTTCAATAGGGAGTTCATTCCATTCCAATTTTCCAGTCGGTTCTCTAGATAGGGACCAAAACGTGGACCCGGATGACCCCAAATATTTTTTCGTAATATTGGTATCAAATTAAAGGTGCTGATCAGGGTATCCATATATAGTTTACACTATACGGATATCTTAATCGGTTCCCGGGATGGAGGCCGAAACATGGACCTAAATAGCCCAGAAATATTTTTTAGCATTATTGGTATCAAATTAAAGGCATAAATCAGACCTTCAATAGGGAGTTCATTCCATTCCAATTTTCAGTCGGTTCTCCAGATAGAGACCAAAACGTGGACCCGAATGGCCCCAAATATTTTTTCGCAATATTGGTATCAAATTAAAGGTGCTGATTAAGGTATCCATATATTTTTTACACTATACGGATACCTCAATCCGTTCTCGGGATTGAGGCCGAAACATGGGCCTAAATAGCCCCCGAAATATGTTTGGGCATTGTTGGTATCAAATTAAAGGTATCAATCAGTGCTTCAATAGAGAGTTCATTCCATTCCAATTTTCCAGTCGGTTATCCAAAATATATTAGTTATCATGATGTACACCGATATGTGCACCGGATGGCCATGGAAAGTTGTTGATAAGGAACGTGAGACGGGGAGAGAGAGAGAGTAGTATAAGAGGAGGAAGAGATAGGGGGAAGGGGAAATGCTGACTGGTGGGGAGACCGATAGGGAAGGGAGTGGCATAGTGTGATTTGTCGCAGCGATGTGGGACGGGTATTTGCTAGTAATATTATACTATATTCCAACATTTCAGCCGCCACTCGTATGTAAAACCAGGCGAACGCAAAAATTTTGTTCTGCACGCGTACACATGTGCCTATCCAAACATACCCGCATATGCAACAACACACATTTGCTGGTAGACTCTTTTTCTACTTTGATGGCTGACGAAAATAGTCAATGTCAAAAATTTCTTAAAGCTTTAAAGGCAGAAGTGGAAAGCAGCAAAAAATATTCATACATAAAAACATACAAAAATGCAAATACAGTGCAAACTTAGTTGTCAATTCAAGTAAGTAGTTGAGGCGTTTTCCCTCTCCTACAAAAACCATAATAATAATGCCAACAGTTGAGTGATGGATGAATGGACGCATGGCAATGGCTTTCGCATGCGAATAAATCGAATAAATTTACATCTCATTAAATGCGATACGAGATGCGAGATGCGACGTATCTGGCTAACGTCCTTTATTTACATTTGCAGGATAGTGGCGAGCTGATGCTTGAATATCGTTTTTGTAGCTCTTTCAATCTTTTTTGCGGCGCTATGTTTTTGTAATTTCCGTGCCACAAATATTTGGTTAATGCTACGGAATTGCGGATGCGACGTGGCACCCTGCAATATGGCTAACGATATTCTGCATAGCGCACACGAGCCTACTCTCTTGCCACCTACCCCCTCTATGTTATTAAAAATCAATAAATTTGCTTTGGTTAAATGTTTTACGTTTTCAGCACACAGCGCTTTCGTTGTTGCTATGCCTGTTGCTGTTGCTAGCGCACAAAAAAGCATTTTCATGATGGACAAGGAAAAAAGAAGAAATCGTATTTACTTGTGCTTGGATATAGTCGCATGTATATTAGGCCGTATCGCAAAAAGGTTCCTGACTATCTAAAAAGGTGGTTAAAATAACCCCTTCATAGGGCTGCTAGATGGCCAAAATGTTCTAAGAGACTATTTGGCATGAAATTTCAGTCTCCCCAGAAAAAATCTCTGTAAAATGAACCTAAAGAGCACGGTAAGCGAAAACCTTGTATTCCTTGGAATGTTAAACGTGTTTTATTTCCGGTTTCACTGAAGCGATCGAAATACTTATTTTGCAGGAGATTAATTATTTTTTACGACGTTTTATATGCAGCCAAAAAAAAGTTACACTAAGGTGATGTAAACTAAGTACTGGGTGGAAGTGGCCCCAATGGCGCACATAGGATTGACACAATTATATATAGTAGAAACCCTGCTCTCAAGCCAAAGGCATTGGTGTATAAAACTTGAAAAAAAGGAATTTTAGCGACATCTGATGGCGTCAAAAATTTTTTTCTTCTGGAAATGTTTTTCAAAAATACATCATATATTTTTTTGGTCCATATAAGACGAGACGGCCTAATTTATGTACATTTATAAATTCAATTTGGAATCTGTAAAGAAGGACATTGTGTGATGCTGTCAAGGCAAATAGGGAAAACTGTTAAAAATTAGGCCTCTTATTGATTTTCCAGTTAAAAGCGATGCGGATGATGCTGATGAAGGTGTGGTGGCGTAAGGGCGTTGCTGGCAGAAAATGTGGGCTTAATTGCATGTGGCCAGTGAACAAGCAAAAAAGCGTTTGTTTGAATTAGTTAACTAGCATTTTTGTAGAGATTTGTGCGGTTTCTTGTGTAAATTTGTAAATTAAATTAAATGGAGGCAATCGATATTGGGCAGCGGTCATTCAAGGCATATGTGAAGTTCTTTGCAATAATTTCACACACCATTTAGTGTGAACGCCTTTTTTACGAGCAGATGTTACATGACCAGATGGTATGGCGCACACTGCCGAGGGGTAAACGCTATGCTTTTAAAAACGCAGTAATTGGATTTTAATTACATAATTAGAAAAATTCGTTATTTAAATTTGTCATTGGTCGACCTCTGGTAGACGATTATAGCAGATACTCAACTCACTACACTTAGCTGAAAGAATGCTTTATTGGAAAATAATTTTAGTGAACCTAAATTACTTTCAGTGACAGTCCCCTACGGAAACTTGTTACTTCATCTTGGCCCGAGAGGCCTTGGAGTTTTAAGAAAGCAAACACTTACATACCTAAATCTCACGTTCTTTTCTCACTCATTGAATACTCACTCTGGTTAGATTCTTTGAAATGGTTGGGCTACACAATTTCTAGCTTACAGCAATGGTAAGTTGTCTGCAGCTCAATGCGGTACGGGCTGCAAAGTGAGACTGAATTGCCCATGAACTTAGTTGGATAATGCAAGAAAGCAAAGTAGTTTTCTAAAAATAATATGAAATATATGTATCACAAGAGAGAAAAACGGTGTAAAATCAAAATTGGCGGAATTAATCGCATTTCTAATAGAAATTGACTAATTGTTCAAAGGAATTAAAGTGGAATTAAATGCATCGTCCTACTTTTCCGTTTTATTATTTATTCTTCTTCTACAATAAAAATTACATATAAACTCTTGAATGAAATATTCAACAGATTTCTTTTGTGTGTTTTTTTATGGCATTTGAATAAAATTGCGCTACGTTAAACATGCCACAACCCATTTTCACTGTCTCACCTTTGAATATTGAATAACGTTTAAGTTCTATAAGCAAAAAAGCGGATGCAGCAAAATTACGTTAAGTAAAAAGCATGTAATGCTAGACAAGAAAAAATTACAAAAATAACAAAATTGAATTTGGTAAAAGTGAAAGGAAATTGCATTAGTTATATGTAAAAAAAAAATTAAAGCGTGAATAACGGGTATTCATGAACATTGATGTGTAAACAGTTTCGAAATCGGATATTTATTCCCTTTTCCTTATTCCTTTTTTTCCTGGTTTTCTATGGATTAAAAGGCGACTATCGTTTTTGTAATTTTTTGTTGTCATTGTGACTGCTACTATTTTGTTGTTTTTGTTTGTTTTGGTTTTTGGTTTTTGACTTTTGATTTTTTATGTTGTTTTGTTTTGTATTGCTCAGAAACATGCAAGATCATCCGAGTCCACGTTTGACCCATATCTGGAGACCCGGCCTAAGAATCATAAAGAGTAGAGCTCCGTGTAGAAGGCCTGCTCGACACCTTTCATTTGATACCAATATTGCTCAGAAACATTCCGGATTAATCCGGGGTCACATTTTGACCCATATTTGGGGACCCGACCTAGGACTCATAAAGAATAGAGCTCCATGTAGAAGCCCTGTTGGAAACCTTTGATACCAATATTGCTCAGAAACATTCAAGGATCATCCGGGTCCTCGTTTTGACCCATATCTCGGGACCCGACCTAGGAATAATAAAGAAAGGGCTCCCTGTAGAATCCATGCTCAAAGCCTTTCGTTTGATATCTATATTGCTCAGAAACATTCAAGGACATCCAGGTCCTCGTATAGCCCCATATCTCGGGACCCGACATAGGAATCATAAAGAGTAGAGCTCCGTGTAGAATCCCCGCTCAGAACCTTTCATTTGATACCAATATTGCTCAGAAACAAGCAAGATCATCCGGGTCCTCGTATTGACCCATATCTCCGGACCCGACCTAGGAACCATGAAGAATAGAGCTCCCTGAGGAAGGCCTGCTCAAGATCTTTCATTTGATACCAATATTGCTCAGAAACATTCATGGATCATCCGGGTCCTCCTTTTGACCCATATCTGGAGACCCGGCCTAGGGATCACAATGAAAAGAGCTTCATATCGAAGTCCTGCTTAAAACCTTTCATTTGATACCACCATTGCTCAGAAACATTCAAGGATCATCCGGGTCCTCCTTTTGACCCATATCTGGAGACCCGGCCTAGGGGTCACAATAAAAAGAGCTTCATATCGAAGTCCTGCTCAAAACCTTTCATTTGATACCAATATTGCTCAGAAACATTCAAGGATTATCCAGGTCCTCGTTTTGACCCATATCTGGAGACCCGGCCTAGGGGTCACAATGAAAAGAGCTTCATATCGAAGTCCTGCTCAAAACCTTTCATTTGATACCAATATTGCTCAGAAAATTAGATAGGTAGATGTAGGTATGCATATCCATACATTTGCATACATGTTCAAACAGGTTGGTCCTTTTTATTTTGCCTATTTGTCGCATTGTTGCAGAAAACAACAACAACAACAACAACTTCGCTTCGTTGCTGTTGTTGCTGATATTTGCATTTGCACGACTATGCATGCAAGCATTTGTAAGTACATGTTTATCTACCTACCTACCACTGACAATGCCAAGTGATTCACACGGACGCAGCAGTGCACTAACACAAAGGTCATTTACGTTTACGCGTAAACTTTACCTGTTTTTCGAAATCACTCGTAGCTACAGCAAAGATGTTTACGCATCAAAAGGTGCCAATAACAAAGCATTGTGCACTTAAGCAGAAAAAAGGAATTGTTTAGAGCTACGTTGAGTGGATTTCAGTGACCAGACGAGATAAGCAAGCATTCAGACATGAATTCATTATTTATATGGGGGCATACATACATACATATAGTTATATCTACTATATATACTCCGCAAAAAATTTACGCTTTATTTGAAGCTTATTTCAGATGTTCATAAGGCTTTTAAAGTAATGTATGAAATTTCTAAGTCTTATAATAATGCTTATTTTCCTTATTCACAGCGCATTGCGCTTTCTTTGCTCATGCTCATAAAACTCAATTTCTTCCTATTCTATTAGAGAGATACCTTATACTCATCTCATTTGATCAAATTCCTTAGAGAACTTTTTGGAGGGTATGTGCTTTAATGTAAGTAGATGCTTTATATTTGGGTAGTAGAAGTCAACAATAAAATTATTGTGCTTATGTTTGCGCACGAAAATACTTACATGTGATTGGAGGAAATTTTTTCTCTTTCAACTATTGTTTAGAATTTTCAACTGTCTGCAGATGGAATTTATACACTGAAATAAATTTTGGTATAAATTTTAAACTTTTTTGGTCGATATATAGGACACGACCGAAAAATTATTAAAATTTAAACTGAAAAGTTTAAAAGATTTTTAAACTTGTAAGGTTTAGATTTTATTCCAAATTAAGATTTATTTTAAGGCTTTCAAAAGTTGAAAATTTAAACCTTTTTTTGGTTTAAATTAAAAAAAAATGTGTGCCCCAAATCCTCTTCATGCTTTTCCCTATGGTATCTTCTTTCCTATCCCCTTCTTATCCTTTTCTTCCATATTGTTCTCCCTCCAACATCCCCTTCATCCTTTTCCATATTATATCTTTTTCCTATACCCTTTTTCTCTTTTTATTCCTTCTTCATTTATCTTTTTCCCTAATTATTTTGTGTTTGTTTGTTTCTCCATTCATTCATTCAAATTGTCTAATAACTATAAATGACCTTTTTATATTGTTCATTTCTCGAAAAAGCAAGTTGGAATTTCAAATCCAAAATTAAAATTTTTTTGTTGAAACCAAATTTTACGACCAATAAAAGTTTAAAATTTAAACCCTAAAATTTTAAATGAGAAAAAGTGTAAGATTTAAACCAAAAAAGTATAAAATTTATTCCAAAAAAATACTTTGAAATATTTGAACTTTTGTAAGTCTGAATTTTAAACCAAAAAGGAATAAGAAACTTTTAAACTTCAAAATTTAGCCGTAACTTTAGCCGCAACTTTAAGACAAAATTCTTCTTGTTAAAAAACAGAAAAAAAATTCTTTGCAAGTTTATTAATTTCAATAGTTTTCCTAACTTTCCTTTCTTAAACAGCCGCGATTCATTTGCTAAGTAACCAAACACACAAACACCTACTATTGATTAAAAGTTAGCAAAGTCCCAAAGAAAAACTGCTGTTAACAGTTAGGTGCAAATACACATGCTACATATTTATGTTTATAGGCATGTAAAAGGGTTTATTTTAACCCTCACTTAAAAGCAAAAAGTGATTTGCATTTCTGTTTTTGCCCCTTTTTTTCTTACTTTCTTTGCGAACTTCTTTCTATATCTAAGTACGTATGTAAGTAATGCACACATTTACAGTTTTCTTTAGCATAGCATGAGTGTATGTACTTTCTAATCAATAGCCCATATCTTTTTGGCTTTACATTTACATTGTAAACTTAAGATGATAACAAGTTTAACCAACCAACCAGCCAGTCATGCACTCATTTCGCCCCCTTTTCGAGATTGTTCGAAATGTTCTGTAAAGTCCTTTTTTTTGTACTCTTATTGCATTAACAAACAACTTTGAATTCAGTGCTTTGCTTTTCTTTGACATTTTCTGGCAATCTGGCAAGAGAAAAACTCTTTATCGGTTTTCAATTTTATGATTAATGGCTCAACTTTCGGGTACTCAGTTAGTTGCTAGTTGTTGTTGTTGTTGTTACAATGAATACTTGAATCTTAAAGTTTTTGTTTTTGCTTTCCTGCAAAGTTTATTTATAACCTCGAATGGGCAAAATGGAAAAAGTTATGATTCTTAGTTTTTTATTTACCTGGTTTTTAAGGTTTCTATGTAAAATTTTCTATTTATGTTCTTCGTTTTTTTTTTGTATTTGCCCAGTGAACCGTTTGTACTTGTTTTTTTCCTTTTTGTTTGGAAGGGTTTTTATTTGTGTATTGTGCTGAAAAAAATTATTATAGAACGTTTGAAATAAGTTTTAATGCAAGCCTTTTTCTATATTATTCTATATTACAGTAGACGCTTACAAATTAGAACTCTTAGTAATTAGAATTTCCAGAAATTAGAATCAACTTTTTGAATACATCACACGCTCTGAAATTAGAATCGAAAATTCCTTGCAGAATTTCTTATCTTTTCTTTTCACTTATCACTTATCAGCTCGATTTACCGTAAAATTTCACTTAGCTTATTTTTTACTTGATCATTCAAAGTCTTTTGTGTGTTTTTTACTTTTTTCTCCATTTGTTGATTTAAGTTTAAACGCTTGTATGTTTATTAGGGTGGTCCCCAAATGTATGGAGTCAAATTTTTCTTTAACCTCACACCCCAGATCGATGCTAATTAAGTCGGAGATACCACAAACAAAATTTTGTTCCGATCGGAGACGGTTAAGGGGGTGGCACATTGACCCCTGTGTAACACCTCTTAACTATCTCTGATCGGAACCAAATTTATATGCATCTAATATCTTTGACCGCGCTGTTACCGATGCAGCGGGTGAGACCGCAGAAAATCGCTAATTTGATTTTTAAGGACTTCCCTAATGTTTATACATACATAGATATGTGCATAGATAAGTTTTGTTATATCCCACAAGAGATGTGCATTATTAAAGAGATTTTAAAGTTTTGACTTTGTGAAATTGCCGATTAAGTGAAAGATGTGCAACAAAAAGATTTTTGTAGTCTGAGAAGCTAAGACGGTAATTGGAAATGGAGAAAGTTTGTTTGGACAAGTGTGTTGATTCAATTCTCGTTGGCATGTTGTACGGAAATTGTTTGTTGTTTGTTAAACGAAAAATTTTTGGAGTTTTCATTGCAAATACTTATTAGGTGTAGATTAATGCTAAAGAAATTACGTTAAAAGCAGGCACCGGCAAAAGTATCCCGCGCGGGCAAATGAGACCAATGTAACGCATATCGGCCTGCGCTCAGCAACAAAAACTCTCTGAAATAATTTTTGGCGTGCTATGGTTAAAAAAAGGGAAGATAAAGTATAAATAGCAGGGCTGTATATTATTTAGAAATACGCATACCACAGTTCTTTGGCTACAAATTTATGTATGAAAAATGTCTTCAGAAATATTCAGCTGAGCTTTTCTTAAGTAAGAAACTCTTGCATAGATAATGAGGGGATAGACTTAAAAACCCAAAAAATATAACACAAAGTGTGTTAAGCTAATTAATATTTTTACGCCAACGCATTTTGCATTTCCTTTAAAAGGATTCAACTTGTTTTCAACATTGTTCAAGCAATGAATGCACCTTGATTAAATTTGCTCAAGCTCAACGGCCAACTTTGCAATGCTAAACACACAAACACATATAACTATGTATGTACCCTGCAGGGAACTCAATAACTAGTGAGCAAAATTTCTAGTTCCGAACTAGCGAAAATGTGTCAAAAGGGAACTAGATCAATTGTAGTTAGACCCTCACCAGTTCAGAAGGAGTGAATTGAGTGTCCATTATAAGACAGACTGATTTGTATGCAATTTCGAAGTGACAAAAATTCTATGAAAATTTTTCATTCGCTCAATTGCCGTCGGCCTTGTATATTACTGCAATTCTCAGATGTTTAGTGAACCATTTTATATAAAGAGTTTTCTATTTGCATCTTGTATGAAATGAAGTGTTCCCCTAATTATGCTTTTCCGATCCCTTAGACTTATTTTTATTTATTTTTTTTTATTACTTTTTAAATATTAGTGTAAATTTTTATTAAATAAATAAATAGAAAAATATTAGTTAAAAAAAATTTAAAAAAATTATCATCCACCTTGACATCGATTCGAACCCGCGCTCCTCAGATCGAAATGCACATGCGTTAGCCAGTCGGCCATCGCGCCAGTTGCATGAAGTGTGTCAAAGTCTGCACTTAAGCGGCAGATGTAAAACTGTAGAATTTGTAGGTACTTGTAGCTAGTTCTGAACTATCGAAATTGTGCCAATAAACGAACTAGTGTAAACTGTAGAATTTAGTACTAGTTCGGAACTATCGAAAATGTAGTGCAGGGAGTGACAGTTGACACTGCCTAGGACATCGCCGTGTTAAATTCGCCAGTTGATAACATGCAAAAGAGATTTAGATCGCACTAGTAGTGGCGAAAAATGCACTAGAAGCGACCTAGTTCGGAACTAGAGATTTTCCCTACAGGGTATTGCCTTTGAAATATGCATTTGTTAGCTTAGCTTTGTATAGCAATAAGCATCGTTTGCATTGGTTCCGAAATAACAAACAAGGTAAAGCCCATAAATTATGGATAAGCAAAGCCAAAGCAACGTCCAAAACTCATTCAATGATGCGCAAATATTTTTCGTGCTTTTGTTTTTGCGCAAGCGTTATGATTTAGCGCCATTACCGTTGACTCTGCGAACTCGTTTTCATTGCTTTGGGTGCGTTTATGTCGGAGCAATAGAAGAAAGAAAGAAAGATAGCGAAGAAAATTGTAAACGGGAATTCTGTACTTCTGTTTATGTCGGAGCAGCGATAAGCGCTAAGCTCACCACAGATAATAGCAAAGAAAATACCTTACGGAAATCACGTATAGTGTTTATGTCGGAGCAATAGAAGAAAGAGTGATACTAGCAACGAAAATTGTAAATGGGAGTTCTGTACTTCTGTTTATGTCGGAGCAGTGGGTGACTAAAGAAATTCACCACATTAGCGCTATTATCATAGCAGAGAAAATACCTTATGGGAAACGCGTGTAGTGTTTATGTCGGAGCAATAGAAGAAAGAGTGGATACTAGCAACGAAAATTGTAAATGGGAGTTCTGTACTTCTGTTTATGTCGGAGCCGCGCTATAAGCGCGTATCAAAGTATAAGAGCGAAGAAAATTAATTCATTGATTTTCTTTAGTCGATTAGCGCTATTCATTATGGAAACAGAAAGTTCCATCAGTGCAATTTTTAAAAGGCAACCTTTGTGAGATCAAAGAAATCCAAATCATCCCAATAGGCTTGTCTTGGATAAACTGTGGACGGCCGTAGCATGTGAAATGAAAGCCAAACGTAAGTAAATATATACGAATTCATGCATAAAAAATAAAATAGGTTTTAAAAATTTTTAAGTGGCATTTTCATAAAATTTTTCGATTTCTAAAATTTTATAAATCTATTTTATTTTTTATGAATAAGAGGGACATTGTTTATGTGTTTTATTACTTTCCATACACAATTTTTATATAACCTTTCAAATTAAAAAAAATGAAATATATAGATAAGTATGTGTGGAGCAGAAATATATGTAAATATTTATTATGTGTAAAATAACAACGTCTCTTCTCCTTTTCGGTTACTCTAAAATTTTTATTTAAGTACCACAATACACTAAAGACAAATCTAGTACCATAGCTTCAATATACGCAGATAACAGCGCTATTCCACTCTTTGCTAGCTTAGCTCCGACATAAACACTCAATAGCGCTATATGCTTTGGTCGAACAGCGCTATTACCTCCGCTTATTGACCTCTTCGCTACTATTGCTCTTATCACTGCTCCGACATAAACACTCAATAGCGCTATTCCGATAAGCGTTTATCACGCACAGCTATCTTTCTTTCTTCTATTGCTCCGACATAAACGCACCCTTATTCAAAGCGCACACACATTCATACGCGCGGCATATTTGCATTTGGGCATGCCACATGGGCATGGCGTATACGCAACATTGATTTCCAAAACGCATAAATCTGTTGCTTTCATAAATCCAATAGTATTATATATATGTACATACTTATCTTTGTATGTATTTATGCTTCTATGTGGGCATTATTGAATGAATTGGAATTCACTTTTGCAGCATGAATGTGCATTAAATTCAAAAATTTTGGCTTGATAACCAAAGACAATTGTTGTTGTTGGTGATTGTTGGAGTCCTTTTTTGATATTGCATAATTAATTGCTATTTAAGTACTTTAAGCATTGCGACTGTATACGTATTATGTAGTATATATATTATGGCATTAACTGTAAAAAAAGATTAGTTCCCGAAAACACTTTACATTGCTAGACGCGTTGAATCCCAGTAGAAAATAATGCTTCCATATCCATAGTCACTGAAACTCGGTTTGCGACCTCTCAATTTTTCAAACATTGCTTCTGCGAATTCAAGGAAATATGTATATCATATCCTACCATAGGCAAGGCAAAGTTTTCCATAATAAAAAAATTCTTCTTATGTAAATTTTCAATCTGTATCCTTTTTTAAATCGATAGCAGTTCCCTCCTAAAAAAGTTCCCTGCTAAAAAAGGGTTGTTTGATAAGTCCGTGAAATTTTGAACTTGACGACCTCAACTACACTGACCACGTCAACTACCATCTCCTAAACGACTGCTGTGCAAGTTTGAGCAACCTATGAAATTTAGTTGGCGTTTTACAGCTATTTAAAGCCGAAAGCCTCGCGTGTTTAAAAAAAATGGAAAACCCTGAATTTCATGTGCTAATTAAACATTATTTTTTTTTCGTAAAAAAACCATGAAGGAAACCAAGGAAAGGCTTGCTAAATACTATGAAGACTCTACTCCATCATTTTCAATTGCTTAAAGATGTTTTATTGAATTCCGCTGTGGTCATAATAGCACAAGTGATGAAGAACGTTCAGGTCGCCCAAAAGAGGTGGTCACATCAGAAATCGTCGATAAAATCCATGAAATATTATTGGACGATCGGACGATTTCATAAATTGGGTTACGAATTTCTACCGAACGCACCGTATTTTCCAGATTGAGCCCCTTCTGATTATTTGCTGTCTTCAAACCCGAGGAAATGGCTGTGTGGTAAGAGATTCGTCTTAAATATAGAAGTCATCACAGAAAAAATGCCTAATTTGAGAGCTTTGAAAAATCCAATTTTTTGGAAAGAATACAAAAATTGGAAGAAAGCTAGACTAAGTGTATCGAGCTAGAATGAGATTATGTTGAAAAATGAAATAGGTAAATTTTTGCGAAAAAAAATTATTTCTTATTCAAAATGCCACGAACTTATCAAACAATCCTCGTATATATGTATATATAGCTGCTAACAGTACGACATGTTTATTAAATAAGAATATATGTTCGTACTAATAAAGTAAATTTTTAATACGATGAACCACTTTCTATAAACAGCGCGAACCTCTTATTGCTAAAAATAGAGCAGCTAAATTGATGCTTTAGAAAACGTGCTCTTTTTTCCATCACACCTCCCCTTTCATAAGCAATTAATTAACATTACGAAAGTGCTTCTCCAGTTACATGCATTCATAGAAATATACATAGATGCATTCAATAAACGTAATTATTCACATCACACCTTTTTCACTCTTGCTGAAGCGAGCGTATATCTAATTAATTTTCCAATCGCTGCGTTTGTATGAGTACGCACATGTGTATGTGAAGAGGTCACTTGAAGAAACATTTCCAACTTTCATAATTTCATTTAGCACTTTTTGTCGCAAAATAGCAACGTCGCTTGGCTTGGCTTAAGCCACTCAATAGTTGTTGCAAGTTGCAAGACTTGATGCGCTACATTTCATATTCCACACCTGCGACAGTTTAGTAGGGTTGCCAACGTAAAGTAGCAAATTGTTTTGCACTAATTAATTTTATTTTGCAAATTCGAGTGTTGGCACTTGACTGATATTTTTGTTGTTTGAAAGTTGTAGTGTTGCATTTTAGCACATAAATGCAAGTTTTTCTTATTGTTAGTAACGAAGGTAAAATTAATTAAAATAGTAAAATATTTCTATTATTAAATATTTCATTCAACTCAATAGAATTTGTTCGAATTCCTAATGTGCGACATAAAGAATAAGTGAAGTTAAAGTAACTATGATGAAATGAAATATATAACCAGTAGAAAAATGAAAAAGTAGGAAGCAATCACAGAAGCTCTTCTTCATTGCCTACAGTCTAGGACTCTAGAGAATCTTTATATGAAGCTAATCAAATTGCAAAGTCTTGCATTTTCGCTTCCGAAGGCTTAGTTTATTGATTTTAGGGTTGAATAGCTTTTGTCAGCTTATTTGCTTTGCACCTTGCACCAACTCGTTTGTCGAGAAACAAGCAGCAGCACAGCAAAAACTCTTTCTGAAGCGCTGCGGAGATGTGCATTTATTTTGTTTAGAAGCTGTTCTGCAATAGCTGTGAAGGAAATGCAACTTTTACAACTTTTCTGCTGGGTTATGTATGTACATTAGGGCGGGGCGATTTGTATGGCGGGAAATTAATCGATAAAAGCACTTTATTCAACTCAAAGAAAACTCAAGTTTACTCATATATTTACTACTGGGCGTACTACTGGACACAAAAAAGCAAATTTCAAGCAGCATAAGTCAACGTTTTCGGTAATAACTCCTCAATTGTTACAGCTAAGATTCTAAAATTTTGCATTTGTAGCATTTATGCAAATTAAAATATGTAAATACCTCTGAGGGAAAAAGATGAATTCTTTATTCATTGGTGAATTCTTTATTCAAAGGTGAATTCTCAATCCAATGGTGAAATTCGTAAATACCTCTATGATGAAAATAGATGAATTCTTTATTCATTGGTGAAATTATTTTCAGCTCTCTTTATAGACTAAAGGTTAATTCGCAATTCAATGGTGAAGTTAAAATATGTAAACCCAATTATGAAGTTGAAAAATAAGATTTTGGTCAAAGATCAGCTTCACAGCAAAATCCAAATAGAATTTAAATTCAAGTAATATTTTCAAATTATATTTATTTAACCAAACCTGTTAAATAATGATTATTAATCGTAATGAGTACCGGCTTGATTGATTATTTTTTCAACTGTCCAATTAATGATTGATTACCCATTTTTTTTTCAAATTTTAATGATTATTTTGCAATTACCATTAAAAAAAATCATAAAAAATCAAAAAAAAGAAAGAAAAATAATCATAAAAAATCAAAACTAATCAAAAATAATCAAAAAAAATTATTTTGATTGTTTTTAAGGCAGACTCCCGACGCACAGTGGGGGCACCTCCATACAAACGCGGCCAAAAATAGTAATAATTAAGCTAGAATCTTGAAACTCGGAACTTAAGCTTTTTTGGTTGAAGTTAGTAAACTGTGAAAATTTGAACAAAATCCACCCACAAATACGCCCACCTCCCATATAACGGTATTTTTGAAATTTCAGCATTTTCCTAACTATTATAGCTAAAATGCTCCATTTTGATTAGTGTATACATTTTTGAAATATAAATCAAATGCGGTAATCATTTTGGAAAAAGGGTAAAGCACTTCACCGTTTTTAAATTAAAAATATATGCACTTTTAAGTATGTTATAAGCATTTATCATAAAACTTTCATACAAAAAAATCGCATTTCAAAAAAATTTTATACCGGAAATGAAATTACACTTTTCTAAAGGATTTCAGTGTGATAAACCTGAGTCTGGAGTCAGATTTTCCAAATTGTTTCTAGTTTCTGAGATATTCATGCCCAAATAGGAAAAAAACACGTTTTTTGCCTCTATTCCCTGCTTAATATCTTTTATATAATTACTTTCCACTCAAATTCGATTTAACCAGTTGAAAGCACAATCATTACCCTTGAAAACAGCGTTTAGTTTCTTCGAATATCTTAATTAGAATTGGAAATATCGATATTTAAGTTTCACCATTTTGACAAATATTCCCCATACAAAAAAAATTAAACTTTTTGAAGCATACTTCTGGGCATTTTTTATGGGAAAAATGTACCAAAACTCAAAAAACACCTTCCATAAAAATGTTCATAAAACAAAATGGAGCAAACGAATTTTTACAATTTTTTCGCCAGTTTTTAAAAGACATTCAGGAGCATCAAATATTAAAAAATTGAGGAGGTAATATTTTTTGTTTTTTTTTAATTTCATTTTAAAATTTTACAATTTTAACAATTTTTTTTTTTATATTCTAAAATAAAAAAGCTGCCAAAGATAACAATTAACGCTGATAAAAAAAATTACCTCATAATTTTAAAGTATGGACCATTTGCTGAAAGACGATAGAGAAATATTCGATTAGTCGCCTAAATATACACGTTTTTCATAATGTCAAAAGTAATATAATTAATGCATTTACAAAAACACAGTTTTAGGCAGATGGGAAAAAAATTATAAAAGCAAATGGAGCAAGTGGATTTTTAAAGTGAAAATGCAGTTTGATTAAGAATATATTATTTCAAAGCATAAAAAAAAATTGAGGAGGTAATATTTTTTCTTTTTTTTTATTTTTTTATTCAAAGTCGAGGAAAATTTTTTTATCATCGACATTTTTTGTGAATATTTGAAAATTCATATAAATTCAACAGTGAGCGCTATTTACAACTATGTTATTTTTTCTGAAAGAGAAAATCATTATCTATGTAACGATGTATCATTCGTGTATGTAGGTTAACAGTTAAATGAGAAAGAGCGTTTTGTATGAGGTGTGTTCATTGAGAAATAAAAGGACCTATTTTTTGCTCAATTTTGGGCACCCTGTACGGCTAAACGAAAAGATACTCAAAAATTTTTATATAAGCTTTTTTATTACAATTTGATGTATCTGTCGATCTCTGTTTAAAAAAATGGTTTTACTCATACTTAAATTTTGAATTTATTTTTGGCCGCAATCACCCATTGTGCGACGGTAGCTTGATGGTAGTATCGGGGGGTTCGATACGATGAGCGTAGGTGGTGTAGTGCGGTTAAAGTCCCACACTAACAGGATAAGAGCTCTATATGCTTCCTCCTCGTATATTTGTGCAGAGAGGCATACTCATTTATACATATCTTACAAGCTTGGAATTATTGTTAATTTGTCATTGACCGTACATGGTACGATGCACGTTTATATCAAATTATTTATCTTTATGAAAAATTGTTTAAAGTGGCAAAATCAAACATTTTAGTGTAACATTCGCTGCTGTACTAACTCATAAATTGGGCTTAATACAGAAGTTCTCGTAGTTAGGTATACAATGAAAAGCAACTAATATTGCGGCTGTCTTCGACTGTATCGAGACTTTATGACATTCATGAATGAGGAAAAGAAGCGATACATAGTCTCATTTTCATTAATTTATACAGTGAATTATGTGTGTTATTTATGGAGATGTTATAGTCCAAAATGTCTATATCTGAAAAATCCGTTGTATGGGACCTATATGTTATAGTGGTCCAATTTCTCTTAAGAAGTCACCCAAGTACCAAATTTCAAGTAGATATCTCAAAAAATGAGGGATTAGTTTGCGTTTATACAGACGGACTGATGGGCATGGCTTAAACGACTCAGCTCATGATCCTCATCATAGCGGTTATATTTTGGTGGATCTGTCATGCCTCCTTCTGCATTTCCGCTTAAAGTTATAACACCATTTCATATGAGTATAAAAAGAAGGGTATAAAAACTTTGTTATAATTGTACTCTATGTTAGTCAATCAAATGTGCTTGGAGTTTTACTTTAAAATATACGTATGTATGTATGTACATTAGAGCGTATCGCAAAAAAAAGTTCGCCGTGCGATCAGTGATGGGGCAGATGGATTCATTGCTGTGAGAGTGTAGGCTACTTTGCTGTCTCTTATATTTTTCGCTTGTTTTATTGCACGCTTTATTGCCATTTGGTATTCTTCCGTTGGGTCTTTTCTCATCACTCGGCAGCCCATTTATTTGATTAGTTGACCTGTTTTTGCGGTGTATTCCTCTTCCTCCATTAGCACAGTTGTATTTCCTTTGTCTGTTTCACACTTCATCAATTTTTTCAAAAAAGGAAAAATTCTTAATTTCATATAAGTTGTATTTATTGTTCATCATACTCCATACCGTTTCAGCCCTAGTTATTGCCCTATTGTATTCTTTTAAAAGGTAGAAATATTACGTACTTACGTTCCGACATTGTTCCTCAAATAGGATTATTTGGGAATTTGTATTCGTCTTCGCATGCCTACTACATAATAAAGCAGTAGACGATTTGCTATGTTGCAAATAGATTTACGTAAAGATAATCTCTGTCATAATCAGAATTCTTTATTCGCTCTTCCCTGTCCTTATACTGAACCTAGAAATGAATCTTCCCCAGGTGTAGGAAGGGTTTGTATCCGTATCTAGTACGAAAAACTTCGAACGAGCCAAGGTCTATACAAATTTTGTACTTCTAAATTTGTCGACATTTTAATTAGTGCAGTTGTCGCTGTAGAATACACAATGACTTGAATACACCTGTCCCCATATTTACTGCAGGGTTACGTACTGTAATATGCGTTCACATACATTTGTACAAACAAACCTTATGCCTCTCTAACCAAACATGCATGCCTACCTGAATACTTATGTCCATGCATATCCAAATTTCTTTACAACAATATTGAAAAAAATCAAACAAAATGAAAAAAAATCAAAAAAAAATCATAAAAAATCAAAAAAAATCAAAAATAATCATAAAAAATCAAAAACAATCAAAAAAAATTATTTTGATTATTTTTATTATTTTTGATTTTTTATGATTATTTTTGATTTTTTTTTGTTTTTTTTTTTTGATTTTTTTTTGATTTTTTTTAATGGTAATCATTAAAATTACTTTTTTTCTGCAAAAGAATTAAAATAATGATTACCAATTAAAAAACAAAACAATTTAATTGATTACTAATCCTAATCGGAATTTAACAGGTCTGTATTTAACAAAACAATTCCGACGAGTTCTACAATATTTTTCGATCTGAAGAAAAATTTGTTTTTTTTTTTTTAAATACTTTTTGAAGTCGTATTTTTCAATTAAAATACTTCCTTTTATTCTCTTCAAAAAGTATTCAAGTATATTTATAAAAATTAAAGTATTTTATAACAAATTAGGAAACAACAATTTAAACCAATAAACAAAACTTATAAATATCTGATAGTTATTAACTTGCACAAAGTGCTGTAATTGAAAATCATCGATATCGGATGACTATAACATAGAAATCCTATGCCATGATTTTGGGCTAAAGAAAAAAAATTAAAGCGTGAATAACGGGTATTCATGAATATTGATGTGTAAACTGTTTCGAAATCGGATATTTATTCCCTTTTCCTTATTCCTTTTTTCCTGGTTTTCTATGGATTAAAAGGCGACTATCGTTTTTATAATTTTTTGTTGTCATTGTGACTGCTACTATTTTGTTGTTTTTGTTTGTTTTGGTTTTTGGTTTTTGACTTTTGATTTTTTATGTTGGTTTGTTTTGTATTGCTCAGAAACATGCAAGATCATCCGAGTCCACGTTTGACCCATATCTGGAGACCCGGCCTAGGGGTCACAATGAAAAGAGCTTCATTTCGAAGTCCTGCTCAAACCCTTTCATTTGATACCAATATTGCATAGAAAATTAGATAGGTAGATATAGGTGTGCATATCCATACATTTGCATACATGTCCAAACAGGTTGGTCCTTTTTATTTTGCCTATTTGTCGCATTGTTGCAGAAAACAACAACAACAACTTCACTTCGCTTCGTTGCTGTTGTTGTTGATATTTGCATTTGCACGGCTATGCATGCAGGCATTTGTAAGTACATGTCTATCTACCTACCTACCACTGACAGTGCCAAGTGATTCACACGGACGCAGCAGTGCACTAACACAAAGGTCATTTACGTTTACGCGTAAACTTTACCTGTTTTTCGAAATCACTCGTAGCTACAGCAAAGATGTTTACACATCAAAAGATTACCTTCTAGTTCTCCTATACCGGAAGATAAATTATAATTTTAAGATATTGTTCTCTACTATATTTAATTTATTTAACTTCAATTAATGTACAAGAAAATTTAAGATATATTATATATGTAACAGCAAGTGATAAATGACTAAATATGCGATTCTGAGCATTCAGCCTGCTAAACCCGAAGTCAAGCTATGTATATCTCGAAAACGACTCGTACGATTTTAATTCTGATTTCACATTTGGATTCAGCATAAAACTTTTGTCTGTTGTGCATATTATGTATATTTTTGCCGATTTTTGTCCATTTTTGATTTTCAAAAATCCATCTTGGCTCATAAAAATCAAATTCGGGAACATCAAAATTAATTTTAGACAAATTTCGTGAAACAGTTTTCTACGCAGAAAAATGAGAGGACTCCGAATTTCGTTGGTACGATATAGTAAATCGCCCCGGCCTAATGTACATACATAGAACATAACCTCAAACCATCGCCATCCTACACATGCAATCATAACTAATTATTATTTTATGCACATAAAGTTGAGTTCCTCTTTGTATAAATATTGGTGGTGGTGGGGCAGGTATGTGAATAGCTGAAAAAGCAATTAATCACAAAATTAAATTTTTGCCACAATTTAATTACGCGGAAAATTGACTGTTCAAATGTCGCTTAAGTGCAGAGTAAATAATGTGCAGTCATAAATTATCTAAATAAGCAAGGCCAGCGGAGAAAAGCAATATTTTCAAAATTATTTGTATAGTTTAAAAATTATATTAATACGAGTATGTATTTGCAAAAGCAGTTTGATATAAAACAAAATGTTCATATCCATCTATGTATATACATATATCGACGTACCATATGAAAAGTAGCACTTTCCAAATTTCTGACGAAAACTAACACTCTCGACTTGTGTCTGACAAAAAATAGCACTTTCAATTCTTGTATGACGAATAGAGAATAATTTCAATTTTTTTTTGGCGAAAGGTAGCAATAATTATATACTGTTATTAATATCATAAAAATAATACAATGGCGCTATTATAACTCTGACGAGTTTCCTACTGTTATGGTCAGTCACAAAACAAAATAGCTAGTTTTCGTCAGTTAGAAATCGAAAGTGCGAGTTTTCGACAAACACAAGTAGTCTGTTGCTAGTCTTCATGTGGCACGATAATATGTCTATTATCGTCTTACAATTAGCTACTTAACACAACCAATAGCTGCTAATTAAACGCCAAACAAACTTAAAACTTTTGCCAATTATTTATGGTGTGTAAATAAATCTCTAGCCCAAAGTATTTAATCGTTAAACACATGTACATAAGTAGATGCCTGTGTGTATGTGTGTACACTTGCAAACATATTGAAACAAATTTACTTTATCGTCAAGTATTTGCCTAATTCAGCGATTGCCCTTACTTCTCCACCACCGCCCTCAACACCACAGCCACGCTCTAATAAGCACATTTTAGTTGCTAACAAGCACAAAAGAGATTATTAGTGATTAGCTCATCAACTCCACTGACGCTTACACAAACACGCCCCAGCTGAACCTCCTCAAGAACGCCCCATTTGCGTCGGGACGCCCGCATAGAATATGTCGCAAAACGGCAAAGAAATAAAAAAATGTACGACAGATTTTCGTATATAAATATACACACATACATATGTACATGTATTACACATAAGCAAACGAATGCCGTATTTCAACTCAGCTAATTTCATATGGTGAATTGCGTGACTGTTAAGTCTCTTCAAAGACACTTCAAAGAAATTTCTGTTTTATTCTTAGTGAGTTAATTGACATTTTGTTTATTTTGCCTTTCTGTCATTATTTATTTAACGATTTCAACCATAAAATCCACTTAATTGCAACATTCTCATCGACTCATTGACTTGAGTTTTTGCTTTACTTCTTTAAGTCACATGAAACGTATGCTTTGGCCGTACACATCCTAAAACGTGTGTCTGTTAGCACTCGAAGTTAGAATTAAATTTAAACAAAAAGAAAATCGTTTTTTTTATTGTTTCTTTAACGCACAAACAAACATTATATACATTTAAGTACCATGTAACATTCGTGTACAATTAACTGCCGCAAGTGACAGTGTCGCAAGCGAAGTTAAATGTATGTTAAAAATAAAAAAAATTGCTCTGAACGATTGGGAATAATTTTATTGATGGAAGTCCCTCCAGCAAAGCCTGCGTGGAGTCATTGTTGAATTAAGGCATCCATTGCAAATTATCCCCCAATGTAGGGCCTTTTCAATGTGTAATACCTACAACTTTGCGTAGAGCAGTCTCCATTGGCTTAAACCTTGTGTATGTATGTTGATTTGTGGATATTAGATTCGGCGTCATTCTTATTTTAATATACAAGTCAAGTAACTATAGTATAAATGAATTGATATATACTAGACGATAGTGCTTGGAGTAAAATTGGCTGTTTTAAACTGTCTTCGGTGGAAAGTCTGGCCTTTTTAACCTGTCAACTGTGAATCGCCCATTCAGGTTATTGTTCCAAGTTGAACCTATTTTTATACCTTTCATGAGAATGAAATGGTATTATAACTTTGTGCCGAAAATAAAATCTTGAAAGTACTAGAAGGAGGCGTGACAGACCCATCAATATATATACCGATATAATCAGAATCATGAGCTGAGTCGTTTAAGCCATATCCGTCTGTCCGTCCGTCCGTCCGTCCGTCCGTCCGTCTGTGTGAACGCAAACTAGTCCCTCAGTTTTTGAGATATTTGATTGAAATTTGGAACACGGGTGACTTTTGGTGCTCAATCGATCATTTGTCGGAATTGGCCGAATCGGAGTACTATAACATATAGCTCCCATACAACCGATTGTTCAGATATACACATTTTGGGGTATAACTTCTCCCTTTTTACAGCTAAGGACACGAAACTTTGGGGTATTTGTACCCATATTAACCCAAAGGAGGTTGCCGAAAATTGTCAAGATCGGACCACTATAACATATAGCTGCCATACAACCGATTGTTCAGATATACACATTTTGGGGTATAACTTCTCCCTTTTTACAGTTAAGGACACGAAACTTTGGGGTATTTGTACCCATATTGACCCAAAGAAGGTTACCGAAAATTATCAAGATCGGACCACTATAACATATAGCTGCCATACAACCGATTGTTCAGATATACACATTTTGGTGTATAACTTCCCCATTTAAACAGCTAAGGACATGAAATTTTGAAGTATTTGTACACGTGTTGGCTTAAACAAGGTTACCGAAAATTGTCAAGATCAGACCACTATAACATATAGCTCTCATACAACCGATTGTTCAGATATACACATTTTGGGGTATAACTTCTCCCTTTTTACAGCTAAGGACACGAAACTTTGGGGTATTTGTACCCATATTGACCCTAAGAAGGTTACCGAAAATTGTCAAGATCAGACCACTATAACATATAGCACCCATACAACCGATTGTTCAGATATACACATTTTGTCGTATAACTCCTCCATTTAAATAGCCCAGACACCATTTTTTCTAATAAATCGTTCCATAAATAACCTACAAAATGGAAATTATAAATTATACTAAATCAGGCTATGTACAACATACATAGGTAGCTTTTCATTTCCCCACTCATGAAAGGTATGAAGTCTTCGGTACGGCCGAAGACAGCCGCGCTCTTTCTTGTTTCTATGTTCACAGTCATACCAAATTAAACAAAAAAATTGTGTTTCGGATCAGTGTGAGAGTGTTTGGCGTCTTAGAGAATATCTTTCGAAATTTTGATAACTTCATGGTCTTTTCTGAAACTCCTTTTTGCCCTACTAGGTCTTTTAGGTCCTTTCTAGTACAAAGAAATTGTTTGAGAAGCCCTCGAATGAAATTTTATGGCGAATCAGTTTTAAGAACTTTTTAACCCGCTATCAACTTTGAAAATAATATTTTTTACGGACTCTCTAAAAAAGGGGCCAAAATTACCTATTCTTTGAGGTGTTAGCGGATTAAAGTGTTCTACGAAATTAAAGCTCGTGAAATTTTACTATATGTTTCCTAACAACATATTTCTATCCGATATGTATTTTAACCCTTTTTTCATATATTTCAAAATTACTCAGACAAAATTCTGCAAATTTAAAATGAAAATAAAAAAAGAGAGCAAAACGGTTTAGGGGTCTTACTACATAATATATATATATATATATATTATATGAATAGTAGTCTTTCCTTCTGTGTGACAATTTTTCCGCCTCGAGACAACAGCCCTCAATTTGTGTCACAGTGTTACTTGTCCACTGTGCGCTAATAGTTGTTCACTCTATCTTATACAGATGTTGAGCTGTTAGTTAAAGGAGGCCGGTAATTTTTATTTGTTTTATTTGCAAGAATGATGAAGCACATTAAAAAACTTTTATACAGTAATTTCCAGCAGAGACACCAGTTTAACAACAATTTCATCATCATCATCGCCATCATCCTTCCAGTTTAGTGTCGCTGATTCTTTCGATTAACATGAGCTGTGCGTAGAGTTGAGCTGAGATGTGTTAGTAAAAGGGTGCCATACGCTTATAGCAGTTTGCGAAAAAATAAAACAAAATCTATTAAAACTTTTATGCTTAACATTCAGAGCAGACATTTGGTGATGTTCTTTGTGTTTTGCTTTATTATGTTTGCTTGTGTTTTGTCACTTTATGAACTATATACATAAACTGTTAATAACAAGCTGACCAGGCTAAAATACATACATATATATTGTTTATATGTACGAGGATATTCACGTATGTGTATAATACATAATTATATGGACTTGTAGGTTATTATGTACATAAGTACTTACTTAAGTTTCTTCAAGGTTACTTTAGGCAATCAATCGAATTATTGCATATCTGGTACGCATTAAAAATGAAAATACAAAAAGTAAGGCATTGAGATTGAGATCGTAACTTTTATGCCTTTAGTTAAGTTTCTTTTTTTTGGTTTACATATATGTAACAGAACAAAAATATTTACATCAAATAATTATACGCGTTAATGAATAAAAGCGAACAAGATTTAAAGCTGACAGTCTGACTAACAAAATTATGGGTCAACCATTTATGCATCTACATATTTATATCGAGAGCCGAATGCGTTCCGTGTAGGCATGCCTGAAAATCAAATTATTTGAAGAAAATTAATGGCTATGGCATTTTAGTATTTTTTGTGCTTTCTAAATACATAAACGCTTATATGTATATCACTTTATTTCTAATAGGCTCATGTTACGCATTGTTTGCTTAGCAAATTAAATATTGACAAAGAAATAAACATTTATATGTGTATGTAACAGAGCTTTTATTGTTAAAAATCATTAAAGCCATTTTTGCTATTGAAAAGCTTAATCATTTGTAATTTTTTATTTTATACGCTTATTGTTGTCACTTGCAAAGCAAATATATATTAATATCCAAAATATCAATTTCATCGGCATCAGAGCTGCTAGTTAGTGATTACACTGGGTTTTTATCCTTCTGTGTTCTTTTACGTTCTTTGTAGAAATATTTTATCTGAGAAGACCCCTAGTGAAATTTTATGGCTTTCAATTCTCTATAACATTTAAGCACTCTATCAACCTTAAAAATACTGGGTTTTCGGGCTTTCTAAAAAAGGGGTCAAAATGACATCTACGTGGAGGTTAAAGTATTCTACAAAATTAAAGCTCGGTTAATTTTACGATATGTTGTCTAACAACATGTTTCGATACGATATATATTTTAACCCTTATTTTCCTTTATTTAAAAATCACGCAGTCAAAATTTCGCAAATTTAAAATGCCAATAAAGAAAAATCTCACCTTAGGGAGCAAAACGGTTGCGGGGTTTTACTATATGGATAGTGGTATTTCGTTCTGTATGGCAATTTTTCCGTCCCCAAACAGCAACCCTCAATTTGTATCACAGTGTTATTAATCAAAATCGTAAGATATGGATAGGATTAATCAATTTTTTATTTCAGCTTAATTTGATTTTATGCAGGCACTGTAACATAACCTAATTTTTTTATGTAATGTACCAATCACTACTGAAAACAGTCATCTTAATCGCTTAAGTACTAAACAAAATACAATTTAACAGCTCTGATTAGCACTTACATATATTGATAATATTTGCTTTTGTCGCCGCATACCTAGAAATTCAACAGAGTACTTTTGGAGTATCATATTAACCTCTCTTACAAGTAGTACAATGTATAAATGGTTTCATGGTTTTGACAGCCTTTCAACAGCACTGTTTTGATGGTTCTTTTATAAGTAATTGAAAGCAAGTTTAACGAGTCATTGTTTTTAGGAATAATTGACATAGATTTTGTATTAGTACAACATGTAAAAACTTTGAAAATGGAGTGGCGTGGTGACAGTGTGAATGTCCTTGCTGTAAAACAATGGCAAACCTCCTAACGCTTTAACCTGATACGCTCGAAATACGTAGAAAATTTGTAATGATTTACTTTTTGTAAATTAACGCAAATTGCTCAAGTTTCCGCGAATTATCTAGAAAGCACAAATAAAGCTTAATGTGATAGCTTTCTATCACAAGTAAACTGTTATGATTTAGCATGTCTCATTTGCTACAATTAAACTTCAAAAGAAAAAAAAAATACGAATCTCTCTCTCTTAACATAATTACCACCAATTAGTAGAAAAGTCCTATGAATTTTCAACAAGCGCGCTCATTACCTTTACGATGAGGTGGTCAACAAGCGACTTTCGCAGAAGCACATACACCACTCACTTAATCAACTTACTCAGCTACAAATGCAAAACAATTGAATTGATTACAGCGAGCAGCACTTTGTTTTTACTTGAAAATGTGTGTTTTTTGTTTTTTTTTTTTGCAGAATTTCATAAATCAAATGGGAGGAATGATGCTTTTCAAACTAGCATGCATTATGTACACACATATAAGTATGAACCTATACATACTTACTTTGAGTGTATTTACATAGGTGCTTATTTACAGTGTTGTTCGAATATATTCAATGAAAGGTAGAAGAGAAGATTTTTGCTATTTATTAGCAGCACTCTGAAACTGTTTGTAATATTTTCAAATCTATGCTACAACAACATCTCCAATGAGTTATAGTGATATTTTTAAGCAAATATAAAAAATTTCCCAAAAATTTCCCTTTTGGAAATTATGTAAAAAATGTTGAAATAAAATATTTTGCCTTATTCATTTATTACAAGCAATTTTTTCAAAGTTTGCAACAAAAAAAAACTAAAAAATTCCTTTTAGGGAAATTTTTATAAAATACAAAAATAATTAAAATTTTTACTTTAAAGCAAATTTTAACCCTTTTTACAATATTTCACACAAAATTAAGAATTTCCCATTTGACAAAATTTTCAAAAAAACCAAAAATACATAAGTTAAGCCAAGAAACTTTCAAAAAAAATGAGATACATATGTATTTATACACAAGTAACATGTCGTATGACTTTTCCATTTAAAGAGTTAATTCACAGTAAAAATTTTAGTTTAATTTTAATTCCATTTTGGTATTTATATATAACAATGCCAAAAAGCATAAAATTAAAACCATTCTGGTATAAAAAAAGAAGAGAATATTGAGAGACAGAAATTATCCTTGGTGTCAAATTAATACTTTCTTGGAATTAAATAAAAACCAAATTGTGATTATTTTTGGAATATTTCTGATATTAAAAATAGCTGAAATGGTATAAGATCAATCCAAAATTGGAATAAATTCTCACTTTTATGGAATTAAATCAAAACCAAATTTTGATTATTTTTATAATATTTTCGGTAATAAAAAAAGTTTAAATGGTATAAAATTTTTCCGAAAATTGGAATAAATTGTATACTTTTTTGGATTTAAAAACAAACCCCCATAAAATTTCCAGCGGATAAGCCGCAAATAACCCATTGTCCCAAAGAATAATGAGAAATTGAATAACACTAACATTGTTTATTTACATAAAAATCGAAAACAGTAGTACCAAACACTAAAGTACCTTATATATCGAGCCCTAATCCCCATAAAAGTGTATCCAACAAAAAGTAAATTATACAGGATACAGTTTTTTTAATTTGTTTTGCATACAGTTTGTATGCAGCCTTGAAACTTATTTAGTCTCTAACTTGGAAACTGCATGTTCCACAGCTATGAAATTTTTGCAGTTGATGCATGTGATAACAAATTGTTGATTTCCATAAAAAAAGCTGAAATTGATAATTTTGTTGGATACACTTTTATGGCGGTTAGGGCTCGATATACATATATACATACTGTCAACTTTTACACCAATATTTTGGTGATATCCACGGAAATTTCGGCACCGTCGCGGTTCTTTCAGTGTTACAGAAAAGGGACCCTCAACTTCCTTAAGACTGAAAAAAATAAAGCAAAATGTACATTCTTGGTTTTTAATTAATCTCCTGCATTACTTACTTGATACATTTATTCCATTCGGTCCATTTATTTGAGTAGATTTAATTACACCTCCGGATTGCACTTTCAGACACATTTTGTTTGATTTATTTTGATTTTTTTTTCTTATAATTTTTGCTTAATATTTTTCTTTGGTTTTGATTTAAAACCAAAAACACTTTGATGGTAATATAATTGAGAAAGAGAAAGTTTTTTATACTTTTCAGGATTTGTTTTTAAACTTTTCAAGGCTTTATTTTGAAACTATTTTGGAATAAATAAAATTGTAAAACTTCTCGTGGTTTAAAAATAAGACTTTTTGGCATTAAAATTCAAATTTAACTCCAATAATGATTAAATTAAGTACAAATGATATTAGAAATAAACTATCATTTTTTACTGTGTGCCTGAATCGCAATTTGGCGTTAGGTCGGTCGCGCGTTGATCGTACCTCAAAGCCGCTTCACACTGACATTCGATATTAGATGCTGGATTGGAAACATGTTCACTGCCACTAATATATTTTCTTGAACTTTTTCATAAATTTCATAATTTTTCATCGAGTGAAAACAATTTTAATTTTTTTAATATCAAACGCCCGACTTAGTAGAGAAATGTTCAGCTCAGGCGTTATTCAGGGTTGTAATAAACATACGATATTACAAAAATTTTACAATCAAACGCTTGAGGTCATAATGCGATTTGCTCCATATATTTCCATACATTTCTACTCACTTGTCAGAAGCGCGACCGACCGAGCGCCAAATTGCGATTCCGGCATAAAGGTGCGAAACTTTGCAGTATTTGTGCTGAAGATTGTCACTGAAAATTGTCAAGATCGAATCAATATAAAACATACATAGTTAACTAGCATACCCGGCCAAACTTCGCATCGGCTTTCAGTTATCAACAGTCATCATCATCTTATTAGTGATTTGATATTCAAAATAAAATATACTTTTATTTTGTGATATGCTTCGCCATCCTGATAAAACATATTTTTTATTACTGGAAAGGTTTCTATTTTCAAAAAATGAAATACACGATATTCTTAGATTTGACTGAAAATGAAATCACAAATAAAAAGTTGTCTGGATTTGGATGAAGAACGAAATCAGAAATAAAATTGATTCATTATATGAAATCAAAAAGGATTTGACTCACGCAACGATAA
Organism: Urophora cardui; assembly: GCA_960531455.1. Taxonomy (NCBI): domain Eukaryota; kingdom Metazoa; phylum Arthropoda; class Insecta; order Diptera; family Tephritidae; genus Urophora; species Urophora cardui. The sequence continues at coordinate 29,844,069 of OY482672.1, read as the reverse complement.
AATTCATGAATTTGCTGCAGTGTCGCTGTTGTGTTCTATTACTATTTACGGCAAAATATCAAAACATATTTGAAATCCTCTAACGGCCTTATTCCGCGGGGTAACATAATTTACTTTACCGCTAAAGTGAAGACTTGACCTTTGAACACCTTTCTCGTATTCTATTCCACCTCAATAAGTGAAAACAATTTGTTACCATTTTGAGTCCGATTCCATTCCATTCGTATGGAATCGCTTTGATAGCGTTACCATTTGTTCGAGAATACCGATTGAGGAGATGGTAAAACTTTTCAGCAAAGTAAATTACCAGTAAAATAATATTGAAGTAACGCTCAGAATCGAGCTGTAAGTGGTGTTTCTTACATAGATACATACCTACTTATGTATAATATAATAATAATAATAATAATAATAATAATAATAATAATAATAATAATAATAATAATAATAATAATAATAATAATAATAATAATAATAATAATAATAATAATAATAATAATAATAATAATAATAATAATAATAATAATAATAATAATAATAATAATAATAATAATAATAATAATAATAATAATAATAATAATAATAATAATAATAATAATAATAATAATAATAATAATAATAATAATAATAATAATAATAATAATAATAATAATAATAATAATAATAATAATAATAATAATAATAATAATAATAATAATAATAATAATAATAATAATAATAATAATAATAATAATAATAATAATAATAATAATAATAATAATAATAATAATAATAATAATAATAATAATAATAATAATAATAATAATAATAATAATAATAATAATAATAATAATAATAATAATAATAATAATAATAATAATAATAATAATAATAATAATAATAATAATAATAATAATAATAATAATAATAATAATAATAATAATAATAATAATAATAATAATAATAATAATAATAATAATAATAATAATAATAATAATAATAATAATAATAATAATAATAATAATAATAATAATAATAATAATAATAATAATAATAATAATAATAATAATAATAATAATAATAATAATAATAATAATAATAATAATAATAATAATAATAATAATAATAATAATAATAATAATAATAATAATAATAATAATAATAATAATAATAATAATAATAATAATAATAATAATAATAATAATAATAATAATAATAATAATAATAATAATAATAATAATAATAATAATAATAATAATAATAATAATAATAATAATAATAATAATAATAATAATAATAATAATAATAATAATAATAATAATAATAATAATAATAATAATAATAATAATAATAATAATAATAATAATAATAATAATAATAATAATAATAATAATAATAATAATAATAATAATAATAATAATAATAATAATAATAATAATAATAATAATAATAATAATAATAATAATAATAATAATAATAATAATAATAATAATAATAATAATAATAATAATAATAATAATAATAATAATAATAATAATAATAATAATAATAATAATAATAATAATAATAATAATAATAATAATAATAATAATAATAATAATAATAATAATAATAATAATAATAATAATAATAATAATAATAATAATAATAATAATAATAATAATAATAATAATAATAATAATAATAATAATAATAATAATAATAATAATAATAATAATAATAATAATAATAATAATAATAATAATAATAATAATAATAATAATAATAATAATAATAATAATAATAATAATAATAATAATAATAATAATAATAATAATAATAATAATAATAATAATAATAATAATAATAATAATAATAATAATAATAATAATAATAATAATAATAATAATAATAATAATAATAATAATAATAATAATAATAATAATAATAATAATAATAATAATAATAATAATAATAATAATAATAATAATAATAATAATAATAATAATAATAATAATAATAATAATAATAATAATAATAATAATAATAATAATAATTTGTATTTGTATTGTATTGTATTGTATTTGTATTTAATTTAATAATAATAATAATAATAATAATAATAATAATAATAATAATAATAATAATAATAATAATAATAATAATAATAATAATAATAATAATAATAATAATAATAATAATAATAATAATAATAATAATAATAATAATAATAATAATAATAATAATAATAATAATAATAATAATAATAATAATAATAATAATAATAATAATAATAATAATAATAATAATAATAATAATAATAATAATAATAATAATAATAATAATAATAATAATAATAATAATAATAATAATAATAATAATAATAATAATAATAATAATAATAATAATAATAATAATAATAATAATAATAATAATAATAATAATAATAATAATAATAATAATAATAATAATAATAATAATAATAATAATAATAATAATAATAATAATAATAATAATAATAATAATAATAATAATAATAATAATAATAATAATAATAATAATAATAATAATAATAATAATAATAATAATAATAATAATAATAATAATAATAATAATAATAATAATAATAATAATAATAATAATAATAATAATAATAATAATAATAATAATAATAATAATAATAATAATAATAATAATAATAATAATAATAATAATAATAATAATAATAATAATAATAATAATAATAATAATAATAATAATAATAATAATAATAATAATAATAATAATAATAATAATAATAATAATAATAATAATAATAATAATAATAATAATAATAATAATAATAATAATAATAATAATAATAATAATAATAATAATAATAATAATAATAATAATAATAATAATAATAATAATAATAATAATAATAATAATAATAATAATAATAATAATAATAATAATAATAATAATAATAATAATAATAATAATAATAATAATAATAATAATAATAATAATAATAATAATAATAATAATAATAATAATAATAATAATAATAATAATAATAATAATAATAATAATAATAATAATAATAATAATAATAATAATAATAATAATAATAATAATAATAATAATAATAATAATAATAATAATAATAATAATAATAATAATAATAATAATAATAATAATAATAATAATAATAATAATAATAATAATAATAATAATAATAATAATAATAATAATAATAATAATAATAATAATAATAATAATAATAATAATAATAATAATAATAATAATAATAATAATAATAATAATAATAATAATAATAATAATAATAATAATAATAATAATAATAATAATAATAATAATAATAATAATAATAATAATAATAATAATAATAATAATAATAATAATAATAATAATAATAATAATAATAATAATAATAATAATAATAATAATAATAATAATAATAATAATAATAATAATAATAATAATAATAATAATAATAATAATAATAATAATAATAATAATAATAATAATAATAATAATAATAATAATAATAATAATAATAATAATAATAATAATAATAATAATAATAATAATAATAATAATAATAATAATAATAATAATAATAATAATAATAATAATAATAATAATAATAATAATAATAATAATAATAATAATAATAATAATAATAATAATAATAATAATAATAATAATAATAATAATAATAATAATAATAATAATAATAATAATAATAATAATAATAATAATAATAATAATAATAATAATAATAATAATAATAATAATAATAATAATAATAATAATAATAATAATAATAATAATAATAATAATAATAATAATAATAATAATAATAATAATAATAATAATAATAATAATAATAATAATAATAATAATAATAATAATAATAATAATAATAATAATAATAATAATAATAATAATAATAATAATAATAATAATAATAATAATAATAATAATAATAATAATAATAATAATAATAATAATAATAATAATAATAATAATAATAATAATAATAATAATAATAATAATAATAATAATAATAATAATAATAATAATAATAATAATAATAATAATAATAATAATAATAATAATAATAATAATAATAATAATAATAATAATAATAATAATAATAATAATAATAATAATAATAATAATAATAATAATAATAATAATAATAATAATAATAATAATAATAATAATAATAATAATAATAATAATAATAATAATAATAATAATAATAATAATAATAATAATAATAATAATAATAATAATAATAATAATAATAATAATAATAATAATAATAATAATAATAATAATAATAATAATAATAATAATAATAATAATAATAATAATAATAATAATAATAATAATAATAATAATAATAATAATAATAATAATAATAATAATAATAATAATAATAATAATAATAATAATAATAATAATAATAATAATAATAATAATAATAATAATAATAATAATAATAATAATAATAATAATAATAATAATAATAATAATAATAATAATAATAATAATAATAATAATAATAATAATAATAATAATAATAATAATAATAATAATAATAATAATAATAATAATAATAATAATAATAATAATAATAATAATAATAATAATAATAATAATAATAATACAATGGCACTATTATAACTCTGACGAGTTTTATGGCCGAGCTTCTCTCCCAATCCGCACAAAGAATGTTACATGAGATTTTTATAAACACTCAGAGAAAAAGTAAGCTAAATTTCAGTATAGCGGGCTTGAATCAAGCCGAAAACGTTGTGAAAGTCTGTTAAGCTCGGAAATGCTAAAATCAAGAATATATTCTTATTTTTAGGACGATATTTTTGGTAATAAAAAGCTTATATTAAGAATTTTTCAGTTTTGAAATAAGCCTATATAAACTTATTTCCAGCATTACCCATGATTGATTTGAGAATGTAAAATCTTATTTGAAGATTGTTCAACTTTGTTTTTATTTATATTTATTTTCCAATTTTTCGAAATTCGAAATCATTTAACCCACCTAAAAAAATAAAAAAATAAAATTGCTCATTTCAATGCATTGTATTTTATTTTGTTTTATTTTCGGACATGTACACATGTATACATATATATATATATATAGTAATATATGTATAAGTAATATATATAATATAAAATTAAATGTTTACATACATATACATATATACATATATTCCGCAACACATTGTATATTATAAAAACAGAAATATGTATTTATGCAAAAAATTCTTAAGGTATAACTATAACTACAACTACTTATAACTATAAGTATTTCAAATATTTAATTCTGATAAGAGATTTTCCATTGTTTATACATATAACAAAGTTAAAGTTACAAATATTTATAATACATATGTATGTCCATTTTCTGTTTTTGCACTTATTCGAGGAACAATTTCATATGATTGAAAATGTTTGCGAAACCGTTTTACATTTATTTTATAACATATTACATAAACATTTTCATTTTGATGCAAAAATTCTTTTATTTTAAATATCTGAAGATGGTTGTTTTTTCCATGCCAACAATTTCGCACGAAACTCCACTCTCAATCCTAGCGGGGTAATGACTTCTCTTAAATCCTCGTTTTGCACATATTTTAAACTTCTTATCATCACATCGTGCATCTAAAATAATATAATATTAAAATATTAATATTGTTTGTATACTGTACTTATATGTATAAATCTTATGGAACAGTAGCTTACGGAAAAAGAATTACACAAATTTACGAATATATTGAAAGTTCGCCTTTCGACATAAGCTATTATTCGATATGAACACAGATATGTACCCAATCGGAAATTTAGATGTCCTTCTTAGATGATAAAGCGTTACAGAAAAGCACTGAAGATATCTTTCTTACTGCAAATAGCGCTTAATTTAATATTGCAATGTCATTGCGAAGAAAGGAAAGCGTTTCATATTCGTGTTGTTTAAGAAGTGCAACCAAATTTCCGACTGGTCATGTACACAAGAGTTCCAGGGAGTGTTGTGTGTACGCTGCTAGCAATCAATGAATGCGTGTAAAGGCAACGCAGTCCACGCTGTGCATCACTGATATATGTACATACATACATATAGCGAATGAATAACACACCATTTTTTTCATTTCCTCAGACTTTCGTAATCTTCCTGCTTTGTTATGTATTTCATCCGAATCTCCAGGCGCAGCGTCTGTATAATATATGTATGTACATACTCCTTCGACGAGCTCCATCCAACCCTAGACGTATGTATGTACATATGTATACAGCTGGGACTCGTCCAATGGAACGATGCTCAATATTTTAATATCTTTTGCGTTGTACGATTATGTGATTTTTTTTTTATTTTTTTGTTAAAAAATTTTTTGTTTGAACAAAAAAAGCAATGACGAATAATGAAAATTATGTGTGTGTATATGTATGTATATATGCATATATTTTCAGAGAGCACTCTTAAATTAAGAAATTCATTCTTAAATCGAGAACGTTATTCTTAAGCTCGGGATTTCATTCTTAAAACAAAATTTTTTCAGATTAATATCTTGCTTCAAGAATGCGATTCCTGTTTCAAGATAGGAAAAACTTAAATTTTAGATATTTTCCTTAATTTCAGTAATTCTTAAATCAAGTTCGACACAGTTTGATTTTAGCCCGCTACTTTTCTCTGAGTGTATATAGATGTACGTAGATAGAGATACATATGTATGAATCTAAGGCCAGAGCACTCCAGAGGTTTTGGGTATGAAAAATTCGGTTACAGATATGCGTAAATAGATAAAAATAGGTATATACATACATATCTGAGGTCAAACTTTAAAAATAATTTTCCAATTTTCATTTCTGTTGTAAAAGAAAAATGATTGTTCATAATATTAGGAAAATACTTACCTCCAGATATTGTAAATAAATTGAAAAATAAAATGAAATTCAAAAAACCAAAACATTTTAATTTAATCGAACCATTTGCACGTAAAACGAATCGAATCCGTTTGTATCATTTAAACGAATTGCTTTACTTTTGGCAGTATATACATATGTATGTTTCTTCATGTCATTTCTTTGCTTATGTACATATGTACGTAGGCATGTATTGTTCTCGTTGTTTTGTCTTCTCCCAGCAAACACAGTCTCTAACGTTAGAAATTTTGTCGAGATTACTTTAGATAACTAGTGTAATTCTCTATATATTCTCAAATCGATAACTAGGGTTGAAAACTACACTAGAATTCGATTAGAGAGTGATTAGAGAAGGAGCCAAATCTCACGCCTTTTATCAATTCTCAATATATTTCTGTGATATATTGAATATACATACACTCAAAAAAAAAAAATTACTCAGATTATGGAAAAATGGGAATGATTCGGCGCTAAAGACATATTTCCATATTTTGATGTACAATTTTCTTTAAAACGTGGTTTTTATTCCTTGATTTGAAGAAAATCGTACATCAAAATATGGAAATATGTCTTTAGCGCCGAATCATTCCCACTTTTCCATAATCTGAGTAAGTTGTTTTTTCAGTGTACATATATTGAAATTAGATACTAAAAAATGGTAAAGTTAATATTACCGTAGTACAATGTTTTCCATTAAAAAGTACAAGTACCTTTAATTTAAATAATAAGACTGAATTTAGTTTAAATTTCAGTTCTTATAAATGTGATAAACATATACATACATGCGAATATATGTATATAATCATTGCAATTTGACACTAATAAAATCTAAACAATGAAAAAATCATGTAAAAGGAGACAAAGCTTTGTTTTTCATTTCAATTGGAAGTATTTGCAAATTCTGATTAGAATCTCATTACACTGAGAGAAAAAAAATATATGGAGGGGTCAAAGAAATTGTTTACCTATTTTGAACACTACTTTCTTTGTTTTGAGTAAATTTTCCTTAAAACATGTTAAAAGGTTTATAAAATATTGTTGTTACATGCGTTACCATGGTTTCATATACTTGTTTTGAAAAAATTCATACATTAAAATAATGAAAAATCCTTTAAGCGCCATTCCATTCCCAACTTTCCTTGTTTTGAAGACTTGAGTTCTTTAATTTTGAGAAATTAAATTCCCATACAAATCCCCATGGCAACGAATTTGTTTGAATGTTTTTTTATGTTTTTTCCACATTTTTGAGAAAATTTACACAAAACAAAGAAAATTTGGTATTGGGACGCGTGTTCAAAATAAGGAAAATTATGTCTTTGATCGAGAGAAATTTTTTTTTTGAGTGTAGAGAACTACATTAGAATTCGATTCGGGAATTATAATTTTATCGATTTGAGAATTAGGTACCCTTTTGTTTGAGAACGCTATGATTCTCGATAGATTTTCGAGTCGTCCTCTAACGTTAGAGGTTTGAGAATGAGGCTAGTTCTCGAGTCATTCTCAAATCGATAACTAACCTCAGTGTTTGTTGGGCTGCTTTACCGATTGCTTGTGGCGACCAACCATGCGCATGTCTCTTTTTTCAAAAATTGATACTATTCTTTATAATATTTTTGTTATTTAAAAAGAAAATTTATTAATTTTTTGAATGCAGAACTTTAGTAAAAGGTTCAAAGTTTCATTTCCAAGAAAAGAAGTATTTAAATCGGTTGATCCGGTTTTGATTTATGGCCGTATAAAGCTAATTTTGGTTGGTTTTTTACACATTTTTACATAAATTTACGCTGTTTGACCAAAAATTTAAATAAAAACTATTTGGCTACTCAATCGGAGCACAATTACCAAATATTATCAAAATTGGTTCAGTAGTTTAAAAGTTTATCCCGCACAAAGAATGTTACATGAGATTTTTATATATATAGATTTATATTGAACTCATTTCTCAGCCACACATTGGTACCAATTTGGATATAATTTCGCCATTCAAACAGATAAAGACATGAAACTTTTTGTGTAATAACCAGGGACCGTAACGATTATCATTTTTATAAAAAAAATCATTTTTAATCGTTATAATTTGATTTTTATTTTTTCGGTGAAATTTGATCGATATTTTATGATTTTTATTTTTTCGATCAAAAATAATTGTTATTACTGGATTTAAATCCAGGATCCACAGGATGTAATTTTTTTTATTTTATTAATTTTTAAATATTATGGTAAATTGTTATTAAATAAATAAATAAAAAAAAAAATAGTTAAAAAAAAATTAAAAAAAATTATCATCCACCTTGACACCGACAGGATTCGAACCCGCGCCACTTGCATGAAGTGTATCAAAGGCTGCACATAAGCGGCAGATGTAAAACTGTAGAATTTGTAGGTACTTGTAGCTAGTTCAGAACTATCGAAATTGTGCCAATAAACAAACTAGTGTAAACTGTAGAATTTAGTACTAGTTCGGAACTATCGAAAATGTAGTGCAGAGAGTGACAATTGACACCGCCTAGGACATCGCCGTGTTAAATTCGCCAGTTGATAACATGTAAAAGAGATTTAGCTCGCACTAGTAGTGTCGAAAAATGCACTAGAAGCGACCTAGTTCGGAACTAGAGATTTTCCCTACAGGGTAGTTACTTATGTACCTACTCTTATACATACATACATATGTATGCTTACCTACTATGCAAATGCATATATGCATTCATGAACGTAATTCACTTCCGTTGTTGTTGTTTTTGTTGTTGTTATTGCTGAAGTCAATTGTGAAAATCCTTGCAACAGGAAAAGCCAAATAAGCTTACACTTGTGTGAGTGTTTGTGTGTGTGAAAATATGATAATATGTATATGAATTATGGCGGAAATAACAAACTGTAGGCGAAAAACGGCAACTTTAATGCAACCGTCAAAGGGTAAAATGACAACAACAACAGCAACAACAGCAACAACAACAGCGGCGTTGGCGTTGGTGGCCTCAATACATTGACTTTTTCTTTGTGTGCAAATATGTATGAAAATTTGAAAACATTTATACATACATACATATGTTTTATACTAGTGGGCGTGCACGTGTGCTGATAGTTGCGAAAAAATAAAACACGCTCATAACTTGCCTTAGGCAAGACCATTAATTATATAAAAGGCGTTTTTTAGTGCATTAGGTATGCATTTAGGTGCGCGAATGAGAGAAAATCCAAGTTCAAAGCAAATTATGAAACTTCAAAGCAACTGAAGAGATGCATATTTGATATGTTTTAAGGGCGTACTACCTTAAAATACAAGACATATGTACATGCATTTAAGGGTTTAATGCCTTTCCTATGCATTAACGTTGTTTTATTACATTAACTTTTTTATAAACCACATTTTTTAGAAACTCAGTAGGCCCGCCGGTATTACAAATATCAATACTTTCCTCCTTACATTTCCGTTAGGGAAGATAACATCTTCCATGACTATGCCTCATGACTATCGCACGGCGATGACCGCCTTCTCATGAATGACTTTGTATAGTAAAACAAGCAATCAAGCGAAAGTGTCGGGCTTTCATTCCAAACCGCATGGGATTTACTCTTTTTAACTCCTCCTTTAGTCGGTGAAGAAATGATCTGTGCTCAATTTGTACGTGCTATTCAATATACTTTAGGAGTACTTGCGTTATATCTAACAAAAGTAAGTATACTGGCATGAATAAAAGTCGCGTCACCATACAAATGGGCCTAGTGCAACTTCAACTCCTACAACAAAAAGTTATTCATTTTCTAAAAGCAATAAATAGCCATTCCTTGTTTGTTATCTATCAATAAATAATGCCAAAACAGAAACACATAAAACACAAAAATAATGTAATATTAATGAGGTTGGAAATGGCACGACTTGACAATAATGAAAAAATAATAAAGAGAAAAGTGACATTGAAAACGAAGCAAAAGATGAACTTGGTCATATCAATGCTATGTACATATCGACGCTTCCAAACAAAACTGTACTAAGTCTGAAAACTGTGTTTTGCAGGAGAAGCTCTCAAAGTTTAAACTCGATATGAAACTGCAGTTGTATGCTAAGTACATTTTCAGTTGTAATTTCTGTTTGGATTGAACGATCAACACCAAAACTCGACAGTATCAAAGTTAGGGTACGCTTTATATAAAACCGTAAGAAAAAATAAAAACTTGCTACTTGGTTTTTCATCGCGAGCTCCCAAAGTTTTTATTCTGAAAAAAATTACGTGTTGTATTATATGTACACTTTTGCTTATAACTTTTGATTGGATTGTCCGATTAATACCAAAATTAGACAGCATCTAAATTAAGACACGTAGTACTTGAAAACGCCAAAAACGGGAAAATGTACTAAGTCGACTTAGTGCAGTCTTGTTTGGAAGCGTCGATATTAGGTTACAAAATGAGTGACAAGAAGACAAGAAGAACGCGCATAACGAAATTGAATTTTTGCAAAGATAGATAAGCAAGTAAAAACAAGAAAACATATACATTTCACTTAGAGAAAATAGAAATAGAAAGCAATGCAAAAAAGTGGCAAAAAAGCGCTGCCACATTTCATTTGGCACGCTGCCGATGAGTGTATATGTGTATGTATGTATTTACATTGGCACATATTTACATACACAGCAAAAAATCTACGCCTTATTTCAGGTTTATTCCAGAAGATATAAATTCTTACGAAATAATGCCTGAAAATTCTAAGCCAACAAAAAGGATGAGATAACCCATTAAACACTGAAAAAGAAATTATTAAACGTTTGACAAAATATTGTTTCTAAAGTTTGAGGTGCATTTGATAACAAACGTTTGATATTTGACAATAGGGTTACTTCTAAAATGAACCTCAAATTGAAAATGAAGAAAAATGTTTATTGGGAACCGGCACACTTAACCAACCACTTGCTTGCATGCCAGTAGAAAATAAACTGAATATGTATTTTTTTTTAAGCGACAATCTTTCCTTCGACAATACGAAATTTTTGACGCTCGCCACACGTTGTATTCTCTTTGTCCATGTTTGCTCATAAAACTCTGTGCAGGTCATTTGACCGGTCAAATGACCAGCAGACATAACCAAAAGTTTTGGGATATTTCCTATCACATTTTTAAGGGCATCGGTAACTTTTGTGACCGTTTCATTCATCACGTTTCCGTATGTGTATTTTCAAATTCCATTCTATCCTTATCTATCTCATTGGTTTTGAACTTGGGTAGAAACACATACGAGTGCAAATGTGTTGGTAATATTTTATTTTTGTAATAGTGTCAGTACTTTCGGTCACACAATTCTAGCAGGGTTGGAACAGAGCTACTTAGCGCATAACAGCAAGCAGCGCTGCCAGCGTATTTCATTTTGAAAGCTTAGGCTTCAGCTTAGGCTTATAAATCTTTTTGAAGGCTTTGTAAATTTGTATTTGCAAGTATTTCTGAATATTAGTCTTAGCTTGCCGCCATTTTTTCGCTTTCCTTCACTAAAATGGCGGTGAATAGTTATTTGAGTAAATTTAAGCTGACATTTTAAAAGGTTCGAAATGCTTATTTTTAAATATGTATGATGTGCAATTGAATATGTGAGAGTGTATATACATAAATGAAAAAATATGCTGTGTATGATAATATGGATTTGGGGGATTTTAATTTTCTATACCATTCTTCATGGTTCTTTACGCGCGCAAGAATGTGGGTATTCAGAAAACGTTGCGTTCACCGGCTGACACAAAACCAAAGGACACCATTTTCATATTCGAAATTTATTCACGTGCATCGTACGTCACGCTCCAGGCGAAGCAGTGTATTTATTTTTGTCTAGTTATTGGTCTTAGGTATACATTAGGCAGAATTTTGCAAACGCCTTGGAAGTTCATAAAACAAATAGGTATATGCATAAATATATGTAAATATATTTTTCCTTTACAGCTTTTCTACTATACATTGTACGGCTGTGGTGCAGTGGGTAGAGTGCTCGCCTGCTATGCCAGAGGTTCAAACCACGGTCCGAGCAAAACACCAAAACAATTTTTCTAACTAGTAAAAATCTAATTATTAGGTTTTTTAAGAGCAGCGCTCACCTCTTGGCAGTGGGCGGCATACCCTCCGAGTGTATTTCTGCCATGAAAAACTTCTCACAAAAAATGCATTAGCTGTTCGGAGCCGGCATAAAACTGTAGGTCCACGCAATTAGTAGGAAAAACAAAAAGGAGCACACCTCGAATTGGGAGAGAAGCTCGGCCATAAATCTCGTCAGAGTTATAATAGCGCCATTGTATTATTATGTATATTGTACGGCTCAATTTTATTACATACTAGTACGCACAACGTTTTATCTAAGCACTTCCCTCTTCCTTTTAATAAGTATAATCCCAGAAGTAGTTTTACTTTTATTCGCAAAAATATTTACTTAATAAAACTTTTACTTGAATGTAACTTAAAACTCGTACCTAAGCCTATTTAAACACAAAACTTTTAATCCTCTTAGAGGCTGATTCTTTTATATTTCTCGCGAAAAGTCGCTTGTCTGCGTTTTGAGTATTTATTTGCATCCAATTAGCTTTGGCTTATCGTAAAAGTGAAAACGAGCACAACCAATTAAAAATGACAAAGTGAAAATGGAAAATAGAGGGAGGCGAAATCAGCTTTAATTTAATGCTGCACAGAGCCAAAAGACCACCTAAAATGCCCTGTAAATCAGAACAAAGTTTAGCGGATTTCTCTACGCTTTCTCTCCAATAAGATGCCCGTCTTATTATGACTGGATATCTCAAAACTAAGTAGATATACTGTAAAACTAATATGAAAACCTTTTCAATATTATTAAGAAGATAACCCGTGGATTTTAGATGAAATCATTTTCAGTAAAATTTAATGGATAACCTATAAAACTAAGATGAAAACCTCTTATATAAAATTAAGAAGATGACTCCTAGAATAAATATGGAAACCTTTTCACATAAATTTAGCAGATAACCTGTAAAATTAAGAAGAAACCCTGTTTAATATTATTAAGAAGAGAATCTTGATTTTCATCGGAAAACATAATTAGTCAACTAGTATTTTCCTAGGACTTATTAAGACAAAGGGCAACATTTCATTTCATATAAGTGCAGATGGACATACATAATAAACTCTTTATACCAAGTTCTTCATTAATCGTTTGAGAATTGTAGAAATGTGCAAAGCCGTAGTGAAATTGACGAACGGAGGAAACACATAAGAGCTCTTTTAAAAATAAAAAGTTCTCCCTTTTAATTTCTTGAACATGTTATTGCACACATACAAAAAAAGTGGCTGATGCAATAACTGTTATGCATATTTCTAGTATGCACTCAAAAAAAAAATTTCTCTCGATCAAAGACATAATTTTCCTTATTTTGAACACGCGTCCCAATACAAAATTTTCTTTGTTTTGTGTAAATTTTCTCAAAAATGTGGAAAAAACATAAAAAAACATTCAAACAAATTCGTTGCCATGGGGATTTGTATGGGAATTTAATTTCTCAAAATTAAAGAAATCAAGTCTTCAAAACAAGGAAAGTTGGGAATGGAATGGCGCTTAAAGAATTTTTCATTATTTTAATGTATGAATTTTTTCAAAACAAGTATATGAAACCATGGTAACGCATGTAACAACAATATTTTATAAACCTTTTAACATGTTTTAAGGAAAATTTACTCAAAACAAAGAAAGTAGTGTTCAAAATAGGTAAACAATTTCTTTGACCCCTCCATATATTTTTTTTCTCTCAGTGTGTACGAGTATATCCAAACATGTACGTACGTTAAGACGTTTATAGCAAAATTTTAATTAATAAGGGCTCTTTTAAAAATAAAAAGTTTTTCTTTTTCATAAATTCAAAAAGGTTCTAGTAAAAACTAGAGGATGTCCTTATTGATTTGCTTTATAAAAATTTTCTCATAAAAACAAGCAGATTTCTTCTGACAATTTAATTTTTTTGACAAAATGACATAAAAAATTAATAAATAAGAAGTTATCTCCTCGTTTTCAGACGGTATCCTTTTCAATAAATTTAAGAAGAAATTGAAGCTAAAATCTAGAAGATTTTCTAGCAAAAATTTCTTCAATTTTGTCTCCTCTCGCTCTCCTTGGCCAAATAGCTTTTTTAGATGGCAGTCTCTTTGATTATAGGTGAACATTTTGGCTCTGTGTGCGCTGCAACTCATTCTTCCACAAGTAGATGTGAGAGTATATTTGAATATTTAATTTGTTTCTTTCGTTGCGTTTATTCACTTGAAACCAAATTGTGAATCAAAAATGCTTTAAAATACACTTTTTTATAAATAAGCAAATGATTTTTCATTTATTTCTTTGTTATGTATTGATACACATGTAAATATTTAATTCATAGTCAAATTTTTGTTCATATCTTGATTTCATTTTTATCTTTAATTTTTCATATACACACACATATACATACATACATAATTTAAAACTTAATTGTCAGCAAATTAAAATTTGCAGTTGATATGATGAAATCAGCTTTGTTCATTGTAGCGAAAAAATTTAATTATTTTGAATGAAGCAGGTAAAGTTATTTGGTTTCAGTTTTTTTCCTGTGATTTCAATGAACTGGCTGAAAATTTTAAAATTGTTGTGGTCTAGTCTTTTTTTTTATCAAATAATGAAAAAGAATTTTTGAAATATTATCTGTGAGACTTGAAGATGGCATCATTTTTCAATCGTTTTCGAGTTCTTAACCAAGATTATTGGCATCGAAAGAGGCGACGACAACAATGCTATTAATAAGTTTTTTTTTCCTTTTTCTATGCAATTCCCATATAAGTTCAATGCACTACTTTATTAAATCTTTATTCACTTTAAGTGTTCTTTTTATACTTTTTTCTTTGTGAAATTCATTTCCTAATTGCCCTTGCTTCCACGAATTACGAGTGGAGGAAAATATGAAATGCTATAAAATGTAAATTAGCTTGAAAGCGATACTGCTCTGCTGAATAAATGAATTACATTATCCATATTGTTTTCACTTTTTCTCAAGTGTCAAAAGGGTTATGGGGAGCAGCAGAAGGCATTCGGACAGTGAGACTGATGCAAGTTCGACGAAAAGTTTAATGAATATAAAACAAAAATACAAAAACAAAACTGAGGATTGCGCTCACTTTGGGTTTGTAGGAGAAAGAAAAATAGGCAAAGTTAGCAAGTGAAAGTGCTTCAGAGTTATGGATAGCTGCTGATAGCTGTCAAATTTATTTTGACAAATTAGCTGTCGAAAGAACAGCATGTGTGTGACATTTACATACAGTTTACTGCAGCAAATTAACATGAGAACACTTATGTATATATGTCCATATGTGCATTAGAGCATATTGCAAAAAAAGTTCGCCCTATTCCCCCATAAGATGTCTTTTTGGAAAATATTTCCGGATAATTTTTTTTTTTATTTTTGATCCCGCTAGATGTCGCTAAAATAAATTTTTTCATACCTTCGGTATTTATAGGCCGATCTCTGAGTGTTTATTGTACGATCTTGAGAGGTTGACTCTTATTATGTAATCGTGTTAGCCCTATGCGCGCCATTGTGGTCACTACCATCCATTACTTAGTTTATACCACTTTAATTTACCTTTTATTGTATGAATGTTAAACATCTTCTAAAATCATCAAAATTTTGTAAAAGAAATGTCGATCGCTCGAGCAGAACCCGAAATAAAACACATACAACATGCAAATGTGTTTTTCGCTTCCTCTGTTATTTCAGCACCATTTTACAAAGCTTTGTTCTGAGGAGAGCCCTAGTGAAATTTTATGGTAAATTATTTTTTTGAATATTTTAACTCTATATTTGCACCCAGTACATTGCACATACAGTACATAGAAAAATTATAAGATTTTAACAAAGTGTTTTTGCAAATTCGATATTAATGACATATAAATTATTTCAGAAGATGTGTTGAATAATTTCCAACCACATTCCATGCATAGAGAAAAGCTAAAAAGCGCATAAAATTTATTTAACCGCATAATTTTAAGGTATTCTACGACTAGTATTAAAGTGTATACAAAAATGTATGTTCCATTATAAGCGAGGCCATAAAAATAAAAGCGTCTATTCTACATTTTGCAGTCGTAATTTATTGTCATGATTATCTTTTTCAAAACATAAACATAACAACATGACCATAAAATATAAACAACAATATTTTATCATAATTAATAGGAGTGCTTTTTTCGGCAGTTCTCTGCCCGCTTATACTGGAACTGACTGACAGTTTCCATACAAAATATTAGAGACTTTAAGTGACTTTTAGAGAGTATGCCAGCTACTCATTAAACTGATCCTTACTGATTATGCCAATTTTTTCTATTGTGAATAAGTGAAATGGTTTAATTTCTTGTGTCGATAGATGTCTCCGCGATTTCGAAACTATCTTCGAATACCGTACGTTAGACAATTTTTTCCAATTCCGTGCTTTAACGAACGGTGTTGGGTTGAGTCTTGGCTAGATCGGGGAGATATCTACTGACAGAATTTTAAGCGATATCATCAAATAAACACACCTTTTTTCAAATTCCTTTACTTTAACGAACGGTCGTATAATTTTCACTTGTTTTTATACCAGTGGTTGTTTTTTTTTCGCAAGTCTCTAACTCTTGCCCAAACGAATGCGGCTAATATTTCGGACGCACACAGCCAAAATGGAAATTCATGAGTTTTTGCCGCGAAGCTGAGGTATTTAAGCGAAAACGTCATAGTGATCTTTGTAGATATGTGTTTCTTTATGCATATAATTAAATGTATGTATGTATGTATGTAAATTGCAATAATTTTATGTAATATTCCAACAATCTTAGTGAATAAAATTAATAACGATTAGTAGTGATGAACTAATTAAAACAATAATTGTGCGTGGAGCCTGAAATCCACAAACGAAAAATTCTATAAAAAATTCTGTATCGTCGCCTAAGAAGTTAACTTAAAAAATCATATATATTATTTCTAATTGGTGTTTTATAAATATCCCTTTTTCTGCTCACATAATTTACCAAAATTAATAAGTTAGGCATCTCTTTAAAGGTATTAATTAGCTATGCATGCGAAACGGTGTTTTATTGGGCGTAGTACTTTTTTTAAATAGTATTTTGCAAAATAAAATGTTTAAATTTAAACTAAAAGATTTACGCCTAAAACTATGCCTTCAGAATTATTTTATTCCATCAATTCAAATCTCAAATGCAGATGACGCTCCATTTTAACAGTCGTGTATATTTTAAAACACTTTTATAAGCTTCAGCTGTATGTTTGTATGTAAACATTATATTATTTTAGGCGAACACGTGTGTATTCATGCCTATGCTAAATGGGGGCTTTTCAGTATAAGTAGGATATGCTGTACATTGTACATACAATATATGCATGTATATGTATGTATACTTTTGATCACATAACGGTTGTACGTAAGACCATAAAATAATGGAGATAGATATGAACTTACATATATATATCAAAACGATCAGGATGAAAAAAATGATTGAACCATGTCCGTCCGTCCGGCCGTACACACTCTAACTCGCGCAAAAATAGAAATACATATTTAAATGAAATTGGGTGCACAGATTCTAATGGGAACAGAGAAAGTTGGGGTTGAAAATAAGGCATATGGATGTATTTCGAAAAACACGTAAAACATGATAATTCAGTCACTAATAAAGCCCGAGTTATGAAACGACGTTATGCCGTTATGAGGAAACATGCTGAAATTTTGAAAAATGGGCCAAGAGGGGCAAATTTTCAAAGATTTATAAGTAAAAACTCAGGAACTGTAGCAGATGAATCAATTATGCTTGGACCACTGATTTGCTGGCTAAGGCAAACGTGTGGAAAAAAATTACCCAAGTCGGCAGGGACCACATACATATGTACATATATATAAAAATATATGTAAAATATATAAACAAATTTAATACACATAACTACTTATATATATATGTATGTAGGTATAATAAAAACATTTTATGCGATATGTTTGTCAAACATATAAGTAATTCATTGAAAGTTCCATAAGTTCCAATGTAGACATAAAACCAAATAAATATAAGTTTTTTAAAATGAGCGTGACAGCACAAACTATATCGACTGGCGCCACGTATGTTTTATTATTTTTTGCGCAAGATGCGCACGGGTCCAGCTAGTGTGGTCCAATTATGATTACGATGTCTTAGGATTGGATCATATACTTACTCCACGCATACTTAATCTCCATATGAAGTGCATGGGCCATAATGGAGCACATGGTACAGTCCTATTTATGACATCGCAATCTGTATCTAGTACTGCAGTGTTTTTTGGAAGGAAACGAACACTCAGGAAACGAACACTCAGCTGCTCTTACAAAAGTGTATAAAGTCCAGTCGCTGATTAAATATGCCCAAACCTGCATGCATCAATGTATTGGCAAACTCCACAATTCTCTATGCTATGCTGCAAAAGCAATGCCCAAAAATGCCTCCGATTAAAGCTTGAATGAAAGTGAAAATGGCAAAATAGCAACAACAAAAAAAGGACCAAAAGCAAAAACCTTTATGCAAATAAACATAACACAAAACAGAGAACCCTCAAGGCCATTTCGATAACTGTGTTAATGAGTCCATTGACAATGATTTTCTTTAAATCTTTTTCGCCAATAAAATTCAAATTGAATTTGCTATCAATAATATTTTGTTTAGCATAAAAGAAGCGCTGGATGTTTAAATGTTGATAGCTACAAATTCGAAACTGTTAAGGACTTCGTCTATCTGGGAACCAGCATTAACACCAAGAATGATGTCAGCACGGAGATCCAACGAAGAATCACGCTTGCCAATAAATGCTACTTCGGACTAAGTAGGCAACTGAAAAGTAAGTCCTCTCTCGACAAACAAAAATCACACTCTACAGGACGCTCATCGTTCCAGTCCTCATGTACGGCGCAGGAGCATGGACAATTTCAAAATCAGATGAGATGGCACTTGGAGTATTCGAGAGAAAAGTTCTTCGTAAGATTTATGGACCTTTGCGCGTTGGCGTGGGCGAGTATCGACGGAGATTTAACGATGAGCTGTACGAGCTTTACACAGACATCGACATTGTTCAGCGAATAAAGATCCAGCGGCTGCGTTGGGCAGGTCATGTCGTCAGAATGGACGAAGGCGCTCCGGCCAAGAAAGCATTTCTATCGAAACCCGCTGAATGCAAAAGAAAAGGGAGACCTCCACTGCGTTGGGAAAATCAGATGGACAGCGAGGCTGCCTCCCTAGGTGTTCCCAAGTGGCGCCATGCTGCACGAAACAGAAGCAATTGGCGCGCTCTGTTGGACTCGGCCAGAATCGTCTAGACGGTAAAGCGCCAATCACGAAGAAGTAGAAGGATGTTTAAATTTATTCCGTCAGAAAATATACGTATTTATGTATTATATATCATTTTTAGCTTCCACAGTACGCTATGTATGTAAGTAGGTCCTTATGTACATGTTTGTATGTAAAATCATAGATATTTTGGGATTCCGCTGGGAAGGAAATCCATTGCAGAATTTTGAACATTTTTTGAACAGCATCGCATTTCCTATCAATATTTGAATTTGCTAACCGAGACCTGTATTAGAGTCAGTGTTGGAATATTTAGTTCATTTTAGTAAACTTGAACCGCAAGGAACGGCCGAAATTGGCAAGGCTTAAATAAAGACCAAAAGCTGCCAAAACCATTATTTGTATTTTTGTTTAAGATCGTCTTAAATGTTAGTTGAATAGGTCACTTTCATAAGTGGCCATGTGAAGTTTTCATATTAAGCCACAAATAACAAAAAAAAAAAACAGGAAGAGTATTTTGAATGTGTACATATAAAATCATAAACACTTATAAAATTCCTAATGGACATTAAAGACCTTTCAATACTGGTACACAATCCATCAAAAACTCAATAACGAAAAAATTCACCTAGCCGCTTTTGAAAGTGGAGTACTCACTACTACGATATG
Organism: Urophora cardui; assembly: GCA_960531455.1. Taxonomy (NCBI): domain Eukaryota; kingdom Metazoa; phylum Arthropoda; class Insecta; order Diptera; family Tephritidae; genus Urophora; species Urophora cardui. The sequence continues at coordinate 29,823,161 of OY482672.1, read as the reverse complement.
CAATATCCTATTCTCCATTTTCTCTAGAATTAATAAATAAGCAATTTTGTAACATTTCAGTCTGTTTTAAGTGAGAAAATACAAAAAACCAATATTTGAGTTAGGCCATTTTTATATTAATTTTAGTTCATTTGAAATTTCATTCATTTTTTCGCTGTTCATTGTTCATTGAGCTAGTTCATGAACTACCTAACTCCAGTAGTAGCAATATCCTCCTATTGCACCGACCATGGACATGAGTAGAGCATAGAGCGCAGCATTGTGCACTTGTTTTCACACTCAATAACCTAAACATAAACCTGTGTAGGTGTTGAAAGAAAAAACTTTGCTATTGAGATTTCAAGTGGTGATATATTTGCTTAAGTAGAGAATAGAGACGTAAAGTATGTAACTTCTATTTCGATACACAAGTGTCTTATCACTTCCTGCGTAAAAAACTCTTATTGAAAAGACTCTAGCACTTTTATAGCCATACATGCATCCATACAAATACATCAACTGCTTTATCTTATACAAAATGCGAACAGAACGTAGAGGAAAACGTGATAATAATTGAAATTCATAGCTAACATAAAAATGTGTCAACTTTCATCGAAATTCCATACTCAAGATATGTATGTATGTATTTGTCACATACTCGGCATACAGGTAGAAGCAGAAACTGCAAGAAGTTTAGTTTATAGTTTGTAAACTGATTTAAGAATTAGAATTCAGACTATTAATAAAGCTGTGCTCAAATGATTAATTAGCCGTTCAAATGATAATATGTTAAGCTGCATTTGGAATTTAAATTACTCCATGGCGAATAGTGCATAAAATATCAACATATTGAAAGAGCAGCGATCATACTATGGGCGAATATGGAATGCTTCCTAGTGAGCGAGTGAATGGCTCCAGGAATCTTCAAAAAGTCAAACAGAACCTGATCCATTACCTGTTCTAGAAGGGCTTTTAACAAAAATTAAATCAGAGCAAAGCAAATATTTTGCGCTCAAAAAACAATACCAGTTCACAAGTGACGAAAATGGTGCCATAGTATCGCACTTGATTGCAACTTTGTTTCCAACTACTCCGCTCTGTCTGTGCGTAGACTATGAAAACTCAATGAATGATTGCGTTTGTGACAGCGCTGCATGAAATGAAAGCCCATCAGTTTATGCTGATTGAAATTAATAAAAGCTGCTGATCCCAATAAACACAACGGATTCGCCTCGAATTCGCGTCGGATTCGCTTTCTCTGATTATATTATCGCGGCAATAGTTCGCGGCGATAGATCGGCGAATCCGAATTCGTAGGCATGTCACCTATCACTAGCGATTCGAATTTTTTATCATTAGCGATTCGAGAATTTTTAATTTCTCTGGTCGTTGGCGATTCGAAAATTTTTTCAGATTTTTTTATAAATGGCAATGGGTTAAATCCGTATAAAATAATACAAAGCACTTAAAATATTTTTATAAAGAAAGTTTAACTTTCATGAATAACAAAAGCTTTTCAAGTTCAGGTATAAATGTAAAATTTCATTTTTTAGTGCAAAACAACTTTAAAAAAATTGAAAAAATTAATATCGCGAAAATTGATTTTCTCGAACTTGCCGCGAACTCGAGGCGAGTCCGAGAAATTACGTTCGCGAAAATCTGTTTTCGCGAACTCGCCTCGAATTCGCCGCGATATCATCCTCGCGTCTGTGTTTATTGGGATTGCGTACAACTTAAATGAGATATTTCTAATTCCACAATAATTGCTTTCTTAGGCACGAGCGCACAAAACGTCTACACAAAAACGTCTACGCACATTGTATATATTCCTATAAAAGTAATGCATCAACCTTTGTCCTCCAGGGTAAGACAAAGAAGAATGCGCGCTCTCTCTCTCTCTCTCTCCCTATTTATTTTATGACTCCTAATATGACCTGGAAATAATTTTTTTTTTGTATTTTTCGCTTCATCTTCTCTCCATCCGGTTTCTAATTACAAATACGTAGCTTTACCGCCGCTTGTTATCCTCCTCTTCTCTCATTGCGACACCTTCTTCGCCTTCACTGCTTGCTATATATAGTTGTCCATTCTGAAATTTCCTCTTCGCTTACTTTGGGATGCATTCTAGAATGTATCCGAATCCAGACATCTTTTTATGCGTACTAAAGATCATGCACGACCTTTCCAACTGGGCAGTCTTACATTCACTTCCTTTAGTAACACAGAATACATTTAAGACAATGCGTCTGCGAATTTTGATTATTTCACTGTGATGATTCTTTCGTTATAGTTGATTTCTTTTCATTTACTTAAAACGCTTAAGTTGTGGCGTAGTCCTTTATTAATAATAACAAAATATGGTGAATTTTCATAGCACAATTCATATGTATTCATAAGCTTCGCATTCCACGTTGGTGTAAAGAGTGCCTACTTACAACAGTAATGGATCTTTATTTTGTACGCGTATAATCAATCTTGGCAACAGCGACACACTTAAGAGAGTATAAAAGCCCATTATGGTTTGAAGCAACACAGATTTTGCTGCTCCTCTTTAAACCATCATTGACAAAGCTCAGTGGGTGATTCACTTCGATATCAGCATGAGCTGTCCAGAAAAGGGCCTCAATTGATCGCCATCTAACTTTACTATAATCCACGCAGTTGCAGATTAGTTGATTGAACGTTTTTTCTCCTCTAGTATCCTGAAATAAAGTGTTGGTGGCTCCTATACTTTACGATTTAAATTCACTACTAAAAGTCTATATAAAATTCTTCATAACTACCCAGCCAGCAAGGTACCGTACATTTTACGAACATTGCGATTTACGAGCTATTCTCGAATAAGAAAACAATAACAAAAGAAACTTTTTTCTATCATGTCAAAAAATATTTTAAAAGTAAGTATGTATGTTTGTAAAATTTCTACATTTACGATAAAAAAACGAACGTAAAAAGATTCATATACGAGTGCTTTTTCGATACATTTACGACACTCGTAGGCACTGAACATTTTAAAGCGAAACAGTATTCGTAGGCGAATCGTAAACGGATATCATAAACGATATTTTATTAGAGTTTTCTTCGAGAAAACATCCGTTTACGAGCTCGTTTACGATGATTTTGCTGGCTGGGTAATAATGCACAAACTTACACGCATATATACACATCCATATACATATTTATTATTATTTATCAAAAAACCTGCATAAATAATAAATAAATAAAAATAAAAGTAATAAGAAAAAAACCCATTATGGGCAGGAAACGCACACAAGAAAAAAAAGAACTTACATACAGGAAATGAGGCAAGTATACGGCAGCGAAGCGATATCAAGCAACAGCACCAGGCAATGCTCCCCAAACGTCGATAAATGCAAGCGCATGCCATATAGATAACTATATATATATATTTTAAATATCGACGCTTCCAAACAATACTGTACTAAGTCGACTTAGTACATTTTCCCGTTTTTGGCGTTTTCAAGTAGAGCGTGCCTTAATTTAGATGCTGTCTTTTTGGTATCAATCGGACAATCCAATCAAAAGTTATAAGCAAAAGTGTACATATAATACAACTCGAGATTTTTACAGAATAAAAACTTTGAGAGCTTGCCATGAAAAACCACGTAGCAAATTTTTATTTCTTCTTACGGTTTTATATAAAGCGTAACCTGACTTTGATATTGTCGAGTTTTGGTGTTGATCGTTCCATCCAAACAGAAGTTACAAGCGAAAATATACTTAGCATACAATCGAAGTTTCATATCGAGTTTAAACTTTGAGAGCTTCTCCTGCGAAACACAGTTTTCAGACTTAGTACAGTTTTGTTTGGAAGCGTCGATATATGTATATATTTTATTGAATATAAAATTTAATAGATTTATTCTGCCATCAGGCATCTTGTTGTAGCGAAACAAAGTAGTAAGTAAGTATTCCGCCAGGTGGTTAGTGTTCAAGAGATCGGTGTTGTTGTGCGCCATGGCGTATACGTTATCATGTATTTTATGTCGCCATGGTGCTCTTGTATCTACATACAAAAGTCTTGTGGATATTGATAGCAACTGGAATATTCTTTTAATGCATATTTTTATGAAGCTTAATAAATTATATGTAGCTATCAAAGTACCAAATTACAAGTGATTTTACTTTTGATGGCATGCTCGTGTTCTTGATGGTTAAAGGTCAACATGATTAATGGAATTATTAGATATTTTAAGGAATGCTTTAAGCACTTATAAATAATGGCATAAAATAGCCCTTTACTTGTTTTGTTAAATTTTGGCATTCTTCTTAATGGTGACTTATCTTCTTTATATATATTACGCTAAGCGATTTTTTGTACGCACCATAACTTTTACACCGTTGTACCGATTTTCGAAAATGTGGTGTCACATTAAAGGGCTTGATCTGTAGATGTACAGGAAGGTTTAATATTTCTGAAAAGGGATGCCACCTGTTTAGAAATTTAATTCTGCTGTATAGTTTGATTGATTTTTAAATTTCAGGTACCATATGAAAGAACATTAGCTGAAAATGAGTAATTTATTAAAATGTTTACCAAAAGGGTTGCCATCTGTTCACAAATTCAGTTTTACGCTTTAGTCTGTTTGAATTTTAAATATGAGGTGTCATATGAAAGGGCTTTGCTTGAAAATTAGTAATTTATTATAATTTTTAGAAAAAGGGTTGCCATCTCTTCAAAAATTTAGTTTTACGCTATAGTTTGTATGATTTTTAAATTTGAGATTTCATATGAAAGGAAACTAGAAAGAGAAAGAGGACTGCGAAAAATGTCCTTTTGGAGGTCGCTTTAAGGTTAACATATTCTAGAAAATTATTCGGTATAAAACTTCACTATGGGGCTCCTCGCACAAAATCTTTGTATAAAAAATCTAGGTCCACAGAAAATAAAAATAACCAGTAAATATATTTTGGTATATGTTTCATTTTACATATATTTTACTAATAAGATTCTACGAGCTTACAGCCCATTCATATTCCGCCAATTTTAAGGGGAAGTCAAATTTAAAATGACAATCAAAAAAATTGTCAAATGTGGCAATATGTGGTCTTCCACCCTCAAATTGTCTCACAGTGTAATCGAAAGCCACAGCATAGCGTGGCAGGGTTTACTAGTAATTTTTAGCAAGCTGGCCACGGGTTTCTGCGATTTTAAGTCACATTTAGTGATGGGCGAGTCCGAGATATTTTATTCGATTCTCTCGATTGTTGAAACATCTCGAATGTTCTCGATGGTTTTCATTCGTATTTGAGTCAAGTCGTAAATGGCCGCCAGTCGAAATAATCGCTAAAACATCTCGGACTTGCCAACGTTTCCTCTCGTTTTCAAAGCAACCCTACAACATGTTGGACTCGCTCCGACTAGCCGACTCTGAACAATCGCAAAAACATCTCGCTTGTGTAGTCGAGATGTCATCGAAACAACCTCCGACTAGCCGACTCGATTGTGATTTTGCAACGATGGCGATTCTCTCGATTGTCTAAACATCTCGGACTCGCCCACCACTAGTTACATTAGCATTTTGCGTTTAAAGCAGTGGTGCACACTGCCGACTGCGCTACTAATCCAAGCGCAACATATTTTTGCATTAGTGTGCGCGTATAAGCAGAGCACTGCAAGAATTTCGCTGTGGTGATTGTTATAGTGGCGTTTAAAATTGTATGATTTTATTGAACTAAAAAATTTTAAAGCAAATTATGCATTGAGGCCCATAAAAAGGGTTCAAATAAAAAAAAATATTTCAATTCCCATTGAAATTTTAATTCTAATTCGGTCATTTTGTTGTCGCATACCTATTCTCACAAAAAAATTCTTGCGTCGCAATTTCTGGCTAGCAGCGCACGTACGACTCGTATGTTTAGCCGAGTAGCTCCGTTTTGCTATTTCGATCAACACTGGCTTAAAGGTATGCTTTAGTAAGATATTGACAATTTTCGCATTTGTATTAAAAAAAAAAAAAAACCGAAAACAAGTTTCAACATGCACTATAAAATGCCTTTCGTTCAACAATCAAAAAAAGTTAAATCAGAATGTCTTAAGATTGATGCATTGAGTAAAGTAGTAGAAGATAACAAAGTTAAAACTAAAGTGTGCGTTCAAATTAATATGCGGCTACATACACACATACATACATCCATTAACATTTTCTCCGGCAGGCTGTAAAACTAAAAATTCCACTTTATTTTAGATTGACGTGCCAAAAACTCACGAATAATTCATATGCCCACTCGTAAAAGTGTGAAAATTTGTTGAATATTTAAGTTTCTAAGTTTGCCTGTGGAAGTGGAAGTTCATGAATAAAACATGCACAACTCAAACCATCAAATACTCTAACCGGCCACCGCTCCCACTGCGGAACAAAACATAATTAGCTGCTTAATGTATTTAGTTTATTACAACAGCCTCTTCTTCACAACATTGCGCCTTTGATGTCTAGAGTGCGGCAGATGAGGGACGACGCAAAGATAACTCCACATAAAGTAAGATTTGCTTCAGGCAAACAACCTCGCCAAAAGCGATAAAGAAAGCAAGCTATTATTAAAATTAATACAAAAAAACCTAATCTAGAAAAATAATTGCAGGCGTTGTAAAGTGCAAACAAAGCAAAACAAGCCGTTAATGCACCAACACACCTTATGCACCAACACACCTTTTGCACCAGCACACAAAGGTCGAACATAATAAGAAGTTCAAAGTAATGCGTTTGTGCTCAAAATAAAACCAGCATGTAATGCAATATGCAATAAAGAAAGCAAGCCATTAATAAGAAATAATAAAATAAAGGGTTAGCAAGCAGTAGCAACAAGTACCAGTAATATCCGTATGGCGAAAGGCAAGAATGGAGCGGCTTCATCTGCCGCATGTGTTACACACCGCTGCGGCATGTCGCGTCTTGCTTTGGCGCCCACATGTTCAACGTGCACGGCGACTTACAATTATTGCACGCTCTCGGAATGCGCCTGTACGCATAAACTTTTTAAGTTTACAACCCAACGATGCCGAAATGGACATATTTGTTATTATCAAGCATGGCTTTTAGTTGCAGCTACAACATCACAACAGCCTTTGGTGTTAGTTTCAATGCAGATACGGCAAAGTTTTATACATACGAGTATGTCAGGGTTAAATGAGGGGGTGGCAGTAAAGAGAGTTGCATGAACAGAAAATAAAATTATAAAGACTTGAAGTCTTTAGCAAGCATTGTGGAAAAAAAAATAAATTGAAGATTGGTTTTTTATTAGATACTAGCAAATACCCGTCCCGCTTCGCAGCCACAAACAAAAGCTTTTATGTTATAATGGTTCTCTCCCTTTACCTTTACCTTTACCTTTACCTTTACCTTTACCCTTACCTTTACCTTTACCTTTACCTTTACCTTTACCTTTACCTTTACCTTTACCTTTACCTTTACCTTTACCTTTACCTTTACCTTTACCTTTACCTTTACCTTTACCTTTACCTTTACCTTTACTTTTACCTTTACCTTTACCTTTACCTTTACCTTTACCTTTACCTTTACCTTTACCTTTACCTTTACCTTTACCTTTACCTTTACCTTTACCTTTACCTTTACCTTTACCTTTACCTTTACCTTTACCTTTACCTTTACCTTTACCTTTACCTTTACCTTTACCTTTACCTTTACCTTTACCTTTATCGGGACCACCCATCACCATCCGAGCTCACTACTTGAACCATTTCTCGACTCAAAAAATAACAATGAAAATATCTGTATGTTGAAGGCCTGCTCAGCACCTTTCGTTTGATACCCATATTGCTCAAACACTTGCTGGGTCACTCTGGGTCCACATTTGGGCCTATATTCCGGGAAGTTCCCACTTTTTCGAAATTCTATATACCCTACTATGTGCGCTAGTACCACGTGAATCTACTGTGAAAATTTCAAAAAGATCGGTTGATTACTTTGGGAGTCCATAAAGGACACACACACACACACACACATTCATTTTTATATAATAGATTCGATTTAGAAGTTGTGTGTCTTTGCTTGGCGCTCTTTAAAATGAAAATTGAGGAAAAAAAATAAAAAGGTTTATAGTGATGCATGTATGTATCTACTTGGTAGTAAAGAAATTCATTGGCATTACTTATGTGCTTATGTCTTTTGTTCAGGGTTTGAAAAACTGCCAGCAAAACAGCAACAGTCTCAAAAAATTAGCTGCTCCTGTTCTGCGAAAGTTGTCATTATTTTTTTTAGAACTTTTGAATTTTGATTTCCTTTGAAAATATCTACATTCGAAGCAGAGAGCATTCGAATCATTTTTTTTTGTTTATCTGTGCTATTGCTTTGCTGTGTAATTTCAAACAGTTCAGTTAACAGCAAAGCACAGATAAACAAAAATTTAAATTTTCAGTACGGCTTTTTGAAATTTGTGTTTTTTTTACCTTATAATTTCGATTGTGTTCACATAAATAAAAAAAACAACAAAAGTCCTGTAAAAAAAATTATGTTTGCATTTTGTTGTTGTTTTCCTGTGCTGTAAAAATTTCCACAGTACAGCAACAGTCGACAGTAATTTTTGGAAACTGAAGGCTGCATAGTTACAGTACAGTAGAATTTTTTATTTTTTTTACTTTTGTTGCGCTGTTCATTTTTTAATTTTGAAATGAAAATGAAATTCAAAGTAAATGAAAAAAAAAGTTGAAAGTAATTTCAAACCCTGCTTTTGTTTCCTTTGTCTCATTTCAATAATATTCCCATAAGAATGGAATGTAATTTAATTGTGGTATGCCGGGAAAGAGTATGCCTTGCCCAAACAAGCAGGCATATTAGCCCATTGTACTTAAGGCCTCATGATGTAGGGAAAAGGTGGAATAGTGGAATCAGAGTTACTCTGCAAACTTCTCAACGTTTTTTTTTGTAAATCTGAGAAGTTTGTCGTGTGGTAGAGAATGTAAATCCGCCATTCTCAATATATCTGCCCCGAAAATGCGCAATCTTAGTTGGCGAAAGCCGGACAGTCGCAGAGAAGGTACTCTGCACCGTCAATGTGCTCCTCCAGATAAGATATGCATAATGAGATCTCGATGATGCTTATGGTGGCCATGTGCTGTCCCCATTGATTGTGTCCTGTAATCATCCCTACAAGGGCCCGAAACTCCCTTCTTCTATGCTTGAGAAAACACTTTCTAAATTTACAGGAATCTGTGGAGTTCCCGTGTCACTTTTTAAGAAATCACAGAGGAAATATGTATAGCTATGTATTTACATACTACTTACATACATTTGTACATATGTAGATAACCTATTCTTCGTAATGCTGCTATTAAATGTATTTCTGGGGCAGTCAAGCAAGCTGGTATATGGCTATAAGAATGATGAGAATAGCATGGGACGCGTGCTGTGCCATATTACTTAATAAAATTAACTTCGGTCTCAGAAACTATGTAAATAGCATTTTTCATCGTCATAAAAGCATTCGCTCTTTGTTTTTTGGTAGCTTTGCTTATATGAACTCAAACACTCCAAACTAGAGAGTTTGTTAGAGAACAAGCAGAGCGCGTTTTGTTAATTAACATTTAATTACTTGTTTTATATTCCCATACTTACATATACATATACATACGTACATACACTTGCAGGTAGATACGCGTTTTTTTTTTTGCTTTTGTTCGCAAAAGTTGGGCAATCTTTCACTTGTATGCATTTATTTACATATGTTTGCATGCATATCTGTTTGACACTTGCTTGGGAATCTTCTGTAAAAACTTGTTTGTAATTTATTTTGTCAACAAAAGTGTGAACTTGAATTCATAAAATTTAATTAAAATTTCGTCATAAAGAAAAGTTGTTATTATGGCGACATGACACATACATTCGCGCCGACATATACATATGTATGTAATTATAAAATTATTATGCCTGCTTTTATGCATACACTTGCATTTGTATGTGACATATCCACAAAAGTAGTAGAATGTATACCATTAGAGCTGCATAATTATATTGGCGAACAAAATTTTAATCAGTTGCAAAACCAAATACTTTGTTTTGCTAATTATATATGAGGCATTCCATATGAAAAGATAGGTCGACCTCTCCGATTTCCTTCAAATTCGGAATACATGTAGTATTTGACGTCTAGAATTGTGTGTCAAAAAAATTTTTTTGAAATTTTCAATATTTTGGATTTTATTGACATTTGAAAAATTTTGACAGCTTTTTTTTGAGTTAAAATATCTTTTAAACTATTAACTTTAGAAAAAAATCTTATACTACAAAAAGTTTTTAAAATTATTGAAATTTATAAAAAAAATAAAATTTTTTCAAAATTTTTAAAAATACTATGATTTAAAAAAAAATAATTTTTTTTTTCAGTGTAAAGTCATGAAGGATAGCACCGATTTTCTTTAAAAAAATCTCAAATAAACTTCAAAGTATCCTTAAACTACCCTCCAAATATGAAAGAGGGGTTTTTTTTTGTTTTCGAGAAAAAAAATTTTGAAAATTTTATGTTGATTAAATCTATGATTTTTACACACTGTAAGTTTGTGATAGAACAACTGTTGGACTCCATAACACTCCGAAATGGCATAAATATTATGAAGGGATAGTTTTGTCTTTTAAATTAGATCAGGGTTGGGCAAGCTGCATTCAATTTTGATTGCATTCAGCCTTGCAGCCACCAATCAATGATGAGTGGTAGTGCAAAATTGATTTGCATTACCATTCAGTAGCGAATGGGAATGAAAATGTGGTTTGCATTACCATTCAGTAGTGAATGGGAATGCAAATGTGGCTTGCACTACCATTCAATAGTGAATGCGAATGCAAAGGTGAATGCATTCCCATTCATTGCATTCCCACTGCAAATGTGATTTGGACTATTAATTAAAAATGAGTGCGAGTGATTTGGACAACCATTCATCATTTAATAGCAGTTAAAACCTGTGACCATAGTTAAGGTATTAAGTGGCTAATCTATTTATTAACGGAAAGGAAGTTTATGGGATATTATAAATATGGAATTAGGCTTAGCAAAGTAAAGGGAAACCAACACGGCATGGTAATATGTACATATGTTCTATGTTATACCTGTAAGTAAAAGTATTTCTTTCAACTTCTGAGGTTATAATTACACAGTTCAACAAATTTACAAAAATTTTACTCAACACGAACAAACGCTAGTTATTATGAAAGAGGATGCCTCTCAGACCAACTTTTCCGAATAGAGTACTAGTCCAGTGCAAATCACATTTGCAGTGGGAATGCAATGAATGGGAATGCATTCACCTTTGCATTCGCATTCACTATTGAATGGTAGTGCAAATCACATTTGCATTACCATTCACTACTGAATGGTAATGCAAACCACATTTGCATTCCCATTCCCTACTGAATGGTAATGCAAACCAATTTTGCACTACCATTCACTATTGAATGGTAATGCACTTTGAATGGTAATGCAAAAATGCCCATCCTTGAATTAGATTATAAATATATTATACTAGCTGACCCGGCAGACGTTGTTCTGCTAAAATTTATTCATATGAAGCCTAAAGAAAAGTCTTTGATTACCGTATTGCTTACCATTATCTTAAAGTCCATCTTAATTACTGCGAATAATAAAAAAAAATTGTATATTCTCTGAATAAAAGTTATAGTTATATTCGCCGTGACAAACCTACTGCCCCCGATCCCTATCTCTATCTTAATCCCTATCTCTATTTCAATCTCAATCTCAATCTCAATGTTAATCTCAATCTCAATCTCAATCTAAATCTCAATCTCAATCTAAATCTAAATCTAAATCTATATCTATATTTATATCTATATCTATATCTCAATCCCTATCCCTATCTCTATCCCTATCCCTGTCCCTATCCCTATCCCTAGCCCTATGCTTATCCCTATCCCTATCAATATCCCTATCAATATCCCTATCCCTATCCCTATCAATATCCCTATCCTTTCCCTATCCTTATCCCTATCCCTACCCCTATCCCTATACCTATCTACCTTTACCTTACCGGAACCGTCCATCACCATCCGGGCCCACTACTTTAGCCATCTCTGGGAAACAGCCTTAGACATCACAATGAAAATAGCTGTATGTGGAAGCCTTGCTCAACGCCTTTCATTGGCTACCAATATCACTCGAAAACATTCAGAGGTTATCCGGGTCCACGCTTTGGCCCAAATCTTGGAACCCGGCCTAGGCATCACTATTTAAAGAGCTCTTCGTTGAAGTCCTCCTCAAAAGCTTTCATTTGATACCAATATCGCTCAGAAACTTTCTAGGGTCACTCGGTCTCACATTTTGACCCATATCTGGAGACCGGGCCTAGGCATCGCAGTGAAAATAACTTTATGTTGAAGGCCTGTTCAACACCTTTTATTTGATACCAATTTTGCTCGAAGACTTGCCGGGTCGATCTGGGTCCTCATTTAGGAATGTTTTCCGGGAAGCTCCCCCTTTTTCGAAATTCTATATACCCTATTATGTGCGCTAACACCACATGAATCTGCTGTGAAAATTTCATAAAGATCGGTTGGTTACTTTGGGAGTCCATAAAGGTCACACATCCGCACATGCACACATACACACATACAGACCGATTTTTCCAATTTTCGGACTTTTCCGGAGGGATTTTCCAAAATTTTCTTCCGTACGAACTTTCTCCTCGAGAATACGAACAACTAACAAAAAATTTTACAGAAATCGGCTCAGCCGTTCTCATCTGATGAGGTTAGTAACATTTTTTACACCATTTTTATATATATAGATTACTTTAAAAATGTTACAATCGCTCAAAAACGATTGGTGTTGTGCAATCTAAAAGAAGCTTATGTCGAATTTAAGCATATGTATCCTGATTTAAAGGTGAGATCCAGTAAATTTGCTGAATTGCGTCCTAGGGAATGTATTTTAGCAGATGCTGCTGGAACTCACACAGTGTGTGTTTGTAAAATTCATCAGAATTTCAAATTAATGATGGATGCTTTAAAAGTTATATCAAACCAAATTTCTATTGAAACATATGAAGATGTCTTACGTGAGATGACTTGTGAGAAATTCGAACCTAATTGTCAACTTAGAAAGTGTAAACTTTGTCCATGTTTTGAAGGAATAAGCATTGAACTTGAAAAAGCATTCGAAGAAAATAATATAAAAAGTTTAGAATTTTTACAATGGACCAGTACAGACCGTTCTTCTATAGAAACAGTGAATAGAGATTCTCATACGTTTATTGAAATGCTGAAATCCGATGCATCAGTTCTTTTAACGCACAATTTTATAGCCAAGAGCCAAACCAAATTCTTCAAATCACTGAAACTTCAATTGAAGGAAGGCGAATTTATAGTGGTAGGTGATTTTTCTGAAAATTACACGTTTTTGGTGCAGAACGCCATTCAGGACTACCACTGGAATAGCAATCAGGTTACAGTTCACCCCTTTGTTATTTATCGCGCAGAAAAAGATGAAAATGAGAGCTTAAAATTTGAGAGCTTTGTACTCATCTCAGAGTGCAATATACATGATAACACTGCTGTTTATTTATTTCAGAAGAAAATGCTTTATTGGCTTTTATCAAAATATAATAATGTTAAAAAAAATTATTACTTCTCAGATGGCGCAGTTTCGCAATATAAAAATAAATACAATTTTATCAATTTGATGTATCACTTTCAAGACTTTAATATAAAAGCGGAATGGCATTTTTTTGCTACATCGCATGGTAAAAACTCTTGTGATGGAATTGGTGGCACGGTAAAAAGATTTGTTCGACGAGAAAGTTTACGCCGTCCTGACTCCACGCCAATTACTACACCAATTGAATTTTTTAATACTGTCAAAAATGAATTTAAAACAATACAGTTTGATTTCTGTTCCAAAGATGATTATCAAAAAGAAAAAGATTTCTTAAAGAATCGTTTTGCTAAAGCTATTCGAATCAATGGCACACGGTCATTCCATAGCTTTATACCTTTTTCAAAAAACGAAATTAAATGTAAAGTTGTATCTACTTGTGATGAGAGCGATTGTAAAATTTTTAAAGCAATATAATATATTTATAATCTAATTTAAAAGACAAAACTATACTTTCATAATATTTATGCCATTTCAGTGTTATAGAGTCCAACCGTTGTTCTATCACAAACTTACAGTGCGTACAAATCATAGATTTAATCAACATAAAATTTTAAAGTAATCACCTACTACTATAAACTCGCCTTCCTTCAATTGAAGTTTCAGTGATTTGAAGAATTTTTTTGGCTCTTGGCTATAAAATTGTGTGTTAAAAAGTACTGATGCATCGGGTTTTAGCATTTCAATAAACGTATGAGAATCTCTATTCACTGTTTCTATAGAAGAACGGTCTGTACTGGTCCATTGTAAAAATTCTAAACTTTTTATATTATTTTCTTCGAATGCTTTTTCAAGTTCAATGCTTATTCCTTCAAAACCTGGACAAAGTTTACACTTTCTAAGTTGACAATTAGGTTCGAATTTCTCACAAGTCATCTCACGTAAGACATCTTCATATGTTTCAATAGAAATTTGGTTTGATATAACTTTTAAAGCATCCATCATTAATTTGAAATTCTGATGAATTTTACAAACACACACTGTGTGAGTTCCAGCAGCATCTGCTAAAATACATTCCCTAGGACGCAATTCAGCAAATTTACTGGATCTCACCTTTAAATCAGGATACATATGCTTAAATTCGACATAAGCTTCTTTTAGATTGCACAACACCAATCGTTTTTGAGCGATTGTAACATTTTTAAAGTAATATAATATATTTATAATCTAATTTAAAAGACAAAACTATCCCTTCATAATATTTATGCCATTTCGGAGTGTTATGGAGTCCAACAGTTGTTCTATCACAAACTTACAGTGTGTAAAAATCATAGATTTAATCAACAT